>CM073450.1:30165000-30795000 GCA_037074485.1 Delonix regia | reverse complement strand
TGTCTTCTATGCTGCTTTACGTGATTACGTTCTCTCAACTCTTGTGGTTGGGGGAGTATACCTGACTTGCTTCTCAGTCGTAGTGGACTGATGTAATTTTGATCTTGTATGGTAGATAGTGGCGGCCAATGATTCACTTGATTCGAGTTTAGATGCAGAAATTTTATTTTGCAGAAATCCGAGTCAAATATGAAATCCAAATCCTGTTTCTCCTTGGAAGATGTTGAACTAAATGCTATTAGTTTGTCTTGAACGTCCGCAGTATTTTGCTATTTCATAAAATATCCTCGCGTCTCGTGAATATCATAGCTTTACGTCTGCCAGCTTGCTTTTGCTCGTAACCCGTCGCAGAATCAAGAGCATTAAATGGATAGATGTTAAATTTATGTTCACTTCAATTCAGAAATAATTTTAAGCAGTCTCTTTTATGTATTTTGACTCGAAAGTTTCACTTGATGATAAAAATTTCAACATCATACCAAGACCCCTTTAATTATACTTTGGAGTATACATTAACATTTCATCATCTATTATACAACAAGCTGTATTTTAAATGCTCTAACCCTCTAGAAATGTATACGAGACAAAATTAATAAGCACTCTGCAGGTTTTTCCATGGATGGCTATGTGATCTTTTTAATGCTGTACAATAATTGGTAACGAAGATAAGTTAGGCTAAATATTATGGGTGAGGATGTCAGACCAACATAAGACTGATCGGGAATCTCTCATATTATCAATGAAAGATGTTGAGAGATGCGCTCGTAGTCTGAGAATATTGTGGAAATATGTCCAGAATGAAAGCAAGTAGGCACAAGAAGGAATTATGAAGGAAGAGTCATTTAGGCAAATATTGCCCTTGTTCCATATCTATCTACCTAATCCATAGACACCGAAGCCCTTTTCTTTAACGTTCAAATCGCATCGTCTCCTAGCTATGGAAGACACAAGGTGGACGCAGAGACTTCAAGCCCTAACCCACATCCTCACGAGCCCCACAACCACACCCAACCTTCACTCCCAATTCTTCATCTCCCAGCAAATCCCCTGCTACCTCAATTGGGATTACCCTCCAATCCTGTGCCCTAAACCCTCGCTTCTTACCAGATGGAGCTTCTCGCTTTTCCTCCGAAGACTCTTCAGATTGGGGCCTCCCACAACCTCATGGAGGTGCAAGTGCCCCTTCCTCCAACCTTCGCCATTGATTCTTGCCAAAGGATTGGAGGAAGCGCAGTGGGGACACCAACAGAGGAGGGAATATGTGAGAAAGAGGCTTGCAAGGAAACGCCTTCTCACCAACGTTAACCCTGTGATTCCGGTTTTACTACCCAATCTCTTCTTGATTTCACTTCTTCTTTGGAATCCATTTCGCTCTGCAAATTGACCACTTCCTTCTGATGCTGGATTGCATGGCTTTGCATGATATCAATTTTTTTAAGTTTCTGAATAAAATGAAATAACACTTGTATTGACTATTAAGTCACCTTTCTGTGTTCTTTACTGAGTAATTGATCAGATACGATGGATGCTTGGTTGGTTGTCAGAACCTAGGAGCAGGCTAGGATTAAAATTTAATTTTATGGTTGTTGGATTTGGTGACTTGGGAGGACGGGATAAATCCTTACTTCAGATAATTAAACTACTTAAAGTTTAGCTAAAAAGACGATACTATTTCAGTAATGCCTTGTTATTGGGGATTCTTAAGAAATCATTTTTTTAAGCAGGTCACAAAGAAAACATTTTTTTTCTCTTTCTAGCCCGTCAATTCATGCTCTGAATAAGGCGGAAGATATAAAAATAAAATAAAATATTAGTATATAAAAATTCGCCAGTCAAATAGTGAGACCAAGGGTTTGAAAATGAAAGTGAATGCCAGTTTGCCTTTGATACCCTTTGGACTTTTGTTCTTTGGTTCCTCTTTAACTTTGTTCCTCATCCTTCCTTTGTTCTATTTTTATCTTTTCTCTTTCGGAAAGAAGGCAGAAAGCGATTTCGCCAATTACGAAACCAATTTAGCTCCATCCAAGAAAAGAATGGTTAAAATAAAACAGAACAGTACAAATCAGGGTTAAAGCAGTAAATTGATAAAAATATTTTTGTAAAGTATGATATAATTAAAATAAAATATTTGATATATTTATAATTTTAAATATATTAATATATTTAGTTATATACTTTCTTGTTTTTTATTTCAAGGTATTACAGTCTAACCATTTTACCTTTCGTTTTTTCTTTTAGTCTCTGGAGGGCTTTAGACTAGTCAAGTAGAAGAACTTTTACACTTTTGCTTTATAAAATTAACATCCATGATTGCACTTTTGCTTTATAAAATTAACATCCATGATTGTAGGTGCACCTTCTTCACTCTCTTTAGTGGAGTAATGACTAAATGGAAAATAAATTTTAGGTGAAGGAATGAGGCATAGAAGCTTCTTTTCCTTTCATTTCTCCTTTTCATATTGTTCATGATCCCTCCTTTCTTTCCCTCTCTGTCCCTTGCTACTGATGACGGTTTTCCTAGTTCTTTCTTTAAAAGCAACTCAATATCTGAACATATCTTTCACCCATTAAGAAAAAATTGGAATTGGGCATCATCTCCTTTCTGTTGTAACTACTTAGAACATGCAAGATGTTATAGGAAACCAAGTGAGACTGTGTCTTTCCCCTTATTGGATAATGCATATCTAATTCAGTTAGAGTTGATCCCCAACTTAGCTGCTCTTCTATGACCTTAATCAAGATAATTTATTAACATTTTACATCACCTTCGTCAATTATTTGACATGGGCATCCCAGAGTAGTTGGATTGACACAACTGAAACCTAAAGATGGATACAGAAGTGGTTAATAACTCAATCTACCAAACACAAGAGATCATAACAAGAGTGAGTTAAAAAGTCTACTCCACCACACTTGAATAACACCCACGAACTGGGCGTCATGATAAATGCCATGCACTTAAATATCGGAAGCATTATTCGCTATTTGATTTATATTGAGGAAAGCTATATTTTCTGTCATAGTTTGCTTTGATTTTAAGACTCATTAATGGAAAAGTTTCAATGCCCAAAGCTCTTCCATCCATTTGATTGATCAACTTAGATTTCAGAGCCTAAAGCCCCGCTCATAGAGGGGATAACTTGAAATTACAGACCCACCAGATAGAGATGGTAGTTTTGATTTGACTCCCGAGTTACTTTGTCTGCTCCTGGATGCTAATGTCCTTTTAAAACGCTATATAATGTCCTTCTAATTGACACAGATGCACCTCAGAAAGGTTATGTGAAGAGCTTTCTTTAGGACCATCGTTCCTAAAACGTAGTAAAAGGAGGGGGGTTGGCGGGGCGGGGGGTAGGTGCATCCTATATTGTAGACAAGGCATTGAGGGCACATGCTGCGTGCATCAATTGCTATTATTTTCCATGTCCCACCCACTCCTCAATCAGCGCATAATTACTCGGCCATGCCTCCTTCTCGTTCCTATACTACCCTCAGACCCTCATCCTCTTTCAAAGCTTCAACTTTTTGTGTGAACACTATCCTGTACCCCACAATTTAAGGCCATTCTCAAGTCTTCATCAGTTTCACCAACTGGGTTTTATGAGACCAAAGTGTAATCTACCATGGTTAAGAACATGTGATTCTGTTTCCCATTGGGCTACAATGTGAAAATTTGGTAACTAAATAACAACCTTATAAGCTGTGATGGTTCTACCTGCACGCTGCAAGAAACGAAATTATGAAAGATTAGCCTAATGTTTAGGTCTCTTTGGATACGGCTATGACTAGACTTTTTGTACAGAGGGATTAGCAATATATAATGATGTTGTTTTCCATTAAAATAATTAGCAGAGTCTCGCCGAGATTACATAATATTATTAACAAAAGGAAAAATAAAAAATTGGCGGGGAAGGGCCCAGTTCAATCAACTAAAGTTTCTTCTGTGGAGGGACCACAATCATCAATCATCATCATCCCAAACGCCCCCGTCCCATTTGCACCTAATGAGTGACTAAATTGAAAGGAGAGAGGGAGAAAGAAGGGGTTAAGGTCCTCTATATAAACATACTCAGATACTACCATAGCTTCCCATCAGTGTACACACTCCAAAATCAAATCCATCTTCTCCTCTTTCACTGTCATGTCATCCATGGCTGCTTCCCTCTCAACCTGCACTTCTCTTCTTCTCCTCACAACCTTTTTTATGTCCCTGCAAACTCATGCCAGAGATAGTCAGTTCTTCAGCAAAGTCACCCATTTCACCAGCACCAGCACCACTCCCACCACCACCAACAGCAACAACGTTGTTAAAGAGACAGAGGTTCCCAAGAAGGAAGAACCTGTAAACAAACCAGAGCAACAGCCTGCTTTCCTCCCCGAAACTGAAAGCAGCTATGGCCTATACGGCCACGAATCTGGTCAGTTTCCCCCAACTGCCACCACCACAACCTACGAGCCATACAAGACAGAGTCGGAGGACATGAGCAAGTACCACAACAGCAAGTACTACAACAACGATGCCTACAATACCAACCAAAATGAAATGACCAACACAAAGCTCACAGGAACCGGTTACGGCAGCAGCGACAACAACTACTTCCACAACTACAAGAAGGATGCTTATGGAGAAAACCAAAACGAATTCAACTCTTTGGCGAATAAGAACAACAACCAGAAATATTACTACAACAACAACAACAACAACAATGCAGCCTATGACAGGTACTTCGACAACAACAATAATGCTGCCAATGACAGATACTTCTACAACAACAATGCTGCAAATAACAGGTACTACTCCAACAACAATGCTGCAAATAACAGGTACTACTCCAACAATAATGCTGCAAATAACAGGTACAATGGTGAGAGGCAAGGGATGAGTGACACAAGGTTTATGGAGGGTGGGAAATACTTTTATGACATTAACTCTGAGAAGTATGACCCGACCCTCTATGGCGATTCATCCAAAGGAGTGAACTCTAGGAGCTGGGAACACAACAGGGGATATTTTGGCAACAATAATGCAAAATCCTACGAGAACAACAACTCCTTTGAAGGGTACCAGAACCAGGAGGAGTTTGAAGCTGAGCAAGAGGACTTTGAGCCATGAGCTTGTTGGATCATGGACGGAGTGAAGAAGAATTCACTTTGCCTTTGAGTGTTGGATTTGTCTGTCTGATGTTTTCTTATGGTTTAGATTAAAAGAATTACAAAGATGTTAAAGAATATGTTTATTTATGGAGGGTTCTTGCTTACCGGTAATACTATTTGACCTTGTTTCTGGATTTGCATAGTCTATGTCATGATCTGGAAAAATGCATAGAGTATGAGAACATGTGTTATTTTTGCTTATAGCTATCAATAAGTTGTATGATGTGAAGTAAGCGTGTTTTTTTCCCTCTTTTATCTTAAATATTCCTTTCTGGGTTCTTGTGCTCTTTCAAAACAATAAAAGGTGATAGAAATAAGGGAAGAAAAGCAGAGACGGACAAAATTCATGAGTTAGTGGTTAAATCTCCCAATTGTCGTCATAATTGTCCTACCCACCCACCTAGAAAATCATAATTCAGGATATAATAAGGTTGACACTTGTGTCCATCTTTGTTGGATACTGCAAAGGAGTATTATTAGACACTGTACATGTCCATTGTGATATAATGCCCTTTTGCAGCATATCGGACAAATTACCCTACATCAGCTGCTGATATGACCATCTCTTCCACCTGGGGACAAATCAAAGATTTTTCTAATTTCGTTACACTGCTTAGTTTCTTTTGACTTTTATTTCGTCTGAATTTAAATTTTGCCTTGTTTTCCCCACTTCAGTATCTTTATTGTCATAACAAGCCTTTTCCAATGTTCATACCTGTTTGCATAACTTATCTTCATCTTCACTTGAGAACCTGTAGTCCGTGGCCACGGATCTCTGAACTTGATACTCAAATTTGATTTCATAAAAAGAAAAATCAATTAAAAAAAACTCAAATTTGATGGTTTTAGATTCAATTACCTATTGACTTCGAGAACTTATATAGAAATGGCAACGTGATTTCTATCCCGATCCTTTTTTTTTTTTTTTTTCTTCAGAGGTAAGTGGACAATAACTGCGTTATTATCTGATTTGAGAATTCTGCATTGAGCAATAAGCCACTCCTGGCCAGATGCAAATTGATGCCACAAAAGCCAAAACATACCAATAATTATTTTAACTAGAAAATTTAAGCTCATAAGTCAAAGTATTTTTATTATAATTTTTAACGTGTTCTATTCGAATAAAATTCACTCCAACACTAGAGAGGGTCATGTAAGAGAGAGACTAAGATGAGTTCCACTAAATTCTACCCCTGTGAGACTCACACCCTCTGTCATTCTTTCTCTTCCAGAGAGTATCTGAATCATGTGGTGTCGCATGAAAAACAAGACTACTGTACTTTATACTAAAACTTGATTCTAAATATGTGATAATGATCAAGTTCCAAACTCGTTGATTATAAAAGCTCCGAAACTGTTTCGAAAACTATTTCAGTTTACAAATTTAATCTAACAAGTGGAGTGCTATAAATGATTTTGTCATTGAAAATGTAACTACTTCTGCCCCCTATAAAACCATCTCCCCAGCACATTAATTGTTTACTTTGGCAGTTGTGGAAGGTTGTACTTGTCCCTTCATCTGCTGCCTCATCAATTGTACCAGGCGAACCCTTTGAAGAAACAATTCAGAAACATAAATGGTCCTTACAGGTTAAAGCCTTGGACATTTAACAGCATAACTCAATGACGCTAAGAATCATATTATATTTCCTCAAGCTTAGTGTTAACTTCTCAATGACAGGAAAAGGATTAGAGTAAATGAATCATTGCCACTCTCCTGAGTCCTGTCAATTTCAGTTCAGAGACATAGACTGTGAAGTTGCTGTCAATTTGGCTTTGCAGGATGTGCGCAAGCCAAGAGAAACATCTACCCTTTTCATTGACCAATTGTTTTCTTAATGATAATTTAGTTAGTGGGAAGAGGCATTCTTAAATAATGAAAATGTAGAAGCAAATGTTTCTGGGTTTTCTCTTTCCCCCGTGATTGACGGAGGGACCAAATTCCTGTGTTTGATTGAACTTAGTTTTTCTAAGTTGTGCTCATAACACTATGTTTTGGGTCAGTGAGTGGGTCACCAATTCTTTGACTTGGGGTATTTCTAAGATAGCAATCCATGGCATTGACATGTTATCTGTGCTTAGCTAAAACGCTGTATGAAGCTTACGACATTAAAGGTTCCAGTTTAGACTATAAAAATGAGAGAGGGAGGTTGGAGGGATGAGATCTAAAGAGAGAGAGAACTTAAAATTGGTAGGTTTTACATGAATTGACTTCTAACAAAACACGTTCAAGCAGCTAAATGCGGATAAATGCCTCTTGAATTATGCCGAGGGCATGGTGTAGTAGACTAGCAAATAGAGGTGTTAAATGGGTAAGGTGAGCTGGCGGGCCTCAAGGCGGTGTAAAATTTTAACTTGTTCTACTTAGAAAGGTTAGGTAGTTTGAACCATTTAACTTATAAAAAAAATAAAAAGATAATTAAAAATTAAGAAATAAAATTATAAAAATTTAAATATAGTTTTGTTTGATTATATGTCTTGTTTAATTAATTAATTTTTATATTATTATAAACTAAAATAAAAAGTAAGTTTTAACGAATTAAATTAAGTAAAGTAATTCAATAATTTAATGATTAATTAATAATAAAAATATAATTATAAAAAAAATATTTAAATCTAACAAATTATAAAATAATAGAGATAATACAATACACACATTAGGATTAATTTTTCTTTTAATGTAAAAGTACATTGAGTTGGGACGCTGGATTAAGTGAATAGAAAATTAAATAGAAAAACAAAAAGGCAACTTGTTTAACCCGCAAGATAACTCGTTTAATTCGTAAGTAAAATAGGCTAGGTTGATAAAAATATATTAAACGAGTTTTCAAGGGAACCTCTCAACCCGACCCATATTTTATGTAGGTTAAACGGACTCAACCTAATAAGTCAAACCCGTTTTAACATATCTACTACCCAAAAAAAAATAGTTAATTGTCATTTTCTTATTTATTTTTTAATTTACTCTATCAAAGTTTTTATATATATATATAGTTAAAAATTCTTTTTAAAAAACTGGAATAAGCCTAACACAAAAGGTAAGAAAAATAAGATAACAATAAAAAATAAATAACAGTAATAAAAAATTGTGTATAATTGTAGTCAATGTTCATATTAGATTAGAGTATCATTATTGTTCTTGAAAGATATCATTGCCATTGTTTTAGTCCTTAAAAATTTATTAACATTAGTTCTAAAGTTTTAACAATTACATCGGTTAATCCTAACTTATGACTAAATTAATGTTATTGGAATAGAGTCAATCAATGATGATAAATTTTTTTAGTAAAAACTAAATTTGAAGTTAGTACTAATATAATAATTTTCTCACATTCCTATATTTTATCATGTGCGAGTAGAGGCAAATATTTATATCTTGATTAACTACGCTCATTTCCCCATCACAGGTCAACAAGAAGACTCCTTTTTTAACCCCGAGGAAATTCCTTCCGGCCCCTTTGTTTGATTTGGGCCTCTTATGGGCTCTTGGGCCTTTTATTGGGCAGGCTCTTTTTGCAAGTTCGGAATGTTCAGTCTTAGCCCAGTTGCTCATGTCAAGGCCCAAAGAATACTATGAAATGAGAGTTTGTAAATATGGTTTTATTGAAGACTCTTCGGTACTGAGTTGTCCGTCGGAGTTAATCATAAGACACAAATATACTGTTTAAGTTGGCAAGATGTTTCCAAGTACGTTTATGAAGATCCCAAGACAACAGAAAGGCACGACGTCGTTATGAACCCTCTCGTTGTCACCATAAACTGAAATTAGTGCCACACCAACCAGCAAGCCATAATATAAACGCAGATAGTGATCCGAGAAGGCAAAGGAAGAAGAGAAAAAGTGGGGTCACAGTCCAGGTGGCCGAATCTGAGTGGCCTTTAACTGTAGGAACAACGTGGATGTCTGCCTCTCTTGGGGTGACGTGGACACGTCAGAAGGAGCCTGAAAAGGCAAGTTAGAATAATGAAGAAAATTGCAGTTACATACCGTAAGTTTCAAATATTTATATATAAAAAATTTTAATTTTAAAATCATTTATGAGTTGAATTATAATTTAATCTTTCATTAATTTATAATTTTAATTTGATTCTTTGGTCCTTAGTATTATTATATCTAAATTAAATATGTTAATATTTATATTCATAAATAATTAAATTAAAACTACATTTATAATTGAGGAATCAAAATAGTATTTTATTTGTTTTTATTTTAAGATTTTTTAAAATATTTTCTTATAACTTTACTGTCAATTTTTTTAATTAATACATGATAAGTATATAATTAACTCATAATAATACTATAAGAAGTATGATTTAATTAAAAATATTTAGTTATCTATGAAATTATAATTATTATATTTTAATTGAAATAAAATTATAAAAAAATTTATATATGAGTTTTTTTCTTTAATAATACATAGTAAAAGACTGTAGGATCCCAGAGTTGTAAAGTAGTGTTCTCCAAAATTTTAAAAAAAATATCTCTAAGTTATTTACAATAATCTTAAAATTAAAGTCATTTTAATAAATATTTTAAACTTACAATATTTAATTATAATTTTTCCAAAAATAACAAGTAGTTCATCGGTCAAGTGGGGGCCCACCTGAGTCGTGCGCTGACGTGGCAGACGCTGTGACACCTAAAAAAAGGAGTGGTTTGGTCGTTGTGGTAAGCCAACGTTTATGACGCCAAGTACGAATACCGACACTGACTTTGCCGCTTTCTACTATCGCTACCCGCACGGCACTCTCTCTTTTAATTTTAATTAATGCTCAAATCTCCATAATTACTTAATTAGCCAATAAATTTAAGTTTAATATACTTTTCGTATGACCTGGCCTCACACTATTATACAAGTACTCTCACAAGAGAACAAAGAAAGTGTCTCATTATATGTAGTCATACATATCTTGACATCAAGTTTACGTCCATTAAATAATTTTTATTATCCGCTTTTAATATGATTGTGTTTTAATGCTGGTGGATATGTTTTTAATACAGAACGAGACTATCTATTAATTAATTCATATAAAACGACAAGCGAAAATGTGGAATAGTAATACTGGTTTGGGGATATATGCATAATTTTCGTTGAGTAGGTAACGACTAGATATGGTTTGTTATTATGTATAAACTTTTATTAAAAAATTGAAAATATTTACATCGATACATCTACGTATGTTATTTGCTTCTTTATTGATATTTTTTTTCTAAAAAAATACGTAGTTAAAGTATGCCATTAATTAACAATTGGCATTACTGTCAACAAAAATTTAAAAGAAATTCAATAGAATGAGACTACTTTTATTAATTTTGAAACAGTTAATTTCAAAATTAAAACTCCTAATTAATTGCACAGAGAGAGAAATAAGTGGTGCTAGTTCTGATCAGATTTTATTTTACAAAATGGTAAACACTTGCTTTCATATGCAGAGAATTGAACTCAAAGTGATTAGAAATTAATCCAGAATGGATTGAGTCCAAAAGAATAAAACACAATTTGAAAAGGTTATCAGAGACGGTAGGTAGGCTGTAGATTAAAGGCTCTTGATCATTAAGGTAACATAAAATGAACGATTCTGTGCAAATTAAAGAAAAATCAAAATCACAAGACAAAGTAAAGAAAAGCAAAAAAAAAAAAAAAAAAAGGTTATTTATGAATAAGGAATCAAGTAAACGGTTCTTCTCTCTGTTTCAATTTTCCTAGAAAAATTTCAAACAAACAAAATCATATAGTTAACAAGTTAACAAGTCAACAAAGGGCTCACCAAACAGTACTTAGGTAGAAAGTAAGTTTCAGTTTCGTGTAATAATCAACAATTAGAGAATGGTTTAGTAGGTAACTAGTTAAAGCAATCTGCTCTAATTTGTTCACACTTCACTTGTGATGTAAGTGCTTTTTCACCAATCTCAAGCAACAGAAATGGCTTGCAATTTGTAGATGTCCCATCACTACTTTTCCTAACCAAACAAGGCATTAGTGTTTTCAATTTTCAACAGTTTTGATTTATACCTCAACACCATGCTCAAAAGCTAAATGAAGAAATTACTCATGGATGATTAAAACGCTTCCTTTTCAGATTTCACAGATGGTCGTTCAAGTGTCACCCCCTAGTATAATATTATAATACGGCGCTAAATTAACGGTAAAGTCATTTCTGTAATTGAAGTATATTATTCCTCTATTTATTGTAAAAATGAAAATTTGGATTTTTGGAAGTACGCTGGCCCAGGTGATATTCAAGGCTTAACATTCAGGTGGGGCCCAAACTCGTAAATGTCTTACGTTTAAGGATGGCAGAATACTAGTTGGGGTACACGTAAATTCTCCATCCGTTGGTTTCTCCTAAGCAATTTTCCCTTCGCTCTGTGTGTTCTCTGTGATCATCATTACCCTCAACTTCTCGGTGGAGGGTAGAGAAGCCATGGTTAGGGAGGTAATAATTCTCCGCTTTACTGTTTTTATTCAGCACAGAAGTAACAACGAAGAGATTCTCAGTATGCTTTCTTTCTTCTTTTCATTTTCTTCTGCTAATCAGCATTCCCTCTTCTCCCTCCCTTTTCATCTGGGGTTTGATATTTCCCTGTTATCTCAGTGTAAGATCAAAACTTTCTTGGTCTGTTAATGTCAATTCAACCGTGAATGTCGAGTATTTGGATAGGAGTGTATGAATTAACAACGGATGCATTCTGCCTCTGGTTTTGCTCAGTGTGAGTGGTTATGAGTCTCGTTCTTTACTGTTGATTTTCTTAAGGATTCAGGAAAATTTTTCTTTTTTGCTTATGGGTGTTCTTGCATGTCATGTTTAGCGGAATGGAAATTGAATCTTTGCTCTGTATTGAGGTAGCCATGTTCAGGAATTGACATGCTTGGCGATTGTTCGCTGAAAGTAATCTTCCAACAATATGCATCTAAATGTTTTGATTATTTGAATTGAAAGGCTCATGAATGTGGAAGGAAACTATGTCTATCAATGTAGGTAAAATTTGTATTTTCCGTTTGGACTGACATTGAGAAATGACTTATTGGTGTCTCTAACTAGGAATGGGGTGATAGTGTAGTTGACAAATCAATGGTCGTATGAATTTACATATCATTAAAACCCATGTAAGGTTCTTGTCAGAACTTAGTACCTGAACTGACAGAGTCATTCTAATTATGTTAATTGTCATCTGTCAGGATGTGGTACCAAAGACGAGGGGAAAAAAATCCCATCCCCCCATTTGCATGACTAATATTTGAGAATTTTGCTAAGCAATATTTAAAGCCAGCTTATGGCACATCAAAATTTTCATTCTCAGCATAACATGTTGAATTGGATGGTTTCGGAGCACAGTTACACTCAATTATTTGTATTATCGATATGTGATAAGCCTGTTAGTTATGGCAATCTGGCAGTGGCACATGATGTGGGCCAAAGCCAAAGACAGGAAGGGCCAAATAAGAGAGGAGTTTTAAGATGTACAACTTGAGAATAGATCTGAAAATATCTGGAATAATAGCCCATACTAACCACAAATCATATACACTTGCATTTCAAAATCATCTTCCGAAAACCAATCAAGAGATGATAAGATTGACAGTTTAGTCTCTGTGAGTTATACCGATGAACATGCTTTCACTTTATCAGAATTGTGTTGAAAGTTTTAGTAAGCTTCACTAAGAGATAATTATACTGACTGACAGTTTAGTCTCCTGGTACCATTTGGTTAGGTACCAGGACTAATTTGTGAAAGAATTTGCTGACATTGAAACTGAAAGACTGAAAGGTAAAACCCAGTCAGTCAGAACAAATTATCTGAATATCTGAGTCTTTCTTACCAACTGGATTGCCATGGGTGGATCTTTTGATAGATTTGCTTCATTATTGACAAGGCCATCTGGATTTCGGGAAATGATTCCTATTTCCTAAGACCCTCTTTCTGTCATTTTGTAGATCAGTTCTTTCTCTCAACTATATAATGGTTTCCAAGATTGATTGCCATTACTCTTCACGCTTACATTACCAAATGGTTCCTTATCGCATGACCTTTCTTCTGTTCTTGCTTCTGTTCATTACTAAAATTCTTCAATTCAGTAAAGTTTTATAGTAGACTTGCTTTCATCAACTAATATACATAAATCCCTTTGGTAACTAGAAGAGTTGGCTATTCATGTTGCTTGTTTGTCAATATATTAGGAACAAAAACAATTATTCTATTTCTTGTAGCCTAAGTTTGAACGTGTCTACATTTGCAATGCTAATAAGAGATGAGATAGCAATTTGCTTATAATAAATTTCTGATTTCCCCTGTTTTCTTGGAAATTTTTGTGAGTAACAAGCTGATGATTTTATATAAATTGAAACATTGATGCTTATGTGTTTGTCAAACTATTAGTAACCTTTCCGCATAACTTTTTGGAAAAATATGTTGTGATTTTAACGTCGTCTCCTCAGAATGATGTGATGCCTTTTGGATGGCCACTTGGGCTCAGCTTTCTGAATATGAGGCTTAGAGTTGTAGAATCCCTTCCTGCTGCTCCAGCAGAGCCTTACTCATTGCACGTGCCATCCTGTAGTTTCTCATCATTCTTGTCCTCCAACCTTGATACTGAGGTAATCTGAACTCCCCTGCTTCTTTTTTTTCCTTATTTTCTGACCATTAATTAGATATGATGATTTAACTCATTGCTTTCAAATGAACAGAAATTTGGGGGCCAGAAAAAGAAAATGATATTCATGATGTAAAAATTCTTTAATTGATATTGACGGTAAATATACTTCAAGTCATAATCATATTTTGTATAGACGAGCCCTTAAATTACAATAAAAGTTTTTAAATATATCTCATGTGGAGTAGATAAATTAAATCATGAAAAGATATATGAGCATGTCAGTACACTTTCTAATGTACTTAAGATACTTACACATTTCTTTGTAATTGAATTAACCTAGCTAGGGATCTATTTGACTACATAGTTTACAGGCTGTATGAGCATCTTGATAAGCATAGAAAGGAATCAGGTAAGACCCACAAGTGGCTTACAATTATTTCCCTGTTTTCCCTAAGAAGTAGATGCACTTGTCCTCATAATTGCTTGCTATAACAGTGGTTTTAAACTTCATGGCATTGAGTTAATGCAAGCTTCAAATTTTGGAAACAATGAACTTCCCATAGTTAAAGTTTCTGTACAGACCACCAGAGATCATGTGAAATTATTGCTCTTTATATGAACCAATCAGAAAAGTTAGTAGCTCGTAAACTTGTCTTGTGCTTACAATTTATTGCTGTAACAACCAGTCGACTGCATCATTCTTCCAAGACAACAGTGTATCCCTTGGGCGGCTAATCGGCATTAGAGCAGGAGAAAGAAGAGGACACTTGTACTTCCCAAACTCATTAGGGTTTGAAGACAGGGAGAAGAATAAAACAATAGCAAAGGATCCCTCTGAAGTACATGAACATGTGGATATGTCTAGAGGCAATATTTGCATACCTATACTACTTGATGCCCTGCTCAAGACTAGCAGAACTAAGAAGACTTCAAGGAATTAAGCATATGATAGCCAGAAAAATCACATATTCTATGCCAGTTCGGTGCAAATTCTCAATTCTGTTGGTGTAGTCACAATTCTGAAATGGGTTGCAGTCAATTTTTCTTTGGCCAAGATCGTTATTGCAATTTGTTCTCTTTCCTATTATGATGAGCACATAATAAAAGGGATGTGAGTCCTCTAGAGTTCTTGAGGTATTGAATCTTGTAGAACTCGTCACTTTTTCTCCCTTTTTGGTGTCTATAAATCAGATTAGGCAAAATGGATCTTCTAAAGAGGAAAAAAAATTTTAGGGTATCAAATTTTTAAAAATACATATCAAAGCACTACAAAAGAATATAAGTAATACTAAGAATTTTTAAGAACGTTTTTATGAAAGACACTAGTATACAAAAATTAATAATGTATTATTGATTAAACCAATTCAAGGTTACAATATAATAAATAAATTAAATAACCTCTAGGGGGAGAAAGATAAAGAAAAAGAGAATAAGTAAAATGATGGAAAGTGATTCCATTATACATACTATTCGTCTCAGTATTATTCTCTCTCTATCTTTAAAGATACTCTACAAATTTCACACTTTCTAAATTATCTCCCATTACTACTTGGTCTCTATGTAGTGTATAATTTGCAGTGTAATATTATTAACAAAATAATGGGATTTTATCAATGTAATTAGTTAATCACAAAAACTATACAAATGGTAAATTTCATGTGAGAGTATGGCCATAATCTTTGAAATCTATAATTTTATATTTAAATAGAGAAAAAAGTCAACATAACCCATTTCAAGGGGGTTTGTTTTAATTTTCAGATGACTTAAAATTTAAGTTTAGTTTTACACATATATTTAATGTTATATGATATATCAGTCACACAAATCATATTTTTTATTTTCATTTTTTGAAACTTCGATACTTTGATATTATATATCAAAGCAAAGTGGGTATAACATCCCACTCCTAGGAAGTGGTGTACAAGATAGAGGCCCTGACCAAAGCATGGGCTTCCAAATTCAGTTGCCTCCTGATCACATGCAAGAAACACTACCATAGTTTTGCGTACGTGATTTACAATAAAAAATAATTGCCCTTAAGTCGAAGAAGTCTTCATCCACAGTATGAAGAGCTGAGGCCACACACTGAGCATCTGTAAGGAGTAGGCCTATGCCATGAAGGTCATGAATAGCCCAATCCATAGCAAACGGGATGGCAGCAGCGTCCATTTCTTGTGTCTTACCCTGTTAACCTTGTTGGCCATGGTCTATTTCATACTGTCATTGTGAATTATTATTATAAACTTTTTTGTTGGTTATAGTCCATTTTCTTAGTGCAATATTCTATTATTACAAACTTTTATTATTACATACAATTTTTTTACCTACTTATATTATTTAATGGTAATTATTAATGGAGTGATTGCTTGAATCTCTCCTATAAATATGGGTCTCTAAGTCTAATTTTTCATAATTTGAAGTTCACACACCATCTTAGAGATTGAAAAACAAAAGTTTAGAAGCAACCATATCATATTAATGGCAATGGTTAGAGGTATGAATTTTTTTGCACTATCTCTTTGTTTTGAATAAGCTAATAAGTTTCTTTTATGTTTAAGAAGTTACATTTGGTATCAGAGCCATTAAACCTTTGCCTTGCAAATTTCAGAAAATTTTCAGATTTGAGTCGATCATATCTATGTGATTTTTCACGATTTTGAGCTCAGAAACTTAATCATTATGAAAAATTAAATTAATCAGTTTTAACTTTTGAAACGCTTAAAATGGACCTCTAAATTACAAGAAATGACCGGGTCTTAATTTGAGTCCAAGCTTGGTTTTGAATCCATATGATCCATCTGGAAGTAGGGGATGAACCAAGCTAAATGTTGTATTGTGTTCTGAAAATACAATTGTAAAGTTGGTCATCTTTAGACTCAAACCCGTAACATGTTGGATGATAGGCCAACATTTTGACCATCAAACCACCATACTACCTTGTGTATTGATTTTGTTTTCAAGCATATTTAAAATTCAGAAATGCATGCTCAAATTTTTTTGTTTAATTAATGTTCAAATTCTTGAAAATTTATTTTGAACAACTTAAGTCTTATTGGGCAATATTTAGAGATATTTTGTCCAATATTTTGTGGAATTGAATTTCATGTCCTTTAATTAAATGCTAAATTTCCTGAAAATTAATTTTAAGCAATATTCTATGGCATCTTTGGATAAATTTTTAATGAAGGGATATTTAATTAATTAATTTGTCAAATTTTGGTTTTGTTGACTCATTAATTAATTGATTAAAAGTCCCATTATGAAAATGGCTTGTTTATGCATTTTGCATGGTCATTTATAAGCATTCAAGAATTTCTTGATGTCATGTGATTTGTATAATTTTGGCATAATCAGAATTTAGCCATAACACCTTTAATTATTCTAAAATTATACATTAAGTTATAAAATTATGTAAAGGAAAATGACATCAAATTGTAATTAATTATCTTCAATGTGGTAATAATCATCCCACAAGAATGTTATCACATATATGATTAATTAGGATGAGATAGTGAATTTTTTCTTTTCTTAATTTACCTACAGGGATTAAAGAAATGGATTATTATTTGCTAGTTTCATCATGTTTTGTGTATGATCCTAATTAAATAAAACTTAGCTCACAAGCAGTTTTATTTGCTATTAGGCTTATGTTTAAATTAGATGTTCACATTGGTAGAATATGTTATAAGGAATTTTCAAAGTTGCCTCAATTAATGATATATGCACATAATGTTTGTGTAGCTTTTTAACCACTTAACATTTCTGATTTTCAAGTTCTCAAACTTAATGGGGATAATTACAAAATTTGGAATGAGAAGATTCTTTTCCAATTAAGGTGGATGGATATTGATTATGCCATTAGAAGAGATAAACCTCTTACACTTACGGATACTTGTAGTGCATTAGTAATAACTTTTTATGAATGTTGGGAGTGATCTAATCATCTTAGCATTATGTATATCAAATCTAAGATATTTGATAATATACTTGGATCAATAGAAGAGCATAAAAACGTCCGCGACTTGCTAAAATGAAAATTTTGAATCTTTTGAAAAAGCTTTAGCAAGTACCTTAATGCCAAAATTATCCACTATGAAACTCACTGGCTTAAGGGGTGTGCGAGAGTACGTCATGCAGCTGAGGGATATTGTGGCTCAGTTGAGAACACTTAAGGTTGAAAACTTGATTATTTCCCAGTGTACTTCATTCTAAATTCCCTATTGCCTCAATGTAGGCCCTTTAAGATCTCCTACAACACACATAAACAAAAATGGTCAATAAATAAAGTACTGACCATGTGTGTTTAAGAAGAATAAAGACTTTTTAGCAGAAATAGGAGAAATAAGCCCAGGGGAAATGGATGGGTAAAGCGCCCATCCAAGGTGATAGTAAGAAAGAATCCAAGTGTTTTTTTTTGCAAGAAGAATGGACACATGAAGAAGGATTGTAATAAATTCAAGGTTTGGCTTGAAAAGAAAAGTAACTCAATATGATTCTTTTGTTATGAATCTAATATGGTAGATGTTAGCAATAACACATAGTGAATTGATTCTATTTCTATAATACATATTTCAAATACCTTATAGGGCTTTCTAAACCAAAGAAAGCTGACGGGAAGTGAGCAATAGAGATACTCAGGAAACAAGATGGGCTTACTGGTTGAGGTTATAGAAAATTACAAGCTGGCTTTAAATTTTGGTTTTATTCTGATTTTGGAGAAGACCTTTTATGTACCATGTTTCTCTAAAACCTTGATTTCTGTTGGAAATGGTACAATTTGTGATGGTCTTTTCCGAATTCAATTACAATACAATTTATTACATGAAACCATGCATGCTTCTAGTAGCATATGTATAAAGAGATGTGTAAATAATGAAAAGTCTTTTATACTGTGGCATCGTAGATTTGGTCATATCTCAATACTTTGACTTTGTTGACTTTGATATTTGTATAGATTGCATCAAGGGTAAGCAGACTAATAAGACTATGAAAGGTGCTAAGAAGAGTTCTAACTTGTTGGAAATCATACATACGGATATATATAGTCCAGATATGGACTTAAATAATTAGAAATACTTTATCACCGTTATTGATAATTACTCATGATACATACATCTCTATCTACTTAATAACAAGAATGAAGCATTAGATACCTTTAAGGTTTTTGAAACAGAAAAGTAAAGAAACAATATGGTAAAAAAATTAAAATAGTGAGATCTGATAGATATGATGAGTACTATGGTAGATACATTGAAGATGGACAAGCATCTAGTCCATTTATGAAGTTTCTTCAATAGCATTATTACTTAATACACTATGTCTGGTTCCCCAGACCAGAATGGTGTAATTGATAGAAGAAACCAAACGTTGTTGGATATATTAGGGAGCATGCTTAGCAGCCCAAGCTTCCTATGTTCTTGTGGATTGAAGCCTTTAAGACGGTCATGTATATACTTAACCGAGCTTTAACCATGGTTGTTGAAAAGACGTCATTTGAATTAATGAAGGGTTGGAAATCTAATTTGAGGCACATGCACTTATAGGGATGCCCATTTGAGGTGCTTATTTATAATCCACAAAAGAAGAAGCTAGACCTGAGGACTATTATAACTACTTTATTGGGTATGCTGAAAGGTCTAAGGGATACAGTTTTTATTGTCCATCACATAGTAATAGGATTATGGAGTCAAGAAATGCTAAATTTCTTGAGAATGACTTGATCAGTGGGAGTGATCAAACTCAAAACTTGGATTCTAATAACGATCAATTGAGAACTCAAGCTCCCACATTAAGTAATAGATTGGTTATAATTCATACCCTTCAAGTGTAAATAGGTGTTGAAAATCCAATCATTAAGGAACACAAGTATTAACCATGACCTAATTAATCCAATTATGCAATAGCTACAATAATATATTATGCAACTAGTTGAGGAACATGTTACCTAAGAGAATGTTGAATCAACATTAAGAAGATTGATTAGAATTAGGAGGTTAGAAGTTCCTAGTGATTATGTTGTGTACCTATAAGAGTCTGACTATAATATTAGAGCAAAAAATGATCCTGAAATGTTTTCATAAGCCATCAACTGTAAAGAATATGATTTTTAGCTTAATGCTATGAAGGATGAGATGGATTTTATAGCATCTAACAAAGTCTGGGATCTCATTGAGTTACCTAGTGGCTCAAAAACCATTGATTATAAATGGGTCTTTAAGACAAAAAGAGACTCATTAGGCAATATCAAAAGATATAAAGCATGACTCGTAGCTAAAAGATTTACTCAAAAGGAAGGAATCGATTACAAAGAAACATTTTTTCCTTTATCAAAGAAGGATTCCCTTTATATTATATATAGTACTGGTTGCCCATTTTGATTTAGATTTACATCAAATGGATGTGAAAATAACATTCGTTAATGGAAATTTAGAGGAAGAAATATATATGAAGCAACCTGAAGGATTCTCCTCTAATGCTAGTGAACATTTAGTTTGCAAGCTTAAGAAATCCATATATGGATTGAAACAAGCCTCCCGCCAATGGTACCTTAAGTTTCATGACATTATCTCTTCTTTTAGATTTATGGGGAATGTCATGGATCAAGTTATATACCAGAAGGTCATTAGGATTAAAATATGTTTCCTTGTGTTGTAGGTGGATGACATATTACTTGCAACTAATGATAAAGGGTTTCTATATGAGGTGAAGTAATTTCTCTGTAAGAACTTTGATATAAAGGATATGGGTAAGGCATCTTATATCATTAAAATTAAGATCCATAAAGATAGAACTCAAGGTATTTTAGGTTTCTCGCCAAAAACCTATATCAATAAAGTCTCAGAAAGATTTTGGATGAAAGACTACTTACCAAGTGTAACACCTATTATGAGGGGTGATATGTTTAATTTGAACCAATGCCCAAAGAACAATTTAGAGAGGGAACAAATGCATAATATTCAATATGCTTCAACTTTGGAAGCCTTATGTATGCTCAATTTGTATGAAACTCGACATTACATTTACTGTTGGGATGTTATGTAGATATCAAAACAATCTAGGGATGGATCATTGAAGAGCTACAAAGAAGGTTATAAGGTATGTCAAAGGTACTAAAGATTACATGTTAATGTATAAGTGAACTGAGAACCTTAAGATAGTTGGCTACTCTGATTTAGATTTTACCAGTTACATTAACTATTAGAAATTAACATCTAGATATATCTTTATGCTTGTCGGTGGAGCTATGTCTTAGAGGAGTGCAAAGCAACCTTTGACTGCCACTTTTACTATAGAAGCTGAGTTCGCGTCTTGTTTTGAGGCAACTTCGCATGGTGTATGACTTAAGAACTTTATTTTTAGTCTTAGAATTTTAGATTCTATCTCAAATCCATTAAGAATATATTGCGACAATTCAGCTGCAATTTTTCTAGCCAAAAACAATAAAAGTGGAAGTCGAAGCAAATACATTGACATTAAGTACTTAGTTATTTAGGAACGTGTCAAGAAAAATAAATTTTCATTGAACATATAAGAACTGAGTTAATGATTGCTGATCCCTTAATAAAAGGCATGTCACATATGAAATTTAAGGATCATGTAGCTAGAATGGGACTTGGTTCCATATTAAGTATTTGATGTATGTTATCATCACTTGTAATAAAACTCTTATTCATTTGAGTTGTTTTTCTCATTTTGTGTGCACATTTATATTTAGCGAATAAACAACATTAAGAGAACCCGTAATAAGCATAGGGCTTATTCATTAAGATTATAGTAAGAAGATAAAGTAATATGCATTGTGATACATAGAAAGTAATACTCACTTATAGAGGACTTACTGCTATGATTCGTGCAATCAGTTTCCCTCTTTTATAATGTGTATGGAAAAGGATATTGAAATTATTAAGTGTAATGGATTAAGTGGGAGAACGTTAACGTTGCTGGCTATGGTCCATTTCCAGACTATCATTATGGACTATTATTGTAAACTTTCTTGCTGGCTATAGTCCATTCTCTAAGTAAAATATCCCATTATTGCAAACTTTCATTATTACATACACTTTTCTACCTACTTATATTATTCAATGGTAACTATTGATGGAGTGGTTGCCTGAATCTTTCCTATAAATATGGGCCCCTAAGTCTAGTTTCTCATTACTTGAAGCTTACACACCATCTTAGAAAGTGAGAAACAAAGGCTTAAAAGCATTCATCTCATATTCATCGCAATGGCTGGAGGTATTACTTTTTCTGCACTATCTCTTTGTTTTGAGCAAGCTAACAAGTTTCTTTTATGTTTAAGAACTTACATACCCTAGTTAAACTTTGATGAGTTCTCCATTGTTTCCTTTGAAAACCATTCTAAAACTTCACTTCTCAATCTCTGTGAACACTGCCATGTTTATATTGCAATTCCAATTCACCTCCATTTATATATGCTCTAAATCAGCTTCTCTTCGAGCATTGTAAGGCCATGGGTTATGGGGAATTGCAACTTTCATGTGTTTCCAGCCATACAGGGACTGCATTATCTCATTAAAGAAGTGCTCAATTGTTACCACTATGTTTCTCTATAGAGTTGTAGTATGGGCCTTCCATATCCCCCAGCAAATGGTGCAAAATTCATCTAGCTGCTAATGAGTGAAATGATCAGCAAAGGAAGCAAAACATTCCTTGAGGTGTCAAATTTGTCCACTACATGTTCCAATAGGCATGAGCATAGTCACATGTGAGGAGAGTATGTGCAACACTTTCTCCTTTCCACAGAAATGGCATACACCGTCAATCATAATACTTTTCGAGTTTAACTTCAAGCAAGTTAGAAGTATATCTTTACAAGCTTTCTAGGTGAGATTTTTCACCTTCGAATGAATGGATAGATTCCAAATTTTATTTCATAGGAAAGGGTCCTGTGTGTTCTCTATGGGGTGCTTCATAAGGAAGAAAACATGGCAACTTGAATGCACCGTATACCTTTTTTTCCTATCATAATGTCAACACCTCTTATCCTTCGACCTTCTCAAACCCAATGCAATGCTAAAAATAACTTAAGTTTCTTCCATTGAGAAAAGCCTATTAATGAGGGGTACATTCCACTCACTTCTTCCTTCAAGCATCAAGGCACTAACCTTCATCGATTCATTACCATCCATGTAGTGGCTACTTATCATGAAATTTTCATCCCAAGGGACCTAAAGGTCTTGCCATACTCTAATCCATTCCCCATTCCTAATCTTTCATCTCCTTCCTTTTTAAAGCAATTATTGAGTGAACCGAATACTCTTTCAAATGAAGCTTGGGTTAGAACTCAATCGAGCTTACCGATAGTCCCCTTGACGGAAATATTTAGTTTTAAGAACTTGATGTGGAAGAGTATTATGGATCATACCTAACCTCTACCCTTGTTTTCCTAATATAGGTAGCGAAAACCATACCACTATGGCCTTTGTTATAGCACATTCTGTGTCAAGACAACCAGTTGATGGTATGACTACTAGTGCTTCCTTTTCCCTACCAAAATGAATTTATCATTTTCTAAAGCTCCTCTCATGTAAAGATCAACATAAGAGATATATCCATACAATAAATGGGGATGGCCTGTGCCACAAATTTTATAACAATTTTTTTCCTTGCTCTTGAAAGAAATTTATTTCCCCAATTTTGTAATCTCTTCCATAACATGTCCTTTAAACTTGCAAAGATAGTCTTCTTGTTCTTACCACTTGAGGACGAGAGCCCAAAGTGTCTACCATGGCCCAAAGGGGGTGTAAACTTTTAAGATGTCACCCAGTTGATTCCTTTTAGGCTGGTCAACATTAGAGCTAAAAATGATTACCTTTTTTTTTAGAAGTTTATAGCTTGTCCCAAAGCATTTTTGTAGGTGCATAGGACACCTTTTAGCTTTCTACATCCATCTTCATACATGTTACAAAAAAATAGAGAATTATAAGCAAATAATAAATGAGATATTCTTGGTCCCCTTATTCTTATACTATGTCTGTACCCATATATAAGCCTTTAATTTTTGCATTTTTAAGCAAGGCTAATAGACCTTCAACACAGATAATGTAGATATGTGAGGATAAAGGGTCTCCTTGCCTTAGAAATCTTCAAGGAAAGACAAGTCTAATCTCTCCACCATTGACCTGAAAGAAGTATTTAACATTTGTAACACACATCATTATTAAAAGAACTCATCTTGTTTCAAAACCTACAACAAGCACAATATTCTTTAAGTATCTCCAATCCACCTTATTGTATGTTTTTCTGATGTTAGTTTTTACTGTGATAACCCCTTTCCTTCCTTTACTCTTTCTTTTCATAGTGTCTAAGTTTGAAGGTGACCAACACATTATCCGTTATAAGATGACCATGGATGAAAGTTGCTTGGTATTCAGAAATAATATCATTAAGGACATGTTTAAGCCTATTAACCAACACTGCAGAGACAATTTTAACATGAGCATGGATCACTATGAAATTAAGCTTAAAGGAGGATCATAAAGGGATGAAGACCTTAGACTTCTAGTGGGGGCCGATTACAAGGTTATGGGATAAAAGATTCATATCTACCTGGGCCACTTGGTGAAGGAGTACTTTTGTGACCCTCACTTCAAGCCATGTCAGTTGTAGAAGCAGATGACATTGTTTCATTATGCCAGGTATGTGGGCCTGATTTACGAGCCCAAATTGTGTGGTTTTATTTCATATTTGACTTTGTAATTCCATAGACATTAAGTAATTTCTATATTTGTTATTTTCTAAGGATTGATTAGTTTCCTTATATGTTATTTCTTTAATCTTTAGTAGTTTCCTTATATGTTCTTTACTTAGACATCAAGTAGTTTCTTTATTTGATATTTCCTTAGTCATTAGGTCATTGTCTAATTTGTTATTTCCTTAACAGTTAAGAAGTTACTTTGTTTGTTATTTTCCATAAGCATTAATTTAGTTGCCTTATTTGCTCTTTTCTTGAGTACTAAGTTAATGATAGGCTATAAATACTTCATTATGACATTGTAAAAAGTAAACAATGTTGAGTAATTGAATGATATTAAGTATTCTCTATTTCTCTGCAAGTGAAGCACGCTTATGTTCATTGTTGTATTAAGAATTGGATATCTTACCAAGGCAAATTTTATTTTGTGGTGATTTTGATTCTTGTTCTTTCAAGCCTTATTATCTATGTTTCTAAGAACAAGTTTCTTAAGGGTTCAGTAGGGCATGAGTTTAAATTTAACTATTGCTTGAGAGAAGTGTGTGTTGGCATTTCAATCTCTTTAGACTGGGGTTTTGCATCAAATTTTATAAAGGACATTGCAGAGGGAAATAGGCCAAAGGTCCTTTAAGGTTTTCGGTTTATTTACCTTTGTGATCAAGACCACCAAAGTATCTGCCATCTCTTCTAGTATACAACTCGTGTTCAGCTACTATGGAATACTCTTCAGACTTCCTCCCCAATTATATTCTAGTATCTTTTTAGTTTAAATAAATTTATTAGTTGCAAAAAGATTTTAATAAATTTTTAAAATTGACATTTTTTATGTTTAGGGTTTAAGATTTTACTCTTAATTGGCATTAACTAGGATTTGTTTATTGCTCATTTAACACATAAGATAGATTTTTATGAAAATGAAAATGGAAATGTTTATTGATTTAATGGCTTCTAATCATATTGATTATAACAAGAGGAAGAATTTTTTTTCATGGTGCTTAGATGGAATAAAATCTTCCACCCAACCATGGAATTTTCCTTCCCCTGTCATAGTCTTTACCTACTAAATGTCCAACAGGTTCTTTCCCTTTCCTCACCCCTCATTCCCTCATATCAAGCAAGGCTTTGGTTTGCCGTCAAGTCTATGAGCAAACCAATAGCATAGGAAGGAAGGAATAAAGAAGAATATGGAAGAGAAAGACAAAGAAAATGTGAAAAAAAAAATAATGGAGGGAATTATTTTTTTTTTTCCTTTGGGTTCAGAATGATATGAAGGAACAAATATTTAATTTTAAAGGGACTAAAGATAACAAATCTCTTTAGGAATTGTGTTCACTGAGTATATCTTAATTAAAGGTGTTGAAGGAAGAGAATTCGATTCAATAAAAAGTAAATAAAATAATTACTTTTTAACATAATTTTTTAAGTCCAAGAATATTCTTAAATTATAGCTAGACATTGTTTTTTGTTTAAATTTTTATATTATGAGCATTATTTTTGTTTTCTTGCTATATCCCTAAATAATAAGGAATTAATTGAACATAAAGACCATGGTTATCACGTATTAAATATTTAAATCGATAAAACATTTTTAAAACCTTTTGTTTTCATAATTTGGTGTGCAAAGACAAATAACTTTGGATGCAATATTGATACCATGCTTTTTATATTATTTATTAAAGTATTACCTTATTAATGATTTTAAGGAATTAAATTGAGAAGAATAAAAAAACTATTTTATTCCTTTATAGATTGACCCATTATCATTTTGGTCCTCCATAAATCATCCTTCTCAAATTAGTCTTAGAAACCAGGGTTGTACACAACCTTGGATTAACCCTAACCTAACCTAGTAAATTAGGGCTAGGTCGGGCTAAGGAAAAAAAAAGCAGGTCAGAAAAAAGAATGGTAATTCTAGGGATATAATCTAAGTTGGGCCGGGTCTTGGGGAAGGGGATATGGCCAAATGGCCTGGCCCGAACCCAGAATATATATTATTATATTCCAATAATATTTTCAATGTTGATATGTAGGGAAGTTAATAAGAACCATCCATTTCCATTAAGCTTCGCCTTCTTATAACACATAAGTTTCTCTACTCTTTCTCTCGATGCTCCTCTCTCAACTCCACTTTCTGAACCATAATGTTGTCGTGTTATTGCTACTAGCCTGCTGTAGATGACCGGACACCAATCATCCAGCCTTCTCCGTTCACCGATGACTAAGGAAGACTGGAACTAAGCTTGTTGTGATCCATTGTAGACACACACGTTCAAATAAACCTACTAATCTGCCATTTTGATCTCACCATCTCCTCACTCATGCGTGTGTTTCTCTTTTTAGGTGAGCCAAATTTTACTCATTTCGATTTTGCCATCTCACAAATGCTCACGTTCAGACTAGGTTTTTCCACTTTGTATATTTTAGTTCTAGTTTGCTATCATTTTATTGCTCTTTTTTCGTTTTTATTATGTTGTGCATGTCTATGCTAGCTTTTCTTTAATTTTTGCTAAATATATTATGTATTTAACTTCTGGTTTGCCATCATGCAGCAATGATTTACTGCATTTTGTATATTTATTTTGGTGTTCGTTTATGCACTAATGCTCTGTTTCTGCACTTATTTATGTTTTATTTTTGCTTAAATTAGTGTTGTTTCTGCTGCATAATTATCACTTGTTGCTAGCGGAAACAATACTAATCTTGAAGTAATTCTTATGTGATCGTTGTTCGTATTTAAATTATATATTGCATTTATTCATAAGTTGGAAATGATACATGTTTACAATGTATATGCATTTGTACCTATTTACAATGTTCATTTAAACCATATAATGCATTTATTATGTGAAAACACCAGTAGTACCTTATTACACTGTATACCTTCTCGTAATCTTTTCAATGAATCTTCTAATTCTCTTATTTCCTATTGAACATCCCCAAAGTGTTTTTTATTCCATTCCATTATCTTAGTCTCTTTGATCCCCTTTTCACTCACTTGAATTTACTGCAAAACACGTATGCATTAGATATTTGTGTACTTTATTGTAATGGATTTCACTAGTTTGAAGTCTTGACCCTTTGGATTTGGATTTAAATGAGCTTTTGTTTGTATTTCATGAATATGTAATGTATGAGTACTAATTGGTTTGAATGGTTTCTATTTATGGTTTTTCCTTAAATGTGATGTTTGCTATATCTGTTTGGTGTCTACCTATTTTAGCAAAGTGGTGATTATTCTTATATTATTGCTGCTTTAATTCATTTATAACTTGTTTAAGCTTTTTCTTTTATAATGTTTCAGCATATATATTGTCTTTTTTAAGCTTTTTCTTTTATAATGTTTATGTTATGGATTCCCTATGACTTTCTTGTTATTGCCACTAGCCACACAGAACCTGCCCCCAAAACTAGGACCGAAAGAATCAACCAAATGACCAATACAAAGCAGGTTAATTTTACAAGCTTAACTCTTAAAAAGTCTACATACCTTGAATCATGTTGTGTAAATGACTCTTTACTTATGAGGGATATTTTCAATGGCGGAAAATGAAAAGATAACATCTGCAAGTTCAATTCTGGTTGTTGGAGGAAGACCCACATACATGAAGTTCACATACATAACATTTGCTGAGACTTTTTTTGCCTAAGGTATGTAAGTTCCCATAGCCAATGGTTAAGTGTAAATAACAAGAAATGATTATATTTTAAGTGAGGATTGAGTAGTTTTCTGCTGTTAGATAATTTTGCCTTTTCCTTAATGCTTTGTTTCCTTTATATGTTAAATTCTTTTTCTTTGAAAAAACGAAAAAAAGTAGAGAATAAGGTGACTCAACCTAACTTGTAATTTCTTCACTCGACTTTATTGTAATTCAAGTTGACTAGGTCTAACATATTTTTTGGGCACCAAAATCTAACCTGTGTTTAATTCTAAACCAAACTTTGGGTTAATTTTCAACCCAGCCCCACCTAGGGTTAGTACAACCGTATTCCAAACTTTTATACATATCAAATAGAACCTTCTTCGTTGGCTTTTCTAGGTGTGTTGGCAGTAAGTGCCATTGCCACATATCCATGCGGGCGAGCAATTTTGCCACAATACTAAAATGAGAGCCACGTCAACCCAAATGCTTCGTTCCTCCCTATTTGAAATCATTAGTCGCTGAAGACAAAGAGGTAGCCACCAGCAAATTGAATCCTAGCCTGATAAATGCACAAAAGCAATTTAAATTCAGTCGAAAAAGTGGCCAGAGAAGCAACCGAGGAGGGTTTTGCATGAAGTGGAACCAAATCAAAAAAGGTAGTGTGCCTTAAATCCCTCCTATGTCAATGGCTTCTAATGATTGGGATTTTGAACAGAGATGGAGGCTTTCTTGAGATGTTGGGATTTCAAACAGAGATGGAAACTTTTCGTGAGATTGGCATTTCAATGGCATTTTCTTTATTTATAGCTTTTCAATGACATTTTCCTACGATTGTCTCTGTTGAACTTTTTCGAGGTTTTCTTCTTGCCATTGGAAGCCACAATCTTGAATAGGGATGGAGGCTTTTTCTAGTGGGTTGGGCTTCTATGCGAACGAAGGTCACAATTTCGAACTAGGATTGAAAGCACAATTTCAAACAAGGGTAAAGGTTTCTTTGCCCTTTCTATTGGAGCGTTCCTTCTTTGCAAATGGAAAGGACAATAGCGAATAGAGATAGAGGCTTCCTCTTCGTGTGTTTATGGGTTTGGAGCTAACATGGTGTTCATTTTATTGCTGTGGCAAAATTGTTAACTGACATGGACACAAGGCAATGAAAGTGGCTGGCCAACGAAAAAATATTAGTTTATATAGTAGATGATTCAGAATATTAATTTTAATAAAATTATTAAAAAAAAAGTTATATAATAAATAATTTTATTGAAACTAATATATTAAATTATTTGTTATATAAATATATTAAAACTAATTAATAATTTTTTTAACGAAAAAATATTAATTAATCTTAATACATATATATTAAAAAGTAATTTACGTCATTCTTTAGTTAATAACTAATGAATGAAAGATGTGTGAGAGACTAATTTAAAAAAATAATTTGTAAAGGTCCAAAATAATAATGAGCTTATTTGTAGAGGATTAAAATATTTTTTTTATTAAAACATAAGAATTTAGATGTAATCAAATTTTTTATAAAAAATAAGTTTCATCTTCTGATAAATTTATAGTATTTTTTTTCAGGTAGTCAATTGCAGCAAAAGCCACGTCAGAAGTCCCAACCCTAGGCTTTTTGCAAAGGAGGTTTTTTTTTAACCAAAAAAAAAAAAAAGGTAAAACCCCACGACGCAATATTGCCAAAACCCCTCAGAGTAAGTGCCCTGCCTCTTAGAGCCCCTTCAGAGAGATGTCCACCGCGTCCGTCGCCGCCGCCAGGTCTCTCATGCGCTCCGCCGCCTCCCGATCGTTCGGCACGGCGAAGTTGGCTGCCAGCGCTAGAGCAAGACCGACACGTTCGCCGTTTCGGATCCCGAAGCAGAACTCACTATCTAATCGTATCTTTAGGTAATGGTGAACAACCCCAATGTAACACCACTTGTCTCTTTGAGAAAATATTGAAAGCTAACAATATTTCCACATCTGCCCATTTTGGTTTTCGGAAAAGGTCTCCTGTGGAGTTGAGCTGCTGTGTGGAAACGATGCTTCCATATCACACTGCCACTGCTTCCGCATTGCTCACTTCGATGCTCTGTGTTTCTCGCCGGTCGTGCGGTTGGAACCCTGAAGGTATTTTTTTTTTTTTCTCTTTGTGGAATTATCTGTGTCTCTGGGATGTATTCGACATGATATTTTGGTTGTTTGTCTGATTGGATTGAAGGGCTTTGTTGCTGTTGATATCATTTGACATTCATGGAGAAATCTAATTAGGGAAGGACTTGTTTGCTTTAGGCTTCGGGCAAGCTAAATTATATTGATTACATCTTTAATTACGAAATGTAATTGGAGCTTTATATTTTTTAGGGCCTGCCAAGGAATCATGATATTCATGCTTCTTCTTCGTGGAACTTCCACTTGGCTTAAAATAAAGCTGAATTGTGCCATGTCAAAATCTCGTGTGAAGTGTCCAAGAATGTAATATCTATTCTATGTAAGATGTTCAACACTCAATTGCATCATTGAACCTGAGCCTTAAATCATTTCTTACCTCCTTATAATAGCAGCTTTCCTTCTGTGTACTTTTATATTGTAGCCAACGACCATGAAGTTGTTATAAGGAATAATAGAATGAGGAATTTCTTTTAATAATAATAATAATAATAATAAGGAGGATCTGAATTTGTCCATACAGTCTTTTCTCTCTCTCTCTTTTTTTTTTTTTTTTTTTTCTTTCTCTTGGCTTGCGGAGGGTAGTTTTTGTGAGTTAAGTAAAAAACAACAGCTGGGTGCATGTAGGCAACCTTTTTTTTCTTTTGACACTTTGTTTTGCTCTTCAATTAGGGTCTCTCTTTTGCTCTAATTATGAAATTATATCAACTATTTCCCTTTTCTTGGACAAGAAAAGACTAGATGAAGACCAAGCATCAAATATGTTTCTCTTCAATTGAGAAGTACTCTACAGATTAGGTGAAAGGAGTGGATTTCTAAATTTATGATTTTATAAATTGATTTGGGCTAATGGTGCAATCTAATGGTATTTCTTGATATATTCCCCATACATATTACTTGGCCTGCGGCTTCTCATTACAACAGAGAATCCTTATCTAAAGTTATTACCAGTTATCTTTTCTTGTTCTCTCAAAAAAGAACCATCGGATTGGCTTAAGTACTTAACTAGTGCCTTTCATAATGATTTGAGTTTTTTTTCCTGGAATAATGTTACTCCTTAAAGATTGCTCTGGCTGCTGATATAATTTCTGAAGATATTGGGTAACAGATTCAACATGGGCAAGTCAATATTCAATTAACAAAGTAACCCTATGAAGATCATACTAATTTATTGTATTCACCCAGATTGCAACCATGATGCATAATGAATGACAGAGGGTTCGGGCAAAGTTTAATGTAGATGCGCTTCTGAAAAGGTGGTGAAGTAAAATTTTTGTTGTAGGATTTTAATTAATTTTTACTTTATGTTTGTATTTTGTAATATAAGACAAGCAATTACTGGTTGTCATTAATTGAATCTACATTTGTACCAATAAATTTGTACTTTATAAGTTGGTTTCTTTCTCAATTGATAGACTTATGCTTTTATGTATTGGAGTCCAAATGCATGTAGTGTAAGAAGTTGATAAATGGTAAACCATATTATCATGCAATAATATGAACTATCATAGCCCTCCAGGATACCCAGGTCTTTCAGGGATATGTGTCTTAATTTTTTAGTGCCTAACTGGCTTCAATAATTGAATCATTTTGGAGCATTTATAGCGTAGCTTTTATCCTTCTGCATTTATAATTTCCCTGGGCTGCCCTTGTTGCTTTGAATGTTATAAGAATTAATTTTAAAGCTAGATTGATCTTATGGTATATCGCATCTCAGATACCAAAATTTTGCGCTTAACACCTACATTTTGCAATGCATATTTGAAACTAACCTCTGCAGAGTACTGGTACTATAAGTGTCTCATGTACTATAGAGCTCGAAGATCTTTAATATACAGGATAGGTTTCTGTTGTATTGCTACAAATATAATGCGAGACTGCAAATATTATTTGTCTTTGTTTGCAACTTTCATTTTGACATGGCTGTTTCTTTGTTTAGGGTCGTGAACGTTTGCTCTTTGGCCTTAGGATTGGGGACTTGGCAAGTAGTGTTACAGTGTTACTTCATTTCCACTTCTTTGGCTTGGTAGTTTTATGTTTAGGATCTAATCAATCTGTATTTTAGAAAATTACAATTATACTTTAACATGATTAGCAATAATCTTGACCTCTGGTTGATTCATTTAAATGATAAAGAGTTGCACATTTCTTAAGTTATCTTCTTGAAATGTAGATGGATGATTGTTATTTGTGGTTGCGATGCATTGCGCGTACTTTCCATGGATTTCGGTGAACTCTGCTAGACCTGCTTGGGGGATTCTTCTTGTTCTCCTTTGTTAGATGTGAATTTTTTATTGCATAACTGTACAAGCATCCAGAACTGAGCATAATGCTAGTGGTTGTTCTATTATTTCAAACATAGTTGTATACTTTTCTCGGCTGCAAATTACAATGTTCCATTCCCCCCCTGTTCTTGGAAAAATGGTCTACTGCACAAGTTTTTGTGGAACAAAATGACCTAACTGAGAGGGTTAGCCAAGATTTTGCTGATTTGCGATGATATATACACGCTGGTTGGCTTAAAGACCTATGTTACTCGCCTACAGTTTCAACTTCGTACGGAGATTAGTGGGAGCCTGTGTGGCACTGACCTTGCCCAATAGAAGTTGAATTTTTTTTTTTTAATCAAACTCCTTTAACCACAAATGTTAGGAATCGTAATGGTCTATTAGAACTTGAGATCAACTTATCTTCTACTTCTCATATATTGTGATTACAAAGGTATATTTTAAAGAGAAACGTGTAAGGTCTTTTGTTGAAATTAAAACTATTGTTCTTTTTTTTTTTTTGAATAACAAATTTTGTACTTTATGAATATTTGAAATACACAATGAACATCACCCTATGAAGTAGTTGTGTACAGAAATCAGATTTTAAAGTTAGTCAGCTTCTGTAATGGAAGGTTGATGCAGGTAGGATATCCAGTGATACATTTATTTATTTTGGCAGAGTTTGCAATAACTCTTTCTAAAATGAATTATCCGTCATAGAATAGTTAGGTACTTTTTAAATATATGTGAAAATTTGCATGTAATGAGGGTAACAAAAAAAGAAAAACAGCCTTGATGGGATTTAAGTGTAATTTTCTTATAATTTAAGAGTAATAAAAAGATGAAGACCTTTCTTTTATTCTTTTCGAGAAACCTCAAGGCAAGAACTTTGTGCCAGGTGAATTGCTTGTCTCCTATGAAGTATGAACTATAAAAATGCAATCTACAAAGGTGAAATGTAATGTTAGTTTTTGCGAATTTATCAAATATCCGATTAGTCCTGTTTTATAATAAATTTAATTCCTTAATTTCATCATCGATAATAAATAATCAACTACACTTCTTTTCCCCTCTAAATGAAGTTTACTCAACTTTCCAGAGCCTTCGAAAAAGGAAAAGATTATATTGACCATAAGCATAACACTTGGATCTTCCGATTCATACCGCCTTTAGTTGAACTCAAAGGGTCTGCTAGGAGGGCTAATCTTTATGAAAAATATGAACAAAAATCTAATCTGGTATTGGTGCCCACGAAAATGCAGATGAAAAAAGACAGATAATTGTATTAGTACAATAATATACTTTCTCTCGAGTTCATTGGATACAATTGCTGACAAAATTATAATATAATCATAATCCCTTAAGACAACACCTTCTAGTAACATCAACGAAGCCCAAAAAGATGCCAAACAAGTTAAAAGGGGATTACATGCTAATTTATGTAAAAGAAGGTATACCAACCCATCCTTTACAAGTTAAAAGATTTTACCTTTGACAATATCACTTGGTAAACAAATCATCAAGTCATCTTTGCACTCTTCAATGGAATCATTCTTCAACCACGTTCACCAATTCATATTCCACCAGAGAAAGGTTGTTATCCTCTTTGACTACAAATTTTGCGGGTTCTGTGACCTCAATGCGACCCCATTTGTCAACCGCTAGCCTCATAGATCCCTTAAACATGTCAATTTTTGCATTACGAAGGATTACTGTAGTCTCTGGCTTCATCAAATCCACTGTAGCAGAAAAACAAGCACCATATCATTGCATAATAATTACACAAGTAAGGAAAAAACTCTTCAATAAGCTTGGTCTACAAAAATAAATAGATCAACCCAATCATAAAGATATATGTAAACCTGCTGAAAAGTGTCTAATATGCTTATGTTTTTTCATAAGTAGTTTGATTTATGTATTACTTATAAACTGGGTCTATCTATGAATATCTCCTTACGTCGGTGCCTTACCTCTACTCCATCGAGATATACCTATACAGTATACACAAATTACCAATTAACCAAAGTATCAGAGGCCTTCTATCCACTAAACTTATGTTAATGCCCGTTAAGCCAAATCTCTAAAAACAATATAAATCCCAATCAATCTAAAAAATTGTTTCAGAAAGAAGTATAGAGTGAAAATGAGAAGAAAGAAATAAAATAAAAGGAATGTGACACCAACCTCTTGTCCATATTTCTCACATATTTTCATCATTCTGAATGTCTGATCCCATTTTCCTTCCCTTTTAGTTACCGTCAAAATTTTCATCACTATTCTCCTGTCGTTGCTTTCTATATCCTTCCAAGGAACCAAAGGATGGGAAATTGCATACTCTGGTGCCAACAATACTATTCTTTCTAATTATTAACCATCAATGACTAATTCACCCAAATGTTGAAGATGATCATGAATGTAAATTAGGGAAAATAAAGTTCTTTATCTGAAGATTCTTATAATATACAGGATACAAATCAAGGTACCTTTGTTTCAAAGAAGCCAAAAGTAACCTTTTAGGGTTTGTTTGGTACGGGCATTTTTAATTTACCACATAGAAATAAATACCCAGGCAATTGAAATCCATATATTGATTTCCCAAGCAATTAATGAAAAAGTTTTTAGGTATGGGCAGGGAAATGTAATTAACAATAAAATTTTATTGCTCAAAATATCCATATCTTCATTTTAGATTGTAACAACTTTAGGTCTTTAGCTGTCTGGGCTAGTGTGATGACAGAGTAATGAGCAATGAGTAATGACACTCATTGCCACTTGTGTATGAGTGTGTGAACATACACGTGTGCGATGTTGCATTGTGAGAGTGCTTGCGTGTAAGCATATCAATATTGTGTTTCATGTGTTTGTATGCGTGTGCATGGTGATCTGTTGTGTGTATGTACATATGTGCATTCAGTATTGTATTATGCACATGTCAGTGTGTTTTATATTTCTAAATTTTGATGCGTTAAAAACGTAAGTATCAAGAAAATAGGATAGAAAATAGAATGCGATGCAATATTTGAAAATAGGTTACCCAAGTTTTGTGGAATACTGATATACTAGGGAGATTAAGATTCCCAAGAAGCTTAAAAAACTTATACCAAACATAGGAATTTTATTTATCCAACTATAACTTCCTAAGATATCTAGAGGAATCCCCATACAAGCAGACTCTTAATGTAAAATTGACAATAGAGGCATTCCAGGTTAGTAGACGCATGAACAATAAAGGCATGATTGAAATACCTGAATATAGCTCAAAGAAAGTTCATAACCCTGTAACACTGAATCATAGTAACACCACGATTAAGACACATTTTACAGTGACAGGCTACAGCGGTTAGGAATAAAAAAAGAAAAAAAAAACAAACAAAACGCCCAACCATCATTCCCATCACCCTCAAAGCAATAGTTTTCATCACAAAAACATAGAATGAGACCATATTGTTACCATTCTCCTAGTACCACAACAACGACCATATTCACCAGGTTACCAAAACAAAACAACTCAAGGGGAGATACAAAATTCAACCTTGATCAACTCATAACTACATGACCACAATCCACTCTGTCTATATCTTCACAACCTGCACAGAACTGTGTTAAATCTCATAAATTTGAACCCTAAAGCATAAAAAAGCTAAGACCTTTAAAGGTGATTGTGATTCCACAAGGATTATTCTAATGAGTTGGGATAAAGGTTTCAAGTATCCGACCCAGATTATTAAAATAAAGGTTTTTTTTTATCGGGGCAGCTACATTAAAATCACCACCCTAGATCCAGATGGGCAAAACACCTTCGAAGCTCACATTCAAATTTCTAGAATCAGTACATCATCGAAAACGAGAGACCCACAGACAGAATCGCCATATCATAGAATCCACAATAATGCAGATTCTATCAACGAAATCCCAAGTAAAAAACGAAAAATTTAATTTAAACAATCGAAAGGCAACTCATAGAGACGTTTGCATTTTAAGAATGAGAAACTGAAAAAAAAAAAAAAAAAAAAAAAAAAAAAAAAAAAAAAAAAAAAAAAAAAACTTCCAAAAGAAAAAAGCTGAGTTTGGACCTTGTTCGTTGCGAGCCGTGAAAAGAATGGCGCCGGTCTCGTCGCCGACGAGGCACTCGGCGATGAGTGTAGGACGGAGGCTCTGAGAAGAAGTGGAAGGTCGTCCTTTCTGTAAGACGGTTTTGGCGGACACGACCTTAACGACCAAGGTGTGACCGTTGGTTCCCGGTTTCAGTTGATCCACTTTCACGAACACCGGCTTCCTCTTCGCGGGTTTGTCCGCAGTACCTCCTTGCTGATTCGAAGCCATTGATTCCGATCCCCGGATTTCTGAGTTTTCTTCACCGATTCACAAATACAGCAAAAACTATATCAAGCTAAACAATAGCTTAGAAGTTAAGGCTCGTGCTGATTGCCATTTCTACTTCTTTTTCTTTTTCCTGTTTGTCGTAAAGCGACACGTCGTTTGTGTGGAACCGTAAACGTCACGACTCACGTGACACACCCCAGGAAGGAATATGTAGACAAACTCATCTGTGCTATTTAATTAAAAATTTTAAGATGTTGAGTTAATTACATTTAAGCTTAATAAAACACAATTTTGCAACTTCGCATATCAATTTAGTTTTAATTATATTCTTTGTTAGGTTTTAGTCCTAATTAAATCTTTAATTAATTTTTATAGTAATCTTTGTAGATTCGTTATATATATTCAATCTTATTATCTCACTTCAAACATATTATTTTTTTAATTACATGTTAATACATTTTAAATTATTAGATTTATTGAAAGGGTAAAATTATGAAAAGATTATTTTTAATTTATGAAATAACTCTCACTGTTATTTTTTAAATTTTAAAATATAAAAAGCTAATAAAATTACATTTGACTTTATTTTTTATTTTAAACAATCTAAACACTCTAATAAACTAATCAATTATATATTATTTTTTTTTATGTTTAACTTTGGATTATACTAAGTTTTATTTATAGTTATTTATAATATATTTTAATATATAATTAATTAATTAATTCATTATTCTTTTATTGATTTTAAAAAAGTTTAAATTTTTAAAAAAATTTTATTTAAGACATAATTAATTAATTAATTTATTTTTTATTCATTCTAAAAATTTTACAAATTTCAAAAAATTTATGATTTAAAAGTCAATTAATTAATTATTTCATAATTTTTTTTATTGACAACAAAAAATTTATTAATTTACTTGTTAATTTTAATAAATTCTTATACTTCAAAAAATTATTATGTTTAAGAAGTAATTAATTAATTATTTAATAATTTTTTCATTAATTATAAAAATTTATATATTTCAAAAAAATTTCTAAACATATATTAAAAAAATGAATAATTATAGTATAAGAAATTAAAAATCTGATTGGTCAAAACTTTTGGCCAAGAAAGGAAGAAGTCTATATTGCTTCATAATAATAAAACAATATTTATACTAATGAAATATACAAAGCTACCTTCTACTAAATTCCTTTTAAATATTCCAATATGCTTCTTAAGCATGAACTATTCTACTTTACATTAGAACAAAATTAAGCTTTTCAATAGCTAAGTAGAATGCTGGTACAGAACTCCGTGTGAAGACGTGTGCCTTGCAATGAACTATTCTACTTTACAAGGCACACTCTAATATCATTAACTTCAACCACTTTCTGTAAGTTAATGAAGATATTCATGATGATCACCATCAAAGGCCATTCAACCCATTCCCATTGACTCTAGTAGAGTATTGCATTAAATCTGTCCATCATTGCATTAAGAACACCCATTCCAGAAATTGCTTCTTTTTATTATTATTATTATTTCTTGAGGCCACCCTTTAAGAAAGACTAGACACTTTTAAAAAATTCCAAAGGAGGGAAACAATTTTCGACCTATGAGCACCCTCACTGCCAACATTTCTTTATGGGTTTCGGAAAATTTTATAGTAATGTTTTAAGGGCTTTGTTCTCAAAAAACCTAGCTGCCACAATCATCTTTCAACCCCTTTTACTCTATTATGTTTTTGTCTAATGAGAGTAAAATTGTGAAAGAAACAAGTGTTTTAGTCCAAAGTGCATACTCTGCAGGACAACAATTCTTGCCAAGGATGATTTAGGAAAAGTAAAAATTAAAAAATAATAATAATAAGTCAAACAACATAAATGCTATCTCATACGTAATCTATTCGTTTAAATACCAAGTATATATAACATTTTAGTACCTAAAAGTTTCTCTTAAAAAAAATATTTCTATATACTTCTTGCTAAAAGTTTAAGATTTAGAATTTTTTTTAAAAAAAAGTCATGCTTTTTTCCATACTATCAAATCTCTTTAAGATTTTTCTTTACTTGTAAAATATTTTTCTAATTATTACACTATGAGATCGAGGAAGTAAACATTGTCAGTCGTAAACCAATTCGTTCTATTATATTATACACTATGAATAACATTACTGAAATCATCATGAGTACTCCATGATACTAGAACATGAAGTAGTCTATTTCTAATATGTTATTGGTATTTAGAGTAATTCTAATGCAAAGCAGGTTATGATTCAATTTGAACCCATTTTTTCAAAAGCTTTTAAATTTATAAATTTTACTCAAATTGATATTTATTTGTATAAGATTTGCTTATATAAAAGCACAACAAAAAATGAAATATCTAAAATAATTATTAATATAATTTATATACACACATTGCACACAATTGGTACCAGGCATGATGAATATCATGCCACTCAATCTTGAGTTTCTAAAATACCTATAGAAATTTAAATGGATAAGTTTTAAGTGCTTGTGGACAAAAGTTTCGCTTATTAATGATCGGAAGATATTGATTAAAAGAATATAAACTTTATTGAGAATTTTGTTTGTTAAAAGATATTCTTGTTCTTATAATTTTTTAGTAAATTTCTCTTGATGATCAAATTCAACAGCAGCAAAAATCCCTTGCAAAAGAAAGAAGGATTACTTTTTTTACCCAAAGCAAAATTGCACCTAGCAGAACCCCTCCGGAGCGATGTCCACTGTGTCCGTCGTCGGCGCCAGGTCTCTCATGCACTCCGCCGCATGCCGAACGTTCGGGACGGCGAATTTGGCTGCCCGCGCTAGAGTGAGCCGACCGGCGCGTTCGCCGTTTCGGATTCCAAAGCAGAACTCACTCTCTAATCGCATGTTCAGGTAATGAACAACCCCATTGTAACACCATCCCTCTCTCGACTAAATGCTGAAAGCTAACAGCATTTCCCAATGTGCCCACTTTCGTTTTCGGGACAGGTCGCCTGTGGAGTTGAGCAGTTGCGTGTAAACGATGCTTCCATATCACACTGCCACTGCTTACGCATTGCTCACTTCCATGCTCTCTGTTTCTCACCGATCGTACGGTTGGAACCCTGAAGGTAATATCTTTCTCTTTATGGAATTATGTGTGTCTCTGGGGTGCGTTAGAGATGATATCGTGGTTATTTGTCTGATTGGATTGAAGGGGTTTGTTGTTGTTAATATCATTTGACATTCATGGAGAAATCTAATGAGGTAAGGACTAATCTTTTTTGAGGCTTCAGGCAAGGTAAATAATGCTACTTATATTTTTAGTTATGAAATCTACTTGGAGCTCTATAATTTATTAGGGCCTGCCAAGAAATCATGATGTTTATGCTTCTTCTTGGTGGAACGAAGCTCAGAATAAAGCTGAATTTTACCATGTCAAAATCTCGTGTATTAAGTGTACATGTTTTTAATCTGTTATCTGTAACATGATCTACAGTCTGCACTCTAATTCTTACCTTCTTATCATTGCGCCTTTCCTTCTTTCTCATTTTGTATAGTAGCCAACAAACATGTTGTTGGAATTAAGGTATGATAAAATGGAGAATTTCTTTTTTATATAATAATAAATTGGAGGATTTCACAGACACGATATGTAAATTTGTCCATGCAATATTTTAGACGTTTTCTTTTGCTGTTGAATGAGGCTCTCTCTCTTGCTCCGACTATGAAAGGATGTCCATTATTTACCTTTTGTAGGGCCAGAGAAGACTAGATGAAGATCAAGCATCAAATATGTGTTGCTTGGGTTGAGAAATTCTCTGCAGTAGGATTGGTGAGAGGAGTGGGTTTCTTTATTTAGGATTTAATAAGATGATGAATATCATGTCCCTTAAAATCTGATTTGGGCTAATGATGCAATTTAGTGGTATTTCTTTATATATCTTCCCCAAGCATATTACTTGGTCTGCACTCTGCAGCCTCTCCTTACAACAAAGAATCTGCATCTAAAGTTATTGACCAGCTACCTCTTTTAATACCCTCAGAAAAGAACTATTACAGATTTACTTAATAGTTTCTTTAATCCAGTCAAACTGCAGCTCATTTCCATGAATAATGGTTTTGAATTAATTTGCAATGATTTGAAATAATTCCTTGAATATTTTGTGGCTTCTGATTTGATTTCTGGAGATGCTGGGCAACCATGCAAGGGAATGTATTGCATCTGATTTAGCCTGGGCAAGTCAGTATTAAATTATTGAAGTAATCATATGTTATCACTTCAAACTGTCATACCCAAAATGTGACCTCATATGTAGATCATACTGATTTATTTTATTCTCTCAGATTGCAATCAGGATGTATAATGAACGACAGAGGGTTCGAGCAAAGTTATATCTAGATGCGCACTCAAAAAGGTGGTCAAGTTAAATTTTTGTTGTGGGATTTCAAATTCTGCCTTCATGTTTGTATTTTGTAGATTCAGACAACCAGTTAGTGAGAGTTGTTAAGCAACGCAAATTCTCTACCAGTAAGTTTCTTCTTTATGATTGCATTTTGGTTTCATTCTCATAATTGATGAATTTATGGTATTATATATTGAAGTCCTCATGGAATACCCAGGTCTTTCTGGAATATGACTATGTAATATGTATTTTAATTTTTTAGCGCCTAACTGGACACATTAATTGAATCCTTTAGGCGCATTTATAGTGTAGCTTTTATCCTTTTGCTTTTATAATCTCCATGGACTGCCCATGTTGCTTAGAATGTTAAAAGCATTAACTTTTTAAAGCTTGGTTGATTTTATAATTGCTTCTTAGATACCAAAATTTTGTGTTATACCTACATATAGCTGCAATGTATATTTGAAACTAATCTCTACGTGATGATGCTACAAGTGTCTGATGTACTACAGAGCACAAAGATTTATAATATATAGGGTAGGATTCCATTATATTGCTACATAGTGCGAGATTGTAGATTAATTTTCCTTTGTTTGCAGCGTCCACTTTGACCTGGCTGTTTCTTTGTTTAGGGTTGTGATGTGAACGTTTTTGGCCTTAGGATTGGGGACTTGCAAGTAATGTTACTTCATTTCCACTTGCTTTGCTTTGACTTGGTAGTTTTATGGTCTGGATCTGAACAATTTCTACTTTAGAAAATTATAATTATACTTTAATGTGATTAGTAATAATTTTAACCTTTTGTTTATGTCATTTGGGAGTTAAAGAGTTTTCTTCTTGAAATGTAGATGGATGATTGTTGTTTGCGAGTGCAAGGCATTGCTCTTACTTTTCATGAATTTCAGTAAACTTTGCTGGACCTGATTGGAGGAGTTTGGTTGTTCTCCTTGATTGGATATGAAATTTCTCAAGACTCTTCTATTATTTCAGACAGTTGAAACTTGCTTAAGACCTATGTTATTTGGCTACGGGGTTTAATTATGGATAAATGAGTGGGAGCTTGTGTTGCAATGCTTTGCCTCTAAATGTTGATTTTATTTTTTAGGATTGACTATAGATGTTAATGTTGATGTAATTTATCCCTTAATAGTCACATTTCTATCAACCTTGTTTAACTAGACACGTTAGGAATCCTTATGATTTGTTAGGACTTTGAATCCTATTATCTTTTGCCGCTCATATAATACGATTACAATAATTTCTAGAATGAATTTTATTTACGTTAATACAGATAGAAGGAAAAATTTTACTTTTGGGAATGTAAAATCTATAGTAAAGGACTAAGTATAAGGCGTTATACTGATTATAAATTACTAAGTATAAGGTGTTACGTTGATAATAAATTTGACACTATTTTATAGTACAGTTTATAACTTCATGTAACTAGTTCATTTAATTTTCTTACAATGGGCTACTTATTTGTACGTCACACTTCATAGCTGTACAGACATAAGATTTCATTGGTGTTCCATTTCCAAATATAATTAATTCTACTAATTGTTATCCAACAAAATGCTAACTATAATCAATAATGGAAGGTTGATGCAGTAAGAAATTCCTGCGGTATATTGATATAATTTGGAAGGCATTTTTTTCTAACTGCCATAAAACGGTAAGATTTTTTTTTCCATAAAATGACAATAAATATAGTCAAATTTTACGGGATGTAAGTGTAATTTTCCCTACTGCCCTCACTTGAGCTCAGAAAGATCCAAAAGGAGAAGAAGATAGTTATATTAACACAATATCATACTTTCCTAAAGTTGATTGGATACAATTGCAGACAAAATTAACATACGATCATAATCCCTTAACACTTATAGCGACATCAACTTAACCCAAAAAGATGCCAAACTTGTTAGAAGGGAATTACATGCTAATTTAAGTAAACGAAGGTTACCAACCCATACTTCACGAGTTAAAATTTTTCCCCTTTGACAATATCCATGTAATCAGATCATCAGGCCATCTTTGCACTCCTCAATGGAATCATTCTTCAACCACGTTCACCAATTCATATTCCACCAGAGAAAGGTTGTTATCCTCTTTGACTACAAATTTTGCAGGTTCTGTGACCTCAATGCGGCCCCATTTGTCAACAGCTAGCCTCATTGATCCCTTAAACATGTCAATCTTTGCATTACGGAGGATCACTGTAGTCTCTGGCTTCATCAAATCCACTGTAGCAGAAAAACAAGCACCACATCATTATATGAACATATCTCTACTTCCTAAAGGTAATGCTTGGAAAAGGGGAAAATGGAGGAGACCTTTCGTTTTGAAAGTTATCATTAAAGAGGAGAGGATAATGAATACCGATTCAAAGTCCTCCATCCGTTATAATTCTAAGTTCTCCCCAAATTTGGGGTATTTTAGAGGGTAATTTTTTTCCCAAACTAGGGGAAGTGAAATTTCTATTTTACCATCCATTTTTCCTTCCTTTCATTGTCTCTGTATTCTTTAAATTCCCTTCCCCACCCAATTCCCAAACATACCCTAAAGATATATCTATGATTATATCACCAATCAACAAAAGTATTAGAGGTCTTCCATTTGTTGAGCTTTTAAGACTCCAAAGCTATATTAAGTTAAACTAAATCTCAACAGATGATATAAACAACAATCTATCGCACATTTCTATGATTCTAATCCCATTTCCTTCCGCTTTTAGTTCCCTGACAAAGCCTAGAAATTGGCATTACTATTCTCCAGTTGTTGCTTTCTATACCAACCAAAGAACCAAATGACCGGAAATTGCTTACCTAGGAATCAACAAGACTATTCTAGCTAATCATTAATCACCAGTGACTGTTTCATCGTGTCAAAGATGTTCAAAACTGTGGAATTGAAAATGAATAAATCAAAAAAAAAAAGTTATTCATTTGTAGTTTATTAGTATATGCAGAACATAAATCTAGCTCTCTTTGCTTCAAAGAAACCAACAATATTTCAATGTAATTTGACAAGAGAAATTCCTGGTTAAGCAGCGACATGAATAATTGCAATAACTGAAGAAAACTTAATGAATCCTTGTAACACTGAATCATTGTAACACATCAACACAATCAATCAACTAAAAAAATAATTTGCAGCAATAAGTTAACATCAGTCTGAAGAAAAAATGATGAAAAGACATCGAACCTCATTTCCATCACCTTCAAAGGAACGTTATTTATCACAAACACAGATAACAAAACCACGTTGTTACCATTCTCCCACTATCACAATAACACACATGTTCCCCAATGGACAGTTCATCCGGGTTATCAAATTCAAACCCTTTAGCAAAGCAACAGAAATGGAGGTAAAAAATTCAACCTTGATCAAGATCAACCCAAAATAACAAAATTAGTCAGGAAGAAAAAAACCCCCCACACACACACAACAGCATGACCATAATCCACTCTATCTATAGTGTATACCCCGCATAAAACTCTCAAATCTCATAGATATGAACCCTAAAACATTAAAAGATAGGACCCTTATACATGATTGCGATCCCATGAGGCTTTTATCCATAAAGCTTCCAAGTGCAAGAGGCAGGATAGTCAAAATTAAGGCTTTTTATCCAGGCAGCTACATTATAATCACCAAGCTAGATCCAGGTGCGCAAAACACGTCCAAAGCCCCACTTTCTAATTCCCTTACCCCGGACATTATCGAAGACGAAAGAGTTCCACAGACACACAATCGCAATATCAAAAAATTCACAATAATGTAGATCCTACCAACGAAATCCCAGATGCAAAATGAAAAATTCAAGCAACCAAAAGGCCACCCATGAGAGAAGATTGCATTTTTAAGAATGGGAAAGTAAAAAAGAGAAAAGCTCATTTTGAACCTTGTTCGTTGCGAGCAGTAAAAATGATGGTGCCGGTCTCGTCGCCGACGACGCACTCGGCGATGAGACCGGGACGAGGGTTCTGAGAAGAAGTGGAGGGTCGTACTTTCTGCATGACGGTGTTAGCAGAGACGACCTTAACGACTAAGGTGTGACCGTTGGTTCCCGGTTTCAGTTGATCCACTTTAACGAACACCGGCTTCCTCTTTGCGGGTTTGTTCGCAGTACCTCCTTGCTGATTCGATGCCATTGATTCCGATCCCCCGATTTCTGAGTTTTTCTTTCACCGGTTCACAAATACAGCAAAAGCTATATCGATCAATTGCTTGCAACTCATGCCCATCGCCATTTCTTCCTCTTTTTCCATTTCCTGTTGGTCATAAAGCGACACGTCGTTTGTGTGGAGCCGTGAACGTCACGACTCACGTGAAACACCCCAAGGGTGAATCTGTAAACAAACTCATTTGTGTGAAAAATTAGGCTAAAACCAACTTTATTTTGCAGATAAATTCACTACTGATGCGCCCCAAATCGTACGAAAATTAGGGCATTGGTTCGCTGACTTGGATCCTCACTCTTCTAACAGTGGCCTTGTCTGCAACAACCAAAACGACGTCCCCGTATGCATTTCGAAAAATGTAATTTTTTAATAAAAATGAATTAATATAGTCTCTTTACTTTTCAGTTTTGAAAAATGGAATTGATTTTAAGATCAAAATAAATTGTCAGTTTCGGTCTCCTCGGGGCTCTTCTAAGAACTCGGCATTTATTGATTTAGCCTGCCTATGTCGCCCAGGCGGAAGCAGATCGCCTCAATTGGTAGCAGTTTTACTGCATTTTCTACAGTAGCAATCGTGGCCGTCCATTCTTGATCCCACGGATGAAGCCTTGCCACATCACAGAACCCTATTCCCTCCTCAAAAGCACCGTTTTTGAGCCATTTTATCTTTATACCAGAGCTTCAGACTTCATTTCTTCGTTCATCCCTTACATCGGCTTCATGGTTCTCGGTTCTCGTCATTCGCCTCTCCTGTATTTGCTGCCGTGGAACAGCTGTCGTCACCGGCGAGGCCTTGTCATCGTTGGAAAATGCCAGAATGGTGGTAGGTTCCCTTCACCTCTGCGTCCATCCCCTGGCATCGTGATTCTTCCTCCGCCTCTCCTCTATTTGCTGCCGCGAAATGTCGATGGTCACCGGTGAGGTCACGACGTCTCTGGAGAACACCAGAAAAAGCACAATCAGAAGCTGGCGGAGACGAGAGAGAATGTACACTCAAACTTCACGCTCTTTTGTGATCAGATTTCTTTTTCCCTTTCGATTTTATCATCTCTGATTTGCTCTTGCTTGTTTAATTTATTGAAATGGCCGTGACCGTTTGTTGAATTTATCGAAATGGCTCTATTGCTTCTTTAATTTATCGAAATGGCGGAGCCAAGACAGAATGCTTTCTTCATCTCTGATTTGCTCTGTTGGCTAATGTGAGAATATAAGTTTTGTTTTTCTTGACTTCTCTCTAAGTTCTAGTTATATGTTACTTGTAGGTTGGTGTAGATGATGGAATCAAGTGCTGAAGTTGGAAAATCTGTTTCAGGAAGAACCATGTAACTCGGAAAGGCATAAAACCCATATGTTTTGTTGTCCCTTTGGTGTTGGAATTGTAAATTAATTGTGGTTGCTAAAATTATAAACTGGCTGTGGCTAACTGAAATTGTAGACTGGTTGTTGCTTAAATTATTTGTAAGCTGTAATGGTGAGATTGAGTAATATTGTAATTGTGCCCAGAGTGATCTGTAATGGTGTGATTGAGTGACATTGTAATTGTGCCCAGAGTGATATGTAATGGTGAGAGTGAGTGACATTGTAATTATGCCCAGAGTGATCTGTAATGGTGAGATTGCGTGACATTGTAATTGTTCCTATAGTGATCTGTAATGGTGAGATTAAGTGACATTGTAATTGTGCCTAGAGTGATCACTATACATTGGATATACACTAGATGCAACTTAACAGTATAATAATCAGTGTTATTAAAGACTGGAAGATTAAGCAGGTTCACAGATTTTGGATGTCACCATATCAAAACTGATTATTGAAGACTGGAAGATTCAGCAGGTTCACAGATTTTGTGACATTTCAGAATTAATTATTGAAGACTGGAAGATTCAGCAGTTTCACAAATTTTTGATGACACCATATCATAAGATCATATTGACTCAAAGACAGAGAAGGCAATTGCCAATATATAGTGGTTGCATCATCATTTGATTCATAGCATAAGATAGAGAAGCTTGAAGCAAAATGAGCTTTATGTGTAATTTGTATTTGCCATATAAAGTGAAATACATAGTTGAAGACAATTGTCAATATATAGTTTGCACTTATCAATACCTTGTATTTGACTTATGCAAAATAATACATTTCTATTTCCTTTGTGTTCAAAGCTGTAATCTACTTGGTACTCTTAATCAGTATAGGTGGTCATAGTAATCAAAAAAATTCAATGACCCCTATTCATCCAAGTTCAAAAAATGACAAAATAACATGATGACAAAATGACTAACAAAAAGTGGTGAATAGAAAGTGTTTGAACAGGTATCCTCATTCCTCATTCATCAAGTGATTGTACAAGGACCTCCAATGATTCCTACATAACCAAAGACAACCAATAACTATAAGAATGTAAACATAACAGCAAAATAAAAGCAGTTTTGTCATACAACAACCAATTACCATAAAAAATCTTGTGAAACTAAATTGGCTCCCTTCAGTTTGAATCAATTCATCATAGTATGCCAGAGGTGCTAAACTAGACTCTCTGCTTTGCAGTTGACTTGATGATTCCTTATTCTACAAAAACAAAGTCAAACTAGTAAGTACAAGACTAATCATTACCAATAAGCATATGTATCAATATATTTACCCCATTTTGTGAAACTGGTAAGCGAATGACAGATGGAGTCTTTCTTTTCTTACGATGTTGAAGTTCAACCCAACCTTTTAGACGTCGTTGTCGTTTAGTCCCATCCCGTTGTTTGAAACCCTTCGCTTGACCCACTTTTTTGCATATTGGAATTGTGGTTGGATGAGTACTGTTGTCTAGGCTATGTTGTCCAACTGAACATTCATTACTCGCTTGCACAAGTCGTCTAACTCTTTCTCTACCATAGAGTGTAGCTCTTCACTTGTAGATACCTCAGATGCCAATTTAATCATCCTGGAACAAAGTTGCTTATATCGTCGGGTGCTAGCCAATTTAGGGTCAACTTCAACTTCCTTTCCTTTTGAATCATGCACAATACCATCACGTGCATTTTTGCTCCATCTCTTCAAGATATACTGGGTAGGCACTTGTTCAACGTCCATCACAATAAGTACTTTTAACGCATGGCTACATAGTATTCCAAATGACTCAAACTTCATGCAGTTGCAAGACACCTTCTGTAAAACAGGATTAAACAAAACTTTCCATTCTTCATCATGCTTAGTAAGGGATACTGTATACTCAAATACGGGATGGGTTTCATTTCGATGTGTGATGGATGTTGCAAAAAATAAGTCAAACTCCTTCTAGAAAAGATCAAATATTGGAAATGTGTACACCTTTGCAAGTTGAATTAATATCGATGACTGTGGGTAATTAATCCTAGGCAACTTATGTCGAGCATCAAACTCACACTTCAACTCATCGTTTCTCTGAAACTACCCGTTCGTACACCTTAAAGAATTGTATAAGGTCCAAGGTTGGTTTCATACACGGTTTAAAATCGAAATTCAAGCTCTCGCTTAGTTGGGTGCTCCTCATCCCTAATGTGAATGCGTGTTTCATGTGACACGCTGCCCATTTTTCTCGTATCGCATATATTGACTTCATCCAGTTGTTCTCACAAACATTAAAGTCTGCAAGCATCTTCATCCATGCTGCTTGAAATTGAGCCTCCTCAACATAGTTGTACATACACCTTTTTAACTTAGTCAAGAAGTTGGATCCATCTTTCATTAGATTACCCAAGTGTTTAATCCCATTCTGCATCAGGTGCCATGTGCAGAGACCATGTCGCGTATCAAGCATCACCTTACCTACAAGGACAACAAGTACAATGAACTTACAAGTATATATAGTTAAGATTATATATTCATTGTAATGAACACACTTTAATCACCTAAAGCTTTGGCCATTGTAGTGTCTTGGTCAGTGAAAATAGTCCGTGGCCTTTTCCAACCATGACACTCCAAAAAAGTCTCAAATAGACACTTGAAAGATTCAGTTGTCTTGTCATACAACAATGCAGCGCCAAACACAACTGTTTGCCTATAATGATTGAAACCAAAGAACAAGGCAAGCGGCTGATGCGCACGATTTGTACAGTAAGTTGCGTCTAATGAGACGACGTCACCGAAATATCCATAGTCGACGATCATACGTGCATCAGCCCAAAAAACATTTGTTATTTGTTCATCGGCATCTACTTGATAGGCATGGAAAAAGGATGGGTTATCTAGCAATTGTGTTTGGAAGTATTGTAAAAGATAACCAACTTCACCATAAACCATGTTACGTTGCCTCTTTGATCGAAGATAATTTTTAGCATCTAAATGCGTAAAACCAAGATTTGTTCTACCTCCTGCGTGTGTGCTCATTAATTGAAATGAAGCTTTTTGTTGCAATCCAGAGTTTTCAGCCATTTCAATCTCATGTCCTTGAACTTCAGATATCCTGCGTTGTGAGGCCAACATATGTGTTGTTTCCGGAAGCTGAAGAGGGTGGTTGTGACGTTCCACAAGTTCATTGACGGTCAATTTTCCCTTCCATGTGACAAGTGAAATTCTTGCATTGCAATTAGTTCTAGTTTCAAGCCTATGATTGGTGACTATAGTGTCTCGTTTATCTACCTTTCGAACTCCCTCTTTACAACATACAAACCTACATGAGGTTATTGATCCGTCTTTTTTCTTATTCATGTACTGTTTCCTTACACCAAATCCCATCTGTCCCCCGTAATTAATCCAGAATTGCCATGCAGCCTTTGTACTATCAAATTGCATGCCAACTTTAGGCTTGTGCTCCATCATCGCCTGTTATTTCTATCCTGAGCACACTAACAAAATTAGTGATAAGTCTAAAAGCATTTTAACACATAAAAATATTTTCCAAAAATTAGTAGACCAACAAAATTAGTGTTATTTCTATCACTTACTATTTCTTGTTTATGCATTGGTGATACTTGATGAATGGTCTTAATTCAAAGACTCAAGAGTGTTCTGAAAATCAAGCATCAATATGATTGTAATTTTCATCACATCATCAAACACTCAATGATTTATAGAAATATATTATAAGAATTATTTTGAAACTTTTTTTTTTCTTTTTCTCTCAACTGATAGATATGATTATAACATTTTAGTTATTTCTATCACTTGTAAGATACTATGATACCAAATCTCTCATACAACCTTGTGTTCTTTTTTTTTTTTTTCTAAAAAAGGAGACTAAACCAAAAAAAGGCTTACCCATATATGCAATCATCATATTCTCCCAATCAAATGAAAATTTGTCAACAATGAGATTTTTTATCCTTCTCACTAGTAGCTATTAGGAAAAAAGATGAAAACTTTTTTCATCAACAATGAGTAGAACTTATGGATAATTTCTAACTTTATCAATCAATAAAAAATAAAACTTTTTGGATGAGGGAGATATATATATATATATATATATATATATATAGAATGGGATAACTACACATATCAGACAACGTTTGGACTTAGATCATTTTTTACATTTTAATCCAAAAAAAAAAACCTTCCTGAATGAGGTCCATATAATATATATATATATATATATATGGAAAAAGAAGGCTCTGGACGTTGGCCATATATATATATATATATATATAGATATATGGAAGATTCATACATGAAAGAAGGAAGCAATATGTATACTGATTTAAAGACAGCATTGGTAGAAGAAGGCTTTTAGAGAGTCACCTTCTTTTACTTTCTCCTGGCAGATTGAAGAACCAAATTTTTTTGGCAAGTCTCAGTTTGGCGCCAAATGATACAGATTGAGGATTTGTGCAGAGGAAGAAAAAAACAGCTGCCTTTCCAAAACGACACTGCGTTCAATTCTCCATACGCTAAACTCTCTGCAAAACCTGAGTAGCAAGGCTTCCTCTCTGTCTAAAGACGGCATCGTATCAGTCAATGGCAAAACGCATAGTTTCATTAAATAATCCGGTGCGTTTTAATATCATGCAAGACGTGGCAAAATTTAGTGCGTCGGATGGAGTGAATGGCTATGATCATTACGGGAGAAAATGCAGTAAAACTGCTCTTCAAAACTGGAAACCACTCTTAATTGAGGGGATCTGCTTCCCGCCCAGGCAGGCTACATAGGATTCTATCATTAGTGGCTTAAAGGAGAGGGACATATGGTCTGAGGAAGACATATCATCAATCAATAAATGGTTTAAATATATTTTGACTTTTTCTAATTTTAAAAAAAATTCATTTAGTTTTTTAATTGCAGTAAATAATGTTATCTATTTAGGTTTTTCTCTCCATTTGATAATTTATCGACTTAGACATGATTAATTTACTTGATATTATTAACTCAAACTCTTAAAACGCCGGTCTCCATAACTGGAGTTCTAGATGCCGTAGTCTGGGTTGGGAATAATAAGGGATCATACACAGTCAGAGATGGCTACTGGAGTAATTTTGTCTCTTCTTCATTGCCACACCCCAGATTCACGTGATGGAAAAGACTTTGGAAGGTCAGACTCCTTCACAAAGTTGTTCACTTCATTTGGAAACTGATTAACCAAGCCGTTCCAATAGAGAAGATACTATCAAACACCATCTCCAGACACACCAGACGTGCCCGCTAAGTCATGATGAAGCTGAAACCACGTCATCTATTCATCTTATGTCCTACCGCGAGAGCAATTTGGTTCGCCTTTAGCCTTAAGGTTTGACAAGAATAGAGCCCTCTGATATCATAAGCTGGCTACGGATGTGGTTCTCAATGCCCCAGAAAGATCTAGTTCAAATGGAGCCAGTCACCAACTTCATGCTGGTATCTCTATGTATAATCTGGTGCACTAGAAATAGGGTCATCCATAACAATCTCCACCCTTGTCTACAATTGGCCATATTTGAAATCAAGTTCCTGGTATCTGCCACTGCTACGACTTTGGGACAAAGGGATGATTAAAAAAAAAACCCTCCCACTAGGTCGACTGTAGCAATTCAGGAATACAAAATTGAGGGCGGACCGCTTTGGACTCTCGTTTTTCACTTGCACAAAGAAAGAAGACAGGAATTAAGATCTATTATCATAGTTTCAGCTTGTCTAGGACAACAGCACGTCAGGAGTTGGACTTGGAAAACTGGCACTCATATGGAACCAAAATACAGTACCATTATGGCCCTCAGAACCACTATGGCGTGGATTTCTTTGACAGACTTAGGTCCCCCTTCACACAGTGATGAGGTACGGGTTCTCTCTTTAAATGCAACTTTATACAGGCTGATCACATTTAGCTGAAGGAACCACTCAGAATGGGAAACTTAAATGCAACTGTTCATAGCCCGGTTGGAGAAGAAATTTAAACAACTATTTTACGGGCTATGTTTGAATATTATATAATACGTAAAGTTTAGATTTATTAAAAAAATATTATATAAAATTCACTTATAAGGAATATCATTAAATAAAGATAAAATAATAATGATAAAAATTATTATTAAATTTTAATTTTAATTAATCTTTTATAAATAAGACTAAACTATTATACGATAAAAAATTCATTAAAAGAAAAACTCAAAATTTTTTTAATAGAATATCTGTAAATATTCTGCAGTTACATTTAAAAGAGAATTTAGACTACAAAAATTTAAAATATATCCAATACATTATAAATATCTCATTTAATCAGTTATCTCAATTAAAATTTGATAAAATTTTGCAATTAAAATAAGTATATCAGTCCTCTGAATGTTCATTTATTTTTTTAATTCCTTCAGGCTAATACACCGGGAGCATATCGCTGATTGGGGACGCTTCTGCAGAAGGAAATTCACACACTTTCCCTCACATAGCTCTATAGAATTTTAATTCTATTCCTGTCTTTCTTTTTTATTGTACTCTTGTGTAATTGTCCCACTATCACCAAAAAAAAAAAAAACTAACTTAAATGTAATGTCCAAGTCAAAATATTTTAAATTCAATATTAAATTTAGTAAATTGTAATGGGTAAACTTTGATCATTTTAAAAATAAGAGAGCAATATTGTATAATTTTAAACTAGAAGAATTAAAACGAAACTTTTATAAAACTAAATGGATCAAAAAAGCTAAGGCAATATAAGGAAAACAATTTAAACCATGGCTAAAGTTATGCGATGAAAAGTTGAGTTCGGCCAGTATGTTAAACTACTCTCTTTTATTTATGAAGTATAGATAACATTGTGCAATTATAAAATTAAATGTATTATACAATTATTACGTGATATATTAAAATAAATATGATAATAACGTATTAAAATATATTGATTATATGTCAATTTAAAATAATTTTTATATTTATATTTTGACTCAATATTTTTAAATTTTATTTATGAATCCCAAATTTTTTAAAATATTTTTAATTTATCTCATCTACTTTTTATTTTTTAGTAATTCTATAAAATATTAATTTATAAATTGAAAATAAAAATAAAATTATGGAGTTGGGAAGTTATTGAAAAAATAAAAAAAGTATAGGGGTGAGTTAAAAAATTTATAAACTAATATTTTAATGTGGGTTACTAGAACATACAAAATAAAAGGCATAAATTGAAAAATTTAAAAGAAATTTTGGGTTCATAAATAAAATTTAAAAATAATGAAGTCAAAATATAATATGACAAATTATTTTAAATTATCATACAATCAACATATATTAATATTATGTTAATCAACATATATTAATATTATGTTATTATTGCACATCTTCCTCTTCCTCTTAGTATATAATATAGTGATTATAGTGGTGCAACATTTTTATAATTGCATTAAAGAATTTAGTATAATTTTATTTAATTTTTAATTAAATCTCTTAAATGTAAAAAATTTATAATTAGGTCTTAATAATATCAATGTGTGATTTAGATTTATTGTTAAATCACAATAATGTCATGAAATTAGCTAATTATGTACTATCTTGATATTATAAATATGTGCGATTCAAGCTAAGTTGCTTATTTAATCATGGGATGCACCCTATATTATATAGTTAGTTAATTTTCTTTTTTTCTTTTCATTTTGTTAGCATAAATCATATATATTAAAAATATCAAAATGATACATGATTAATCATGTTAACAAAATTTAACAATGAATTAGTGGAAGTTTCACAGTTAGTAATGTGAAAAATTATAAAATTATAAGGAAATAATTATAAAATTTTAAATTACAAAACTCATTAAACAAAATTTGAGTAAAAGTGTAAAGACTAACGTAATGATTTAACAAAGCTAAAAAAAATACAATATATTGGGTAAATTACACTCCCTTCTTAAAGATATCCAATTACATATTGCTCCCTTACATTGTAAATTACTAATCTATCCCTTAAAATGTATAAACTACACATTGGACAACCTATCTTCTATTTTTAAAAATACAAATATATATATATATATATATATATATATATATTATAAGGGCCTTATAGTCATGAGATTTTCAACCGGCGTAACTCAGCCTAACTTAGTTCTAGAGATCCACACATAGGCATATCAACTTACCACTTGTATTCTATGTCATTTCTTTCCTTATTTATCTGTCCTTCTAACACTCTTCAGGGTCTTACCTTTAATAATGCTTCTTCATTCTCAAATCAGAATATTTTTACTTGCCTCCCGGAACCTAAACAACAAACCTTCTCTGAAACTAAAACAATAACAAAATACCACTCTTAAGAATAATATTCAATTCTTTTATCAATATATATATATATATATATATATATATATATTAAAGCTGTTATTTCAATATTATCTATTTTGTGACAAAAATAATAACTTTATTTTATTCTAAAATTTATTAAATTAAGGCAAAATTACATATTTAGTCCTTTAATTTTATTTGAGGTTTTATTTTCATCCCTTAACTTCATTTAGTTCTAATTTGATCTTTGAACTTTACTTTAAATTTTACTTTTGTCCTTTAACTCTATTTGGTTCAAATTTAATCTCTTAATTTTACTTTAGGTTTCATATTCGTCCCTTAAATTCATTTTATTCTAATTTGATTCCTTAATTTTAACTTAGGTTTTACTTTTGCCCTTTCATTTTATTTAGTTCCCATTTTGCCCTGAATTTTAAAAACTTCTCAAATATTTTCTTCTCCTCAAACACCATCAAATTAAAATGATTTAAATATTTAGGCTTTGTATGAATTAAGAGTTATGACCACCAAAAAAATAAATTAGGTAAAGAATACCAAAATGAAGAAAACAAATATTAAAAAAATCAATTTTTGAATACTAATTAATTTAATTTGTGGATGAATAAAACAAAAATTGAACTTCAAATTAATAATTACTGCAATTCATGGGGCTATCACATATCAATAGATAGTTGGAAGATCAACAAATTAAAGGTGAAAAAAAAATATTCCAGTGGGTTTTGAAAATTAAGGCCAAACTAAAATAAAATAAAATTAGAAGACAAAAGTTAAACTTCAAATAAAGTTAAAGGATTAAGTTGAAATTAAATGAATTTAAGGGACAAAAATGAAATTTAAAGTAAAATTCATGGATTTAATATGAACTAAATAATGTTAACAGATGAAAGTTAAACTTTTATTAAAGTTAGAGGACCAAATTATAATTAAATAAAGTTAAGGGAAGAAAGCAAAACTTTACATAAAATTAAGAGACCAAGACTTGAATTAATGGCAATTGTTGTGGTAATTAATATATATTTTAATAATTTTTTTGTTAATATTAAATTATTATCTTCAAATTGATTAATTTTAAAATTAATTTATGAGTTTTTTTTTTGGTTAACTATACATTTGATATTTAATGAATTTACAATTTGATAAACGTAAAAAGAAGTGGCTAATTTAGATAGGTTAATTATATTTTTAATTCTTGTTACATCTATAAGTAATGAATGTAAATATTTTAATTAAATAGGTGTAATAGTAATTTATCTTTGGTTATACAGATAATGAGTTTTATGAACCTTATAATCTAATAAAATAAATATGAAAAATTTTTAAAATAGAAGAGATGACTGCATAATTTCGACATTTGTAAAATAAAAAGGAATAATTTAGCCTATAAAATATGACTATGTCATGATTTTAAGAGTAATGAGACCATTTTACTTTGAAAACTGAGGCATCATGGTCAAAGGAGATAATGGAAGACGTGTTTGAGCTGCTGAAATATTCTACAGAAAGATTTAAAATCTGATATATTAAAGGAGATGATTGGCTTCAAGTTTTTGGACCAAAAAATTTTGAAGGAAAAGTCATAAGACAAATAGACCCATGGCTACATCTTTTTTACCGCAAAAAAGAAGAAGGAATGGAGCAAAGGTAGGTTTCGGGTCAAAACTCATAAGAGAGTGGGAGAGTTTAAGGACAGTGCAATTTTATTAGTGTTATTTAATAGCAAATTCAAATCCTTAGATAAAATTTTAATAGTTTAAATTTAATACTACAAAAAAAATTTATAAACTGTTAGATTAAAATGTAATAGTTGATATATTTATTGTAGGAATTCCTTATTGGAGCATATTAAGTTTTTATGACATTATTAGTTAAAGAGGGAGAGATGGAAACAAATTTCAAAGATAATAGACATATTTAAAACAAAAATTAACTAAAGGACCAAATTTAAATCTTCTTTAAAGATAAGGGACTAATGTGAGGACTTTACCTTTTTATTATGATTAGAATGTCATTATATTATTTTTCTGTTCTCTCCTTAGAAGGTATTAAGAGTATACTACTTGGCATTGACTAAATGTGTTCAAGAAATCGAATTTTGTATGGGTTATTTCTTTCCTATAAGCTTTTAAATGGATACAATATACATTATCCTACGTTTGATTGGTGAATTTGAGATTTTTAAAATTGAACTTTAATATGGGCTATTGTTTCTCCAAAAGGTCGCAAGGCCATGCTTCCCTACTTCAATTTGGTAAAGACTTGAGGTTTTAATCTTGAAGTACCTACTAAATCATGAAACCTAATATGTCAGGGAAAGATAAAGCACTAACGGAGCTAATATATTGCTTTTTAATAACACAAAAGATAATCATTACTCAAATTAGTGGTCTCGTATACATAATTAACCAGTGATTAAGAATGTAATTAGTATGAAAAAAATTACTAAGTTTTGTTGGCCTAGTATTAGAAAAAAACTAGTGACTAAGGCTATATTTAAAAATTTAAGAAAATAAAATATAATTACTAATAATAAAATGTAATAAAGTAATAAAGAATGAGATGACAAGATATTTAGTATTCTATTGTTTAAAAGTTTATTAGAATAAGAAATATTGTTTAAAAGAATATTTTGAAGATATTAATCTTATAAATAAAATTATGTTAGAGTAAGTTTTTAGTATCATAATAATTTCACTATTAAAGTCTTACTTTTATAGTCTATTTTATTTTAAAATAAATTTTTAAATATATATTTATTCTAAATTAACCATTAATCTAATCAATTTGAACCATACATAAATGACAAGACAAACACAAACTCAGAGAGTCCCTTAAAATATAAACAAGGGGCAGCTGAAGCTCTCCAACCACTGAATTAATAATACAGGGTTATGTTAAAAACCAAACGTGAGTAATGTGTCCCAAAACGGGCCCGACATTTACTCAATCTCTCCTCCTAGCCACAAAAAGAAACAGGCCCTGTCTCTCCCCCTCTCTCTCTCTCATAATTCATTCCGCATTAGCTTTCTTCCCTTAGAACTAACGGTCTCTCTTTTCCAGAATGTCAAATTAAACATTATACAGACAACAAAAATATATGAAGTTTTTTACCATCCTGAATAGCTTCAAAAAATGATTTGATTCATATAAGCATTGGTTGGAGGAGGTGGTTTCCATCAAAACTCATCTTTCGCGAAGCTCAATCTTTTGATCCTTCATTCCTTCTATGGATTCTGATTTCTGGACCTCGCGTCTCGCCGCCGCCAAACGCCAGTATGCGCTTCAGCAGCATCAAAGTTCCCAGTCAGGTTCGTATTTAGTTCAGTTTGATTTTTCCCCCGATTTTTCTCATTTGAAAACAAAAAGTGGGAATGAAAGAGATTATGGTTATAGGAACGAAAGAGATTCTGGTTATGGTAAAAATCTGATTTTTAATTTTGTGCGGAAGTCAGATCGGTTGGGGATCTATGATTTTGTTGTGGAAGACGATGTCCGACCCGATTATTCAAGCTCTTACGAAGACGTCGACATTGCGTCCCTGTGTTCGAATCTCGAAGACGAGCACTCGTGTGAATCAAAAGCCACGGTATGATGAGCTGTTCCTTTTTCTCCTGTTTCAATGTTATTTTCCCAAATCGCAAACCTAGATCTACGTATGTTTGTTTGTTTGTTTGTTTTTTTTCAAATATATGTGTGTTTAGCATTAAACTAGAATGGTATGGTGGTTTTATACATCCATCATGGTTGTTAAATCTATATGGAGACTGGCTTCTCCCCATTTAAAGAGTGCCGGCTTGGAGAATTCAAGGTGGGATGTTAAGGGGAACCATTTTGATGTATATTTCTATATGTTTGTCCTATTCAATGTCGTGTAAACAAAGAACTGTTTGCCATATCACGTGCATGATAAAACCCAACTCAATGAACATAGTATATTTATGAGATGCCCTTCTCTACCTTCCTGAGTTACCGTTGTCTTGGGTCTTGATATCCTTGGCATTGTTTTTAGCCCTCCTTTCTTATGTCTTTCCCAGATGCTCTACGATAGTGAACGCCCAGAATGTATATATATTTTTAAATTTAGGAGAAAGTTCACTTTTGTCTTGAAATTTCACTCAAGTTTTGTTATAGTCCTAATAAACTATTTTCGTTCAATGAAGTCCTTAGAGTTTCAAATGGGTTTGATAATGTCAATTTTCCCAGTGCCTTAGCTCTACGGATAGAAGTATTTGATGTGGAATCACATGTGGCTTTACTGGGCTGCTTAATATGTTGATGTGGTAACTCAGATCCAATTTAGACCTATACGGCTATACCTCAAAAACGCTTGAATAAGGCTCAAATGAAATTGATAAAGAGGTGGATTCTCGTGCATAATATTGACTAGAAGAAGAAACACGGTGTAGTTTAGGAGAGTTGGATCTGAGCTGTTGTATTAGTTATTTATTTAGCTCGTAAAGCCATATGTATTGTCACTTCAAATACTTCCATTAACAGAGTTTATGAGTGTTAATAAGAATATTGAACCTTTTCTTGAATCCTTGAATTATATTTAACCAAAATAAACTTCAAGGACTTAAACAAAACCTAAGTGAAACTTCAAGGATTAAATGTGGACTTTTACCTTAAATCAATTATCAATAGATTCTTAGGAGGAAGAATTATGTGCTAGATAGGACTAATATGGATTGATATTAATCACTTAGAGCGAGTTGACAGTTTAAAAGTGATAGAAAAGCTAACATAGTTCACATTTAACAATTATTTACAAAGTTTTGCCTGAGTTGACAATTTAAAAGTGATAGAAAAGCTAACATAGTTCACATTTAAAAATTATTTACAAAGTTTTGCCTTGGAGCATAATGTCAGCAAAAAAATGTTTAATAAAACCTAAAATGGCTGAAGCTGAACAGACAAGAATGAAGAATGGTTTTGTCAAGTGCATAACAAAAAGGGAGTTAACTGAGGTTTCTTGGTTTTATGCCTTTGAACTGTCTTTTTTCTGCCTAGATGTTCTTTTAGCATATAGCACTGATAAGAATAGTGTCATCCTCTATATACATTTTCTTTTAAGTGACCTTAGTTTTTCTTGTATCTGTGCACTGTGCTTATGATGGAGCACAAGGTCTTGGAGGGAACCCACTCAAATGATTAGCTTGCTAGGGAGTAGAACTCCTCAAACTTATAAGGCCCTTCTCTCAAGGAAATCTCCCCGATGTAGGATTCTATTAGCTTAAAATATATCTAAATGCCTTTACGAAATGCTTATATGAAGGCTAAGTATATCTCTTGTGTTGATTCCTTGGAGATTTGGGATCATAGTGTACATATATTGTGGTAGTAGGGCGTTATTGCTTTAAACAGGCAAGCTTTTGTCTCCTAGACAAAAAGGTATTAGTAATTAGTAGCTCTGGAAGAATTTGGGCCAATCTTTCAGTCTTCTAGTTCTTTTTTTTTTTTTGGGTCTAGTAATATAACTTCATGTGCTGATAAGATCCTTTAAACTCAAAAGGACATAATGAAGGATCCAGCAGATAAAAAATATAAGCGATAAATAGCAGGAGACAAAAAAAAATTTTGAGAATTATCTGATTTTGAGGATAAAGGATTTTAGCTATCCGAAGTTCAAGATGTGTTTGTTTTCTAACCCCTGTATTTATTTTGGTTTGCAATTTACCTTTGAGAAGTGTTATTCTCTTCTATTAAATTCTATAGCAAATGTGGTAGTGCTGGTGTTGCTTGTTGTCAGGAGAAAGTAAAGGCAATAATTTTAGCTGTCTTATATGATCCTCTGATCATTGAGATGGACAGGCTTCTCAATTATGGTTCGTTTGAAGAATCTTTCAACATGAACTATACAAGGGAAAATCAAAGAAGCTGAAGATCAATGCATAGCAGTTCACTTCTTTGTGGCTACTACTTGTAACACATCCCTGCATTAAGAATTGAACTGGTGTTTAAATCTAGTTGTGAAGTCTCATCCTTCTATCTTCTCTCATGCAGGTTTGTCCCATATGCTCAGTTAAAGTTACAAGGGACATGTTAAGTCACATAACGCTGCACCACGGACACTTGTTTAAGATATCCTTTATATGCTCTTTTGACTGAAACGGCTATCTTATTCAGATCATGGGTTGTTATTCTCAAACACCAGTTTAGCTCAAGCTTAAGTTGTTAGGTGAAGATATGTAAATAGTTTTATTAAAATCTTTAACATGCATTTCTACACAAAAATCCATTAGGCTTGATTTGTGAACAAAGCATAGGTTTGCCATACCTTGAATGGAGGGCAGCAAAGATCAAAATTTAGTCTTGAGAACACTGGGTCATAGAAGTTCTAATACATTGTAAAATGGCAGTTTTACTAGAAACACTTTAGCTGTTAAGTGATGATCTATGAATAGTTTTATCATAGTATCTAACAGTTATATCATATGTGAAAATTCATTCTTTGTAATTGCTTCCTTAACTGAGGAATACTTGCAGAGACGATGCAGATTACGCAGAGTTGCTGTTCCAAGCAGTCAGGCATTATCTCTTTTGGGTCGGGATCTTCGCGAGGCTCATTTACAGGTCCTTCTTGGCAATAGTGGTGGTGGCGGAGGATATCGGTCAAACAGTGTTAATGCATCTAGTGCAGCAGCTACTGATCCATTCCTATCTTCGCTTATATTTAATGTTCCTGCCTCTGAGGCAGAAGATATTTCAAAATCTGTGTTAACAGGTGCTGAAGACTCTTCTTCGAAGAACACGGCACCAACGCATATTTGGAAATCAAGGTACTATTAAGTAGTGATTAGAGTTGTTGTTAGGCCATGGCCATACTTAGAAGCAGGCCTATCATGTGGGTTTATTGCCAACTTGTATTTAGTATGAGTTTAAGCCTACCAACTAAAAAGCCTATTTGTTTTTGGTCCAAGCATTGTCCAGCCAGCAAACAGATATATTGGTGGTGTAGGAATTTTCTGGATTCCAACTCTTAAAATTTTTTTTTCTAAATTGGATAGAAACAGACACAGGCAAAGAGAGTTACACAAAGGAGCGATGGTGTGTGTGAAGCTTACTTCCTATCTTCTCACACCATGTGGCTATCTCTCTACCAACTTTGCAAGAAAATTTACAAATTTCGGACTCATATTAGTCAATAGTGATAGCGTTCCTTGAATCACAGCTCTGATATCTCTTTCTCGCTCTCTTGTTGTCTATCTGTACCTGCAGTTTTGATGCCTCCTTGAGTAATGAAGAGCGAGAGAAAAGGGTGAGGCAAGCTGCTGGGAGATCTAGCTTTGTGCAGGATTTGTTTCTTTCAACCTTGTTAGGCGAGTAATGTGGAAGCTGTAAATTGCCTACGCTACAAGAAAGAATAGTGAATCCCATCCTGATGAAGTGCTTCGTTATAATTGTCCATTTATACCACCTTTATCAACAGTTAAACACCATCTCCAGAGATGTATTTCTTTCAATATTGAAGAAGAAAAAAACACTAGTTTTCTAGCCGATGATATCAATGCTCCTTGTAATATATGCAAGTGCATGCATAATATAATGGTTATTTCATATTATTGTTTCTTCTGGTTGACATTATGTCAGCCAAATTGTACTCATTTATAAAATTCATCTACGCTTAGAGGGTCAAGTGATTTTCAAATAGAGTATTTTAAAATATAATAAGATTAAAGTCATTATATATATATATATATATATATATATATATGTGCTGGTATTTTGTTTAAATTAAAAATTTTCTTGTTATTCACTTGGTATTTTATAGTTGATCTAACAACGAAATTTTGTAATTTTTTTTTTTAATTTTCAGCTTCCACGCAACAATCAATAATATAAATCAACAGACTGGAATACCATATTTTAAAAGTATTGTTGGAAATGGAGAATAATTTCCAAATAATCCATAACTCGTATTATTCTGTGTGGGTAGATCCTCTAATAAATGTGTTAGATGGTCCATCAAAATTGGAAAGGGGCTGGAAATATGCTAGCGTGGAAGGAACGCCAAGTACTAGTAAACGTGCGGAAAGCATATGTTGATTTTCCGTTCTTTGTTTATTTCATATTATTTTTATTTATATTTTGTTATATAAACTAATTTATTTCTAAATAAAATTTATGTAATTTAATTTTAAATTATAATTTAATGAAATTAAAATTTTAAAATTTAAACAAAATTATTTGCTCATCGAAATATACACTGAAGATTTCCAGAAAGTATTGATTCACGTGCTAGTCAACTCACTTTCACCGACCAGCTCTCAATCATCATTCAGTTACCACTTCTGAATGGCAGATAAGATCGAAACGATGACGTATCAATTCATTTAAAAAAAATATTAACTAATAATAATATGTTAGATGAATTAATATACTAGTTGAATCAAATTATGATTAAAAATAATATTAATTTAATTAAATTATATACTTTTTTACACAATTTTATTTATTATTAAAATATATTATTACCAATTAATATTTTTTCATCAATTCATATTAATTTTCATATAGGAATATTTTTTTATTGTTCATACAGTACCATTTTCTTTCTTCCTATATTCGCCGTTTCTCTGCTCTATTCCATTTTGATTCAGAAACTCTGAAACCCTGAAACCGCTTATCCTTTTTCCGTAGATTCGCTACACAAGGAAACCAAATGATGGTGGAGCTATTTCTTCTTCTGGGTTGTACTGGAATCGTCATGTTCCTTCACGCAGCTAATTTTTTCTACCAAGTTCTCTTCCACCACCTCACCGCCCGTTCTCTCAGGTGCTCCTATCTCTTCCTTTCTTTTCTTCTGGCTCTGTTTTCGTTAGATTCGACAACTTTTCATTCTAGAATTACTTGTCCAAGTTAACGATCATTCCGTCTTTTCCCTGTTCATGCTTCGTTGTTGTTTTCTAATTCTGTGCCAATTACGAGCTTCATTGAAATTCGGTTTCTTTTAAATAAAAGGGTCAAGCCTTTTTGTGTCTGTAATGTTGATGTAGTCTTCTTTTTTAATTGCAGTTTCTTGGGATATGTTGGGTGGTAGAATGTTGAAGAAAAGAAAAAGAATTGGAGACATGGTCAAACGGGCACGCGAGGTTCTTTAAGACAGATTATATGATGCAGCTTGCAGCTACCTCTTGGATTTTATAGTTATTCTACTTTCTTTCATTGTAGACACGATGGACATGAATAAAGAAAGCTCTCGATCTCAATAAACGAAGCTGAGCCGTGAGCTGCTGTATTTTTGTTTAATTTTTTGGTATCAAATAAGTTTGGAGGAATAGCTTGGAATAGCTTATTGTTATAATAGATAATTATAGTGAAATTTTAAATTACTTTTTATTGTATGTGATCGAAAAATGATCATGCACAAGTATTTGTTTGTACTTATGACATTTAGTAGAAGACTTAAATTTGGATAAAATAAAATATTGTTAAATTAGACTTAATTGAACAGAGGTTGATTGTATAAAATTGAAACGAATTTTTGATATTATATAAAATTAATGTTGACGGAGAGAAAATTATGATATAAAATTAAAACATATTTTTACTTAGTATTTATATTATTTGGTCAAATTAAAGTAAAAGAGAGTTAATTAGTAATATAATAATAAGTTTTGTATTAAGTAGAATATTCACTAAGTTGAAATATATATATATATATATATATATGTATTACAACGTATGAATTAAATATTCAATATAAATAAATTGCATTATATAGATTTACATAATTCTGCCTTGATTTGCGAAATAGGGAACACAAATTTCCATATTTGGCTCTCGTAAGAAATAGGTGTCCCATACACTGCAATCCATGGTCTTCAATTACCTTGAGTATACGTTTGCGACAAAGCATGTTCAGTGAAATACGACAAAGTTACTTGATACTTTATGGGAATCGTGGTAGAGATGAAGTCCAAATTTTCTTGCTTGCCATAAACAAACAGGTTTGTGTGGCTCGACGAAGGTAATGTGATGGAGACGAGTTATTAACTTATTATATATTAAACACTCGAAATCTCCGAGTTACACGCTTACAAATTTTTTATTCATGAAATAGGTACAACGTACGATGCACGTGACAGTTGACACAACATTCAGGCACCACCAACGACTAGTTAATCCTTTCTTACATGCGAAAACATGAAAAAAAAGAGTATTAGCCAGAAATCTGAATGGCCTTAGTCTCAGTCTTCTTAGCCTCATCCTTTGGTACTGTCACTGTAAGAACCCCATTCTCCATGGAAGCTTTTACTTGATCCATTTTGGCATTCTCAGGGAATCTGAACCTCCTCATGAATTTCCCACTGCTACGTTCAACGCGATGCCCTTTGTCGTTTTGGTCTTCTTTCTCGACGATCTTCTCTCCGCTTATCTAAAGCACCCTGTCATCTTCAATCTCGACCTTGAGCTCCTCCTCTTGAGCCCATGAAGATCAGCCTTGAACAGGTGGGCTTCTGGGGTCTCCTCCCAGTCGATGCGGATGCTGACGAATGCAGAATTTTCCCGAGAAAGTTGAAAACACGAGGGTGATGGCTGCCGACCAAAATATAATTACCTGTTGTTGATTAGGTATTTATATTGCTATAACTACAGGGTCAAATTTATAGAGATGGGTCATTTTAATAATTAAAAATAACTAAAAATAATATACAAAAAAGTAAAAAAGAAGTGAGTTTTATCAAATTTAAAACAACATTAATAATAAATAAATTAAAAAAATTGAATAAGTAAATTCAGAATAAATAATTTAGATTTCAAAGTTAAGGTGAAATAAACTTAAATGGGAAATAAGTTTTTAACTTATAAAAATAGTGTATAATTTTTTAAAATTGATTTTAGGTATGAGTATGACTTTAGATAATTTTTTTTATTTTTATTTTTAAATGACTATAGTTGTTAAAAACTTGAGTAACAAAGGCTTTTTTAAATATGTTAGCTCGGAGAAACTCTTAACTCAAACATCTAATTAATTAACAACCCTAAATAAGCACTTAAAATTTAATTGACCAATTACTTCAAGAATGAAAAGTCACTATTTTTAACTTAGTAAAGTATGAAATATATTCAATAAATCATCAATCACATTTCATTAATGCAGAAGAAAGTGTTCAACAATCCCTACACTAATTTTTTTACTTGTATTGGTCAAAATAAATAATTACAAATTTACTTCAAACCAATTAGCATATATTCAATTATGGATAAGATAAATAATGGGTCTAAATCATTTGTCCACCCATAATAAAACAATTAAAATGAAAATGTACATAATCAAGAAGAGAAAAAAATAAAAAGTTAAAATAGTCTCACAACATTAAAATAAACACACAAAATTCCTTAATTAAAATATATAATTTAACTATTCATGATTATCAACATCCAAAATCCTTATTAAAATTTAATATACACAGATATAATTTGAACTTTTTCTCATTAAATTTAAAAGAGGGAGAAGATGAAGAAAAAAAATCTAGATCTATGTGCCTCTCCTTGAAATAAAAGAAAATAACTTAATAATTAAAATCTTTTAACTATTTTTATTTTTTATTAATTTTTTATAATAAAGATGTGAAAATTACTCTCTAAAATTTGTTCAAAACCTCCCATTCTCCTTACTACATTTCTCAACGAACAAAATAGAGAAATTTATTAAAAAAACTTGAACTGTTTATTTTTAGTTTTAAATTCAACATTTTTAACTATGCCAATGGTTTATTTCTTTGAATATAATTCAATAGTTGCATAAGTCTTATTTATATTTTATTTTAGCTTAAATTTTAACAATTTTAACAAAATTATTTTTAACTCAGTCAAAATAAATATAAAAAGCTTAATTTTTTTTTAAAATCCAAAATAAAATTAAAATAAAACTAAAAACATATCAAAATTACAACATGAGAATGGGAAGCGGTGAAAGGAAAATCCTTGAAGGGGGTCCCAGATTTCCAGAGAGAAAGGATCGAACACGTTGCTCCTTCGCCTGTCGAAGGAACTTGGGTGGGATCGACGAAATTTTGTCGTCGAGCTTGCAATTTGGGATAAAACAAGTTCTATATATTTGGAGAGGATACGTAGAGCCGCTTCGAATTACTGAAACAATGCATCGAGAATTTAACTTAGGGGGAGGAGTAATCTAGTAGCTTCCGAAGATATCTATATTTAGTTTATGAACTTTGCGATGAGAAATTTTCTCAGACCTTCGCGGCGGTACTCTTTAGACACAGACGAGACGAGAAGTCTTCAGATTAATTAACGTTCTTGTGGCGTTCAAGGCCTATATTTTGTTTAGTGTTATTTTTTGTTTCCCATTTTTTGCGGAGATAAAGATACATTAGTTTTCTCTTTGTAAAGTTACTGTGTTTTTTGAAACAAGAAAAAATAGAGCACCATATTTGTAATATATGCAATAATTTTTCAGTTAAATTCAGCTTTAATTCTGTTTAATCTATAATTTAAAAAATGAATATTTCAAAGAAATGGATTGAGATACAATTTTGTTTGGCGTGTGAGTTTTATTTTAAAATAATCAGTTTCAGATTGTTTAATTGTGACTTTTTTATTATTATTTAAATTTTATGTTGCCTAAAATAATTAATCATTTATTTTTAAAACCTTATATATATAACTTATTTATTTGGATTACATTGCATCAAATAATTTTTTTTTCTTACTAGTTGTGACCTGAGTTCTATTGCAAAAAAATTTGTTTAATCTTAAAAAAAATTTGCGTGCGACAAAATATTCTTTGATTTAGACTATTTTTTTTTTTAATTTGATCCTTATTTTATTTCATTTTAGAGACTCAAACTATTATTTCTTTCAATTTGATTATTATTTTATTCCTAATTCTATCAGTGTTAAAGGAATAGGCCAAAACCCCTCCTCATCGATCTTCAACGTCAGCCAAAGTACACGACAAGCCTATTAAGTTTTGCTATCTGCCCTCTTATGTTGTTCTGTTGAAAACCATGAGCTAAGGTTCTGATTTCTTTCTTCACTTCTAGTGCAGTTTGGGTCTGTAATTCTATTATATGTTTTAAATCCATCATCACATTCTGAGCTGGAAAGAAATATTGCATCCTTTATCATTTACCAGAGTTTTGTTGCTTACAATTTAGTTGTGCGTTTGTGCCTCCTCAAAGTTGATGATAAGAAAAAAAGAACTCTTGATTCTCTCTCATGAGCTTATCGTTAATTTGTGCGTGTTGTGTTGGGTGTCTCACGTCTCCTAGGTAGCCTTGTGGAGCATTGTGCACTGAAGTTCACATTTCTTTGCTTTCATCTCATAGGTTTTAAAGTATGTTTGACCATTCTGACCATTTGTGTCATAATTGATTTAGTTGCATTTCTCGAGAGGTCTTAATAAATTATATAATTATCCAGCTATGACACGAAGTTTTAGTATTCTATTAATCATGGTGGTTATTTTCTTTAAAAAAATTTAATTATGATGGGTATTTTCTTAAAATAATAATAATAATAATAATAATAATAATAATAATATTATTATTATTATTATTATTATTATTATAGTGGGTATTTGATACCTAAGCCTTAAAAGTATTGTGCCATTGCTTTTTATCTTCTATTCATGAGGCCATATTTTTTTCTATATAGAAATTGATTACTGGTGGGATATGGTTATAATTGTTTGCTCTTTCAAATGTGTTTTGGTATTTCTTCCTGTGAATTGAATAAGAGTAAGTTCAAATAACATCTATTGTGGATTGAAGTTTCTGAACAGAAAATAAAAATTTTACCTGTCAAGGTTTATGATTGTATAACATATTTGAGTATCATTTTATTTAATTGTGGAGAATTAGATGAGTCTGAAGTAGACTCAAATGATGTGAAATATGTCATCTTTTGGATTGAGGACTATCATTTGAAATTTTAATGTTAATTAATTGTTAGTTGATCATTATTTTTGATAGAATTCTAATTTTATTAGATTGGACAATGATCATCTTGGAAATATTTAATTTTAACCAGAATTATTATATGTGTATTGGAAAGATGGTTTGAGTATAAGCAAGATGATTAAATTTTGAAGGTGGATATGATATTAGTTTTGATATAGATTTTATGTTGAAAACAACCTAAAAATGTGCTTAAAAAATGTTTGAGAGTGTAGGGGTGTCTTGCAAAGACACAAACACTAAATTAGTGATATTAAAAATTAGACCAATTATTATAGGTTATCGTTTTTCTTATTTTGAAGTTGGTAATTATCTTACAAAATTCTAATTTATTTATAATGTATAATGATTCTTTTGTGAGTTTTTTTTTTTAATGTAATGGCAAAATAGTACTAGAATATACTCATGATTTTGGTTAAGTTTGTTAAGAATTTAACAGTTGGAGGCTTTATCCAAATGTGATATCATCTAGTGGGTGGAAACAATTTTAAAAAAATATAGTGAACTAGAGAGATTATCTTATCAATGTTGTTTAAGTATTTGAATAAAGGATGGATAAGATGTATATTTATCCATTAATTTTCATGCTTAGAAGTTATTAATTACTCGGAGAAATGGATAAACTAGATATTATTTTGAATTCAAAAGACATAGTTAATGCTTATTTATGAAGGCATCTTGATTACAAGTCTAATCAATCTAACCCCACCTAAGAAAAAGAAGGAAATTGCCTTGTCTGTAAGAAAAAAGGTTATAATGTTACTCAGTGTAGGAAGAGAGTAAGTAATGACAATCCTCCAAGGCTAAATGTAAATTTGGCCCAAGGAGATGAAATTATTATTATCATTTCTTGAGCTCTTGTTGTGGCCATTGTGAAACAATAGGTGGTAGACTTTGAGGGTACCAATCATATTTATGCAAACAAATATGCTTTTACCTCATACATGTTAGTAGGAGATAAAGAAGAATAAGTGTATCTTGGTAATTCCAGAACTCCTAATGTTCTTGAAAAATGTAAGGTTTTTCTCAAGCTCATATCTGGCAAGACCTTGGCCATCAAAGACATGTTACATGTACCCACTATCAGATCAAATTTGATCTTTGTGGCTCTATCAGAAAAGGTTGGGGTTAATGTGTTATTTGAATCGAATAAGATTGAAATGACAAAAGGAAAAATATTTTTATGGGCAGAGGCTATAATCAAGGAACCTTTGTAATAATGTTTCTTGCATCTAAATTGACTAATGAAATATTTAAGGTACCATGAACTATAGTGGCATGTGTAGTGGATTTCCCATTGTATTAATCCTTGAAACATCGAAGGGAATGAGACTTAAGCCAATTTGAAATGAATAGTGATGGTAACCCAACCTTTGTGATTGGAGATCCCATGAAGAAGGTTCATATGGTAATAATTAGTCACCTATTAATTCTGCTAGTACTAATAATTATTATCCCTTCATGAGGTGTGAGAAAATGTTAGAATACATTGGATAAGAGGATGAGAACAAAGCTCATAATGATTTTCATAGCCCTTATGGTTAGTGTATTCATTACAGATACACTTAATGAAATCACCTATATGAGTGTAGAGTTGGGCTGTTCCTATGAGATTGTGGTGAAATTTCTAAAGTACTCATAAACTACTAGACGTGCATATGGCCAATTAAAGCGCAAAACCACGTCAATAGTAAGAGTTGTGGGAGTGTAATATGACTGATATGATCTCTAACTTGCAATAGAGTTTTTGGTTCATAGAAGTTACAAACTTCACCATAACTATGTAAGTTAGGTCTTATCTGTCTAGGTTTGGTTCATGGTCTAAAAGACACTCGATTCAAAACAATTACACTCATGTATGTAGCCCAAATACCTTTCTTATAACTTAAATTTTTCTTTACTTATTGGTATTTTTTTTTTCTTTAAATATGTGAGGAATTGTTGGGTGTGTGAGTTTTATTTCAAAATAAACAGTCCTACATTGCTTAATTGTGACTTACTTATTATTTCCTAAGTCCCAAATTACTTAAAATAATTAGCCATTTGTTTCCAAACCCCTATAATATAGTCACCTCTTTGGTTTATATTGCATCAAATAATTTCTTCTTGATGTTCTTCAAGGAAGTTCAGATTGAAACAATCCCAAAACACAAAATAAATGAAAAAGAAAAGATAGAACAACTAGCAATCTCGAATGATAAGTTTGCACGCCACATTCAAGAATACTAGGTTTGATTCGCCACACTCTAGAATAGAAGAGGGAGAGTGATGAGAATCGGGGATAATTTTACCACTAAGTTTAACAAACTTAGATAAGAAATTCGCATATATAAAGCTAAGCTAATTTTCAAACCATTCAAGGTTGCATTTCTCATTGATAACTTCTATATTTATAGCTAAGAACAACCCTTATGACATAAGTCTAAGATTCATCTAATTCTCGCATAATTTGAAAAAATATGCATAGAAATACACCTAACATAGACTTTTCATCCAATGTAGATCACTTAACTTATCTAACTTAGACTTTAACCAATACTTATTTCAACTTACATCACATGCATAATTGACTTTTTTTTTTTCACAATTTATTCATTATAGCACATAATCAAATTGGCCCACTCGAACTTGGACTCTATACAGAAGTTGGACTTGGATCCTAAATGATTTGATTTCATTTTGAGTTGTTAAACAACCACGGCTCGAGTTTTCTTGGTTATAGAATGTGTAATCGGCCCAAAAACTCCTCGGCCTAAGTCAGCCTCTTGTTCAACTTGAGGCTCATCATTTCTCTTGCTAGTTCTATCTAGAGTTCTGTCTCAGAATAGTCTATTTAATCTTAGGAGAAATTCGTGTGTGGTTAAATATTCCTTAAGGATAATGTTTTTTAATGTGACTCATACTATATTTTTCTTTAAATTTGATCCTTAGAATTGGAGCAAAGAAGACCTAGTTTCTTAGTTGAGAAACTTTGAAACATCCTTTCAATGTCTTCGGACAGAGTAATAGCAGGTAGGTCTATTGATATTAGACTCAACCATTTTCAAAGTTTGCTTTTCACAAAGAGAAGTTGGATCAAATTCTCTACATGCCTTAACCAATCTAGATGTTGCAGAATCCATAATAGAACTCTTCTCAAACCCAGTATCAGAATAGAAATGATATGAATTAATCCTTGATTCTTTCCATTGCAAATACCAAACTTGATCAACGTCCATTAATATTAGAAATGAGAGGAAGTATTTGGTCATGTGATAACTATAAAGTCCTAGCTGAAGAAAGGGTTCTTAAGATATTCATTTTCGTTTGATCTTGCTTCTTGTTCTGGATTATATTGCATGTATTCACATATTTTTTGATCTATGCAATAGCTTGGATAGCTTCTGGCTTGTGACCATTATGAACTACCAAGTTCCTTGTCTGCTATATATATATATAAGGCAATGATAATCCATTTTGCAAAGAACTCCATATCAGTAAGGTGATTGCCTTGCGTGAGCTGACTTTGTAACCAGCTGATGGTTTTGATCCTGAAATTGATCAACTCTTAAGCCTAGACAAGCGAATCATATATCTTGTGCAAATGGACAATCGATGAAGAGATGATCAAGAGATTTTGTGGATTGAAAATAAAATTAACAATATAAATATACTTTTAAATAATGTTTAATTAAGATATATCTCAATAGCAAGGCTCTTGATATGTGGCGTCAGATGAATTTAGTTATTCTATGAAGAAGTCTTAACTTCCAAATATCTTTCCAAGCAGTGAACTCTTAAGTGATGTTAATGACTTCATTACCTTGGTTGTTAATAGCATGTATCATGAACCCTCTTTGACATTATAGGACCTTGTAACACTAGCATTCCAAATCAATTTGTCATTAAAAATGTTAATAAGGGATGTTCTTTACTAATATTTGGATGATAAAGAGAATTCAACAAAGGGATATTCCAACAAAAATCATGTTGAATAAGGTTAGAGACATAAGTTTGTTTCTACCCTAGCTGCATAGGCCACCATGAGTGTGGTTTAGGTTTATTTGAGAGCTATATCCAACCTGCCAATTAAGATTATCAATAATAAGATTTTGTGTATTTTGAATTCCCTTTATATCCAAGATAAACTAGTACTGTGAATCAAATGACTAGGATCCCTACCATAATTTGTCCTTAAGAGCTCTAATAACCAAGGATGAATTGTCAAAACATGTAATTCTCCAAACTTACTTTGTTAGAAAAGCTTTTTTTAAAGATGAGTAGGTCTGCAGCCTAGGCCTCAATCGTAGTATTACAACAAAGCTTTCTTCCAGCTCATTAAATGCTTACTCCGATGGTTATTGTAGCCTTCCCCCAAAAAGAAGTTTGCAATTTTAGAGTTAATCTTAGAGCATTTCTTCTTTTTCAATTTAAAACATGTGATAAATCATATTAGAGTTTAGAACTAACCCGATAAAGTCATTCATCCTACTTGTAAGAAAAGATTATCTTTCCAAGCTTTGAGCTTTGAATTAATACTTTCTGCCATCTCTTTATAAAACAATATGAAATTTTTAATATCTTCCATGTCTTCTAGCATATAAAATCCCAAAAATACTTGATATTAGTTTTTTAAAACAATCAAGAGTGTTTAGGCTAAAAACCATTAAGGATTTACCTTTATTAATTTCAAGTCTAGAAATTTAATTGAATTGATCCAAAGTTCTTTGAAGAGTATTGCATGATTTAACTGTGCCTTTGAAGAACGAAATTGTATCAACTTCATACATCAAATGAGAGATAGCATTTGATGTTTTATTTATTTTAATTCCTTTCCTATGATTATTGTTCTCTTCCTCCAAAATCATACTTGATAGCACATTAGCACAAAGATAAAAGAGATAAGGATAGAAAGTTGCCGAAGTTAATAATAGCTTGATAGGGAGAGAGAGAGCACATTAGCACATTATTTTTCTCTTCCTCCAAAATCAAACATTCTTGTAGGACTTCAATTAATAATAGCTTGATAGCTGTCCGTAGAGATACATTGCATTACATAATTAATCCACTTACTTGGGAATCTCATTTTTGTAAGGATGGCTTTCAAAGCTCCATAAAATCAAAAGCTAAGGAAACATTTAATTTCAGTGCACAGTTCCTTTTATTTATTTTTTCCTTATGCATGATGAATAAAGTGCATTAGCTTAGAAGTTATAATGATGTTATTTGTAATTAGACGACCTTTGAGGAAAGCACAATAATATCATTCATGATTATCTTTAACCTATTATTGAGAACTTTTAAGATAATTTTGCAAGACACATTACATACATTGATGGGCCAAAAATCTTTGAAGGCTTGAAGGAGACATGATTTTGGTATCAATGCAATAAAAGACTTGTTCAAGCTTTTGGAAAGAAAGCCATTTAATAAAAGAGAAAAGATCATTTCAATAACATCATTTCCTACAATTCCCCATAAGGATTGATAAAATCTTGCATGAAAGTCATCTGGCCCAGAAGCGCTATTAACTTTCATTTTTTTTTTTTGAATAATGAATTCCTTTTCCAGAATATCAATATGAGCCTGAAATAAGGTAGGCATGTGAACCTGTTCAAGGCAATTTAAATTGCATCAAAGTCACATTTGTCATGAGATGAAAAGATGCTTTCAAAATACTGTACTCCATGATCTTCTATCAAGATGAGTGATTAAAATATTGGTAGTGCGTTTTGTTTCTGATGGGTGAACATACTTGGCATTTCTATCACCTTCAATCATCCAAGTTTGACTCACTTTTGTGCCTATAAGTACGCTTCAAAAACTCAAAGAATATTATATTTTTTACCCAATATAAATGTTTGGCTTTGGGTTACTGAAAGTTAAACTAAAATTATAAATACAAGATACTTGTCGGAGTCATTTAATATTTTTTCAGTAGGATGTCTCGCAGAAAACCAATCATTGGACCCGTTCTCCAAGTTCAATTTGACAAGAGTACCATGAATGAACATCTGAGTAGGAGGTTCATACAATTATGAAATATGCACATGAATTAAATCATGGATTGTTGTTGTTGTTGTTTTTTTTTTCTAGAAATGCACTTTTGGTCCTTTAATTTTATTTGAAGTTTTATTTTCATTCCTTACTGTTATTTATTTATAATTTAGTCTTTAAATTTTATTTTTATCCTTTAATTTTATTTAGTCCCTTAATTTTATTTTAAGTTTCATTTTTATCCCTTAAAATTCATGTAGTTCCAATTTGGTCTCTTAGGTTTATATAAAGTTTTACTTTTTCCCTTTAATTTCATTTTTGGGCCTTAATTTTCAAAATGCACTCAAAATTTTCCACCCTTCATTTTTATTTATTTTTATTTATCTATTGATATGCAAAGTTTCATGTATTGTAGCAATTATTATTATGATATTCAATTCTTGTCTTGTTCTTCCACAAACTAAATTGATTGGTCCTCTTGAATTTGTCTTAATACATATATTTATTTTGGTATTATTGACCCAATCACTTGATATGCAAAGCTCCTTGTATTTAAAACATTTTAAATTAATGATATCATAGAAACAGTAAACATTTGAGAAATTTTTAAAAATTAAAGGTGAAATTGAGACAAAATAAAATTGAGAGATGAAAGTAAAACATAACGTAAAGTTAAGGGATCATATAGGAACCAAAGGACTTTAAAGGATGCAAATAAAGTTTAAAGTAAAACTAAGGGACAAATTTGGAACTAAATAAAATTAAAAAATGAAAGAGAAACTTAAAATAAAGTTAAAAGACTAACTCACTACTAATAAAATTAAGAGATGAAAGTGAAACTCCAAATAAAATCATGGGACAAAAAAAGCATTTATGCCACTTTCTTTAATAGTATCATCGTGATTTAATTCATTTTTCCTTTCATATGATAGCAACATACATGGCCATTATGACAAAACTCCACTAGACCAAAGAATAATGAACCACCAAACACATGTGCACCACAAAGGTCATGCCCAAAGTTGAAATGTCAAACATAAAATTGACATAAAGAAAATTAAATCCAGCTAAGTGCCTCCACATATGGACGAGAAGTAAACCAACTAAAAATAGTGCCAAAGTTTTGAAATGGACCAAGATTCACCACTACATTATACTTTAACCTTATCATATTAAAAGTCATCAATCCAACCATTCAAAATTCGTCAAACTTTAAGCAATTTTTATTTAGCACTCAATTGAAATAATGACAAACAAATATAACCATTCCATGCTTAATAACCAGAACTTCTAGCCAAGGCTACATTCACATAAGTTCCACTACCATGATCGTACATTCATCTTGTCTAAATACTAGATTAATGCTAACAGGGAGAATATTTAGAAAAGGAACAAACCAATCACTCATACCAATAACAAGAAATTATCAGGGAAGTGTTCCACATCACTTTAACAATTCAAGTGGAGGTATTTTCATAGAACACATTGAGGAAAATTTGACTGGATGTAGTAACAACACAGTAAAAAAGGCTATACAAACCAACATTTTCAAGCTAAACACATGACATGTTATACAGGCCAATGACGACAAAGGAGAACCTCAATAATTACCTCTAAAGAAGCTTTCAATCTTTGTGTTACTCCCTATTTTCAACCTTAATAATTATTGCTTCTTTCTTGCCTCCTTTCTTTTCATTTAGACCACTTAAACATACATGTCTCCTTACTCAGAAAACAGGGGCGTTTCTCCCTTCATTTCACTCTCTTTTTATCCTTGTTATTCATGTTCCCTTACTCTCTGTGTGCTCCTTTTCTCAATCTTGCTCCAAACTCTAATTTGTTCAATTTTTTCTTTCCCAACGTCCCTTTACCCTTTCTCTCCGTTATGTTTTATAGCTAAAGGTTTCTTGTTGCAACTAATACAAACCCACTCTTATGCTATTCTAGTTGTTATGCAAGGGGATAAATGGTTGTGCTACTAATGTCCATTGTTTTTTATTTTAGAGTCGTTCTATTCTACCTGATTTGCATTATTCCATCTAGCTAGTAGTGGGCGCCTTGTGCGTGTTGTTGTTGTTAGGGAGTAGATAGAATAAAAGCTTTCTAATAGATTTTGCTTTTTTTGACTTAATGTAGCAATGATAGGACCAACCCCTATTTATAAGACTTAAGTGAAGGTTCTAACCTCTCATTTAATTTAACTTCTAATGGTAACCTACTTTTACATTTACTTAGTCACACCTATTTCATTAAATATAAAAATTCTAGATAATATGCTCAAATGCTAATGGGCCTGTTAACTTAAATTGAGTTACAAGGTATTAATTATGACTTATAATACATTAGGCAAAATCAAGTTTATTTCTAACATCTCTTTAAATTTGAATTTTTTGACTCCAAGCATGCTTGTCAATCTTGTTAAATCTCTTTGCTTAAGTGGATTAGTGAAAATGTCATCACCTTGTTGTGACTCTACATACTTTACTTGAATCTCCTTCCATGTAATGCATTTTTGAATATACTCATACTGTATGTCAATGTGCTTACTTCAATTATAGAATACTAGATTCTTTGTAAGTTTAAGAGTGGACTTGTTATCAACATAGATCTATATTGCTTCTTCTTGATGCATATGTAACTCCTTCAATAAATTTTTGACGCTAAATGGCATGGCAAACACATGAATTTGCAACATATTTAGTTTTACATGTAGAAAGAGTGACAAAAAATTGCTTTTTGAAATGCTAAGTAAATGTTGCCTCTTTGATAAAGAATAAGAATCTTGTTGTGCTTTTGGGATCATTTAAGTCACTAGCCTAATCACTAATATAGTAGCTAACAAGCTTGAAGTTATTTGAAGAGGAATAAAGTAGACAAAAGTCAATGGTCCCCTTGATGTATTGTAAAATTATCTTTGTCATTTTTTAGTGTGTTGTTGTCGGTGCCTTTATATAGTGACTTAGCATACCAACACCGAAAGAATGTTGGGCCTTTTGTATGTTAAGTCCCTTAAGCTTCCAACTAAACACTTAATTAAGTGGCATCCACTTGTTCTCTATCTTCAAACTTTAATAATTTTAATCCATATTCTACTTGAGTATTTATCACATTGCAATTCTCTATTATAAATTTCTTCAGAATATCTTGAGCATAGCCTTCTTGTGACATAAAGATGCCTTCTTCCATTTGTTTAACCTTAATCTTAAGGCAGTTGCACATAAGGCCATTGTCAGTCATTTCAAATTCTTGTGTTATTGCTTTCTTATACTTTTCAAACATTTTTGGATTATTTTTTGTAAAAATGAGATCATCGACATACAAGCAAACAAATAACATATCTTAATTTTCATTCACCTTTACATATAAAGCAAATTTATTTGGGCATTTAAGAATGCCACTTTCCTAAAAATGTTTATCAATTCTATTATTCCATGCTCATGGTGCTTGTTGCAAGCCTTATATGGATTTCTTCAACCTCAAAATGTTATTTTCTTGACCTTTTACAAGATAACCCATAAAGTTTCTTCTTCTTACAATCCATTAATAAAAGGCTGATTTGACATCTATATAATAAATTTTTTATTTTTGTTGTACAACCAAAGTAATTACCATAATCTATTCCTTACCTTTAGTTGTAGCCCTTTGCCACCAGTCTTGTTTTGTATCTCTTTACTTTTCCTTCAACATTTCTTTTCACTTTGTAAACCCATTTGACTATAACTACGTTTTATGCTTATGGAAATGAGGCTAGCTTCTAAGTATTGTTCTCCATAATGGCTTTGATTTCATTATCCATGGTTGAGAACCACTTCATCATATTGTGTAGGTTCACATCTATCAAATAAAGTAAAAAGATTGAGTTCATTTATATTTTCTGTTACCTCACAAATTTCTTAGAGGTTTTTCATATATGGGGTTCCTTTACTTAGGCTTGCAGACAAGACTTGATTAGTTAGAGACAGAGATGGTGGTGACAAAGATGGGCTTGTAGGCTCTTGAGCTTCTTCTCTTGATTGCCCTTCTTCAATTTCAAAAGAATGAATGCAATCATAATCTTCTCGTACCTTTCATTCCAACTCCACATTTATTTTTCATTTAATTCAATGTCTCTACTTATGACAATTTTCTTTATGATGGAATTGTAGAGCTTGTAGCATTTTGATCTCTTGGCATACTTAATAAATATGTACTTTTCACTTTTGTGATCGATCTTGGAGTGACACAATCAACTATTTTAGCCTAGAATTCTTTAGGCATCTTCTTGCATGTTAATATTCTTCGAGTCATTTCAAGTGTGATTTTGTTTTTCCTTTTAACCACACCTATTTGTTGTAGTGATCAAGACACTGTTAAAGAACAAAGATCCTAATTTCACACTTGACATCTGTCCCAAAAAAAAAAGAGAAAATAAATTGATTCTTAAAAATAATTTTAACAACTAATTTATTGGAGTCGCCTCTAAAATTTTTAAAATGAACATTTTGAAAAACCGTTTTGAAAGGAAAAAGGTGGTCTGCTTAACTAAAGATAGGTTCATGACTCTATTTGTACCATAGGGAAGGTGTTAGATATCCCATAACACCCGTTCATAAGAATGATTACTCTAAGTTAACAATGTAAAATAAATATGGCTTTAAGAATTATTTTAATTACCTTAATCAAAATACGTGTAAAAAGGAAGAAATAAAAGAAAATAATACATAAAGATATTTACAAAGAAAAAAAATTAACGGAATTAGAAAAGAATAAAATATTTACAAAATCAAAGAGACATTAAGAATATTAATGTAAAAAAGAAAAGCTTGATATCTACAAAAGAGAAAAAGGAAATATTTACAAAACTAGAAATAAATAAATGAGATGGAATAATTACAAATAAAAATAATCTAATCAATACATAAGAAAATGAAATATTTAGATGATTGAACTTGACCTAGAAAGGTGACCTTGGGCCTATATATCCTACAATAGGTGGATCAAAGCCCACGTAATTAGCATTAGGTAGAAAACCGTTGTCACTAGGTTTTTGTTTTTTATTTTTAGTGAAGAGAGAAAAATAGAAAATAAGTTACTTTTTCAAATAATTTTAAAATTGGTTAAAGTGTTTTAATTTATAAATCAAGTTAATCTCTCTTACTCGCTCTCCTAGTTTTCTCTCTTTTCATTTTTATTTTTTATTTTTGAAAGTAATCTTTTTGAAATTTTATTTTTATTTTTTAAAAATGCACACAGCAACTATAACAGGAAAAGAACAAATCAACTAGTTCTTGTGTGTGAATGTTTATATAACAAAAATCAATCATAAAATAAAAAAATTATAATCAAGTACATAACCTTAAAATCATGAGTTTTGAAACCAATGCACTTACCTCCTTCCAAACTAGCTTTTTATCTTAATATTTCAAAATTCTTTTTTCTTCAATTACATCTCCCTCTTGTCTTTTTTTTTTTTTTTATCATTCGCCCTCTATTTTATTCTCTGAAAAATTGGCCTTTCTTTTTCTCTATTGTTCTCTTGCTAGCCACCCTCTTTTATAGTAAAAAACAAGGGTTTCCATAAGTAAATTTTCAAACTTCCCATTAATGCTTTACAATTTTTTCCTTTTTAAGAGTTTCTTATTTTATTGTGTCATGATTTTTATGAAAAGAAATTCTCCATTTTGTTTCTTTTTTCTTTTTTCAATAATTGATTTTTCCTTGGTTATTTCCAATCTTTCCTTTCTTAGGAGTTTCCTATTTTCTTTTTTCCTTGCTCGTCAAGAATGAATGGGAGAGATATTTAATCTTTCCTTTTTTTTAATTATTAACTCAACAAAATTAGATTTGAATAAAACCAAAAAAAAACTCATGATTGCACGAACTCAAAAATAAGTTAAAATAACCCAAAAATAACAAGGATTTAAAAAATAAAATTTAAATTAATTATGACGTAAAAATGAAAAAAAAAAGACTAAAAAAACTTTCACTCAAAAGATAAAAGCTAATACAAAAATCAAAGTGAAGTTAATCCCAAATTGATATTTGTAGAAATGCCTAGACAAAATATGTTGTTTATAGTTGCCATTATTTAGTTGATTCTTAAGTGGGAAAAAAATGTAATTTTTGGTTTCCATTCCTAAAGAATGAATAAAGGTAGCAAGATGTATTATGTCTAGTGAATGGGTAAGAATCTTGCAACAAACCTAGGGACCTATTGCCTTTGGCACAAACAAACTAGATTAGACTCAACCTATTGAACCAAACTAAACTCTATTCCATGGACTTGGCTAGACCAACAAAGACCTAATTTAGTATGCACAACAAAATTCACCTTGATAGAAAAAATGACTCAAACAAATACAACTATACAAAATTTGACTCAAATTAAAATGAATGAAAAAGGAGAAAAAACTATAAGGAGTAAGTGACCCAGACAATATACAATGTTAATGAGTTACCCTTCTTTACTTGCTTCGTAGGGAAGAATAGTAAGGATAGAAGTTTTGGTGTTTTCTGCCAAGAAATAAGTAAAGATTAAAAGTGGGCTTTTGCTCTTTTTTGTTGATTTTTGAAATAAAATGGGTGTGAACACCCCATCCCTAATTGCCTAATTCTTTAATTAATGGATACACCAATGAATTAATAATTAAGCAAATAGGAAAATTAAAAATGACAAAACTTCAAATGACGTTTTCAGTTGGGGGAGAGAATTTGAGATTAAACATAAAATGATGGGAGACAATTAAATAAACTCAAAACCCAAAAAAAAATTATAGCTAATTTAAAGAAATTATAATAAATCAAAGAAAAACTATAAAATATATATATATATATATATAACAAAAAAAATAGAAAATAAAAAAAAACAAACAAAAATAGGAAAAAGGGTGGCAAGTTGAAAAGACTCTGAACCTCTAGCTCCTCAACGCCTGCTGCTCCAACAATAGTTGCCAACAGAAAAAGGAGAAAGAGACAGCTCAAGCAGAGGGGCCACGGACTGAAAAAGCTAACAGAGAACATGTGAGAGGAGGAGGACACCAGAAACAGAGAAAGAAGAAGGTGCATGATCTTGAATACTTTTTCAGCATGGGTACACAGCCCAGCAAGGCGATTGCCTCCCTTCCACGGTTCTTACATGCTCCTGGTTCAGATATGAACTATGGCAAAGCGATCCATGCTTCCCTTTTCCAGTTTCGAACTTGAAGTTGATAGGGCTGGAAAAAGATAATGAGAATGAGGCGAGCTGAATGAAGAAGAGAAGAGGAAGAGAGCATGGGTAAACACAACAAAAAGAGGAAAGAGAAAGGAGCTGAAGAGAAGAAACTGGCAGACCGAGAGCTGCTGTGAGAAAAAAAAAACTGAGTGATGAGCGAGCCGAAGTCAAGACGTACAAACTGAAAACTGGTGAGGGACTGAGCTGAAGCTGAGCAAAATTGAACTGAGGTCGAGAAGGATCCAAACTGAGCTAAAGCAGAGAAAAACATGAGATTGGAAGCAAACCAAGGAGAAGGAAACGAGCTCCCCTGTTCTGAGTATCGTTGACAGGGGCGAATAGAGGAGGTGACGAGCTGAGGGGAGAAGAAGAGAGAGAAAGAGAAAATTGGCAGAGCAACGTGAAGAAGAAGGAGGGGACCGAGAGGTTGGAGAAGAGGAAGCCAGGAGGAACCAGTCATTGAGATCTCTGTTGGTCTCCAAGTCATGTGACTTTGTTATAACTTCTGATGGAAAGAAGGTACCAGTGTCTGAACTTCAAGGAAAGACAGTGGGTCTGTATTTCTCAAAGACGGAACTGAGGTTATATGTGAGTACGGAGTTGAAGCATACCCTTTCACAACAGAGAGGATCAAAGAGTTGAGAGATTAAGAAGAGGAAGCCGGTGAAGCTAATGAGAAGAGAGAAAGTTAGCTGAGGAGTGGAGACACTGTGGAAGAACACTCTGTCATCACTTCGCGGAACAAGGGAGGAAACGCAAGCCGGGGTCATATTCAAGAGATCCTATCAAATATTGCCCTATTGGAATGTACTATCTCAAACCTTGAACATGAGATAGTATCTTTACATTTTCAACTTAGTCAAGAAAGAAATGAACAAAGACTTGTGGAGTATCGTTGGAGACATTTGTCTTCTCAGTCAATATCTCTTTGTTTGTCAGACATTACGTCTAACCAGATTTCATCTTCTTCGAGGTCCTCTGAGCAATTTGATTGTGAAGGACTTCACCTTACTGAAAGTACCTCTAGCCAACTGCTAACAGATCAATTATCTGAACATCCTTGCAAAAGAGGAAAGCCAATGATGGAGAATACAGTGTACTCAGTTTTGTTTTGCTATGAAGAAAAAATGTCTACAAAGATAGATGGAAAACCTTGTCAACTTGTTGATATCAGGAAGCTTCCTAAAGGGATGCCACCCAAGGGAATTTAAGAACAGCCCAATTTATTATCAGAAGAAATGATAAGATGTATGAAAGACATATTTATGTCTCTGGCAGATTCTGATATATCTACCAAGTCATCTGATAACCAGTGCTTAGCTCAGTCACCATGTGAACATCTTCCCAATTCATTTTGGTGGTCATCATCTGAGCACTCAACAACCTCATCATGGGTGCAGAGCCCACTTGTTGATGTGAAGGATTGTGAAGTATTGGCTCCTGGGAATGTCTGCGATCCCTACCGTGTTCATGGTAAATTGAGTTGGGCCGATATTGGAAGCTATGGATCAGCAATTGAAGTCTCTTGGATGTCAGTGGGAAAAAAGCAATTAGAGCTAGCTGCTAAGCCCAGTAGTTTTTACCCCCATTGTAGCCACCCCTGTGATCTCCAATGACAAATTGTGGGACACATGGTATCAGCTAATGGAGTTTGCAAAGATCTGGTGTTGGTGATGAGTTATGTGAACCCATCTCTGAACAACGACATTCTGGGACTGATAGTATTCAAAGCTGATATGCAAGATCTAAAGGGGAAACACGGTTTGTTTTTATTTGTTTTGTTATTACCATTTTTTTATTATTATTATTTCTTGTATTTTATTTTATTCTACTTTATTTTATTTAGGGAGTGTTTCTTACTTTCATATTTTAAACTTTTTTTAGTTTATTCATTTAGTTGTTTATTTATTTATTTATTTATTTATTCTACTTTATCTTATATTATTGCTTAGTGTGTTCTTTCCACCACTAGTATCATTATTATTATCCTAATCATTATCTTGTCTTATTTTCAATAGTGCCACGTGAGAACAGTAGTCTCCTTAGGCACCTAGGCAAAAGCCACATGGGAATATTAATCTCTTTAAATCCCGAAATTTAGTACATTTGTTTTAAAAATAATGATAATTAAATATTGATCTTAATTAAATATTTGTATTATCCGTAGAATTATCGTGTGAGAATATTGTTCTCTTCGATTGTATGAGATTATGTGAGGTTTTAGTCTCCTTAGATCTTTACAATTAGTACACATTTGTTTCAAATTAAATATTAACTTTAATTAAATATTTTTTATTATTTATGAAATTATCACGTGAGAATTTTGTTCTCCTCGATTGTATGGGATTACATGAGATTTTAATCTCCTTAGATCTCTAAATTTGGTACACATTGGTTTTAAAAATAATAATAACTAAATATTTACTTTAATTAAATAATTTCTATTATATACGAAAATATCGTGTGAGAATATTGTTCTCCTTGATTGCATGGGATCATGTGAGATTTTAATCTCCTTGGATTCCCAAAATCAGCACATATTTGTTATAAAATAATGATAACAATAATAACAATATTACAAAAATAAATGTCTTAATTAAATAATTTCTTTCATTTACGTGATAAAATTCTTTTTGTATAATCATTTCATTTCATTTAAATTTCAAAATAAGGATTAAAACTCCAAAAATGAACAAAAATTTTAAAAAAGAAAAAATGAAGAGGTCAAGAGAACTAGATTAATCAGATTGTAGTAAATTAAGACACACAGATCAAACCTCAATTACATTTTGTTTATGGAAATCTGTTTAATTTAAACTCCCCTGTTCTCATCATAAAATTTATAAATAATCAACCTATAGACATGCCATTTGGTCGAACTACGTGGACTTTGATCCCTATCATGGGGTACGTAGGCCCTAGGCTTTCATCCTAGGTCAAGTCCGCCCTTTATAAGTATCTGTCTGTTTGCTTTCATTCTTGCGGTTTTGTCTCTTCTGTTTAACGGGCATGTATGTCGATAAAAGGGTAATCGTGATAAATTTAAAAGCCATATTCTATTTCAGCTGATTGGTTTAAGGTAATTGTCCTTATGGACGAGTGTTGTAGGGTGCTTAACACCTTCCCCACACTCAAATAGACTCCTGAACTCATCTCTGATTTCGTAGACCCTGTTGCCTTTTTCTCTTTATTTTAAATTAGTTTTCCAAAGTTTTCCGTTACAAATTTTGGTGGCGACTCCAAACAAATTGATTTTCAAGATTCGTTTTTGGGAATCAATTTAAAAATTTTTATTTTATTTCGCCGAAAGGTCGGTTACGACAATGGGGCACTAAGGCTTTAAAAATAAGGGAAGGTCTGACGTGTGTCAGGGCTTTGAAAACAAAGGGGGCCTACCGTGAGTTTAGGCTTTGAAAATAAAGAAGGCTTAATGCGAGCCAAAGCTCTAAAAATAACGAAGTCCTGACATGAGCCAGGTGAAAATGAAGAAAGCCTGATGCGAACCAGGGCTTTGAAAGTAAATGGGTGACATGAGTCAGGGCTTTGAAAATAAAGTGAGGCTTGACGTGAGCTAAGGCTTTAAAATAAATAAGGGCTTGTCATAAGTAAAAGTTTTGAAAACAAAGAGGGCTTGATGCAAGCTAGGACTTTGAAAATGAAGGAGGCCTGATATGAGTTGGGTCTTTGAAAGTAAAAAGGGTTTAACATGGGTCAAGGTTTTAAAAATGAAAATGGCTTAACATGAGCCAAGGCTTTGAAAATAAAATAAGGCTTGACACGAGCCAGTTTTAAAAAATAAAAGGGGCATAATGTGGGCCAAGGTTTTGAAAATGAAGGGAGCCTAACAGGAGTCAGGACTTTGAAAATTAAAAGGGGCCTAACGCAAGCCAAGACTTTAAAAATAAAGAGGCTTGAGCCAGGGCTTTATAAATAAATAGGGGCCTAACACAAGCTAGGGCTGTCAAAATAAAGTTGGCCAGATATGAGCCAAGGCTTTGAAAATAAATTGGGGCTTGACATGATCCATGGCTTACAAAATAAAGAGGGCTTGATGTAAGCTAGGGTTTTGAAAATGAAAGAGGCCTGATACGGGCTAGTGCTTAAAAAATAAAAGGGTATGTGCCTAATGAGGTCGTGATCCTTTATTGCACATGATTGGGCTAATTGTGGAATGTAATATGACATGTATCCAAGTGCGAGACATATTTTTGGATGCTTTAAAAAATGACCATATTTTGTATGCATAGTGCATGTGAAAATGCAGTATGATGTATGTACACATGTGATGCATGATGTATTTGGGATGCTTTATTTGGATGTTTTGTTCTTATTTTGTCCCAAAGAGAATGAAAATTTCATCTTTAAAAATCCTTTTCTTGATTTTTTTTTTAAACCATTAGGTAAGTAGAGTGAAGTTGGAATGTTTCTTTTTTCCTTAATTTCAAAATAGAATTGACTTTGAAGAAAAGGAGAATTTAAAACCGTGATATAATGGTGTGAAAATTCGCTACAAGCACATGATCAATGAGAATGCTTGAGATTTAAAACAAATTTAAGATTCTCTTAGTCATTTGCACATTGGAAAAATTCTTCATGTCAGCTTTTCACTTGCCTTGGTGTGGAAAATTCAGCCCTTAACATCCTTAATAATTAGGTCCTTTGTCACTTTGACAAATAACTCTTGAGATTTAAAATGCCTTTGGAGAAGTGCCCATAGTTCAAAACATCCAGGATTCTTGCTTTGTCCATTTGCTTTTGATTTTTCTTAAATTAAGTTTTTTTTTTTTTTGGCCCCAACTTAAGACTATTGATTAAACCAATGGCTCATTTATCTAGCCTCAAGTTAAAATTCTTGATTTGTCACAACAATCTTTCTTATCAATTTCCTCTATTCATGCTTGAAAGGATAGAAACTAATATATACTTTTTTCTTTAATTTAAAAATGTCAATGATTCTTGTATTATGGTACACAAAGCTATTACTTTAGGAATGAAAGGCATTCTAACATTGGAAAAATTTAGGGAATAGTGAAGCTACGACCATATCTGATGATTTAAAAAGCCAAAATAGTGGATTTGGTGTGGTAAAATAAGAAAATGCCCTCAAATTATTTTTCACAAGACAAAACTCAATAAGGACTTTTAATACTTATAATATGGCCTTTGTATATGGGTTTAAGAAATGAAATGATATTAGGCTCAAAGTTACCATGCCTTAGTCAATCACTCCATTAGTCTTCTTTGCCTAATTTGCCAACATGATTTTATACCTTAATATTCAATTTGCAAAAAAGGATATTTCATGGACGTAACATGGCCTGATAGGTAAACATTATGGCTTAACAAGGAAAGGTTGTAGGGCCCCAAATATTTATGTAGGGTAACAATGAGAACTTTGCTTTGATAATCACATTGTCTTGGCAAGATCTATTGGATTTTCCTATCAAAAAGAGCTTTCTCTTTTAGAAATTTGCTTTTTTGATTTTGTGTTAATTTGTTATTGCCTTTTGGAATGCTTTTATATTTCAATCTTTTATTCAATATGAGCATTTTTTTCTTTTATGATTTTGTTCTTTTGACTATTCGTTACTCTTTTTTCTTCCAATGTTGTTGTCTGATATCCTTATATCCTTATATCCTTGGCATAGCTGCTTTTGAGACATGTATTGTTATTTTTAAATATTCTTTTCCATTTTTGAAGAATATTTAGGGTCTTGTGTGTGCATCACCCTTAGACTTTATCTTTATTCACATGAATATTTGCTCGATTGACATAACAAATATCATATAGCGTTTGGTGGAAAAATTATTGCTTGAAGAATTATGAATTGTAAGCGAAAGAAAAGGTATAATGGGATACGAAAAGAACATAACTATTGCAATGACAAAGCTTAATATGATAAGGCACAATAACAAAATAACTTCTACTAGCTTTGTATTTTTCATTTTTTACTTTTTAGATGGTCTTGTATAGGTGAAATATTTAGAATGCACTTGTGTTGCTCTTTAACTGCCCCTACAACATTCTTCCAATGATGAACTTGGGCTTAATCCAACTAATATCTAGTAGAGCCTGCTTTTTTAGCCATTTTAGTTGTAGTATCCTTACAGCTAATGTGAATCATGACTAATTTCCCTAACTTTTCCTTGTGCAAATGAATTAGAAAATCCTTATTTTGATAGATTTTAAGCTTCGAGATAATGCACTGTTTGAAACTGACATAAGTTAGTTTCTTTTGAAATGACAATGTTTCTGGATGGAATGTAGACATATGGAAACGAGCATGTATTTATTAGAACACTGTTTTGATGTGCCTTTAATCTTATTAGTAAATAACTAGGGTACACTCTCTTTTTGCATGAGAGGATTTTTTTTTTTTTTTGAAATTTGCTTCCCTCTAAATGTTTATTAACCATTAATATGCAAGAGATTAGGATCTCCACACATTTAAGGTTTAAAAGAAACAAATTTACATGCTAAAGTGACTTTATAGGCCCATTAATGTACTAACAATGAAAATTACATATATGACCATTTATATTATGCAACCAACTAGCATATTACTAAGATAAGTTGGTTTTGAGACAAGTTAAGAGTGCAAAATTATCATATCCTTTAAGCACTTATTGTTCCATGGGGCAACAAAGAAAATGACAATTAGTTTAGGAGCAAATCGATTCTCCACCTAAATAATGCCTTTTGAAATCTTCATGTTTCATTATTATCCTTATGGCAAAATCTCTTACTGTGTTCAATAATATACTGATTGAAAGCATTATGGACAAGACATCTACTTTTGGAAAGTTTTTAAGATATGCAAAAATCAACTGGTGTATTATAATGGAAAATTTCCTTTTCCTATAGGTACTAATTTGTTCCATGGGCAAAGAAAAGAAATGACAATCGATTTGGGAGATAATCGGTGCTCCACCTAACCAATGCCTTTTGAAATCTTGGGATTCATTCTCATCCTTATACCAATATAACTTATTAGACTAAATAACACACTAGTTAATAATGTTATGATCATGATGTCAATTTTGGAAATTTTCTATTTGGCATGAATCAATTGATGTATTTTCAAAGAATTTGATTTTGGTATTGGATAAGAGTGAAAATTTCCTATTTCCTCCATGTACTTATTGCCCTATGAGGAATGAAAGGGATTGACAATTAATATAAGAGAAATTACTCCTCTACCTGACTAATGCCCTTTAAAATTTAGGGATTTAATCTTATCCTTGTACTAAATTCATATTAGGTTTAAGAATACACTAGTTTTTAATGTCATGACCTCGCAAGAACAATGGCTCTAGAGAAGATATCCATTTTTGGGGTTTTTCTTATATGACAAATTTACAACCCATGTAGTGACATGATTTAATAGGGTTGGGGACCCACTAACCGAACCCTTGTCGTCAGGGTGTCAAAAGTAAATATTGGATACAAAAATGCACTATAATGGTACAATCTGAGTCGTGTTTACTTCAAGGAGCCTAGTTTATTCCTAGGTAATTTGATTGTAAAAATGTATGAAGAAATAAGAAAATTTGGGGTTTAGTTTTAGTTTTTATCAAATGGATGCAATTTGAATGAAATGCAACAAATGAGAATGTTCTTGGGATTTTTGTTATAGAATGAAGATTGATAAAATAATTGGATTTAATGCAAATGATGATGAATTGCCTGTTAGAGATTCAATTCGACCTTCCTAGCTTCATAAAAGATAAATGGAAGTTTTTTTAGAAAACCATTTCCATAGATGGTTTGAAATACCATTCAAACACTAGGTAAATCAATTTGTTCATGAAACCTTTAACCGAATGGCTCACAACAACATTAACTACCCTTTTAATGCATTAACAGGAGATCAATGTAAAGATTTGATAACAACTTGATTAACTCAACCAAGTGCTATCAAGCTACTATAATAAATCATAAGATATATTAGATTTAACTAAATCCAATGCTGCTACAATCAAATATAGCAATAATTATTACAGCACACACATCAAAACATAAATCTTAGAATCCCATCCATAATATAAAAGTTACAACAATGTAGTTCAACCTATCAATGTAATCAAAATGGTTTAACTAAAACACAATGACTACAAGAAAGGAATGATGGAAAATATTAAGAAAACTCTCTAGTTAATGCTCCAAGCTCAGGCTTCCTCAAATCTCTTATGGCCGAGTGATGTTTAGTTGCTTATGGTGGAGAAGAACGCTTCACCAATCTCCAAATCACCAAGAACAACTATGGAAGTGCAGAAAAATGATGAAAAGATGGAAAAATTAGAGGAGAAGATAAAGAAGGTTGAGTTTTTCAGCCTCTCCTTTGGTTGCCAACTACTCTTCTTTAGTGGGAACCCTAATACTAAAATGAAGCGAGTTGGGTCGAGTCTTTTTAGCTAGGTTCGGAGCTAAATTATAAAACTGCGCAGGTCAGGTGGAGTTCACCACAGTAAAAAATACAGCAAAAGGACTTAAGGCTTTTTTGTAATTTTCTAATTTTTCTGGTCCACGATTGCAATTTCCTTAGGCTAGCCCTTGACTTTGATCTACAATGCATGAATTTAAATATTGCAATATCTCATATTCTCCAATTTAATTAATTTTAAGTTAAATCAATGAAAAAATTACAATTTTACCCTTACAAGGCACATTTTGCATGAAATCACTTTTAATCCTAAATTACCGAAAAATATTCTCAAATAAAACATTTAAGCTCTTCAAATCTCACAAAATCCTATGAATTGATATTGAATGGTATGGTAAAAATGGATAAGATCACCCACAGACGGAGGATTAGGCTTTTAAAGTTGTATTATTTTTATGGTATATATTAATGTCAACTAACATGGTAACACTCTATATACATTTTAGTGTAAAGCAATTGTCCATCATTCTCTTCATATATGTGTTTGATATTGTGACATGTCAAAATGATAAAAGAAAGAGTAAACTTTCATTTATCTTATCTTGGGCATACCCTAGGTTAGGATGACTAACCCTAAAATGGTAGGCTCTACTTAATTAGATTGGTTATTAGGCCCTACTAAAAATGTGCATGGTTTTAGGGTTGGTCTATCATCATAGAAGGATTATAATGGTCCTCAAGTTGCCTTTATTGTATAGATGATGAACCTACTCATCAAGCATGACCTATCAAGCGATTAAGAGCATAATGAGAACTAAGCCCAATAAATAGGTTATAACTCGAGCAAAGTCTCCATAGTAACTTCCGAGAGCTTAAGAGCTCTATGGGAAGACTATTATAAACATTTGTTAACCTGAGATACACTCTGACTCGGGAATAGGGCCTAAAAATTAAGTGAGGTAAAATGTAAGTGCTCAATGTGTGGAGAGGGCATAGAAACCTATTTTCCAAAGGAAAAAGGTGGTATGCTTAACTAAAAACAGGTTTATAAGAATGGTTACCCTAAGCTACAAGGTAAAATAAATATGGTCTTAAAAATTATTTTAATTACCTTAATCAAAATACGTGCAAAAAGAAAGAAATAAAAGAAAATAATACATAAATATATTTACAACAAATCAAATAAAAGGAAAAAAAGAATAAAATATTTACAAAATAAATGAAACATTAAGAATATTAATGTAAACAAGAGAAGCTTAATATTTATAAAAGAAAAAAGGAAATATTTACGAAAACAAAAATAAATAAATGAGATGGGATATTTACAAAGAAAAATAATTTAATTAATACATAAAACAATAAAATATCTACATGATTGGACTTGACCTAGGAAGGCAACTTAGGACATACGTACCCTGAATAGAGATCAAAGCCCACGTAATTCGCATTGGGTAGAAAACTTATGTAACTGGATTGGTGTTTTTTTAATTTTTAGTAAAGAGGAGAAAATAGAAAATAACTTAATTTCCCAAATAATTTAAGAATTGGTTGAAGTGTTTTAATTTGTAAATCAAATTAATCTCTTTTCCTTGCTCTTCTAATTTTCTTTGTTTTTATTTTTATTTGTTAAAAAAATGCTCACGAAACCTATAAAAACATAGATCAAATCAACTAGTTCATGTGGGTGAATGTGTATATAACAAAAACCAATCATAAAATAAAGCAAATAAGAGTCAAGTGCACAATGTAAAAATCATGAGTTTGAAATCAATGCACTTACCTCTTGAAGCTAGCTTTCTATCTTAATATTTCAATCTTCTTTTTCTTCAATCTCATCTCCCTCTAGTTTTCTCTTTTCTTTTGTAAAAAATGAGCCTCTTTGGAAAAACTAGGGTTTTCCTAAGTGAATTTTCAAATTGTCCATGAATTCTTTCCAATTTTTCCTTTTTGGGATTTCCTATTTCATTGTTGTTTTGGTTTTCAAGACAGGAAATTCTCTATTTTGTTTCATTTTGCTTTTTCCAATCATTGATTTTTCCTTGCTTATTTCCAATCTTTCCTTTTTTAGGTGTTTTTTATTTTCCTTTTTCCTTGCACCTCAAGAATTAATGAGAAAGATACTTTGTCTTTCATTCTTTTAAAAAAATTTTAATTATTGACTCAACAAAATTAGAATTGAATAAAACACAAAAAAAAACATAATTACACAGACTCAAAATTAAATTTAAATGACCAAAAAATAACAATGATGGAAAAAAGTAAAATTAAAATTAATTATGATTCAAAAATAAAAATAGTAACAAAAAATTAACTTTGATTTAAATGATAAAGCTAACAAGAAATCAAGGTGAAGTTAACCCCAAATTAATATTAAAAAAAAATGCCCAGATTATATACAGTGTTCACACACATTTATATCACAAAATTTATTGAATTATTTTGATGTGAATGCACCTATTCTATTAATCCTCGAAACCTTAATTTTATAGCCACTTTAGATCTTAATAAGAACCTTGAACTTCTTGAACATTCCAAATGCTTTTGATTTTTCTTTCAGAAAATATACCCATGATATTCTTGAGAAATCATCAATAAATTGTAAGAAGTAATTATTCTTACCATAAGAACTTGGAGTTATAGGACCATATAAATTAGCATGTATGAATTGCAAAGGCTAATAAGCTTTTGATGTCTCCTCTTTTGGAAAAGTCTTTCTAAAGGATATCCTTCATATAGGTGATTGGGATGGTGTATTGGAGGCAATCCTTCGACCATGCTCCTAGTTAACATTAATTATAAGCTGTAAAAATTAAGATGGCTAGGTTCTAAGTGCCAAAGCTAAGAGTTATCTTTCAAACATGCCTTCAAGCATTAGGCATCATCATTTTGAACTTTAATTAGGAATAGTCTATTTCTTGCCATTGACAATTTGCCTATCAAAGTTCCTTTTTGATTTCTCAAATAAAGATGATGATTTTTCATGTGTATATCAAAGTCTTTGTTAAGTAATTGCCCCAAGCTTAAGATATTTTTCTTCAAATTTGGCACATAATAGACATTGGAAATGAATTGGTGGCTTCCATTTTAAGAAGAACTAGGATGTTACCTTTCCTATGAATAGGTATCTTAGACTCAATACCAAAGTTGACATGTCCGTTAATTTGCTTGAGACTCACAAGCATACTTTTATCACACTCATATGGTTACTTGCCCTAGTGTCAAGATACCATATTCTCTTATTTGATTCACTATTCTCATTAATCATCAACAAAGTGAGCTCAACATCTTCCTTCACCTTTACAAGATTAGCTTTCTCCTCCATGCAATTAACATTTCTATAATTGAAAGAATAATGGCCAAATTTGTGACAGTTAAAACATTTGATTTTAAATTTTTCTTAACTTTGACTTTTGCTTCCTCTCCTACACTTTCTTGAAGAACCTTGACTATTTTCTTCATAATTATTATAGTTGCCTCTACCTTCTCTTCCTTGGCATTGACTGTGTGCATGACCATGACCGCATCCTTGCATTTTTATTCTCCATCACGGTCTTTCCTCTCTTTAAGAGTTACCTTTGAGTAAAGAGTTTGCTCCAATGACTCTCATCTTCTTCTTCCTCATCCTTTTTTCATATGCTTGTAATGACCTCATGAGTTAATCAATAGTCATGGTGTCTATATTTTTTCATTATTATATTACAACAACAATATGTTCAGAATTTGGAGTTAAAGATCAAAGAATTTTCTTTATTACTTGTGTATCATTCAAAGCTTCTCCATTTCTTTTCATTTCATTAACAATAACCAATATGTGTGTGGAATAATCTGAAAATAGTTTTAGAATCTTCATGAGAAGTGCTTTAAACTTTCTTCGAAGAGTTGGTAGCTGAACCTTCTTTACATTATTTATGCCTTCATAAGCAATTTGATGAATTTCCTAAGCCTCTTTAAAAGTGGATGCATTAAGCAACCTTTTCAAACATGACATTATTTAGACATTGGTGAATAAGAGTAAGCGTTTGTTTTCTTCTTACCTTATGCAAAGCTTCCCTTTGGGTAGGACTTAAGAAAACTTCATTTTGATGTTCCTCATCATCTTTCTTTACCATATCTCGTACATTATGCGAGTCTAGTAGAGCCTTCATATGGATACACCAACTTACATAGTTGTCTTTGGTTAGCAAGGGAATTGGAAGGAACTATGTTATTTGCCATCTTTTTCTAAGATAATTAGGCTCTAATACCACCTTGTTAGAATAAAGGTAGGCCTATTTGTGTTTCAAATATTGGAAAAGAAATTTTAGAGAGTAGGATAAAGAAATGCTAGTAGAGAAAAATGAAGCTTTTAACTAGATTTTGCTCTTTTGGCTTAATACAACAATGATAGAACCAACCTTTATTTCTAGATAATTTTATAGAACTCAAGAGAAAGTTTTAGCTATTCATTTAATTTAACTTTCAACTACCACATACTTCTACATTTAATACATAGTCCAATCAACACATACGTCGTTAAATATAAAAATTCTAGATGATAGGCTTTAAGTACTAATGGACCTAATTAACTTAAGATTAGGTTATAAGGTATAGATTATGATTTATGATAAAACATTGGGCCAAAATCAAGTTATATTTCTAACAATTTTTTTTTTTTGCTAGTGTCATCTTTGGTGCACTTATAATTTTAAATGTACTAGTGTTCTCAGTTATAATGTAGGGATATAATTGTAATACTATCAACCCAAAAAATAGTAATATTATAATTATATCCTTACATTACAACTAAATGCACTTAAAATTTTGAGTATACAAAAGATTTTACCTTTTTTGCTACTTTCTTCTCCCTTTTGTCTTAATTAATTAATTAAATAATCATTAAATTTGATTTGACTCTTTTTCAATTAAATTTCTGATTATTCATTTAATCTTGTCTTTTAATTTTTTAAAACATTTTGTTATTTTATTTTTTTGATTTCATTTGTTGTATTTATTTGTTTTTGGAATGAGATGTTGACACACCCTTTAAACAAACTAAACGAATTCGGAGGACAACAGATCTCGAAAAGTAAAAACTAAATAGTGATAATAACTACCGAAGTTCAATTATACTGTCATTTGATAATTTGTTTACTACTTTATCTATTTTTTTGTTTTCATTAACATTTTTTATTTATCATAATATTATTTATATTTTAGCATAATTATTTGATATTTATTATTTATTTTATTTAGTTTTGAAATTATTTTAAAATTTAATATCCAATAGTCTTCCATTATCATTTCTACAATATCGAACAAAGTTGCATCCTATCATAAAACATTGCCAATATATAATGCAAGAAAGCAATTTGCTTTATTCTTTGAACTCAACAATAGTCAAGTATCACTGACCCAAAAAACAATAGTATCGACGTGCATAAATAGGAAGTCTTTAGGTGATCTTACTTCTCTAGATAATTCTACAAGACAACCCCAATCTCATTGATTGATTTAACGAGCTTGCACTAAGCCTTGCTTTAAACTATCTTAACGTTAGAAACATCCACTCTATATCAATCTTAGAAAGTACATAGATTAACAATCTCATAGATTTCAACAGCAATTTTCATTGACATAGAGTATGTCATATTGTTTAAGATTAACAAATATTGAATGATTTCAAGCAACCAGGGCAAATTTAAGATGGAAAACAAATCCTATAGAAGCAATATGAGCTAGGCTTTATTACAAGTAAATTCACAAAGACACATTAGACATAACTACATGATAATGCGTTTCTTATCCATCCCAAGGAAATGATTGCAAAAAAGCCGAGCAATCAATATACAAACAAGGACACTCAATACTTTGCGAAAAAATACTACTGTATACGAGCCCAGAAAACAGAGAATGTTATTCTTCTTAACCAGAAATCTCGATGGCCATTACCTCTGGCTTCTTAACCTCTTCCTTTGGTACAGTGATACTGAGAACCCCATTCTCCATAGAAGCCTTCACCTGATCCATTTTGCTGTTCTCTGGCAATCTGAACCTTCTCATGAATTTGCCACTGCCACGCTCAACGCGATGCCATTTGTCGTTCTTGTCTTCTTTCTCGACGTCCCTCTCTCCGCTTATCTGAAGCACTCGATCGTCTTCAATCTCAACCTTCACCTCCTCCTTCTTCATCCCCGGAAGATCAGCCTTGAACACATGGGCTTCAGGGGTCTCCTTCCAATCCACCCGCGCATTCACAAATTCAGAGTTTTCCTGAGAATAGGTAGAGAGAGAAGAGGGAAAAGGAAACTCCTTGAGGGGATACCAGACTTCGAGAGAAAAAGGATCGAAAACGTTGCTCCTTCGGCCACCGAGGAAACTTGGAATCAACGACATTTTCTATTCTTCAGGCTTGAGTAAGAGTAAGAACTAAGAGAGTAAGAAGGAAGTGCTCTGAACTAAAACTGCAAATTATTCGAGTTTTTCTCTGGCTCTGAAAGATGGGATAGATGGGGCATTTATTTAAAGTGAACGGAGGAATACTCTATTAGTTTCATGGCAGATTACTGAGAATTCCAGAACATTCCAAACTTTCTGGCTTTAGCTAATAGCACCGACCACTAAGGAAATGTCCAGATCATAACGTCTACTCCAAACTCCAATTGTTTGGATAGTAATTTCTATGAATGTATATACTTTCGAGAATTAATGAAATACAATTTTTAAGCATTTGCTATTATAAAAATAATGAGTGAAGAAATTTGTATATCTAATAACATTTTTTGGCTCATTTTTCTTTATATTTTCTCCTTCTTTTCTCCACTTCAATCTTCTTCTTAATCACTCAAATTTTAATTTCTATAAATCCCAACGTCAATAATTTTGTGGACAAAGTCAGGACTAACACTTTGTTTGGAAAATGATCCGCTTGAGTAGTAGGCAATTTCTGGTTTCACTGCATATTCTCCCATGAAAAGATCTCAGCCGTTCATTTCATCACGTTGATCCACATCCAAAACTCACCGTTTCATTTATTGAAACGGTGCATTTTGGACCTTTATTTTTTAAATCCAAGAGGACAAAAACAACGACATTTTGGGCAATGATCGGTGGCATAAATCACCTTCTCAAAACACAACGTTACATATAAATGAAATGGTACATTTTGAGAAAGTATTTTTTGAATCTAAAGAGCGATGCAACATCGTCATTCTGGAGCTAGTTGGTAGAACTTCTTCTTCCTGCAACAGTGTGGCACCAAAGCAACCAAAGGTTGCATTTTGGCACCAACTCCATCATTTTCTTCTATCATTGCTGCACTCCATCGACGTCTCATTTTGCAAAGTGTACCGTTGAAGTTTCAACATAGGGAAGGAAAACATAGGTAAAAAAAAAATTGTTGTCATTACTGTATTTGGTTTTTTTTTTTTTTTTGTATGCAAAGTGTTCATTTGAAAGTGTTGGTTTTCTTTGCCAATACATCATTCATGTATGTTTGCTTGCATACGATGAATGAAATTTTCTTCATATACATACATACATATATATATATATATATATATGCGTGGGAGGTGTTATATGTTTTGATTATTCTCTTTTTTTTTTTTTTTTGCAAAGCCATGTGGAAAGGTCTGGTATTTTCTTCCAGTGCATGAAGTAAAGTGTTGTTGGAGGAAAAAAAAACTTTTGTTTGAGTGTATGCCATAAGAGTATGGATGAATATTATTCTAAATATTTGATTAGTTGTTAAGAAAATGTGTATATGAACTAATCAGTTAAGAAAACATTTGATTAGTTGTAAAACATGAATTGTATATGGCATCTAACTTTGATTTAAATTTTGTGTCTTACATTGCATTAACATAGATCAAAAACTTTGTTGGTTTACTAATGTTTTGAAATATTATCCAATGTTAGAAGGTTGTAAGTTTGGAAAGTGATAATGAAGCGAAAGTCTACAGTTGGTATGCAGTTTGATAATGCAGAGGAGGTGTGGCAATTCTGGATTGACTACAGAAGGAAGGTAGGATTTAGGGTAAGGAAAAAGTACATGAACAAGAAGAAAGATAGATCAATGATTTCAGTAGGTTTGTATGTTGCAAAGAGGGCATTTAAAATGTAGATAAAAGACACACTATGATTACTAATCACAGGCTTGAAACTAGAACTAACTACAATGCGAGAATTACTCTTATCACTTGGAAAAGAAAATTGACTATCAATGAGTTTGTGGAAGTTCATAACCACCCTCTCCAGCTTCTAGAAACAAGCCATATGTTGGCCTCAAAACGAAAGATCTCTCAAGTTTAACAATATGAAATTGAGATGGCTGAAAACTCTAGATTACAACAAAAGACTATAATTCAACTAATAAGCATGGATGCAGGAATCTTGGTTTTACCTCATTGGATGCCAAAAACTATCTTCAATCGAGAAGGCAACGTAACATGGTTTATAAGGAAGTTGGTTCTCTTTTACAATATTTACAACATCAGCTATTGTAAAACATATTATTTTTCCATGCCTACCAAGTAAATGTAGATGAGCAAATAACAACTATCTTTTAGGCTGATACACGTATGACCATGGATTATGGGTATTTTGGCGATATCATCTCCTTATACACAACTTATTATACGAATCGTGCTCACCGACCTCTTACCTTATTCTATGGCTTTAATCATTATGGGCAAATAGTCCTATTCGGTATTGCATTATTGTACAATGAGACAACTGACTCTTTTAGGTGGTTGTTTGAGACATTTTTGGAAGCTCATGGTTAGAAAATGTCACAAACTATTTTTACTTATTAGGATGCTACAATGTCCAAAGCCCTAGGTGATTAAAATGTTTGTATTATAGTTACTATAGTCTCTTAACTCTATTTAATGTTCATTTTGCTTTATCATCATTGTAGGTGAAGTGATGCCTAATACGTGTCATGGCCTTTGTACATGGCATTTGATAAAGAATGGGATCAAACATATAAGTAATCTAATGAAAGGTGAATCTAACTTTTTAAGAGAATTGAAAAGGTGCATGTACAACTATATTGACAAAGATCAGTTTGAGGCAGCATGGATGAAGATGTTGTCATATTATGATGTTCATAAGAATAATTGGTTGAAATCAGTGTATATGATATAGGAGAAATAGGCAGTATGTCACATGAAACATGCATTCACATTAGGGATGAGGAGCATTCAACTGAGTGAGATCTTAAACTTTGATTTCAAAGCATTCATGAAGCCAAACCTGAACCTAATACACTTCTTTAAATTTTATGACTGAGTAATTGTAAAAAAATGGTACAACGAGCTGAAGAGTGAGTTTGATGCTCGTCATAAGTTGCTAAGGTTGAATAATCCCTATTCGTCACTGCTAAGTCAATTTGCATCAGTATACACATTTCTAATATTTGATTTAGTTCAAATGAAGTTTAACTTGTTCTTTCATCCACCATAAGGCACAAAAATGAAGCTTTGCCTATATTTGAGCATACTATATCAACAACCAAGTAAGATGAGGAGTAGAGAGTCTTATTTGATCTTATTTTGAAGACCATCTCTTGTAGTTGCATGAAATTTAAGACATTTGGAATACTATGTAGTCATGCATTGAAAGTATTGATTGTGATAGACATTGAACAAGTACGTGACCAATACATATTAAAGAGATGGACCAAGAATGCACGTACTGGTATTGTGTATGACTCAACGGGAAACGAAGTTAAAGTAGACCTTAAATTGGCTAGCACGCAATAGTACAAGCAACTTTGTTCTATGATGATTAGGTTGGCATCAATGGTGGCTCCATGTGAAAAGTTGTATGCCATGGTTGAGAAAGAGTTGGATGCCTTATGAAAGTGAGTTATGGCTACTCAAACAAGAAAAGAAAACCAAACATTAACCCCAAACAAGCCATAACCCCCCTAAGTGAAGGAATGAGTCAAACAAATAGGTTTAAACAACGAGATGGGCTTAAAATACAATGACGACAAAAAGGTTGGGTTAAACGTCAAGGCTATAGGAAACGAAAGGCTTTACCTATCGTTCATTCACAAGGTCCACACCAGGGGGTAAATACATTGATGCATGAATCTCGTTAATAATATTTAGTCTTGTATTCATTAATTATTCCTTTTTTTTGCAAAATAAGGAAACATTAAGTCAACTGCAGAGTGGAGTGTCTTGTTTGGCACCTCCAAAATGCTATGACAATGATCAACCCAATGGGAGTCAATTTACCCTTACAAGATTTCTAACAGTAATTAATAGAAGTATATAGAAACTTGGCTTTATATTTTGTGATTACATTGTCACGTTATTAGCTTCGTTTGATTATGCAAGAGTCATTGGAGGTCTTAATACAATCACTTGATGATTGAAGGTCCCCATTCAAACATTTTTTGTCCACTTTGTGTTGGTTATTTTGTGATGTTATTTTGTCATCTTTTGAATTTCATGAGTGAGGGTCATTGAAGTTTTTTAGTTATTTTGACCACCATTACTCAGTGTAGTTACCACACAGATTACATCTCTCAACATAGTGATGTGCAAATGTTTACTGTGTAAAAGTCAAGTAAGATCTAAGTACAATGGATTGATAAGTATGGTTTACAAACAACTTCTAACTTTTAACAAAGACGAATGGAAATGTATTACTATATAAGAGTGAAATACAAGGATGGTTGTATTACAACTCATAATACATACATACTATTTTTCATTTTACATGGCATTCCTATTTCAATTTTTGCATTACATGACAAGTAAAGATTATTTCAATTCTTGTTACATATTGCCACTCTATCCTGCTCCATCTTGATTCTAGCGTGTTGCTCCTACAATCTTGTTCCAATATGTGTCTTTTTGCTTTATCGTGATCTATAGATGCATTCTGCTACATTTTCAACCATTCTTACAATTTTCTCAATCAGTCCAGTAAATCAGCTCTCATTTCCATCATTAGATCACCATTCATCTAATAAAAATGAAAACTGAATCCATCTCTTATATGCATTCTAGATAAGTAATAAACTAAGTTATTAGAAGAGCTAAAATAGATAAAGCATCATGTGTCTTATAAGCATAACACACATAATTTCACAACACACAAGTAATGACCATAAGCAGCGAAAAACCATATCAACAGTAAAATTCATGTCAATACAACCAAAAGTTTGTAATCCCCATTCATAGGTTTATTTGTTTTCTAGTAGAACACTTAATAAATCAGCTCACATTTCCATCATTAGATCACCATTCATCCAAGAAAAATGAAAACTGAATCCATCTCTCATATACATTATAGATAAGTAATAAATTAAGTCATTAGAAGAGCTAAAACAGATAAAGCATCATATGTCTTATAAGCATAACACACATAATTGCACAACACACAAGTAATGACCATAAGCAGCTAAAAACCATATCAATAGTAAAATTCATGTCAATACAACCAAAAGCATATAAAAATGTTATTGATGTTGAGTTTGCCATAGCCTGGAACCACACAAGTCTCAGACTTAGGTATTTTTATACATATGTTTGTGTAGTCCATCATGTAATTGGGAAACCAGAAAAAATAAGACACATATTAAGAACTACCTAAAATTGCACATGTCAAAACTCATAAGTAACCAAACAAACAAACAAGTGGCAATTCTGTCATATTGACTGATCCATGATTAGAACTTATCTCTAATTCTGTCATATTCCTTGGCAATTCTATCATTCATCTATATCCCTTGTATAGATAGTCATTTCTTTATAATTGTAACAAGGTGATACTGAAACATATTACTTAAACTTTTCTTTAAGCATTCATTTGTGTCTCCCATAATGTACATATAGTTATTTCTTTCAAGTTCAATGTTTTTAATTTTTGCAAATTATCAACCATGTCTTGATGAAATTGAAAGATAACATAATGAACTTTCTTCCCCTACAAATTCTAAAATTTCCAATGAGCATCAATTAGTGAATAAAAATTGCCAATGAGCATCAATTGGTGAAATCAAATATTTTACTCATCGCAGCCAATTAGTGAATAGAATTTAAATTTATAGGTTCAGCTAAAGAAGAAATTGAATTTTACAGACCTTACCTATTTGCAGGAGTTTCAATAGCAAAAATTTGCAAAAACAATGGCCAAATCTAAAAAACAATCAACTAAGTGAATCTTTGACCATGGATTATCAACGAGGAAAGGAGACAACCTCTACTTTGGCATTCTCTAGCCATGATGATGCAAGGCTGCCATCGTTCTCCAGCAATAGTGACGAGCCGAATTGCTTCGCAGAGGGAAGGCAATGGAGAGAAGGTGAAGTAGAGCAATGAAGAACCCTAACCTTTGCCCAAAATGTCATCGTTTTCGTCCTCTGGGATTAAAAAAATAAACATCCAAAACGCACTGTTTCAATAAATGAAATGGTGCATTTTGGACATGGATCAGAAGCAAATGGGTGACATGGTGAGACGTGAGTAGCGCGTTCAAATGAACGGTTGAGATCTTTTCCCAGGAGAATATGCAGTGAAACCATAAATTTCCTCATACTTTAATGGATCTTTTTCCCACTTTGTTCATATTATTCAAATATCTCTGGTATATGTTTTCTAAGAAGATTCTAAAAAAGCCTAGAAGAGAAACTTTATAATTGCTGCATAAGCTTTTCACCCCAGTGTTGCTATTTAGGCTGTTTTCCACCACCATTTTTGTTTCTCTTTTCAGTAAAATCCAAATTTGCTTTATTAATCCTTTGTTTTTATTACATTTGAAAGCATTGGAAGAGACCATGTTCTCTTGCATATGAATTTTTCTCTTCTATTATTTTATTTCCATATTCTTTTGAAATTTCCTTTCGATGAATATTAGGGTAGAATTCAGGTTTGAAAAAAAAAATTTGAGTGCATTTCTTAATTAAATATTTATTCAAACTTTTATTTTTTTGGGTTGGATATATTAGGTCATATATATTTTTTCAAGGCATAATTAAGTTTATTTATTATTTAAAACTTAAAATAAATAACCTAGCTAATTATTATTATTCATAAAATTATATATAAAGAAGTTGTAAATATAAATGAGTTAATTGTAATGACATAAATCTTTTGGATAAAAAGTATAAGTTTTTATTTTTTAATCAAAATGTGCTCTAAAAATGGTTCGAACTTGTTTCATTTTAAAAGACAAGCTCTTTTTGCTCAGGTTTTATATTTTTAAACTAAACTTATTAAGTCATGCAAACTTTTTAAATTATGATTAAATTTATTTTTACCTAATAAAACTTCCTCTCTCTCTCTTTGCCTCTCTCTCACACATCATATATACGTAAGTCTGTTACAAATTCTGAAGCAATGATCAACTAGCTTTTTAAACCCGCTACCTTAGAATTAGACATAATCTTACTCTTTGGATGCCACTTTGGATAGCAATGTACCCTAAAGCATGTCCACGGTAGGTACACTTACAAGCACCTTTCTTAGAATTAGACTACGATCTATAACATTCATGGCAATCCCTTCTATAGATAAATATAGCTTACATGATAGTGCATATAGATGGGGTGAACAAGTGCTTAGATGAAATTTAAATATTTTTTCTTTCTTCAAAATAATTAATTTCGAAAGCACTGTTTAGGTGCCTGAAGTAAAAACTCAAGCACTTAAGTTTAGCTTTCAATTGAACAAACTTAGTGACTGAGAACTGAAACTCAAGTGCTTAAAATTACTTTTTAGTGCCTTAAGAAAATCTTAAGTGACTAAAATGTTTTTGAAAATAGTAAAAAAAAGACAAAACACAATTAATTTATCTTGGTTCGGACTACCACTGTCCCATGTCCAATTTCCTTCAAACATAAGAGATTTTATAATAGGATTTTTACCTTGATAACCTTAAACACTTAAACTGATGGATTTTACGATGCTTACCGTCAACGCAAGATTTAAGCTCACCTCAAACTATCATAAGTGAGTTTTCACTTAACTAACGTTCAACTGACTTTCACTTAGGAAATATTTAAACAAGATAGGATTATTTGGGTTACCCTTAAAAGGGTTTACAATTTTGGATTCAACAAACTTAGGCTCCTGAAAGCTAAATTCAGGTAATTGACACTAAGCTTAATATAAATAGTAACTTGATTTTTTCTCAAATGATTTTTGGTCTATTTTATTTTTGTTATCTTTATTTTCTGAATTCCCTAATTTATAGATCAACCTCTCTTAATCGTGGATATTCAAATTTGAAGCACATTTAATGCAAATATTCACTGGGTAAGAGAGTGGATGAGTGGACTTGTACACCATGCTTGTCTCCTTTGCTTTTTCATCTTGAGCTGCCAACTTTTAGGTCTGATATTGTGCAACAGTAGCTGCAGTAGAGCGGGATATTCTAAGAGTCAACTTGTAGTTATGAGATATTATGTTGGAATGTTGGAAGGAAAAGACATACACACTTGAAGTACACGGCTATGGAGGACGTCTGCAACTATGTCCCTTGGAGAGCTTTGAGCAGTGCATTGCAACCTTTCTCTGTCTAGCTTTTGTTAGTTTTGCTTGCTTCTCCATAAGGTTGTCTTCTTGTACCCATTAGTCTTTGCTTTTTTCCTTTTATTGAGTGTGGCGAAAAGTTTGCACTAGTCTCTCCCTTTTGTCTAGTTGACTTGGTATCTTATATTTTAAAAAAAATTAATTATTTGGTCCTTATACTTTACATGAATTTTGAAATTGGTCCCAATACTTTGAATTTTTAAAAAGTAGTCCCTACATTTTCAAAAACCTACAAATATACCCTTAACGTTAACTTGTTTAATAACACCGTTAGAGCCTCTTATGACCTGGAAAAAAATAAAGTCACGTCATATTATTTTTTCACCACATTGGATGCTAACCATCGCAGATTAACACCGTTAGCAATGTTGCTTTCTTTGTACTCACACATTTCAGTGATGAGAATGAATGCATGGCTTGATCTGTCTCCACCGCTATATGGATTAGGATTCAGGACTTGAAGGCTATTCTTAATTCCATATTCGTAAACTCTCTCTATGCCTCTCAAGGCATGAATGACTCGTGCTTTTACTATCTAAACATGAATGGTGAGAAATCGAAATTGGAGAAGAAAAAGACTGATCTTAATATGCATCCATTATCAAATGTCTAACACCAGTAGGTTGCAAGGAAAAAATAAAATAAAATAAAATAATCAAAAGTGAAACTGAAAAGGCCAAGACTCTCACCATTTTCCAGCAATTCCTAATTCCTATGGCAATATAAAACCTGATGGTTTAGAGTTACCGAAGACTGAATCATTCATGGGGTTCTTATTTATTAGCAGCATATACATATACAACGTAGTCCCTGCTTCAACTATAACAAACACAATCACGAGAGGGTAATATCATAATCAACATCAAAATATATATGGGATTTGAATAAAATCATCCAGCATCTCATTTCGACTCAATAGTTGAAACAAAGAGCTATGGAAGAAACCATCACTAAAATCACTACAAGTAGAAAAGTCAAAGTCAGGGAAGGGAGGCAAGCAAACATTAGCATTTAAAAATCATTGGAAGGTATTGTAGAAGAAGCAGTAGCAGCATAACGAGTAAGACGAGCCTTGGCAAACCAAGTCATGTTGAAGCTCCACTATCTTCCTCTGCAATAGAGTTATGGCTCTAATGCATCCATACATAGGGTCCTTGAGCCTTGCCTCTGCCTCGTAAGCCAGCAAGTTCACCGTGTCCTCCCTCTATTCTTCTGGCACTTCTACTAGGATCTTGCTTATGTTGCTGCCTCGAACAACTTATGGACTTTCGCGAATTTCTTACACTCGTCGAACCTAAAAGTACGGTGCGAATATACAATTGGGTGTGCATCTCCTCTTCAACAGCCTGCAGGCTACACAGGAAAAGCTTGATTTGGGCCTAATATATATATGATTACATATTAGGTTTTTTATTTCAATATTTGAAATTATTTTTGGCCTATTAGCTCAGCACATGATGCGGCTAAAAAATAATCTGACATGGCTTTATTTTTTCCAGGTCATTAGGGGCTCCAACAGTGTTACTAAATAAGTTAACGGTAGGGCTATATTTGTAGGTTTTTGAAAATGTAGGGACTGATTTAAAATGAATAAAGTATAAGGGCTAATTTCAACACTCTTGTAAAGTATAAGGAACAAATGATTTATAATCCCTATACTATATAAAAGCTAGTTTATTGCTTTTGTCCTTGCTTTATGCAGATGAAAGGGACTTTTGTCTTTGATGCTAGTTGTAAGCAACGCATAGTCACAAGGTGGTTAGCTCTTTTGATCATAATGCAAATTAGTGTTAGGGTAAAGGAGGACAAAAGTAATTTCAAACATTATAATAGAAACTCAATATATAACCATATATATTTTAGGCACAAATCCATCATATCAAAAACATTTATTTTAATAATAATATTTCAAGGACTAAAATGAATTGAGCTTTCAATTAAATTATACATGAATCATATGAATAATTTGAGTTTCTTTATCCAAACCCAATTCATTCAACTGGTTTTCTTTTACATTCTTTAAAAATCTTTCCATATAAATTTACAATAATTTCTTTAACTTATTAGCTCTTATTCTTGTAATTAGATCAAAAATAAAATTTAGATGATCATTTATGTCATTGCATCTTTTACCTTTTGGTGCTTGCAACACTTAGTTAATAATAATAAACGTTAGTCATAATACACTACGATATGATATTTTGATATGAATGAGGGAAAATGCAAATATTCTAATATTCTAATTAAGATATAATGTTGTTATTATGATATTATGTTTGAGGTATAATGCCATTACTTTGATTATACTGAACTATATTGCTTGAATTTAATATATATACTGTTCAAATTGAACTAGCATGGTGCTAGCATATGATTTATAATGTTTCTGCTAGATATTCTCTACTATTCCATTATGAATTTGATTCTCTAACATTGCAAATACAATTTGATTTTCATTCATAACTTCATTCTTTAGTCTCATTTGGCATTCATGTGAAGATTAAGAAAATTGTCCTTATTCTGCATTGATTGAATTACTATTGACTTGTGTTTCAATTTATCAAAGAAAAATAAATAGTTTATGACAAACTAACATATCTAGTTTATCCTTTTCTTTGCATAATTAATAATATATGCTCACTAAATTTTTACTCATCTCTCATTATTTAAGGATTAACCCAAGTCACTTGACAATGGCTTAGGAGTGTAGCCAAGGTATTTTATTAATGAACCTTACGTAATTTACAAGGCTGTTGATATATCTCCTCATTATAAAATCTGTATTGTTTTTACTTTAATTGTCTGTTTGCATTACTATTGTTAGAGAGCGGAAGTCTCTTTCATATTGAATATCAAATTATCTGTTATAGAGAATTTGAGAATTCAAATTTTAAATTAAACTATGTCAAAATTTTTACATTAGAAATTAAATTAATTCTCTTGAAATATATTCAAATACTCAAAATTAGAAAAGTAAAAAACCTTGTTAATTTCAATGTGCTTTATTCTGTTAATTAGTTCATTTTACCTCTTGTCAGGCTTACGAATCGAGAAATATCTCAATCGTTGTGCCACTGACACTCTTCTTTTGGAGTCATGACAATAGCATTGGCAATCTAACTATCATAGCCGGCTATTGAACTATGCTAGTGATGAATCTGAGTTTGTTTTTGGCAGCTAAAGCTATTCCGCACGGGTTTGCTCCATGCGCGATAATTTACCCCATTGAAAGAAACAATGACCAAGGAAATACCAGGGTTATCGGACCTATGAAGACTCAAGGGATCACTAGTAATACAGATGACAGAGAAAATCCCTTGAGTTTAGACATGATGAAAGCCGAAGGAATAAAAAGAAGGAAGAAAATAATGAATCGCTTACCTGCTCTAATACCATGTAGATAAACAGAGCTTACTGTATATGGAGAACATCTACGCAATTGGTAATTTACAAAAGCATCTTATGATTCCGTGTGGACTATTCTTCAATATCTTGTTCATCCGCATCAAAATATTTTCTTTGTGCAGCAATAAGTACATCAGTATTCATGCACATCGGGAATGAAGGCATGGCTAATATTACAGAAGAGAAAATAAGACTATTATGCACAAATAAATGGATCTGTATACACGTGTCTCTCAGGATGGATTCCGCATCGATGTTGTGCTGACTCTAGCCAACTCTTTTGAGGACGTTAATAACAGTGTCACACTTATTTTCAAAGCTTCAATTCGCTCGGTATTTGCATCTCTTCAGCAAGGCTTGACATGTGGTTTGAGTAGCTCTTCACCTTCGATTTGAACTCACACCAAGCATGGCATCCTAGCGATTTGCCTTGGCATATAAGATAGCATAAAGCGTCTGTAGGTTTGGAATGGGCATACTAGCTACGATACGACCAAGAATCCCATACTAATGAATACCGAGGACAGTCAAGTATGGATGCCACTTGTCAATTGTCTTCCTTCTTTATCTCCCTCTCCGATATTCAAAAGTCATAAAGATTCTTTAAAAATAAAAAGTATTGCACTAAACGGTTCGTTAGATATCTTGAAAAAGAATTCATGAAAAACTTTAATTTTAATATATAATATTCATGTCACAGAAATACATAGTCCCTTCCTATTTTCAAATTTTCCACAAGGTAATAAGGACTCTGAACATGAACCATTTTCCATTCCTACTGACATTTTCAATCTTTATGACGAACTTAACAGAAAATCTTGAAAGAATTCGGAGGCCAGAGATTTCAAAAACAAGCTAGATGGAACCAAATTATGACAACCTTTTCCAGCAAACAAAAATCAATGCGAGAAACCAAAATAGAGAAAATGGCCAAAATTCCATATTAAGCGATTGGAAAATCTGATAAGAGAAGGAATTTATTTACACTACGCAACCTTTCAAAAGTAAATTTACAGAAACAAATTAACAATACACCATGATTCCTTTCTTACACATCCAAAGGTAATTTAGCCGAAAACAGAACACACAACTTAACACAGATACTCTAAGACAAAGACACGCTCTTCAATGCAAACCCAGAAAACTGAAATTTTCATTCTTCTTAAGAAGAAATGTCGATGGCCTTAACCTGGGGTTTCTTAACCTCTTCCTTTGGAACCGTCACAGTGAGAACCCCATTCTCCATGGAAGCCTTCACCTGATCCATTTTTGCATTCTCCGGTAGTCTGAACCTCCTCACGAATTTGCCACTGCTACGCTCAACGCGATGCCATTTATCGTTCTTGTCCTCTTTCTCTACGCTCCTCTCTCCACTTATCTGAAGCAACCGGTCATCTTCAATCTCAACCTTCACTTCCTCCTTCTTTAGCCCAGGAAGATCAGCTTTGAACACATGAGCTTCAGGGGTCTCCTTCCAATCCACCCGCGTGTTCACAAACGCAGTATTTTCCTGAGAAGTAGAGAGAGAAGAGGGCAAAGGAAAATCCTTGGAGGGATCCCAGACGTCGAGAGAGAAGGGATCGAAGATGTTGCTCCTTCTGCCACCGAAAAAACTTGGGATCAATGACATTTTCTCTTCCCCAACCTTGATTCAGGACAACTACAAAGTATCTAAAGTGCTCAGAATTGTTGCTAGTTTGTAATGGGGTATGTTGGGTATTTAAATTGAGAGAAGGACCAATCTAGTACCTTCGCGGCTTTTCTGGGAAAGGTAACAAGAAGGAAGTCTCTAGAGGATAATGTTTGCTGCAAAGTCCGATTCGTTGGACATTTATAATCTAATTTCTTTTGGGGCCAGATAATGACATGAAAATTTGAGTCAAATATGTAAAAAGTTTTTTCTCAAAATCGTAGTCTTATACAAAAAACAACTCTAATATATTTAATTCAATTATTTGATTTCTTTTAAAAAATATGTAAATCCCAATCAGAATTATTGGTGATTTCATCCGTCATTGTGCGTGTGTACACACACACACACGTATGTACATAAAAATCTTATAAGCATTTATGTATAATTAATTAAGGTGGAAACCTATAAAATATAGAACATGATTTTGCACCCGTGGAAGGACAACAAAATTATAAAACTTAAATCCTGAATTACATTAGCAATTATACAGGAGAGGCACAATAGCATTATTTTTCAAGTATTTTAAAACTAGCACATTGTCTCTGTTTTTTTTTTTTCATCTTTTATAGTTCAAAATTCAAAGACTACAAATTAATGAATAATCAATTTAATTTAATTTAATTTTTTATTGAAATTAATAATATTAAGAACAAAAATAAAAAATTAAAATTTAATAGTATTATTATTTAAAACACAAAAATTAATAATCACATCCATTCATGTATAGATATCAAATATATTAACATTTTTCACACTTTAAAATTGCAAAGTAACTCTTATAAATTTATATAAAACAGTTAGACACTAAATAAGTTATTAAAAATGTATAAAGAACAATAAAATTACAAATTTTAAAGCATGAATTATAAGAATCCAATCACATGAGGATTTAAAAATAAAAATATTGTGCTTACAACTCTAAATTATTTTAAAATAAATGCTATCATGTCATCTAAATATCCAAAGAGAAAATTTTTAAAATATAATAACTCAAATTATTTTTTATTCTAGATGGTTATAAATAAAAAGAATAATTAAAATGATTAAAAAATATAAACAAATATATGAAATAATTAAATCTAAACATAAAACACTCAAACAATATCATGTTTTAACAATCAAACCAAAAAATAAAAATTAATTAATATATTTTTTTATTTTCCTAATAAATCAACTAAATAAAACAATTATCATGAATATTCTAAATTATAATTTTTATTTTTAATAGATTAATTTTTTTATATTTTTCTATAGCGCATAATATATATATGATAAAGAGACAATAATTACGGGTAAGAAAAAGAAGCGTCAGACAAATTTAAAAGTGCAATTTCATATGATCTAAAGGAAGAGAGAAGACTACAGATATATTCACTGGTGACAGCTTTAGAGCCATATCGAAAATTCCTCTGGATCAGATGTTGAAGAAGATGAGTTCTCAGGAAGAAAAATTGAAGATTAAAGGAGGTTGAAGCAATTCAATCAAGCTGTGCTATCCAAAGAAGCACTCTGTGAATGACGATGAGGGAAAGGATTATGGAATTATGATTGCGTTGGGAAGGCCAATTTCATTCTCTGAAAGTGCTACCATTAAAAAGATGATCATGAAATTAAAGCTCAATCTTTGGGGTCTGGAGATTTACAATGTCCTCTGTAAATAATACACCAGCCTTGACCATTGGGGCATCTAGAAGGGATAGCCGGGGGAGGTCTAGGAAGAGCTTTCCTTTTGGAGACATGAGATTAAAGAGTGGAGGCGCTTCGAAGAAAGAATTGAATCTTTTTTAATGCCGTGGTAGAATCAGCCTGAGCTCCTTGATGAAGAGTTGTGTTCCTAGTCCTCCGGACAATGTAAAGACTAATAATGATCCAGTAGACGTAACATTTAACGGCTTCCCAACTATTTTTATCCAAACCTTTGACGCCCAATGTTATAAGTTTTAATGATGATAAATATATAATAAAAATATAATAAATAAGTTAGACATATAGTATAAATATATGTCTAGATTGATTATTAACATATAATACTTTATACTTGAATTATCTTTTATATAAAATATACATATTTATATTATATTTAATAGGCCATAATATTATAGATAATTAAAATTAGATATTTATAGGAATTTTATATACATAGTAAAAAATATTTATATTCTATTAATTGTTATTAAAATATGCAAATTGAAATACATGAATTTGACCAAACATTTAGTTTATAAGTTGGACTAACTATTATAAGCTTATTATTATTTTATTAAATTTATTTGGACTTACATTAATTAGGCTAATACATTTTGCTTTTCGTAATATAAGTTTGGGTTAAAAAAATAAGAAAGATATAGATTTTAATAAAGTTATTTTTTGACTTTAGATTACTATTTTTATTATATCTCATAAATCAGAAGGAATTTTGAAACGAAACCTATAGCATTTGCAAGTAGACTTAAACATCTTTCTAGGCATATACCACATGCTTAAAATAGAGTTGAAATTAATAAGTTATGATTGTCTACATTTTAGGTATGAATATCACACTTTTTTCAGACATTTAGTTACAATTTCAATAATATTTCACAAACCGGTAAAAATTTTGAAATGAGGTTTCTTTTATATGAAAATAGACTCAGACAAGTTTCTAGACGTATACCACATGCATAAAATGGATTTACAATGAAAGAGTTACGAGGGTCTCAATTTGCGGTTACGTATATCAATTTGTTATTTGACTTTTTGTTATTCTTTCAACAATATCTCAACAATCAAATTAAATTTTGAAATAAAAGTTATCAAAATAGAAAATAAATTTACAGAGCTTTTTTGTATTATTATATTTTGTCCAAAATGAAGATAATTATGAACATTTAAAGTTGCAGCTATAAAATAGAAGATGACCACAACATTAACAAATGGAGCTACTTACTTTCAACAATTAAATTGTACAAGTTTGAATTTTTCCTTGGCTCCAAACGGTTTTCTTGCTTTCTTAGCCTATAAATACATGTCTCAAGAGTTTAAAAATTACAAAAATCAAGTGAAAAACATCTTGAGTGATTCATACTTTCAAAGATATCTATTTTTACTAGTAAGCTTCAATTGTGTTATTTACTCTTTTTGGAGTTTTTATTGTTGTGAGCACTTTCTTATTAAAAAGATTTGTTATTTTAAGGAAAGATATTCCTTAAAGAGAAATTAAATTCAAGAAAATGTTTTTCTTTAAGAGAATTTAGTTTTAGGAAGAGTATTCTTAAAAATTTGCAACAGATTGCAAGTTAGTAAAATATTTCAAATATTTACTTAGAAACTAAACATAGATTTAGGTTGAAGTCAAATCAAAATAAGCTCTATTTATATTCTCTCTTCTCTTACTCTTTTATTATTACACTTTAATTGTGTTATTTATTGCTTTCTATACTTTTATATTGAAAATCACTTTGCATCAAGTTTTCAATTTGAAGAAAAAAATTTGTTTTTATCTCAAATTTTTTTATAAAATCCAACTCATCCCTCCTCTTGAGTTCCAACCTTATTCAACATTTTACAGTGAAGAAACCAAGATTAAATCCATTAAATAATATCTACATCACTGAAATGGTCAACCCAAAAGCCCACGAGGGAGACAAACTAAATGGCTTTAGCAAAATGATGGGTGATAAAGAGATGATTAATTGATTCTGAATTATTTAAACAAATGGGGCAGAAGGAGTCAACTAGCATTCAGTGTTTCAAGAGGATGTCTCTGTGGAGTCCCCAAGTGAAAGTAATAATTAGTGTTATTAAACTTACAAGTTAATTCAATAAATTCACCAAGTCAACTTAACTATAATCAATTTTTACTTAATATTATTGGAATAAATTTCATGTTGTATATGATATTAAACTATGTAATAATATATTTTAATAATTATTTATTAATTGAAGTAAACTCTTAATGATACGAATTTATGTTTTGAGTTTACATTTTTATACAAGTTTGTCTAAACTCACAATTTTGATAACCTTAATAATCCTTAGGGAAGAGACACAGCCTAAAGATTATTGTAAGCAGAAAAACGATCATGGACAATACATCAGGAGTTAGAAAGCAGAAGATCAAAACCATTCTTGACATTATACAACCTGAGGAACATTCATTCCAGACTTGAGTATCAGGAAGACTAGTAAAGGAAAAAGGCATCGAGGCAATTCTGGATTGAATGTCAGAGGGTAAAGGATTCTAAGAAGATCAGAATTCCAGCAGTAATTATTATGTAGAATAAGGTCAGAGACATGCTGAATATTTTCTGTGGGACCTAGCTACATACTCCACAAGCAAGGTTATTGATAGGGATTGAATCACTAGAACCCAATTGCCAGGAAAGATGAGAGGAAATATGGTGCTCAGCTTTCCCAATTCCTTCCCATATCCAGGAAGAACTTGATCTATTGATAAGATAACCAGGATTAGAATTAGATGTGCATTTGTTTGAAGGGCACTGATTAGGAGGGAGTGTGTATGCTTTCCGTCAACGATTATCCAAACTTGTTTTGCAAGGAGGATGGTATTAAACAGACAGATAGGTCAAAAATCAAGACCTTCCTCACACTTTTTCAGATAGTGCTTATTCCATCCAAGCATATGTATGTTAGGATGATTCCTCTTTTAACCCCAAAAGAAGTGAGCCACTAAGGAATCAATTTGGGTACAATATCGTTGATTTAAATTGATATAGGAGAGATGATAAACCAACGAGGAATTGATAACTGATGAAATAAATGTCATGCAACCAACCTACAATAGACTGGTTTTCTAAGATTGAAGTTTAGAATTAATTTTTTCAACAATATTATCCATAATAATCTTCTTATCACTTCCTACATCAATCCAGGTTCCCGAGTACTTGCCAAATCTACCAGCAAATTTAACTCCAAAACCAAGCGACAGGAACTTCTTAAAACTGTGAGGTATTGAGACTAAAAACAATAATACATTTTGACTTGTTGGCCTCAAGTCCAGATAACGTAAAAGGACAATGATATCTTCAACAACACGACAAGTGCAGTATCAGCTTTAAAGAAGAGAAATACATCGTCTGTATACATTAAGTGTGAGATAGAACATGATGATTTGCTAATTTTAATACGTTTCCAAATGTTCCTTCCTTCAACCTATCAATGCTGGACAAAACATTTGCACAAAGAATAAATATTAAGGTAAAAGAAGATCTCCCTATCTTATACCCCACAAAGGACAGAAAGCTTGAGAACGACTGTCATTCAGGATTATTTCATAGCTGAAAGTAGTAATACATTTCACGATGATCACACTCAATATGCCCGTAAGGGACTTGCCATGTTTGCAGACAAGTCGTTTTGTACAGATCATGTATTTAAGTATAAATTTAGCATTCTCCATCTACTATTCAGTTTCTGAATTGTAACCTTATATTCATGGCAATTGTCTTTAAGCATATTGTATAATCTTTCTTTTTGGATAAAAGTATTACAATATTTTTATTTTTATTTTGTAGTTCAACACTACATTTATCAGTTAAACTATATTATGATTTAAAACAAAAAAATTAAACAAATGAATCAATCAAACGAAGAGATTACCGGGATACCTTAATATTCCTTTCCCTTACATTACACATTTGCTAAAAATTTAAATCTGAATGAAATTTTTTATATTACTTCTATTAACAAGATTTAAATATAAACTAAATTTATAATATAAATTAGGAAGTCACCTTGTAAAATAGTATACCAACATATGAACATAATGTGAATTATTATTTACCCTCCTTGTTTCTTCTTTGGCCAACACTCCTTTTCTTGTTCGGTCAAGTAAAATCTCAAATTTTGTATGATTGCAAGTTTCAATTGCTTTTTAGGTTGGCTCCACAATTATACAGCTAACTTCAATTTCTGTTCGCTTGACCTCCAATTCATCTAAACAGAATTCGTAAGTCACAAATTACACAAACACGCTAAACATAACCAAATCAAGACGAACTTTTACGGCCAACCAAACTCAATGAGAGGAGCTCATAGTGAAAATGGCAAAAGTTTCCATATCTTGCGGATGAAAAAACTGAGACCAGAATTTTACAGAAGCAAAATAAGCTAGAGTTTACTCCAGATAACACTTCTCGAGAAAACGCAAACAAAGTAACAATACACAATCGTCCCTTTCTCATACATCCAGAGGTAATTTACCAGAAAACAGGACACACTATTTTACACATATTAACACAAATTAACTGCATGCTTTGACAATGATACACTCTTCAGCAGGAGCCCAGAAAACATAAAAACGTCATTTTTCTTTAACCAGAAATCTCGATGGCCTTAACCTCAGACTTCTTAACCTCTTCCTTTGGAACAGTCACAGTGAGAACCCCATTCTCCATGGAAGCCTTCACCTGATCCATTTTTGCATTCTCTGGCAGTCTGAATCTCCTCAAGAACTTGCCACTGCTACGCTCAACGCGATGCCATTTGTCGTTCTTCTCTTCTTTCTCAACGTTCTTTTCTCCGCTTATCTGAAGCACCCTGTCATCTTCAATCTCGACCTTCACCTCCTCCTTCTTCAATCCAGGAAGATCGGCCTTGAACACATGGGCTTCCGGGGTCTCCTTCCAATCCACCCGCGTATTCACAAATGCAGAATTTTCCTGAGAAGAAGTTGAAAGAGAAGAGGGGAATGGAAAATCCTTGAAGGGATCCCAGACGTCGAGAGAGAAGGGATCGAAGATGTTGCTCCTTCTGCCACCGAAGAAACTTGGGATCAACGACATTTTCTCTTCTTCGAGCTTGAGCAAGAAGAACGACAGAGAGACTTGGAAGGAGGAACTGGGAATTGGTTCTTGATCAGTTAAGCTGTATGAGCTTCTATGGCGCACTGAGCGGGACACATCGGGTATTTAAACTGAGGGTAGGAGTAATCTCGTACTTTCGTGGAAAGTTTCTGAAAATTCCAGAATGTTTGTGACTTTTCTGGCTTTAGCCATTGCCACCGACAACAAAAAAGTTGTCCAGAAAATCACATGGGCTTCAAAGCCCAATTGTCTGGATTCTGGGCTTCTATGATCCATTTTGTTCCTCTTTAATCTCCATCATGAGTGTACTGAATTTGGACTATCTGATCCATTAAAAAAAAAAAGGAAGTGCCAAATTTTTAAAATTATCAAACATAATATATAAGATATAATTTATCATTTTAATAACTAGGAGGAGCATCGCATATTTGGATTACATAAAAATTAAGTGTAGTTTTAAAATATTGTAGTGTACATAATATTCAGCATGTCATTTATATATTTTGAAATGAATTTATGATGCAAAATTTTAAAAATTACATTTTTTTGGTCAAATTGAAAATTTTCATCAAAACAACAACATTGCAAACAGATTAAGATACAAAACCCAACTAAAGAATAAGCAACGATACTAATAACAGTAACAAGGACAAAAAGAATAGGAAAACAAACACAAAATGAAGAAACACTACATAGAACTATAAAAGTATAAGTAACAACAAACTAAATCAACCCATATAAACTTTGTGATGATTAGCATCTCAATCTAAGACAAAAATTAGAGGGGATGGGCCCCTACCCATTCAAGCACATCTCCCTGCTAGCTTGCCTCGCAAGCCAATCCGTTGCATTATTGGCAGCACACAAAACCAAGTAGATAAAGTAAGAATGAAAGATATTACTTAAAGTCAATGCCTTATGAAAAAGATGACAGTTCTTTTATTCCAGACTCAATCCTCCGTTTTGGAAGGCAGAAACAAGATCCTTATTACCTGATTTAATAATAACATCTAAGAGATCCAAAGTCAAAGCCATATGCAACTCGTGAAGCATTGCTTGTAATTCACTGAGGAACACAGTGTCTGCTACAAAGTTGAAACTACAGAGCTTAAGAATAAGCCATCAGAGTTTTGGAAAATCACCCTAATGCCATAGGCTGAGTCCTTCAACGAATTACCATCGATATTTACTTTCCCCCATCGTATAGGGGAGGGAACCATGTGTCAAGAACTAACTCTTGCATCATTCGACAAGCAAGTGAAAAGGCCTCTCCCCTATGAGAATAATGAAAGAACTCTTGGTTAGCTTAGGCTGCCCTCTGAATAATTATCACAGACCCACTAGTTGTTGTTCGAAACAACATGAATTTCAAGCTTTCCAGATAAACCAAGAGGTCATCGCAATCAAGGATTGTTCTTCTTGAGTTAAACAACAAAAGTACGCTCTATTAACTCTGCATGGTTACCACAGATAGGGCTGATGGGTGAAGAAGAACACCTACGCCTTTATAATGTTTCCTTGGTTGCCAGAAAACCTTTAAAAGCACGCCAAAGGAAATGCCTGATTTTAGAAGGAATCTTTAGATTCCATAAAGCTTTCCAAAGTTAAGGAGCGTATTGGTAAGAAGAGTTAGCTAAGTGTCTCATATCACCCCTCTTCTTCCTCATCCAATTAATAGCATAGTTTAACATTCAACATGCCGTTCTTCGAGCCACCACAAAAAAATTCTATTTTCACTGGAAAAAGTGGTGGGTGTCGGAATTTAACAAATTAAAAATAAGCTTGCCTTTAAGTATAACATTTACAAATAGAGTGAGTAAGGTTGTACCCAATAACGCTTTTGAAAATCAAATAATTAATATAAAGAAAAAAATAATAAAAAGAAAAATTTTATGCAAATTAAAAATGAAAAATTGAACTAGTTAACAACCAAAGGAAATATTCAAATATAAAAGAACCAATTAAAATTAAGGATTTAATTCAATGAAAGAAATACCTAGTTAAAGAATATTTTTGTTTTAACATTTTCAAAATTCAATCATCGATACAAAATAAAGTCCTTATTTATAATAAGTGGCTGAGGTTATTAACAAGATCTAACAACCCAAATTTGTCCTACTGACTAAGAAGTGCTCTCTAGTGAAATTCTAACTAACTAACAACATTAGATAAGTATTCAAGATATAATTACCTAACAACACTAAGATCTATAGAATACCAACGTTAACTTGTGAAAATATAAAAGATATGCTTAATCAAATTAGTTTCTACATTCTATTGATATAGAAGAAAATATGATCACAATTCTTTACATTACTTTCCACTAATATTGGCCAAATCAAACAATTACGTTTTTAACCAAACTAGTTGGAAGATAAATATCATTAAGTAAGGTAAATAATAATTCATATCATCTACCTACTCAGAGATAAAACAAATAAATTAGGAAAGTGAAAATGTCATAAGATAAGGGAAAAGAATGGATGATCAAGAAAATGTGTTTAACAGGGCACAACAAATATTCCTTAATTAGATAAAAAAAATTTAACTACACATGATTAAATCCTCTAAAATCTCCACTAAAGAATGTGTTTACAAGGTTACCCAACGTCCAATGTAAGAAGGAAATGGATCAAGAAGGGATGATCAAGAAGATGCCATATGGGTTATATATTACTAATCTAAGTGCCTATGATCTTCCCCAATCTTTCCTAACTACCTATTTAATATTTCTTTTCAAAATAGATTACAAAGATACCCTAAAATCTGTTAGAACTTTTTATTTTCCCTTATTTTTGCACATCCTCACTATCCAAAGATCTTTGGCGATGATTTAGATAAGATTTTTTTGGTTTAAAATAAGAAATTAAGCTATACCATGGCTTACTTTCCAGTTAATAATTTCTCTGCTTTTATGTCATGTTCACCATTTACTTTGCAGCTTAATCCAATAAAATTACCCTAAAACTTTCCACAACCCAAAACAACCATTCAAAACTTGATTTTCTAACTAAAAGAATCAATATTAAATACAATACAAACACATGTGAAAATAGCAAACTAATAAAAAGTCAGGATTGGGATACTCTTAATGGCTTTTATTTTATCTAGCATGAGCTAGCCTTGAACACCTAGAGGTCCCATACACCATTCACAATGAAATTTGATACTTTACTAGAACTTAAAGCCTTAAACAGTAAGGGAGAGGTTAATTCATGTCTATCAATTCTTAGGAGCCATGAATCGCCCTAGAAGTTAACAAGTCGGCTATCGCCTTTGGAACACACAAGGTTTTCATTGAACAACCTTCTTTCCAACACACTTGACCACAACCAAGATGCTTTAGCCCCCTTATTAGCCCCTTAAGAAATCCCCTTTTGGGAAGTAAACACTCTTCAAAATACTTACCCATCGGTCATCGAGGGGCACACATGAACATATTGGACGCACTCCATCACCAAATGAACCCATCAGTGTCAAAAGTCTAATTTGCAAAGAATCGCACATAAAAAATCTCGTTCAATTCTGTTGTAGGCCTTGTTCATATTTAATTTAATAGTCAAACTTATGATGCCTCATACTCTTCTTGGTTTTCAGATAATGAAAAGCCTATCTGAAAAGCCTCATGAACAATAATAGTATTATCCTAGATTTGACGACCAAATGCAAAAGTTCTCTAATTTTTAGATATGATCATATCAAGTAAGGGTTTCATTTCATTCACCATAATCTTAAAAATGATTTTATAAGAGAAATTACAGAAACCAATAGGTCGAAAACTACCATTGTGTACCTTAAGGATTAAAATAATATTTTCATGTGAAAGAACTTTGTATTTTTATCCCCTTGTCTTAGCCATTAAACACGCGACCTCTGAGCCCAACACTTTCTTCCTTATCCCAAATATTTTCAATCTGACATTTCTCCACCCTCCTTCGTAGTGGCCTCATTCCACCCATTTTCAAAGCACAATCTATATTTTACTAGGAGAGCTTCAATTTGCTTTTGATTGTTGCGAAAGGTTGATTTAGTTCATTGAATCAAGCCCATAAGCACTTTGCTCAAATTTTCCACAAACACCTTCATCACATTTCCCCAAAAGATGGCATTTTTTCCAACGGTCTTCTGTAATATAAATTAATTCAGGATGTTTCACCCATATCAATTCAAAACAAAACACCTTATGTCCCAACTTATGAGGTGTGTGATTAATAATTGTAATTAATGGTGAGTGGTCTGACACAATTTGGTCCAAATTAAACACTTGTGCATTGGGGTAAAGAAGCCTCCACGAGCAACTATATATAACACGATCAACTTTTTCCTTAATGAAAGCATCTCCATATCGTTTATTTGTACAAGTAAAGGAATTTCCATGAAAACCAAGATCCATTAATGCACAATTGCGCATAAAATTATGGAAAGCCATACTACGCCATTGATGTCTTCCACGCCCACCAAAATTCTTTAAATCATATAGAATGTCGTTGAAATCCCTTATACAGATCCATGGATGGTAGTCACCAGGATTGAGGCAGATAAAATCATGCCAGAAATCCTCTTTATCCTTATCCACTGGTGGAGCATAAACAAAGGTAGTGTAGCTAATCAAACCTTCAATCCCCTTTAATACTTCAACGTGTAAGAAATTTTTATTCTTAAACAGCACCTTAATTTCCACATTGTTATCCCACTATAGTGCTAGATCCGTTCCTAAACCATCAAGATCAATAAATGTCACAGATGTGAAGTGTCTGTAACATCTATGGAGGTTGTTCGCCTTATTATGTTGCATCTAAATTTCCATTAAGAAAACCAGGGAGGGCTTATGTTTCAGGCAAAACTCTCGAAGAGTCTTCCCTGTCAAAGGAACCCCCCTCCCTTCCTAGTTAACACACGTATGGCCCTTGGGGAGCTTTAAGGTATCCACCGGCCTTTTCAGAAGATGAATTATATGGAGACAACAAAGTAATACCCGGAAACTCAACAGAACTTTCCACATCTTCCCAGACGATCAGGACGTCCACTAGATCACCATTCACTTAAGTTCTTGAAACATATGAAGGCTTCGGCCTTCGTTGATACTATCATTTTTTCCTTAAACCGAGATGAAAGTTTAAGTTCCACAATAGGTTGAGGATCCATATGATGGCGGGGTTTCCTAAGTACAGTAGGCCGTAATTCAACATCAGCTAGCCTTTTTCAGATTAACCTTGTGCAGTCCTTCTATTAACACAGATTCATATAAAGGAACCTTACATTTAATCAGAGCCTTACAATAATCACTCCATTCATCTTCCACTGGTAGTTCAACAATGTACTGCAAGTCAACCAAAGAGCTAGTAGGCGCACTTGGTGAGGGTCTTTTGGCTCCAAAATGAGTTCTACAATTTGTTATGTCTGTTAGTTGTTGAACCTCCAAGAAGATATCCTCCTAATTAATATTGCCTTTAGGCAAAACCTCAGAATGCCCAGTCTCATCAGCCTGCTTCATTTTACTATAATCATAACGTATATTCAAGTCAGTGCAGCCTAAGTATTTTGATTCCAAAAGGGGTCGTTTAACATAAAGTTTGGTAGAGGGAAAACCGTGGCTAGCCTAACATCGAAAAGGTTGAGGTAGTTCAGAAGGCTCTAACTTCGTTAACACGTGTAGAAGATTTAAAATTCCCATTGACCAAATTCCTGCTACTCCCTGCATCTCTAGTAATGATTTCACATGTGGGAGTAACTGTCATTAATCCACTGTCAACTCCTACCGCTAGCATAACAGCCCCTTTAATGGAGTCATCTTAAGTAGAAACAACAGTCATTATCTCAAACAAAGCCCAAATGGGGGCTGTCCCAAGTCCTTCACTTTTGAGCCCACTAAAGCGTAATCAACATTTTCATTCTTCATCCAAGAACAAGATGTCACATCATGCCCAATTCAGTAACAATGGTAACAATATTCTTGCAATTTCTCAAACTTTAAGGAAATCCACACTTTATCCATATCTGGCTGTGGCGCCTATAAGCCATTAGGCAGAAGCAATGATATATCAACTTCCACATGTAAACGCACAAAACTTCGACATATATTGTCACTCACAAACAGATCTTCATAAGCCACTAGATCACTAATCTTTTTTCCCATGCTAAGTAAATTAATTTTTGACATCCCTTATTTAAGAAGTCCATGAAGTTGAACCAAAAGGGACATTTGGTAAATTGGATTTCCTGAATAGAGTAAAGGAGACCATGTGCGTAACACAAGTAATTCCCAAAACAGTCCACGGGCAATCCCTTATTATCCTATCATAATCATCCTGCAATTTGAAATTGAACAATAGCAGATAAGGTCCAACATCAGAGATATTTATCGTCCCTTTAGTTTTCTAGGATTTCAATAGGAGGGATCAGACGGTGGCCCTATTATACCATTTAATAGAACAAAGCTTTCCTACAAAAGTTTGATCACCAATTCTATGTTCAAGACCTCCTGATCAATCTAAAGACACTGAGTCGTCCTCAACATCCATGCAGTACAATTAGAATCAACATCCATCGTTATCGGTAAGGGAGGAATAAATAGATCAAACAATACTCATGACTATAACCAATAGTAGTTAAAAATGGAACTTCCATCCAAGGAAGGAAAAAAACTCTCATGGGGAAGAAGGGACACTCTCACAGGGAAATGAGTTTAAAAGAAAGACTAAAAAATTACACGTTAATATGTTAATTTTACTGTTACTTCTAACCCATTTATGAGTGTTGTTGTCTAAGAGCTTACGCGCATGGAGTATATGCAAGATTCTTAATATGGCTTTTTGGATAAGCCATATTTCAAGATTTGGGATCCCACCAAGCCAAATCAGGTTCGGTTAGTGATTATGCTGAATTAGGTTTATTTTTTTCAATAAATGAATAGATTCACTCCCACTAAAAAACAATTTTACATTAATAATAAATGAACTATTCTTGAAGGTAGAATAGAACAAAAAATAAAATTTAAAATGGAAAAGATTTAAAATTTGAAAAAAAAAAAAATTTGTTGTCCACACAATTCATCTTAAATAAATCATAAATAAATTACTAACCTAATCTCAGAACCAAATGAACCCAAGATTTGATCCGCTAAACCTAACCTTTTTGTATCAAATAACTTATTCCTTGACATGTTTATGTGGTAGCTTTAAACCCCACGTAAGTAGAAAATAAGTGTGTATGTAAATGTTAATACACAACTAAGTTTACCATTTAGGTTAAGCGATTTTGTCCAATTGTATTTTTGGACCCAAAAAAAATCCTCAAAGATTAAATAGGTCCATTTGAGATTTTTCACGGAACCAAAATGAGAGGAATATATGTTGTAACCTACCTAAAGTAGTAGATAAAAGTGCAGTTCGGAAAAATAGCCAATGTAGAGTTAAGGAGAAACGAAAATGAAAAAGTGAAGAGAGCAGAGAAGACAGGAAAACACAACGAATTAATAAGCAAAGATATTATAATAAAAATTAATATAATTAATAAACAAGACTGCTACCAATCTAAAAACACATAAGCAAAATTTGATCTATTCTTGGAGACCAAAAATTAATTTGATAAATTCTTAAGTTCTCAATAGGGGCAAAATAATTATTTCAACAAAAGTGAGCCCATATAATTTTATCGCACGCACGGATAAATTAAAAAATTTGCACTGCATCTAAACATTTAACCCAAACTTATCTTCTTTCTCCTTAGAAGTCCAATAACATACAGTGATGTATAAATATCTGAAGGTGTCAAGTAACGTGGAATTAGCTCATTTTAAAATATTACATACCCATCGACTTGTCAAAATAATCAATGCTAAGAACCTAAATAGTGATAATTAGATGAAGTTCAATATCGTCATCATTATTATTATTATTATTTGTTTACTATCTATATTGTACTATTCATTATTCATTATATTACGGGAAAATTAACATATGGTCCTTACAGTTTACAGTCATTTCCCATTAGGTCCCTATAATTTATTTTTTTTCAATCCGCTTCTTACATTTTGCTGTTGTCTCTAAGTTGGTCCCTGTCATCCAAATTTTAGTTAACGCCGTCCCAGATAATCTAAAATGACGGATGGAAAAACAAGTGGGATGCCACAATACAACCCAATTAGAAGGGAACCAATGTTGCAACGTGAACAAACCAGCGTAGGCTCTGTCTGCACAGCAACAAACAGAGGAGATCCAATTTAGAGATAAGAAAAGAGGCTCTGGCAAGTGTACCGGCATAAGACCTTGAAGTATCCCATTTGACGTAGACCAATTCGATTCCTCCACTGAACTAGGATGGAAAGGGATTAACAGCTTTTTTAACTGGTACTACACCACTCTCTCTGTGATACTTCTGGTCACTCAAACTGTGGCAGTTTATGTCTAGGACTCTGTTAGTTGGAAGCTAGGTTTTGGGATCCGTACTCTATGTATGTTCTTTACTATTGACTTGTTCTTTGTGGGAACGAGTATTTATGTGCATGTGAAGTTAGTCCCATTTCTAGGGTTGCTCAAGTTCTTGGTATTACTTATAGAAAGAGAAATGTTGAGCTTCTTATGGTGAAGAGGAGGTCGATTGAGTTTTCTATGATCCTCCCTTGAAGGGAGCCACTGTCTTGTCAAAGCTTTCTTTGACCAACCAATTCAGGTATCATTTGTTGTAATTTTTTATAACAAGATATAAAACCTTAGGAATAAAGGGTGAGATAATGAATTAGGAATTGAATTTCGGTAAATCAAGACCTCTTAACGCTTATGTTAAAAAAAAAAAATGCCACTTGATTTATAGTTCTTGGTTCAAATGTTGAAGAGATAAATAGATGATTCCAGTTATAAAAGAAATTGTAAATATGTTTACTATGCATTTAAAAATAATACATTTATAAGCGGTGGTGGAGCCCGAGATTAGTGAGGGACAAAATTAATATAACTTCTTTTATTTTATCTCCGCCATTAAAGTAATGAAAAATTTATAAATTATTTTTCTAGATTTGATAACAAATCTTTAAATTAATCTAAATTGTTGTTGTTGAGGATTAAATTTATGAGATCTAAATAAAAATTGTTATATTTATATTAATTTTCTCTTCGAAATATTGATCATATTCTACTTCAAAGATATTAATTTGTACTTCAATAGTATATTGTTTAAATAAAATGCTAAAATTTGAAATTTGAAATTCACTTATTTGTTTCTATATTAATGATAGATAATAAATTTGTAGCACCATGAATGCTCTAATTAGTTAGTAACTTGGTATTTACACAAAATTGATCTAATTGGGTTTCTAAATTTCAGATGAGTAAAGATATTATTTCAAGAAAATTAAAATGAAAGATAAGAGATATAGATATTACATCTAAGAAGCTTATATTCAAAAGTCCTAATTTTAAACTCACCCACAACCACAAATTTAAGAGATGAAAGAAATTGCAATTTTAAAAGCCTATAAGAAAAGGGAAAAAATAAAAAGGGGAGGAATAAGAAAGAAAGTGACGAAGAAAAGAGGAAGAATCACGAGGAGAAAAAAAAAAAATTGAAGAGAAGGGAAAGAAATGAAAGATCAATTATTTTAAAATTTGTTTTTATGAGAGTTGAATACGCAGCATATATATGTGGGTTAAGTGAATTTAAATTATAATATCAAATAACAAAAAACTATAGAATACACAAAGATCTAATGAGTTCAAAATTTAAGAAAAGAGGGGGGAGGGATAGAGTTGCCAAAGTGGGTCAACTCGGTCTACCTGAATTAATCCACCTAAGTTGATGAATTAAATGAATCAGCCTATTTAACTCACCATAAGGTGGTGAGTTGAAAATCTCAACTCATCCCACTTGGTGGGTTAAGCGAGTTGACCTGTTTAATCTACCAAAAAGTTAAAAAAAAATAAAAATAAAATAAAAAATTATAAAAATTCAAATGTAGCTTTCTTTAAACATATGTCTTGTTTAATCAATCAAATTCTATATTAGTATAAATAAACAAAAAAAAACTAAATAAAAAACAAGTTTCAACGAATTAAAACAAATAGAATAATCCAATAATTCAATAATTTATTTATAATAAAAATATGATTATGAATAGGATATTCAAATATGACAAATTACAAAATAATAAAAATAACATAACACATATAATTAAATTAATTTTTTTAAATAAAAAAGTACAGTGGGTTAGAACATTGGACTAAGTGAGCTTTAGAAACAAAAACTTAAATTATAAGCTTAAGCTCTAGAAACATATACTTGAATTATTAAAAAATTCTGCCTTTCGGCTCTTAGAAATATCCAAGTGGCCATCACATAAGTAAAGATACATGCCAAACCAAACAGATCCTTAGTCACTTCTATACCTCTTAAGTTTGGAATATCATTTACAGGTATCATACACTTAATCATTTATAGTATATGTTTGTTAGTTTTAGTTGTTAAATGAGTATATAGAGGCAGTAAAGGATGTAGAATGATAGATAATGTATCTAATTGAATCGTACTTAGTAAAGTGTTTGTGGGAGGATTAGGTTAGGAGATCCCAAGGAGGCCATGAGAGTGCACTTTCAAAAGTATGGCGAGATCCTTGTGGCTTTCATTATCTCCTTTGATATCTAAATCAAATATCCTCTGTTTGTTGCTATGCAGAGGAAGCCTTCCTTATATGTTGGTTTGTTCACATAGCAGGACTGGTTCTCCTCTAATTGGGTTATGTGGCACCCCACTAGTTTCTCGATGCGCCATATCAGATTATTTGATAGCAAAATGTAGGAAGTGAATTGGAAACGAATAAATTGTAAGGACCTAAATTGAAAATGACCACAAGGACCATATGTTTAATTTTTCCTATTGCTTTGTTTAATTTTGTAACTTTTTTATTTAATAATTATTTTTTATTTATTTTATTATTGTTGTGTTTTAGTATAATTATTTGATATCTTTGAAAAAAAAATTTCATTTCTATTATATATTTTATTTATCTTTTGTAATTATTTTGAAATTGAAAAATAAAATAGCTGTTTTATCATTGTTGAACCAAAATGTATTATTTCATAAGAAAAAATTTATATATAACCTTTTACATTTTTATAATTTTGTTTTTAAGTTAAATATACATTTTCTGTTGATATCTAAATATATAAAATTATTCATACTTGTATATAATGAAATAAACTTTCAAAAATAATCCTCCGATTATTAAAATGTCAATTTTTTTTTAAAATAAAATTTAAGATTTGATAAATAAATTAAATATAATAATTTCATTATTTTGCAAACTAAATATGTAATTTTTTCTTTTTATATTAAAAAATATAAATAATCATAAAATTGTCAAAAATGGCAGATCCCAATTCGCTTTATACTTTTAACTCTCAATATCGCTCGAATCCATGTCCATAGCTTGGATGGAAGATGGAAGATCCTACATAAGAAAACCCCAATCTCATTAATTGCTTCGACGAGTTTCCAGTGAGCATTGCGGCACTCTGCTTCAAACTATCTTGTACGTAAGCGACATCCACTCAATCTAAAGCTTCAAGGATGTACCATGACAATCTGATAGATTTTAACAGCAATTTTCACAGACATAAAGTATGACATATTGTTTGAGATTACAAATGTTGAACAAGTTCAAACAACAAGAACAAATTCCAGGTGGTAAAAGGTTTACAGAAACAGAATAAGCTAGATTTTATTCCAAGTACAACAAATCAAGTATATTCACATAGATATATTGACTTTCTCATCCATTCAAAGGTAATAATTGCCAGAAAGCTGAACAACCGGTTTTACAAACATGGGACATTCTTAATACTTAGACAAAGAAACACTCCTGAATACAAACCCAGAAAACAGAGGATATCGTTCTTCTTAAGCAGAAATCTCAATGGCCTTAACCTCAGGCTTCTTAACCTCTTCCTTTGGAACAGTCACAGTGAGAACCCCATTCTCCATGGAAGCCTTCACCTGATCCATTTTGGCATTCTCCGGCAGTCTGAACCTCCTCATGAATTTGCCACTGCTACGCTCAACGCGATGCCACTTGTCGTTCTTGTCTTCTTTCTCGACGTTCCTCTCTCCGCTTATCTGAAGCACCCTGCCATCTTCAATCTCAACCTTCACCTCCTCCTTCGTCAGTCCAGGAAGATCGGCCTTGAACACATGGGCTTCAGGGGTTTCCTTCCAATCCACACGCGTATTCACAAATGCAGAATTCTCCAGAGAAGAGGGGAATGGAAAATTCTTAAAGGGATCCCAAACGTCGAGAGAGAAGGGGTCGAAGATGTTGGTCCTTCTCCCACCGAAGAAACTTGGGATCAGCGACATTTTCAATACTTGGAACTTAAGTGAAAACAACAACAAAGAGAGTAGAAAGTGCTCAAAATCGTTGATTGCCTGCGTTTCTATGGTGGTAACCAGACGGATACATGGGGTATTTAATGGAACGGAGGTGCAATCGGGTAATTTCGTAGAAAAATTGCGAGACTTCCAGAATGTCTGTGACATTCCGGCTTCGGCTATTGCCAGTAGGCATCGACCACGAAGGAAATGTCTAGAAAATCTATTGGGCTCAAAGCCCAATTGCACTGACGCTGGACTTTCGATCCATAAAAGAAAATAATAAATGACGTGCCAAAATTTCAAGTGTGGTTTTAAAATAGAGAAAATTATTATTTAGTCATATACTTTATATGAGTTTGTAAATTAGTCCTTATACTTTAATTTTTTTCAAATCATTCCTTATAATCTCAATTTTTTAAAATTTGATCCTTACTATTAGTTAAATCCTAACTCCATTTTATTAAGTCTGATGTGGACTGCCTCCTGGACGATGAAGTGGCATGTGAGCAATTAGTTAGATAAAAAAATGTGTACTTAAGTCCCCTGTTTTTTTGGTTCACACGTCTGCTTCTTCTGGTTCTTCTTCTTCTATTATCTCAATTTTTTAGTTGTCGACCTGCACTAGCTAACATTTTCTTCTTCTTGCTCCATGTTTTTCGTTTAGGCTATATATATATATATATATATATATAATCAGTTCAGATGAATGTTTGTTTGTCTGTGTTTGTGTCCTTAAAGACGTTGAGAGGGAGTACTAAATCTCTCTGTGATTCTCATCCATTAACCCCTTTACAATATTGGCACTTAAAAACATGCGTCCCCTTATTACTTTTCGTTTGCATTTATAAGCTCACCGGAACATATTGTGGTCTAAAAGGACTACTACTAGTACTCCATATAATTCCTCTCTCTTCTTCATTGTATTTTGAAAATTTTATGCATTTCCTTCTTTTCTTTTGTCAGTATAGTTCTTTAATGCCTATGAGAAGGAGTCTTCACTCTTTTACTTTAACCTCTTGGCTAACGAGGATCATCACATTGTCCGAACATAAAATCCAAACAACCAAAACTAAAGGATTGTAAAATTTCAGAATTTCCTAACCCTGTTTTTGTTCTACTGTTTCTGCAGCACCAACTACTATATTTTTTTGGCCAACTACTTCAAATCAAATTGAATAAAATGTGGGGCAACCTTTATTTAAAAAATTATTTTATTAAAAAAATAATCTTATATAAATTGACGTTCTTGTAGATGAAATAGCGGAGCTACAATGATTTTTCCAAATGCAAGTTTTCGACATGGAAGAATAATATTATACAAACATGGTTTTCTTTTTTAAAGCAAAGGAAAAGATGGTGAATTAGTCATTTATTTGCTTTTAGAATAGGGAAGATGTACGAGGTTTAAAGTTGAGGAGACGTGGATGCTCTTTCTCCATTCATGGAAAGGAGATGGGATGCCTGAACAGAAAAAAAGGAGCAAAAAGAAGATGTTAGCTAGTGCAGGTTGACAACTAAGGAATTGGGATCTTGGAAGACAAGGAATAGGAGGAAGTCGTAGCCTGAACCGAAAAAGTAAAACAATATAAGGAGACCAAAGCACACATCTTTATCTAGGTGGCTGCTCACATGTCACCTCATTGTTTGCATGAGAGTCTATGTCACACTTAATCAAACGGAGTTAAGATTCAACTAATAGTAGGGATCAAATTAGAAAAAATTAAAATTATAAGGAGTGATTTGTAAAAAAATAAAGTATAAGGACCAATTTACAAACTCATGTAAAGTATAAGGACTAAATAATGAATTTTTCCTTTTAAAATATTATAGTGTAGATACCATGTCAATTATGCATCGTACTTATGATGAATTTGTCATCCATATGTGAGTGACGTAGTAATTACCTACCTAATATGTTAGGAAACAAGGTTTTTCTTGGCCTAATTAAATCTAATTATATTAATATTATATTTAGTCTATTTTAGTAAAATCTTTTTTAGTCCCTTAGACATATTTTAATTTATTCATATAAAAATATTTTTTTTAGTTTAGTCTTTCATAGATAAAATATTTTTAAATTTGATCCCTCACTGTCTTTTTAATTTAATCCTTCATAGAAATATCTTTTCAATTTAGTCACTCACATTTATATATTTTTTCATTTGAACCCTCACAAATAAAATATTATCAATAATATCATAAAAAAAAGTTATTTTAATAAATTCAAACTCATAAAAAATATTTTCAAATTGGTCCTTATCATATAAGACAATGTTAATATGATTTCTCATAGAATTGTCTCACAATTTAGTCCCTCATGTATGGATATTTTTCTATTTGATCCCTCAAAAATAAAATTATTATCAATAATATCCTTAAAAGACAAATTATATTAATAATTACAAGCTTATAAAAAATTTTGTCAATTTGGTCCTTTACTTATAAGATATTTTTCAATTTAATCCCTTATAGGATTGTCTTCTCAATTTAATCTCTCACATATGTACATTTTTCTATTTGATCCCTCACAAATAAAATTATTATAAACAATGTCCTAATAAAACAAATTAATTTAATAAATATGAACTCATAAAACAATTCTCAATTTAATCCCTTACATATAAGATATTTTTCATTCTGATCCCTTATAGAATTGTATTCTCAATTTACTCCCTCTTATATGTACATTTTTCCATTTGATCCCTCATGAATAAAATTAATATCAATAATATCCTAAAAAAGTAAGTTAACATAAAATATATATAAATTTGAAGATCTTTTTCAATTTGGCCCTTGGAAAATAAAATATTTTTCAATTTTTTCCCTCATAGAAATGTTCTATCAATTCAGTCTCTTACAAAATTGTCTTCTGAATTCAGTCCCTCATATATAAACATTTCTCTATCTGATCCTCACAAATAAAATTGTTATTAATAATATACCAAAAAAATAAGTTAAGTTAATAAATATGAAAGACATCATTGATTATGATTTTATTTATGAGAGACCATATTGAGTAATATCTATATGTGACAAACTAAATTGAGAAATATCATATTAGTGAGGGACTGAATTGAAAAAGAATTGTATGGGACCAAATTGAGAAATAATCTATATGTGATGAACAAAATGTGGTTTTACTCATTTATTCTTTATTTCAAATTTTAATTTTTCTCATTCTACCTTAAAAATGGATTAATATATTACTATTAGTATCAATTTGTATAAGTGGCAAAAAAACAAATTCATTTTTTTCTAAGTATTTTGTTGAATATAATTGTGTTGAAGTTAAAGACATTATTTGTTATAATAATTAATTTTTATTTTATCTAGTATTATATAGTTTGCTACCAAATATATAATTATATTATTTTATGCAATACAGTATTATATTATAATGTAACACCAAACACTGTATAGTATTACATTTTTATCAGGCCTTATACTATCAGGTCCTATCCTATCCAGCCTTATACTATCAAGCTTTATCTTATCAAGCCTTATATTATGTGTCAAATGAACCCTAGTAGTATTTAAAAGTTTATCGATAGATTTTTCTTAATAAGGATAAGATAAGTTGTTTTTTTCCATAAATCTTTACCCAATTATTTTTTGGTTGAAAACTTTCTTTTTAAGATATTCTGTAAATTATATTAGTTAGAGTTAAGGTGTAGTTAATTCTATCCATTTGTGTCTTGCACTCTTGTTTCATTCTAAATAAAAATATAGTCTTTTTTTTTTGTCAGGGGTATAAATTGTATTAAAAAATTAGTTTATTTATCCCCAGTTTTAGGAAGAATTAATTTATATTATTATATATCAATACATTTTAAATTATTGGATTTATTGAAAGAGTATTATCATAAAAGATTTTCTTTGACATATAAAATAACTTTCATTGTCGCTCTTTCTAAAGAACTCTAAAATATTATAAACTAATGAAATCACATATGATACTTCTGATTTTGAATGATCTAAATCGTTAAATAAATCATTCAATTATATATAATTTTCTCTTGCTTTAATTTTGGATCATGCCAAATTATATTTATATCATCTTATTATAAAGTTTAAGAAATAAATAAATAATTAATTCATTATTTTTCTGTTAAATTTAAAAATTGTTCAAACTTCAAAGAATTTATGATATAAGGATAATTAATTAATCCATTATTTTTTTTGTTTACTTCAAAATTTCTTAGACTTTCAAAAATTCACAATTTAAGAGGCAATTCATTAATTCATTAATTATTTCAAAACTTTTCTCATTGATAATGAAAAATTCATTAATTTTTTTTTAATTTTAAAAATTATCAAATTTTGAAAATTCTTAATTTAAGGAGTAGTTAGTTAATAAATTAATTATTTCATAATTTTTTAAACTATGAAAAATTTATGTACTTCAAAAACTTCTCAATACATATATAAAAAATATAAAAAGTCATTGCACGAAGAGTTAAAAATTTGATTAACCGAGGTTTCCTGTTAATTTACAAAACTCTTATGTTAATAAAAACTTATTTTAATTATATATGATAAATTTGAAGCAAGATGACTCAATTAAAAAGAGAGAGAGAGAGAAGCACGGCTAAATTTTTTATGATGATTGCATTTCTACACTTTGTTGTATTCATTATCTCATACAAAGGGTACTTTCATTTAATTATCTCCTAGGAATATACTTTACAATAGTTCGATTTTTTCTATTTGTATTGGGGAAAAATATGACTTTCAGATAAAACATTGCTTGTACGATGAACACTTTTTATTTTCTATGCAAGACTTTTTCAACCAAAACAAGGTGTTTTTCTTTTAAAATCTACTATTCATATGAAACAATTGACGACAAAAGAAATTTTTTTTTTCCTTCAACGGTGTTAAGAATTACAAAGATCGAAATTACAAGTCGAGTGACTATTACGATGGAGCTGATTTTCTATATGCCACGATTTAATTGTCCTAGAATACACAAGAACATTGATACATATATTATTATTGACTTATTCAAATTTGCACTATATGTGAAGGAAATAAGATAGATAATTAAATAAAATGAATAGGAGACTTACTGATTTATCTTTGCAGTTAAAGTTGGATCTTATTAAAACCGGAATGACTGATTGTATGAGATTATTACGTTATATTAGATATATCTTAGTGTTTTCATAATATAAATCTCCTTACTTAATTGTAATGATATGACAGGTGTTTTATGTATAGGGGTCTCTTTATACTAATAGGATTAAATTAGGTTATCATAAATCAAATTTGCCTATTAATAAAGAGTTAGTTAGAGTTAAAGTTTAATAATAATTATTAAAGTTACCATCGTATCCTTATTAAGCACCCATTATGAATATATTTTTATATGACATCCAACAATATGTTAACTAACCACTGTTTTTGTATGTGAATTAAATTAAAAATATAAGTTTAACATTTACAAGTTTTTGTTATTTTTAAATTTTAGTATATTTAAGGGTAAACATAAATAAAGTTTTCACTCACTCACAAATTTTAGAGCTTGTTTGGATGAATGATAAAAGTTGAAATTGCATCGATTAAAGTAACTAATTTGAAGTAAATTATTTTTTAAAAGTTTTTTTTTTTTACTATAAAACCACATAGAAAAGGAGCTATAAAATTAACTGCCCGGCCCATTCGGTGCAGGAAATGCTTTCAAAGAAACAGAAATTAGAATGTAAATAAGAAAATAATTCAGTATATTTGATTGCATATAAAAAGAAATAAAAATATGTAGGTATGCATTGAATAGTAGGAAAAATAAATAGAAGAATGAAAATGAATGAAACTGATTTTCCATCATAACCCCAGAGTAAAAAAAATGTATTAAAATATATAAAATATGCTTTGTTGTCGAATTCAAAAAGCAAAATTTATATTGGACAATGAATACGCTATCTTTGTTATTTAAAAGTCTTTTCTCTTATCGCTTCAAATTGAAGGGTTTGAAATAAAATCAAATGGCCAAATAATACACTTGTAATCTATTGATCATGAGAATAAGATGGTAAAATTAATTTATAAGAAATACCATCCATTAATGACCTCTTCTTCTTATCTTTACTTTAACTTTCAAACAAATTTCACTCTTTATTTCTTCATTTCATTATCTCATGTATTTCCAATTGTAACCTTAGTTCCACATATTTTCTACAATATGATCGCAGTATAAGAACTCGTGATTAACGAAAACCAGTCTGAATTCTATTGAACTACTCAAACTTATGTTGTAATTTTAAATTTCTATTGGACCCTTTGAACAATCTAAAAGAATTTGGAGGAAAGGATTTCAAAATTAAACTAGATGGAACTATAATCAGTTCTGGGAATCTAAATAGTGATAATAACAATTGAAGTTTAATACTATAATTATTTCATGATTTGTTCGCTATTTTATATATACTTTAGTATTCATTAAAACTTTTATTTTAATTTATTATTTTATATTTTAGTATAATTAAAATTCATCTTTATTATTTATTTTATTTATTCTTTAAATTATTTTAAATGAAAAATATAATATTTTTGAGCCAAAATGTATCATTTTATAAACTTTGTCAATAATGCCACAATGCTTTATAATTAATGATCAACAAGGATCAAGCATCCATGTGCATCAATGGAAAGTCTTTGGGTGATCTTACTTTCCACACCATAATTAAGAATTTGGAAGTATATATTGTTTATGATTAAGAACATTGAATGACTTTAAACAAGAAGAGCAAATTTAAAATGGGAAAACAATTTATAGAAGCAGAATGAGCCAAACTTTGTTGCAAATAAATCAAATCAAGTATATTCACAAAAACACATAAAACATTACATGATGATACCTTTCCTATTCATCCCTAGGCCAAGATTGCAAGAAAGCAGAACAAACGAATTACAAACATGGACACTTTCGATACTTAGGCAAAGAAAAACTCCTAAATACAAACCCAGAAAACAGAGGATGTTGTTCTTCTTAACCGAAAATCTCTATGGCCTAAACATTAGGCTTCTTAACCTCTTTGTTTGGAATAGTCGCAGTGAGAATCCCATTCTCCATGGATGCCCTGACCTAATCCATTTTTGCATTCTCTAGCAATCTAAATCTTCTTAAGAACTTGCCATTGCTACACTCAGCGCAATGCCATTTGTGTCAAAGGGCAGCACCTAACAAAGAAAGAAAAATTATGTTTGGTGACCAATTAAAGAAAAAGGAGAAATTTTTTTTATAATTGCAGTTTAGTCATTTCAAACTTGCATTGAAGCCCTTAATCATTTCTTATAAATAGAGAGTTTTAAAACCTTATTTCTCACAACCAAGAAAGAGGCAATCCTATATATATATATATATATAGTTGTGAGATTAGTATTCTCCTATTAGCAAAAGATATAAAGATATTGTATTATTCTTGCTATACAGAGAGAAAATGTAATTCTTATTTTTCTTATAATGAAGTCCTTTCTTCATTGTCTATGATTCTTACCCTATTGGGGTTTTCCATGTAAAATTCTATGTCATCTCAAATTTTTTGCTACAGTTTTGCTTCTATCCGGTGTCTATTTTCTCTATAATTAGTATCGGAGCCTATTTTGTATGATATTATCTACTTATTGTATGTTTTGTGACTGATACTAATATAGTAAATCCTCCACATTAGAAAATAAGCAAGATTATTTTCACCCATTATAAGGCATTGGGTACTATTCACGTGTACGATGCACTATTCATATGCATAGTTATTATTTATAAAAAATAGTGGGAGCTATTTTTGCTTACAAATAGACTGTGATTGAAGCAATAACGATGAAATTTAAGATTAAAAAGTTCAATAACAATAATTACTCACTATGGAAGCTAAAGATAAATCTTATCTTAAGAGAAGATAAATTTCTCATGGTTATCAGTGAAATACTGGTAAAATTCATAAATAAAAATAAGTGGAACAAGATGGATTAGTGTCGTAACCAACCTTTCGGCAAAATGAAATAAAAAGTGTTTAAAATTGATTCCTAAAATGAATATTGAAAATTAATTTATTTGGAGTCGCCACTAAAATTTTTAACACAAAACTTTGGAAAACCAATTTAAAATAAAAAGAAAAAGGCAAAATGGTTTGCGAAACCAGAGATGGGTTCGGGAGTTTATTTGAGTGTGGGGAAGGTGTTAGACACCCCACAACACCCGTCTATAAAGACAGTTACCTTAACTAGTCAGCGGAAGTAGAATATGACTCTAAATTTATCTTACTTACCCTTTATTGACATGCATGCCCGTTAAACAGCGAGGACAAAAATGACATAATGGAAGCAAATGAATAGATATTTACAAAGGGCGGACTTGACCTAGGATGACCTAGGGCCTACGTACCCCGTGATAGGGATTAAAGTCCATGTAGTTCGACCAAAAAGACATGTTTATTGTTTGATGATTTGTAAATTTTGTGATGAGAATAGGAAGGTTTAAATTAAACAGATTTTCATAAACGAGACAAAATTGAGATTTAGTTTGTGTATTTTAATTCACGACAACCTGATTAATCTAACTCTCATGACCTCTTCATGTTTCTCTCCTTTTAATTTTGTTTATTTTTGGAATCTTAATCTTTATTTTGAAATTTAAATGAAATGATTATAATGAATGAATTTAATCATTTCGTAGATAAAAAAAAATAAAATTAATTAAGATATTTATTTGTGCATTATTATCATTATTGTTATTATTATTTTAAAATGAGTATGTACTAATTTTGGGGATCTAAGGAGACTCAAATCTCACATGACCCTAAGCATTCGAAGAGAATAATATTCTCACACGATAATTTCGTAAATAATAGAAAATATTTAATTAAAGTAAATATTTAGTTATTATTATTTTTAAAACAAATGTGTACTAATTTTAGGGATCTAAGGAGATTAAAATTTCACATGATTCCATGCAATCGAGGAGAATGACATCCTCACACTATAATTTTGTAAATAATGAAAAATATTTCATTAAAGTAAATATTTAATTATTATTATTTTTAAAACAAATGTGTACTAAGTTTAGAGATTTAAGGAGATTAAAATCTCACATGATCCCACGCAATCGAGGAGAACAATATTCTCACATGATCCCATGCAATCGAGGAGAATAATATTCTCACACGATAATTTTTGTAAATAATGGAAAATTTTTAATTAAAGTAAATATTTAATTATTATTATTTTTTATTATTATTACTGTTATTTAAAACAAATATGTATTAATTTTAGGGATCTAAAGAGATTAAAATCTCACATGACCCCAATCACCCGAGGAGAACAATATTCTCACTCGATGATTTTCTTGGAATCTTATTTATAAAGCCAAAAATTAATCGCATATTAATAGAAGACAAGCACCGAGAGGCAAATGATGCACATCCACGCATATATACATATATATACCTCTATGTTTACACACACACAAATATATATATATATATATATATATGTATAGTATATATATATATATAAGCATGGTGAGAAGAATGAAAGCATCAGGAAGAGCTTACTCTTTCTCTCTCTCTCTCTCTCCTCCATAGCACCAGAAGAAGTTTGCAACAGTTTTGCTTCCTGGCTCTATAACGAAGACAGCTTCAGCAGTTTTCAGCACCTCCCAGTCAGCTTCTTCGATCCATCATCCCTCCTCTGTTTGCCTCTGTTCACAACGTCCAAAACAGGGGAGGTATTTCCTCTTGACCTCTTTTCTTCCTCGGCTGGGTTCACCTCAGTCCCTCTCTCACTTTAGCGTTCTCTCGTTCTACTCGTCTTTGTGTGACTTTAGTCCAGCTCGTCTTGGTGCCATAGTCCAACTCGTCTCGGTGTGCCTTCTATTCTCTTCAAGTTGTAACCTTGACACCCTCAGTCTTTGCTTCCCTCTCTTCTTAGTTTGGTTGCTCCTCCTTTTCAATCTGCACTTTCTTTCAACTAAGGTTCACTTCTTCTCTTGGTGTCTCTCCTAACTCTCTCGCCTCTCTCGGTTTTTCCTCCCTTCTCCAGCTGCTCTTAGCCTCTCTTTATAGAGGCCACTGTCATCATTACCTCTTTTGCCCGTCACCTCCTCAGACAAGCTACGGCAACTTGCAAGAGGTGGCTACAGCAATTTGCAAAGTAGCGTCAACTTGCAGAGAAGCTACTGTCAAATTGCCGAGAGATATGGATCAGAGTTATAAATCATATTTTGCCATTATATTATATATTTTGATTTAATTTATTTTTTAATTTAACCTCTTTTTTTTATAATTTTTGTCATCATCACTATTAAAATTTACTTTTGGATTTTTTTAATTTTCTATTTTTGTGTCTTTTATGATTTTTTATTTTGATTTGTTATTGTTATTATTAATTAATTCTTATTTTCAAATTTTGGTTTTTTTTTCTTAAAGTTCTTCCATTATTCATTTTGAATTTTAAATTACCTTCACCTAAAAAATGTCATTTGAGTCTCTGTCATTTTTATTTTCTTTATTTGCTTAATTATTAATTAATTAGTGTATCAATTAATTAAATAATTAAGTAATTAAGGATGGGGTCTTCACAACGAGAATACAGTTGCAAATCTTCATCCAACACTTGTAGATGAGATATTATCCAGCATAAAGGAGAAGAATACGATAAAGGAAATTTGAGATCATTTGACCAAATTATACGAGACCAAGTCACTACATAACAAAATTTTCCTTAAAAGGAAATTATACACTCTACGAATGTCAGAAACTACTTTAGTGACAGAGCACATCAACACTTTAAATACTTTATTTTCTTAACTCATATCATTAGGTCACAAAATAAAGTCGAATGAACGTGCTGAAATTTTGCTTTAAAGTTTACCACATTTCTATGACCAACTCATCATCAACCAGACCAATAATGTTCTTGTTGACTACCTAGTTTTCGATGACATTGCATAGGCTATTTTGGAAGATAACAAAGAAGTCTTATACAGTAAGGTAGAAACAGTTGCTGAAGGCAGAAAAAGATTCAATGATATCTGGCTTATAGACTTAGCAGCAACATGGCACATGACCTTATTGAGAGAATAGTTTTACTAATACAAACCTGTCTTTTGAGGATATGTACTTATGGGAGACAATCATTTCTTAGAGATTGTTAGAATATGCACCATTAAACTAAAGATGTATGATGGTACGACTCGCACCATCTAGGAGGTCCGGCATGTGAAGGGTCTTAAGAAAAATCTATTGTTTTAAGGACAATTTGATAGCAATGGGTACAACACTCAAAAACAAGATGACATTTTGAAAATCTTTAAAAGCGTGCTTGTAGTTATGAAAGCATAAAAGATAGCTGCTAACCGATATATGCTTAAAGTAGAAACACAACAACGAGGAGAAGTCTCAGTTATATCATCTAATGCAGCAACTCAGGAATCAACAATATTATGACACTGTAAACTTGTCCACATGTAAGAATGTGGATTGAAGGTTCTTACGGAATAGAAGCTTCTTCTCAGACTCAAAAAAGTTTCTCTACCTTTTTGTAAGCATTATGTTACAAGTATGCAACATAGGTTGAAGTTCAACAGCTCGAAAGAGAGAAGTAAACTATCTTGGACCTAGTGCACTCTGATGTTTAGCAAGCACCGATCTTATCCCTTGGAGGAGAAAAATATTTTGTGTCATTTATCAATGTCTACTCCAGGAGACATTGGGTGTATCCAATCAAAAGAAAGGGAGATGTGTTTGAAGTTTTCAAAACTTTCAAAGCGCATGTGGAACGTGAATCTATGAAAAAGATCAAATGCTTGAGAATAAACAATAGAGGAGAATACACTAGTGATGAATTTAATTCTTTTTGTTAACAAAAAAAGGTATCGAAAGGCAATCCAATGTGGCTTACACTTCACAACAAAATGGAATGGTAGAGCAAATGAACAAGACTTTGTTAGAATGGACAGGGACAGTATTAAGAACTGTTGGATTAGCCAAGTCATTTGGGGTAGAAAAAGTCAAGACAACTTGCTGCGTGATCAATGGGTCACTATCAGTTGTAATTGATCTGAAGACCCCAATAGAGATATGGACTAGGAAGCCAACTGATTATACAAATCTCCATATGTTTGGAAGTTCAGTATATGTGATGTATAATGCCTAAGAAATTACAAAACTAGATCTAAAATCTAGAAGATGTTTATTCATGGGATATTTTGATGGAGTAAAGGGGTATCACTTATGGAATCCTACTAACCACAATGTTATTGTCAACAGGGATTTCATCTTTTTTGAAGGAAAATAACATATACATGAAAGTGATAACACTTTAAAAGAAATAGTAAAGACCACTACATTGCAGATTGAAGGAGGAGAAAATAAAATAGAAGTACGAGATTCTTTTGAAGCAGCACCAGAGTATGATAAACAAGAACAATATGATCTTATGACTCCACAAGTTTGACGGTCAACTCGGGAGATGAAAGAATTGGTTTGGCACTCATATTACATTATGGAAGGAAATGTTGCATACTGTCTACTCACAGAAGATAGAGAGCCTTTTATTTTTTGAGAGGCTATGGAAAGCTCAAAAATTTTATTATGGTTGACAGCAGGTAAGAAGAAATTGAAACCCGTCATAAGAACATGACATAGGATCTTATTCCACTACCAAAAGGACTGAAGGCCATCAAGAACAAATAGGTGTACAAGATCAAGAGAACTAGTGATGATCAAGTTGAACAATATCACGTTAGACTGGTGATAAAAGGATTTGCTTAAAAAGAAGACAATGATTATAATGAGATATTTTCTCCGGTTGTTTGACTCACAATGGTTTAAGTGATCTTAGCAATGTTTACTACACTTGACTTACATTTAGAGTAGTTAAATGTAAAATTGCATTTCTTCATGGAGATCTTGAAGAAGAAATTTATATGTTCCAGACATAAAGGTTTGAAGAAAAAGGAAAAGAGAACTTAGTTTGCAAGTTGAACAAATCTCTATATGGTCTCAAACAGGCATCAAGATGTTAGTATAAGAGATTTGATTCCTTCATCATGAGCCTTGAATACAACAGACCTAATGCTGACTCTTGTGCATATATCAAGAGGTATGGTGGAAATGATTTCATTATTTTACTATTGTATGTAGATGACATACTGGTAGTAGGCCCCCACAAAGATCGCATTAATGAATTGATGGCACAATTAGCTCAGGGATTTGATATGAAGGACTTGGGATTGGTAAACAAGATTCTAAGGATACAAATTCACTGAGATAGAAATAACAGAAAGATTTGTCTTTCTCAAAAGAATTATATAAAGAAGATCTTGTAACACTTTAATATGTAAGATTGTAAGTCAATCTCTACCCCGCTTCTTGTTAATTTCAAGTTATCCTCAAACATGAGTCCTAGTAGTGAAGAAGAAAGGAAGAAAATGTCTCGAGTACCGTACGCATTAGCAATGGGTAGTATAATATTCGCTATGATTTGCACAAGACTAAACATTGCATAAGCCGTAGGAGTAGTTAGTCAATATATGACGAATCCTGGCCGAGAGCATTGGAATGCAATAAAAATGGTCCTAAGATACATTAAAGGGACCAAAGATGTTGCATTGCATTATAGAGGATCTGATTTCATCATCAGAGGCTATATAAATTCATATTTTGCAGATGATCTTGATAATAACAAATTCGTCAGTGGTTATGTATTTACTCTTGCAGGCAGAGCTATAAGTTAGGTCTCAGAATTGAAACTTATTGTGGCTACTTCAACGATAGAGGCAGAATATATTGCTGCTACACAAACTAGCAAAGAAGTAATCAGACTGTCGATACTATTGGAAGAGCTCAGGTACAATCCCGAGAAGGTTACATTATTCTGTGATAATCTAACTACTCTCCACTTGGCAAAGAATCTAACATTCCATTCTAAGATAAAACACCTATGAGTTCAATATCACTTTGTTTAAAAAAAGGTGGAAGAAGGAAGTATGGATATGCAGAAAATTCATATTAAAGATAACCTAGCAGATGCATTGACAAAGTTAGTGAACACTGATAAGTTTATATGATATAGATCTTTTATTGGCCTAGCAGAGACGTGAGCAATAGGAGATGGCAAGAAAGGAAGAATGGTGTGAAGATTGATTAGTTCTCAATCACATCTTCAAGTGGGATATTGTTAAAGGGCGGCACCTAATAAAGAAAGAAAAATTATGTTTGGTAACCAACCAAAGAAAAATGAGAATTTTTTTTTATAATTGCAGTTTAGTCCTTTGAAAATTGCATTGAAGCCTTTCATCCTTTCTTATAAATAGAAAGCTTCAAAACCTTATTTCTTACAACCAAGAAAGGAGCAATCTTATATAGAGAGATAGAGTTGTGAGATTAGTATTTTCCTATTTGTAAGAGATATAAAAATATTGTATTATCTTAACTATATAGAGAGAAGGTGTAACTTCTATTTTTCTCATTATGAAGTCCTTTCTTCCTTGTCTGTGATTTTTATCCTATTAAGGTTTTCCACATAAAATTCTGTGTACCATCTCAAATTATTTGTTACAGTTTTACTTTTATTTGGTATCTATTTTCCTTATAATTTGTCATTCTTATCCTTTTTCTCTGAGTTCCCCTTCACTTATCTGAAGCACCCTGTCATCTTCAACCTCAAACTTGACCTTCTCCTTTTCAAGCTTGGAAGATCAGCCTTGAACACATGGGCTTCTGAAGTCTCCACCTGAGTATTCATAAATGCAAAATTCTCCTAAGAAGTTGAAAAAGAAGAGAAGAAAGGAAAATCCTTGAAGGGTTCCCAGAGGTCAAGAGAGAAAGGATTTAAAATGTTGCTCCTTCTGCCCTAAAAGAAACTTGGAATCAGCAACATTTTCTCTCTTGTTCTTTGTGCTTGAGAAAGAACCATGGTAGAAAGTGCTTCAAATTATTGCTTGATCGGTTGATTATCTGGGTTTTTATGTGCTACCTAAAGGGATACATCAAGTATTTAAATGTAACGGAAGAGTAATGCAGTACATTTGTGGCATGTTTCTAAAAACTCCTAAGGGACCACAACTTTTTGTGACTTTTCTTTTCTACTAATAACTTTTGCCACTTTGAAGCTTTAGCTATGGACATCGACCATAACGGAAGTTTCCAGATGGTCGTACCATGAAATTGAGGGTTTTTGAGGCATACACATCAAAAAGTTTTTCTTTTAAATACATGACATTGTAAACTATTACACCTAAATGTTATAAATGATGAATCGGACTCATACCTTCATATTCACCCATGTTTTTTTCTTAAAAAAAAAAAATTTATAACCTAAATCGAAACTAATGGTTCTGATTTAGGCACTTCTATTTTTAAAAAAAGGACTCAAAATGAAATATTCTAAGTCTTTAAAAGAAAGTGAAAAAATTAATTTGGGTCTTAGAATATTGCATTCAAGGCCTTTGTAATAATTTTGTAAATAATTTAATATTAAAGAAGAAGTAAAATTAACATAAAAACATTTTGTTGCATAGCAAAAATGGAAAAAAAAATGTTTAAGTGTGAATAATGAAATACATGGTGGAAAAATATAGAAATTAAAAAATAAGTAATAAATATATTAGGTAGGTTATGGAAATGATACTTAGGATTACAGTAGTAAAAAAAAAAAAATCCAAACTACATGCTATGAGGGGAAAAAATCATCCAAATTACATGTCATGAGTACAAGGTTTTAAGCATAATAATAGGAATAAGATACAAAGGCCTATTTAGTGAAATAATGACTACCAGTTGCACAATGAGGCATTCTCTTTGAGTGCTATGGTCATCCCAGCTCTAACTGTGCAACCTTTTCTTCTTGTGTCTCTTCTTTTTAGGCATCTTGTGGTTTAACCAGTGGTGTGTTTAAATAAAAAACTAGGGACTGAATTGAGGGAATTGGCTACTGTGGTGACAAAAACCATTGTTGGGATGAATCACCAAAATCAAAAAAGGCATGACCATACTCAGCGATGAAGGTTGAGTAGATATTAAAGGGCACTTGTCGTGGGGTGAATGAGAATAGTGATGACATAGTAGGTGTATAACTTGATGTTGTTGGAGATGGAACATAGTACGATGGTCCAACACCATAAAAGTTACCATATTGATAGGTTGTCATAATAGTGGAAGGACTAATAGTGTTGAAGTCTTGATGTGGTGTATTTGGGATGGAAGAAGAGGCAAATGTACCTGTAACAAACGTGGATGAAGATGTAGCTCAAGTCTAGCTATGTTCTAGGCCTTCCTCAGCAATAAACAATGTCCGAAATGACATGTACCTGTGTGCCCGCTTATCGGGCCTGCCCTTTGGTATGTAGGGTTGCTCAGGAAAGTCTGGAGCTAGCAAAGTTAGCTAGTCAACCATTGAGAAATGTTGTTCCCCAAGTGTTTTCAAGCTATCTTGAAAATCTAAGGCAACAGTTCCACGAAATTGAGGGTACTCCATAGATGGAAGATCATGCAAGCTTAACCTATAAAGGTCCTCTGCAATGTCAACATGCAAACAAAGGCGCAAACTTAAAATTTAAAGTCCAGTGAATGCTGAAAGTAGGAAAAGAAATCGTATGAGTTACCACGTAGCCCGCTGCACCACTCAGGATGGATCCATCAATGTGTACGTTGTTAGTACCACTGCATGTATGTTAAGTTACAATTGTTGGGCACAATAGATATAGGTGCTTGTACAAAAGAATCACGCCATCTATCTCATATCTTTATGAGTTGTGTATACTCTTGTTGTGAGTTTTTCATGATTTTTCCCTTCAACTGCAATGTATGCAAGGAACCTAAGTTAACTGGACTATTAAGGATGAATTGTTGCCAGCCAAATTGTTGAAAGATGTGATCTAGTTGATGCCATTCAATAATGTGAAAGCAGATCAAGGGCACCCAAGCCATTCATATATCACGAGATGCTAAGCAATACTTTGGAATTACTTTTTGAACATTGTATGGTTGATAGGCTTGCCATATAATCTGTCATTTTCAACAAACAAGGTTATCCACAATATAGTTAAAGGAAAAAAAAAAGAGTGTATAAGTATATAGAAGTGTGATAACAAACCTCGTGGTCCCCCATCTAGTTAAGGAAAACTCAGTATTATCGTAATGTGTGTTCTCCAAATCGAGGAAGATGACCAACATTCCTTCACCTGTGAATTGAGAAAATATAGATTATGCACTATGTGTGATAAATAGAGGGAGAAGTTCAATGTACTTATGCATACCTAAAGCCCAATGGTGGAAGCAAGGGGTAAATATCGGTGTAGGCGTCCAAGACAAGTGGTATCTCTAGGGCAAGCATTAGAAATTGATCCCATGCTCAGAGATGCACAACGTCAAGCAACCACCTATGCACCACTCCTTGGGATTTGTTGAGTTACATAGCTCTCGGTACATATGTGCTAAAATTGCATATCCCTAACTTAGCTAACCAGCTTCTTTGAAGTTTATCAGTAAGGGCAGGTACATCAAGTAAATTCGGTGGGATGATCTATTGGGGAAAAGAATACCCTCTATGAGTCTAAGTATGTATGCACGGGCAAAGTGCTAAACCTGCTCGTCGTTTGCATCGTCAAGGAGCTCATTAAAATGCTGTGACAACCACGTGCTTTAAGTCTACTAAGTTGATGTTCGTGTCCACTGTGAGTATCTTGACATCGACACATTCAAACATCATGTCGTGGTTACTTTCGTAGATTCTTCTATTCACATATACACATACAAGTTCATTGTGTGGTCCATTTCTTACCCTACAATCACATTTTCTAATAAACAAATAAATTGTAATCAAGTCAAATTAAATGATCAAATACTAAATTTCAATTTCATTCCATCATATAATTCAATTCCATTATGTATAGCATTTCAAGATAGAAATCATATTACAAATTGACCTTTTTACCATTATTTTCTTAATTATCCACTTATTAAACTATACAATTTAATTTCTATCAAATACTAAATGAAAAAATTTTAAAACTTTATAAAATAAGAAAATTACAATTATTTTCCAATAATTGTCACATAAGTAAACAGTACATATATTTGTAAATTTATATAATAAGTCAATTACAAATACATTCTCAATATTATAACCTAACTAAATTATAAATATACTTTTGACATTCAAGAATACCAAGATTACAACAATATTATAATTTAAATAATTTGTAATGACAATTTTAACATTATAAAATACCTAAATTATAACAATATTATAATTTAAACAGTTTGTAAAAATAATCTCAACATCATAAATTACCCAAATTACAATAATATTATAATTTATACAATTTTTTAAAACAATCTCAACATTATAAAATGTCTAAATTACAACAATATTATACTTTAAACAATATGCAAAGATAATTTCAACATTATAAAATGCCTAACTTACAACAATATTGTAGTTTAAACAATCTACCAAAAAAAAAAAGTCAACATCATAAAATACCTAAATTACAACAATATTATAATGTAAACAATTTGCAAAAACAATCTCAACATTCAAAAATAACTACATCACAACAATGTTATAATTTAAATAATTTGCAAAGAGATTCTCAACATTCAAAAATAACTACATCACAACAATATTATAATTTAAATAATTTGCAAAGAGATTATAAACTTTCCAAAATACCTAAATTACAACAATATTATAATTTAAATAATTTTCCAAAGATAATCTCAAATCATAAAATACCTAAATTACACCAATATTATATTTTAAACAATTTACAAAAATAATATCAACATTATGGATTACCTAAATTACAACAACATTATGATTTAAACAATTTCCAAAAACAATCTCAACATTATAAAATGGCTAAGTTATGACAATATTATAATTTAGACAATTTCCAAAAATAATCTCAATATTATAAAATACTTAAATCACAAGAACATTATAATTTAAACAATTTCAAAAAATGATCTCAACATTATAAAATACTTAAATCATAAAAATATTTTAATTTAAACAATTTACAAAAATTATCTCAACATTATAAAAACCTAAATTACATATTATTATATTTTAAATAAAAAACTACTATAAAAAAAACATCTCATTTACTCTTTTTACCTTAATCATGAACAAATAAATATAAGACTCATTTATTCAAGAAAAAAAATTTCTACCTACATTTACAAGAAAATAATATATAAAAAAAATATCTTATGTTCCTTAATAATTAATACCAGCAAAGACTCTATTCAGATTTTCAAGGGGGGAAAAAAAAAAGGAGCTTAAGATAAAGGATGAAGGAGAACCTAGGAGAAAAAGGAGAAGACAAAGGATGCAGTAAAGCGGAGGAAGATAAGGAAGAAGAATAGGGAAGAAGACATGGGAAGACCGCTGGTTGGGGGGGGGGGGAGTGGAGGATCGCAACAATATAACTGCCACCCCCACAACTGTCCACTGTTGGATGAGACAAGACATTACTGTCTTGTTCCTGTCTCGTCAAAGCTTGTCTCAGAACCAATGGTTCCGAGACACACCAACATTTTTTTTATAAAAAAAAAATTTGTTTGACCCGGAACCATTAGTTCAGAGTCAAGCCAACCTTTTTTGAAAAATGAAAAATTTTCTTAACTTGAAAACAAAAGCTTTTTTTTTAAAAAAAAAATTACTCTACTTGAGGCTACCTTTTTTATAGTATTAGGATGTAATACTATTTTATTTGTTCCATTTTTTTTAAAAAAAAATCCCCTTTTAATAGTGTATGGATAAAAAAGCCATGATATTGGCTCCCAAGCCCAATTATAAAAACTGAGTGTATAATTGGCGAGTTAATCTATCCATGCTTCAGCATTTTGAATAGGAAAAGCTACATCATTTAAGTATTTTTAAGGGAACAGAAAATCATTTACAAAATAATATCTTGAGAGAATTTTATAATCATAAAATATATTTGGGTGTATAAATTATATTTTTAAGTCTCTCACTTCTTGCAATATGATTCCTCACTTGTTGTAATGCTCAATTTAATCACTTGCTCATTAAAAATGGACCAAAATTATTATTTTACATAATTGAAAAACCAAAAAGACATTTTATTCATAATTGGACCTAAAATTTAAAAAGTATATTAAAATTTTAAATTCAGAATAAATTTTAGTAGCAATGTAATTTATTTTTAGCATAACCAATATCACTTACAGGATTGGTATAATCATTGTTGTTGTTGAGTCAACGTTTACACCCATTAGTAAACTCAGTAAAAATAACAGGCATATAAATATTTTTAAAATTATATTAAATATATTTTTAAATATTAGGAGTACAATTATCTCTTAATATCTGTTATTCTAAATGTTAAGATCTTTTTTCTCATGAGTTTTCTTATGCTATTTGAAATTATATGATTTCATATAATACCATGAATAATAAATGATAAAACATATAAATATTTTGTTAAAATTATATTAACTATACTTTTTGTTACCAAAAGTGCAATTGGATATTCAAGATATGCATGTAAAATTACCTTTTCTATTGCTTTTTGTTTTAAGGATAACAAATTTATACTCAAATTTGTTTTTTACTTTTTAGTTTTTAATGTTACACCCCATTCTTTTTTTTTCTTTTTTATGATTTTAAATATAGTAGTATTTGAATAAATCTCATGTTTATATTATATTTTAACTATATAATTATATATTCTAATAATTATTTATTAATAGAGGTAAACTCTTACGATTTGACGTTACGAGTTTATGATATGGGTCTACACCCCTTTTCAATTCTGCCTAAACTCGCGAGTTTGATAACCTTGCTCATATAGGTGGAACAAATAGTTCAGTACGCAAAAGGGTCGAGATGGTAATCTCAAAGTTTAGTAATTATAATTGCATGATTCTTTTTAGCATGCATATGTGTTATTATATACTTGTCAATCGTAGGAGCTAGAATTAGGTTATTCGATTAGCAAAGGAAAGGTGTAGACAACAATACATAAACATAGGAAATGGATGCCTTGCATTTAGGAATCTCAAATGTAGGTGAAGTTGATAAAATCTGGATTATTAAATGAAAATTTAATGGTTCAGATTTTATAAAGTTAGTAGACACTATTTAATATTTATTAAAATCTGAATCATTGAATGAAAATTTAATGGGTCAGATCTTAAATGCAGAGAGTACAATTGTAAAGAATCCAAATCCATAAACATGTTAATGGGTCTTACGTAAATGATGATGCCAAAATAATAAGTGTAAGTATTTTTATAATTTGTTTTGAAAGTGAAATGGGTTAAGTTGTGACTTGACTATGTTAGTATATTTCATTTCATTTGTGAGGAAGTAATTCTTTTTGTAGAAATATTTAGGTTAATACATTTGAGTCACTTGTAAATACTTACTCTCTTGATTTAGGAGAAGATTTTTGCTCATAAATCTAATTCAATATCCTTATCTTAAGAGATTTCCACTGGAGATTCCTTAGCCTTTGCTCTTAGAATGCAAGAGCATGCGGATCATGTTCGAGGATTGGGATTCAATCCACATCCATCCCAAGTATTTAGATTCCCATTCATTCTTGTAGTAGAGCAAGCTCATCTTATCCTTTGAATTCCAAGTTGCAAAACCAATTCATTCAAGTGTAATAAGGGATACAAGCACAAAAATTAGAAAATTCAATATCAAAATAAAAGATGATGCTTTAGTGAACTTCATTATGCAAAATTTTTAGGGCCAGATGTTTTCTAAACTTACTACATTCCAAACATCACCGATAATATTTTTAATATATGAATTATTATGTATTTCATATGATAGACAACTAGTTATAATTTGGAATGCATTTTCGTTGTGTCTTACTATTTCTTTCACTACAAATAAGGTACTTGATTGAGCAAGTGGACATTGACTAAGTATAGCATATCATTTTTCACATGTTTTCAATGAAGATGAAAATCAGTAGATCTAGCAATGTTAGAATGTCTTAAGGACTATGTTATATTGTTGTTGCACTTTATGAACTATGTTAAGTTAAAATATGTCAAGGAGATTATGATTCAAACTTGTTTGAATGTGATAATTTCTTGTTTAATGACAATGGGGATTGTTATAATCAATATTATGTTGCTTGAATGTGATATTATTGGTTAAAAGTGAAAAAAACATGCATGGAAAAAAATGTATAAATACCATATTTAAATATGCACATTAGCAGCGGTTTCAACCGTTGCTATAAGGGTTCAAAATTTAATAAAAAGAAATTCTGACAAGGATATAGCTGCGATTTACAAGCAACTGCTGGTAAGCATTAGTTGTGGTTTATAACTTAGAAGAATTAGTAGCAATTGGTGTAGCCATAGTTAATTTTTCCATGCTCATGTTCGTATGAACCATAGTTAAAACATTTAGCCATCTTGGATTTAGTTATGGTTCATGGAACTATGGGTAAGCCATATAAACCGTAGCTAATGATCAAGAAAATCGCAACTAATGCTACTTTTTTTTTTGCATTGTGTATGTGTGTGTGTGTGTGTGTGTGTGTGTGTGTATATATATATATATATATATATTAATTGCAATTATAAATTTTAATGTTTTATTAAATAAACTTGGGTACTTCCTTTAAAATACTATTTTGTGCTACTTATTGAACTATCATAGTGTTGTCAAGTGATGATATATATATATATATATATTTAAATATATCTTTGTTATAAATTACATAAGTAGTGATTATAGATACAAATGTACTTTAGATAGTAAAGTTAATATTAATATTGAGAGTAATATATAATACAATATAATCATTTAAATTTAAACTTGTTTTTAAATTTATGAAGGAGAAAATCAAGAAATTATTAATAAATTAATCTCATTTGATTTAATTTAAAAGTTTTAAAGAAAGAATTTTATGTTAAAAATATAATATTAAAATATGTTTTTCAAAATAAAAGGAAGTAAAACTTACAACCTTCTTCAAGGTAGGTAGGTCATCTCATATGTATGTTTGAGGACGATGTTGTTCATCAAAAAGATTAATCTAGTTTGGTCATCAAATACTTGTGAAGATGCAAGTTAAAAGAGTGCATTTTTAATTTAGAAATGAGGCAATGTGGGGGTATATATTGATCACTTTGAAGGATCACATATACACTAGCAGGGAAAGCCATGGCCCTTCCCTTGTCTAGTGGTGATGGGGAGTTCAAAGGCAAAGTATGTGTGACGGGAGCTTCTGGCTTCTTGGCTTCTTGGCTTATTAAGCGACTTCTTTTGTCTGGGTATCATGTTATTGGAACAGTTAGAGACTTAGGTTTCTCTCTTTCTCTCATAGCTTAATTCATATTTTCTTTTTTAAAAAAAATAATTGAATTTTATGTATGGTGCTATAGCAAATGAGAAGAAATTTGAGCATCTATGGAGGTTGGACGGGGCACAAGAGAAACTGTGCCTAGTAAAAGCTGATTTAATGGTAGAAGGCAGCTTTGACGATGCAATCATAGGATGCAATGGTGTCTTCCACACTGCCTCTCCTGTGCTCAAACCGTCAACAGATCCCAAGGTATGATATATGCACTTTCACTAGTACTTTCTAAGCCTCTATAAAGCTACGTACTATTGCCATACCACCTTTTAAGTGTCCAGCTCTTAGTTGCATGCTGCCAAGTTAAAATGCCCTACTAAGTTCATGCATATTCTCACACAACATTCGCCTCTTCCCTTGGACTCAAAAAGTAAAAAAGAAAAAAAAAAAAAAGGCAAATAAAACATGCATCATTCTCGACTTAATTTCAATGATCCTTTGTCATAATTTGAAATTGGACTCCCCACAAAAGGTAGAAATCTTGAAACCAGCTATTGAAGGCACTCTTAATGTACTACGTTCGTGTCGGAAGAACCAAGCCCTTCGTCGGGTGGTTTTAACCTCATCTTCTTCAGCTGTAAGGGTGAGAGAAGATTTTGACCCCAACATCCCTCTAGATGAGTCATCTTGGAGCTCAACGGAACTATGCGAGAAACTTCAGGTCTATATTTCTTTATACATAGCCATGCATATTCATTTAATTAGCTCATTGGTTATGTTATCGATTATTCTTAATTGTTAATTGGTTTCCAGCTCTACCTTAGTCATGTTTTATTGTAATTATACTAATATAATTATATGTAATGAATCAATTTTATGGCAAATATATGGTTTTTCACTTACATATGCATCAAAAAAGATTTGGTACGCATTATCAAAGACACTCGCAGAAAGAGCAGCATGGGATTTCTGCACAGAAAATGGGATAAATTTAGTAACTGTCCTACCATCATTCATAATTGGACCTAGCTTGCCAAGAGAATTATGTTCAACTGCCTCTGATGTCCTAGGCATGCTCAAAGGTACTATGATGACATGGTTGTCCTTAGGAACATACTAGCTGTTATATTGTCTTTTTTTGAAAGAATTAAAGAAATAAAATTTTGTTTTATATATACAGGGGAAACAGAGAAATTTAGATGGCATGGAAGGATGGGATACGTTCATATCGATGATGTTGCCCTTTGCCACATCCTCCTTTATGAGCATGAAGCCGCCCATGGCCGATACCTTTGTAGCTCCACAGTAATGAATAATGATGAATTGACTGCCCTTCTTGCAGTCTGGTATCCTTGGCTACCCATCCCTAAAAGGTTAGTCAATGCTCCTTATCATTGTAACATTGCAACCATATAAATATTCATTATTGTTTGGGCAAAGACCATATGGTTTTATTGATTAAAAATGGTTACAGTACTTCTAGAGTTCATAAAACTCAAGAATTCATGAGACATTCCAGAACTATATTTTGCAAGGTCTGGAATCACTTTTACTCTATGAGATAGGATTCCCATGTCCAGTGAAACAAATTATTTCTTTTAATTTAGTTAATTTCATCGTTCATTTTTATAATTTCATGTTAATTTTATGTGCTTTTAAAGATAATAACAAAATGAAAGAATGAATGTGATTTTATTGCATAATTCTAGTTTAGCAGTAGAATATTATAATAGAATATCTGAATCTAAAATATCAAATAATTCAAAGTCAAAAGTTATAAAGTATAAAACAAACTCATAGTCATAGGTTAGTAAATTATATATAATTATACAGTCATTATAGACTTTGTTATATAATAAATAACTAGTAAAATGATAGTTTTTTTCTTTTTTTTGCATACAACAAAAATATAAGTTTAATGCTTAATGACTTAATAAACTGATATGAGTTATTGTTTATTGGATATTCAGGTTTGAGGAACTAGATAGGCCACACTACAAACTAAACACGTGGAAGCTAAGAAATTTAAAATTTGTATTTAAGTCCATCCACGAAATGTTTGATGATTGCATTATGTCGTTGGAACAACAAGGCCATCTCGCTGTTCGCCCTGCCACCAGTCCTATATAATCAACTTTCCATGTGCCATTAATCACTTTATATAGCAGTTGAGATTGTATTTAAAAATTAAAAGTTGATTCACAATCATAATAGCTAATATAGAACCTATGTCTAGTTGATTTTTTTTATTTGATGCAAATATGATTTTATAATGAATTTTGATTTTTAAGGACTAAATTTTTTTTTCTTAAATATAGTTTGAGATTTTGATATCAATAATTTAAAATAATATATATAAATACATCTAATACAATTGAAAATTTAATTAGAAATGATAAAGTTAAATTCAACATTAAAAAGAAAATTCTTTAAATAGAATAACTACACGACCACATATTTAATTATATTCAAAAGTAATAAAATTATGTTGTCATTGAAGTATTAATTAATTTATTTTTGATTGAATGTGCAATATCATTGATATGACACCAAGTTTAAGAGATATAAAATATATAAGTAAATATATACACATATAAGACACTACAAAATGAGGTAACACAAAAAAATTCCTATTTAAAGTTACAAAGCTAAGTATTGAAAGACACAAAATGAAGGCTACACACCTCTTTTCTTTTCTGTTTGAGAGGTTTTTTCTATTCATCTAAACAAATCTTTCAACTCAGGAGAATTTTTTTAATTAATGTATTAATTTTAAGAAATGTGTAGTATCATTAATATAGGACTAAGATATATAGAAGATATAATAAGATACATAGATTATACTACATGAAAGACAACAAAATGAGATAGCAATGAAAATTACAATCTAAAATTATTTAGCTAAATATAAAAACTTATGGAAGTGAATATGATTTAAGAAGATATGGAAGTGAAGGAGCTTTATCTACTTGACTACTTCGTCCACATATTATGAATGTCATAAGTTCTAGTGATTCATTCATCACTTAATAGAAAAAAAGGCACAAGTAACGAATATATTTCATGAGATATGAACATAATATGAAGGTGATTGCATTCAACCATTCATACTAATCTATAGATCTCAAAGCACAAGATTTTTGGTTTATATTTCTAAAGAACCCATTGTAAAATGCTAATCATGCTAATCTGTAGTTGATTATACATGTCAGCTGATCAAATTGAATCTTTGTTTAGATAAGCATATTACCCCTATTAATTGTGGGGATGATATATTAGCTAATGAAATTGGATATTTTGGTTTAGCATGTAGCATATCACCTATTTTAAAAAAAAAATTTGGCCTATTCCCATAAGGTTTAGATTTATCACTTGTGACACACATTATATATTCTCACTTTCAAAATTCATTACATTCATATTTTACAAACAAAATTATTTTATCTACAATAGTATACATATATACCATTAAAATTTAAAAACTAAAAATTTATTAAGCTTAAAGGGAGATAAATTTATAATAATTAACACAATAGTTATGTTAATCCAGATATAATTGGTATGTTTATAGAATATTAGTGCAATGGATTTTATACATAAGTAATCACTTCACAAGTAAAGCAATCCTTCAAACTTTCCTTATGTCCTGTTTATAAGCATTTTATAAACAAAAGAGGATTTCAAGTGTAAATTAGGTATATGACCATACATTAAAGTGATGCTCACAACTATATATATGTAGTAGGATCCTACATTCTTGGACAAAATTGCCTGTGGGAGCCACCTAATGATACCCTAGTATTTTTCAAAAATTGATTTTAATCTTGGAAGAATTATTCTCTTTTTAAATTAATTTTTTAAAGATAAAGTTTTCTTTTTATATTACATGTTTACCGTCAAAATAACTATACATATCAATGTTGTCAAACTCGTGATTCTAAGCTGACTAGGGAAGAGGAGGTGGACTCGTAACATAAACTCAAAATGTAAAATCATAAGAGTTTACTTATATTTGTTATTGAATAGCTATTGAATATATCCATAACAAAAAATCACATAAAATTTCATACATAAGTATTTATTTTATAATCTATAATCCATATTGCATACTTCTTATTCAAATCAATATACAAAATTCAATAAAAACAAATAATCCATAATACATAATGCAATAGTACTAATTCATTTAATATAACTAAGTCTAAAAAAAAAAATCAATAAACATCTATCATCACTTTCAGAATCTTAGATCATTACCTTTATCATCTCCACCTATCTTATTCTCTCCACTATTGTTATCTTCTTCCTCATTTGAAAAATCATCATTCAAAAATCTTAATTTTAGATTAGCTATAGAGAAATCTTAATTACGTAACTATTGCAACAAATGCCACACCTTGGTAGACTCATAAAACAATATGCTTCTAATATCATTGAATACTTCCCCTCAAAAGTATACATTAAGTAGCAGAGAAAGACGATTTAACAGGTAATATTTTGCAAAGTATGTTTATTCTTTTCAACTTATTAATAATTTATTATCCTTTAATTAATTAATGACCGAAGAAAGTAATAGAGTTGTACTGGTGAAGAATGCATTCACATAATGGCAATATACAATAGAAGCCTAACTTAAGACATTAGCAAATATGTATCAACAAATGCATTCATGAAGAATATGTAACAAAGAAGCAAACTATAATAGAAAACCCCAGATATTGATATATAATATATCCTAACCAGATACATCAATAAATATATAATAGCAAATGCATTCAATATTGAATATACTTTTCATTGAAGAATATGGAACAGTGAAGCCCAAGCAAATTCATTCACAAAGAATACCTAACAATGAAACCAAAATGTAACAGAGACTCCTAGCTATTGACATACAATAAGCCCCAAAACTCATTATAACTAGGTTTTATTTAATAAATCACAACAGAAATTAAAATACACAAAGTCACAAATAGATCATAAAATCACAGCATAAGCAGACGTGATTTGCAGAAAAAATTAAACGAAAACACAATCATAAAACTATAGCTCATATTCACAACTCACAAGTAGGAATCAAACATGTGCTTTATCGACTGCAAAATGGAAAAAAGGAAGAGGGAATCAGAGACTTATAGATTGGATCACAATGAGTCTAACAACTTTGTGGGAAGAACTCCAACATGTCGTCGACGAAGCACTTGCGACTCTATAGGTGGTGAATGAATGATGTCACTCCACTTGTAATCAGGTGAATGAAGTTGTCAACCACTGCGTCAATGAATGCTGGTTGATGCGTTGCATTTGTGAGTATGAGTGACAACTTGAAAGGCTTCATATGGCTGAGTATGTGATGACTGCTGTAAAAGAATATGCTACATAGGTTAACAGAAGCTTTTTTCTTTTTGTTTTTGTCTAGGCTAAAGTTTATTTTTAGGTTGGGCTTCATTAATGGTGTGTTAAACAAAAAAAAAAATGGTTGGACTACAAGGTTTTGGGCTGAAAAAACTGAACCTTACAAACTTGGTTCAATTGTGCAAACTCTGCGATTCTACCAATTCTATACAAGTTACCAATGAGTCTGAGTGAGTTTGCATCGACTCCGATTCTATCATCAATTTAACTCAATATCCCCACCTAAGATCATTAAATTGGGATTCTACCGAGTTGAATCACGATTTTAACAACATTGCATATGAGGCATATATTACTTCTTTCTACTATCTTATTTTTTTTAGCATTTTCCTATTCATTGAAAAAAACATAGTTATACGCTATAAGCAACGTTCAACAAATATTAATACAATCTTTTTTCCTACCTTAGTCTTCAAGCTAAGACGTTAGTCAACAAACAATGCCCAATTATATTTATCAATGATATCAGGGCATTTAGTAATCAGTTGCTCTTGGTTGCTAGCATCATTACTCTACCATAAATCTTGTCTTTTATCCTTTCACTTATATCCAATAGATTTAAAAATATAGTTCTTGTGTAGTTCAGTGTTAGCTACAAATTTAGCTTTCAATGTAAAAGACATATTGTTAGTAGGTCGTTAATTTCAAAAGTAGACAAATATTACCTTGATGGTATGGTTATAGACATTATCCTTGTAATCCATTGGAACTTTTTTCAACTAGGATAGCTGAGAGGAAATAATCTAAAATCTCTACCAACAGACCCTAAAAATCTGTTTAACAAACCATCTTCATCTCTAACTGGTTGACCATTAAGGTTCCAATGCAAAACAACCCGTTTACCACAAGGAAGATGCCAAACATCATTATATGTTGGTGTCCTTGGCTTTATTGTGTCATCATCATCTGTGAACATACGTTTAGTATATGAAATCAATGGCATTCAAGCAAAATACATTACAATTTTATAGTATTTGTACTAACTACAAGAATAATATTCGCAGGAGATTCATCTGGAAATGGTGTTTCTTTGCAGGTTCTTATTTCAAGAGGAGTGATCAAGGTGGTAGGGACTTGTCCTGAAGAGCCACCCTTTGATGGTATATGATTATTGCTAGTTGCTCCATGAAAGTGGCTCGAACTACTCATCATGTTCAAGAGGCATTTCATCTTCAAAATTCCTGCTAAGAGTTAAGCTAACATAAATTATAATAAAGAGATTAGAGGTAAATACACAATAAAATTAACATACAGTTATGCAATAAATCAAGACATGCATGAAAGATAAAATATAATGTAATATGTATAACTTAACATCTTGCCAATAATATATTTCCCTCTTCTGGAAACAACATATTTAAGTCTTAAAGATTGATATGGCTCACATTCGTAATACGCATTGTCACCTTTATCACCAATTTCTTATAAATTATATTATTCTACCTTTAATACTACTATTAACTAATGCAAAATTAAAGAAGTTATATAATCCTCCCAAGTATTGAGGAGTATTTCAAGACATATCAATCCAACTCTTATCCATTTCATAAGACAATATCTACTTAACTTTAAATCTCCTAAAATAATTTTTTCCAACACCAAAAGAGTATAAATTAAATAACATTAATCAATATTGAACATTATCCTTAATCAAATTTTAATATATGAGCTAACAAGCAAGATGTGCATAAAATTTTAGCATTATAACAATCTTTATTTGCATAAATAGATATTAAAAAAACTATAATCTATCAAAATTATTTCCATAAATTATGGAGAAATGAGTTAATATCACAATTTCTATTTCTACAAATAAGCATTACATAAACTCTTCTATGTTAACATTACATAAACTCTATTTACATATGTCAAAATATATGTGAATTTATGTTAAAGTTCCAAATAAACAAATAAGATTGACAAATTACATTTAAATGTTAAAAAAATTATATATTTTGATTCTACAAATTAAACATAAAAAAATATAAAAATTATTTAAAATCTAAATTTTAACATAACAATGTTCATTTAATTTTATTTCTAGCATAATAGGCATGTCAATTTTTTTTAAAAAAAAAAAAGACATTATTTAAAAAAACTAAGAAAAAACCCCTACTTGAATGGCAGCTGACAACTTCTGGCAAGTGGATGGTGGCTGAATAAGGAGGTTGCCGGCAAAAAGCTCCAACGACTATTGGTGGCAGCGACACACCTTGGAGGAAGAAGAGACCAACTTACACTTAATGGTCTTAATGAAAAAATGATGGCGTCAAACGACAGGGGTAGACTAAATGGCGGCAACCTAAGCGATAGCAAGAGACACTGATGGAGGGGGTTTAGGAAGAAGTAGGTTTGGAAGAAGAAAGGGTTAAAAGAACAAAAGAAGGATTATTTGGCTATCTCATGGGGAAAGGGGAAGAGGATGGGTGTACAACTAAGGTTTTTTAGCCTCCCAATCGTGGCTAAGTAGTCACGGTTGATATCAAACAGCAACTAAGATGAACTATGACTATAGTTATGGCACTAGCTACGATTGTACTAATTGTTGCTAGTGAACCATAGCTAGGTCCCACTTTTTTGGTAGTTATATATGTGTGTGTTTATATGTATAAACCATACATATTGTTTAATCCAACATTTCAAAAGTTTTTACAACATATTAAGAATAATTGTTCAAGGTCTAATTAAAAATAACATATTTACTTCGTATGAAAATGTCAAGTTTAGCTTATAGTAAAACTTGCATTTTAAAACATAGTTAAATATTTATAATATACACTACAAAAAATGAACATTAGACAATAATCAATGATATTTTTGTTTAATCATATACACTTGAATTTTTATTTTGTCAACAATTAATTGGGTGTTTTTGATATGTACCACCAAGAAATATTTATGAAAAAATTAATCAATTAATTTCTGTAGTTTATTCTAGTTTGTTAATCGGTCGCTATACTTTATTTTTTTAATAATCATTCCATACAATTTCAATTTGTTGGAACTTGATGGCACTCAACCTGAACACTATTTAGTTTTGGCTAACGTGGATTACCCATGTCGAAGAAGCTGCTTTCTTGGTGGACGATATGAACTAACTCTCTTGAATCTCTTGTATTGTGTACTATGTAGTTTTGTTTTGGCATTGCATTATTTTTACGTAAAAAAAAAAAAAAAGTTCAGGATTCCAAACCTGAAAGAAATCTGTGATAGAATATAATGGCTAATGGAATAATATTGAATGTAAAGTTTTCATAGAATGAGAAATAATTTTTTATTATTTTTGGTAAGACCACCAATAAAAAGGTGGAATACAAAGATTAAAATAACCAATTGCTTCAACAGAAATTGTGTTGGGAGACAATAAATGTAGAGCCAAGGGGAAAATTTTTTTAACGTAACAACTAAAGTCATATTTTGATTTGTATAACAAACTCTACTTATGTAAGATCAAATCCAAACTACACTAATAGTTTGCAATAATCATAAGATCATAAAAACACCAATATTCTTGCTTTCAAGAGTAATTCTCACGAACATATATGCCAAATTCATTGACATTACAACTTCAAGAAACAAACATGGGGAAATTTTACAAAAGTGAAATGCTTTGGACTTTATTCCAAATAACACAAATGAAGATCAAGTAAATTTACAAAGATATTTTTAACTCTACAGAGTACATTTTTCCTTATGCATCCGAAAGCAAATTAGCAGAAAGCAGAACACCCAAATTTACATGGACTATCCTTTGAGAAGGAAACAATCTTCAATACAAACCCAGAAAAACTATAAATATGACTCTTCTCAACCAGAAATCTGAATGGCGTCGAACTCAGACTTCTTGACACATCCCAAGTACACATAAATTTACAGAAATAGCTTCAGTATACACGATTTGTCTCTTTCTTACACATTTACATGTAATTCCAGAAAACAGAATATAAAATTTTATGCCAATACACTCCATGCTTTTAAGTGACACACTCTTCAATTCAAACCCAGAAAACATGAAATGTCATTCTTCTTAACCTGAAATCTCGATGGCCTTAACCTCAGGCTTCTTAACCTCTTCCTTTGGAACAGTCACAGTGAGAACCCCATTCTCCATTGAAGCCTTCACCTGATCCATCTTTGCATTCTCCGGCAGTCTGAACCTCCTCAAGAACTTGCCGCTGCTACGCTTGACGCGATACCATTTATCGTTTTTGTCTTCTTTCTCGACGTTCCTCTCTCCGCTTATCTGAAGCACCCTGTTATCTTCAATCTCAACCTTCACCTCATCCTTCTTCAGTCCAGGAAGGTCAGCCTTGAATACATGGGCTTCAGGGGTCTCCTTCCAATCACACGCGTATTCACAAATGCGGAATTTTCCTGAGAAGTTGAGAGAGAAGAGGGGAAAGGAAAATCCTTGAAGGGATCCCAGACGTTGAGAGAACAAGGATCAAAGACGTTGCTCCTTCTGCCACCAAAGAAACTTGGGATCAGCGACATTTTCTATATACTTGGACCTTGAGTGAACAACAACAGCGAGAGTAGAAGATGCTCAAATTTGGTGCTCGGTAAGTCGAATGTCTGCAACTCTGATGCTACTCGGCGGACATATCGGGTATTTAAATGGAACGGAGGCGTAATCTGGTACTTTCGGGAAAGTTTGTGAGAATTCTAGAAGTTATGTGACATTCCGGCCTTGGCTATTGGCAGTTGGCATCGACCACGAAGGAATTGTCCAGAAATACCATTGGGCTTCAAAGCCCAAATTCTTGGATACCTGGCTTGTTAAAGTTGATTTTGTTCTTCCCCAATCTCCATCATGCCAAATTATATTATCATAAAACATACTTAACAAATAAATTATGCTTGGCCAACATAGTGTAAAGAATTTGAATTTACATTTAATACAACTTCGAGAAACATCTTATGTTTGAATTACATATATATTAAGTGTAGTTTTAAAATATTATAGTGTAGATAATATTTACTATGTCATTTTTAAATCTTATCTATGATGAATTTGTCATACAAACTATAAAAAATAACACTGGAGGGTCAAAGAAAAAAATTCAAGAAAAACATTATTTTAATCTTTAACTTTTGAATTTAATCTCATTTTGATTATCTATAGATTAAACATCTCGAAATGATCCTCCATGAATTATTTGTCTCAAAATTGTCTTCTATTTTTTAACTTAGTTCCATTTAGATAGTGATTATTTTGAATTAGATCTTAAAAAATATGTAAAGGACCACTATGAGATTTCCAATTCATAAAGGTTCAAAATAAAACTAAGTTCAAAAGTAGAGTGTTGAAATAATATTTTTCATATGAAAATTCATTTGGAGTGATAATAGATACAAAAAGAGGATGCCCAATTTCAAAGAATATTTTAATGACATATATGTTATCTTAAAGATGTTAAACAAGATAGAGTGAATTAATTATTTTTTAAATTAAAATATACAAGTTATTATTTTAATTTAATATGAATAAGGCTAAGTAAATATTTCAGGGAATTACGAGTATTAGTATAAAATTGTGTTCTACTATATAATCATGCTATAAGAATTTTAAAATATTGTTGTAGCGTGCCCAAAAAATATCAATAATAGCTATTTTATGAACTCTTAATTAACTAGTGTGTGTTGAGGAGTGTAACCATTGGGTGGGTTTCTTTACCACCGAGATTGGATCCTCTCCTGTGTTAGCCGTGTTTTGCTTCTTCTTTTTTTTTTTTTTAATTTTGTTAAAAATGAATTGTTTTTCAAAAATTTATTATTAAATTTTGCTAAAAAATTGTTAAATGTTTTTAATACTAATATTTTATTTTTTAAACAAATATTGTTATCATGTTAATAAATAAACTAGTATAGTGTCGGTGAACGAACATGATCAAAATGTCATCTTATTAAGAAAATAAATTATAAAATGTTGAATATAATACTTAATTTAATACTGTAAACATATTAGTATTTTAATAAATAAATTGGTGCAGTATATCTAACTGTTTCTTATATTAGAAATTGATCAATTTTTTTCAATAAAATCTAATATATTAATGTTTTTATACATGTAATAATTTTTTAAAAAGTTTTAGATATATTAATATATAAAATAGAAAATAAGAACAGGATAACAGGACCCTCTCCTGTTCCACTAGAAGAGGATAGGATCCAATTTTGTCTAGGTTAAGAATATTGGAGGATTTTGTTTTCTCTTTTACCTAATAGTTTTTGTCGCCTTATTGGTCCTTGTTAGACTTGTAAGCGTACTGAAAGGTAATTTTTGAAGCTAGTAAGGGAAGTTGCAGTAAAAGAAGTATTCACTTGTAAGTAGCACTTGATGTTGCAAGTGTATAAATGTATAAAGGCAATACTAATAAATCAATCAATAAATAGGTTAGTATTTTCAAGCCTAAAACGCACTTTTTCACCAATAACCCTCGAATGCTGAATAGCAAAAAGAAACAAATAAGTTTTTAAAATCAAACATAATTATGATGTAGTGTTTAAAGATATAAAACTAGGCTTATAATATAAAATGGTTTTATTAATTGGAGGGGTGTGATTTTAATACCTTACAGTTAAACGAGCACTGATGTTGTAGGTTTAGTATATAATAATGGATTTTGGCAGAAAAGGAATGAGATTAAAAATAAGAATAAGATAAAATAGAAAAAAAAATTGATATTAAAACTTGTTGAATATGTTAAGAATAAAAAAAATAATAAAATTGTAAAATTTGTTTGGTATAATAGACATAATAATAGAATAAAAATGATAATGGTTGAGATGATTGAAATATTCTTAAACCAAAAATATTAAATAAATATTTTTTAAAATTATTTTATAAATAATATTAAATTATTTATATTAAATGTAATAAATGATTTTATAATTTTTTAACAGCTTTATGAATTCAAAAAAAAAAAGTGAAAAATAAATGGTCAAGATTGGTTTCTTCGACTTCTTTTAGCTACGCCTCAACCGAAGCAATAGATAGAATGATAGGTAGGATCATTAAAGCTAAGGGTATTTTGGTATTATCCTCAAATATTCCGGTCCCTCTGACTTCATTCCACCAGCCTATCAAAGGAGAGAACTTTCCCTCTTTTGTGGAAGACCTTACAGGAAAGGAGTATTGTTTCCAACGTATCAAACATCATTCCAACTTAATCCCTTACCCACTCCCTCTTCCTCAAGGTCCTTTACAAGCTATCAAACGTGGCCATATAGTATTGTGAATTTTATAATATTGCTGTGAATTATTAAATTTTGATATAATAATTTACATATTTTATATATATTTAAATATTATTGTACCAAAATGTATAGAGTATTAGATTTTGATATGATAATTTATTGCAAAATTTATCATACTATAGAAGATCTTGAGATTAGTTAAACTACTAACTATTTATGTAATACTTATTCTAGTTCTAGTATATAAGTGGAAAATCCACCCACTTGATATAAATAATGTGTTTTTTGTGGTATGTTTTATGAAAGTTTATATGCAACAATTGGTTCGCCTTAAACATGTAAACAAAAGTTTAATTTACAAATTAAATAAAGCCTTATATGAACATAAGCAAGCCCTTAGGGCCAGATAGGCTCAACAAAGTGAGTGTGACCAACCGCTCTTTATATAAATCACCTCTTGGCAATGCATAGGAGTTTGGCCAACACCTTGGTTGAATTGCTCTAACTCAAGTTTAAGTTTAATGAACTACTTGTTGTATATACTTTATCTATCGTTATTTTTTGTGATGATTTAAATATAATTTTAATGAGAGTCAATCTTATTTTGTACTCCAAAACAAACATATTTTAGTTAGACTTACACTTCTTTTTTGAAAAGGCATTAAGTAAATAGGTTGTGGTCAAGTACATTCCTTCTTATTTTCAAGTTACAAACATCTTAACCAAATTTTTCTATGCCTATAATTCAAAGAATTAAGACACAAATTTTAAATTAGTGATAAGGTTGACATATACTTGCAAGGGAGATAACATGAAAAGAACATAAAGTTGTCGGTGCACATGTAAAGTTGGTTTAAGGAGGCAGTTAGGTATTTGATGATTTAAATTTCCATTAATAAGCCATGTAATCATAATTTATTTATATAAATTAAGTATAAAGAATTTTAATTAGAACTGAAATTGATAGTAAGAAGCATGTGATGCTCTGAGTGTATAATTACATGAATGCTATACTGATTAATTAATCAAGAAGGTCTCCCTCTTCATTCTCTTACTGTAACTAGTCCCGTTACTTTTTTACTTTTGTTTTGCTTTGTTTCTTTGTTTGTTTTTGTTGTATATTAAGGACCAAAAGAAAAAACTTTTAATTAAAAAGAACCATTGCTAATTTCTATTCAATTAATCAAGATTTCACGACAATTTTAAATTGACTGTACCCTTAAAACATTCTAAGAGAATTTGGAGGACAAATTTTCAAAAATTGACTAAATAGAACCAAAATCAATACCCCTAAATGGTGATAATTGATGAAGATCAACGTTACCAGATTTATAGTGATGCTTGTAAATTTTAAAGGCGTTTGTAGAATCTTATATGAGTAATTATATTTTTGAAAATTTGATTTTAAATAAACATACTCTAAAAAATGTTGTACCTTTATATTTGATTTATTGTAAACATTTTAAGAAATTTAATATTTATTAATTTTTAAAATTACATATTTATATTCATTATTATTTTATCAGTTGTATATTTTTATTATAATTTAGTATTAATTATTTATTAAATTAATTTTTATTTGCATTTTATTGTTATATAATTTAATACAAATATATTATATATTATTTTTGAAAGAATTTTAAGATAAAAAAGATTAAATATTTATCTTACCATGTCTAAACTTCTTATTTCTCTTGAAAATTTATTATTTCCACCTCCCCATATATAAATGAAAATGTAGAGTTGCATAAGAATATTGCATACTATCAAACTTGAATATATATTTTGCCTATAAAACATTCCAAAGAATGAAAAATATATATATTCCGCAAACCAAGTCGATTTCCATATTGCAGAATGTTTGAGGCTGGGCCTTCAAAATCCCAATATTTCAGTTCAGAGTGCAAATGGCGAAACGCCGCATTGTAAATTCGGTTTATTGTCATACATAACAATAATAAAGCATCCCTTTGCAAATACAAGTCCCTAGCTGATCTTATTTCGCATGCCTGGAGGAAAGATTCTGCGTAAGGAACACAAGCCCATAACGGATTTGACGAGCTTCCATGGGGCATTGGTTCAAACTCTCCCGGTCAATTTCAATCTTCAAGGAAATACATTAAAAATCTTATGGACCTCAACGACAACAATTTTCACGGTCATACTGTTTGAGATTAGAAATGTTGATAGTTTCGAGAAACAAGAACAAATTCAAAATGGGGAAAATTAAATTAAAGAAGCCAAATGGGCTAAATTTTATTACAAGTAACTCAAATCCAGATCAAGTAAGTTGACAAAGACACGTTTAACCATACACGACGCTATATTTCTCGTACATCCCAAGGCAATTTACCAGAAAGCAAAACATACAATTTTACACGGACTCTCTTATTTTAGAAAGAAACAGTCTTCAATTCAAATCCCGGAAAACTTTAAATATATGATTTTTCTCAACCAGCGATCTGAATTGCCTTAACCTCTGGCTTCTTAACCTCTTCCTTTGGAACAGTGACAGTGAGAACCCCATTCTCCATGGAAGCCTCCACCTGATCCATTTTTGCGTTCTCCGGCAGCCTAAACCTCCTCACGAATTTGCCACTGCTGCGCTCAATGCGATGCCATCTGTCTTTCTTGTCTTCTTTCTGGACGTTCCTCTCTCCGCTTATCTGAAGCACCCTGTCATCTTCAATCTCAACTTTGACCTCCTCCTTCTTTAGCCCCGGAAGATCGGCCTTGAACACATGGGCTTCTGGAGTCTCCTTCCAATCCACCCATGTATTCACAAATGCAGAATTTTCCTGAGAAGAAGTTGAGAGAGAAGAGGGGAAAGGAAAATCCTTGAAGGGATCCCAGACGTCGAGAGAAAAGGGATCGAAGATGTTGTTCCTTCTGCCACCGAAGAAACTTGGGATCAACGACATTTCCTATTCTTCAAGCTCGGGTAAGAGGGTATACTAGAGCTGAGTTAGTTGATTGTCTGCGTTTCTATGGTGCCTGAAGAAAGTGACATATCGGGCATTTAAACCAAGCGGCGGAGTAGTCTAGTACATTCGAGGCTCATTTCTGATAATTCCAGATGGACCAGAACTTTTCGCGATATTCTGCCTTTATTTTATTTTATTTTACTTTAGACTCATAGCTTTCAAGATTTTGGACCTTGAGCTCTTGACACCGACCATTAACGAAGTATCTAGATGGTCACGTGGGCCCAATTGCTTGGATACTGGGCTTCGTCTAATCAAAACTTTTTGGGCCTACCAATTTTCTCCAACTTCGATGATTGTATTGAAATTGGAGTTCGGAGTCGGACACTAGGAGAAAATAGATGTATTGATAATTCTTTGAAATAATAAAATAAAGTTGAATCCGAAAAGAAAATCACAAAATTTAATTTTCCAAAAAGCAGTATAATTAAAATAAATCTCAGTATCAATATAATTTAAATATTTCCTACTGTACGTTAGGATAGAGTTAAATTACAATTAATAGTATCTTGACGTCTCGTTTATTCTTGTTCAAAATATAGTTGTTTATTCATTTAATTATTTTGTCATCGGATTAAAAAACACTTTTATTTATCAATATTTTTTTATAAAGTATAAGATTATATATTCAAGTAATTTCAAACTTGTTAGAAATTTAATTGCGTATGTTCGCATATGATTATTTTTTGAATTTTAAAAATTTCAGACTATTGTATAATTTGTTGGGGATCATAACTTTAGTTGACTTTTTAAATGGAATAAATTTTTTTGTCAAGTTTAAAAGTTTTTGAGTAATGCAGTTGTCATAATTAAAATTAAAGTAATCATATTAATTGAGAAAACTTATACATATTAGTTACAATTTTATTATAATAAAAACTCATATGCAGTGATTTATATTTTTATACATTATTTTTAATTAACACATAACAAGTATATAATTTTTAACAATATTATAATATATGTATATTTTTACAAATAATTGTATAAATCTTAAATTAAATTATGTACTTTTTACATGTTAACTATACACTTGTTTAATATAATTATCATTTAGTTTAATTAAAGATCTTATATTAAAAATAAAAACTAAGTATATTATAGGCCTTATAAGGCTTCCAGTCAACGCAGTTAGAGTTATCATAGATTTCTATTTATCTTAAACTTCTATTAATTTTGTCAAAAAATGATAATATTATTTGAATAAATGAATAAATAATTTTAAACATTTATAATGATTAATTTGAATTAAGTTGATAATTTTTATTTAATTAAAATATATGGAATAAATTTACGTTAAATAAAAAGATTTTATCAAAATAAATACATAGATGTGATATATCAAAATAAATGTATAAAAGAGAAGAAATGAAATTGAGAAAAGAGGTTAGTGAGTGAAAAACAGTAAAAGTTAATATGCTAATTAATTGTTTTAATCGAGATTATTTCTCTTTTTTTACTTTTTTCTCTATCACTGTATTAAGGAAAAACTCCATCTTTTTGCTCAAACAAAAATTGCGTTTGCCCCTGAAACCTAACCCAACAAAATATTAAACAAATATTTTTAAAAATAACAAAAAATTGCTTTTTCTAGAAAAATAAATGATCTAAAAGAGGCTTTTTTTTTTCTTTTGCCAAAAACCTTCTTTTTTGTTTAGTCTAAAGGAGGCTATTAGTCATAGGTTCTATCTGTGTTTTTTAATTCTCAAATAAATCATTACTATAACATCAGAAGGAAAGATAACAAACATCATTATAGTTAGTTAGCTTCCAAATCATGTATTCGACTGATAGCGATGGGAGATTTCTGTAATTTTTACGGCAAACATTTTAGTTCATTTAACTTTCAGATTATTTATAATTATCAGATTAAAATTTTAAATTAATTATAAATCGTTAAATTTTTTACAATAATTAATATTAATTATCAATCAAATGAAAAATAACTACAGGTAATCCAAATTCACATGTCACCTGCACGCAGCACCAAAGCTGGAGACCGGGGAGAGACTATCACAATATTCTTTCTATTACTTTCTGTCCTTTTCCTCTTTTCTACTTTCCTCTTTATCTTACTTTCCTTTTCTGAATAGTTATTCTTAACTCTATCATCTTAAGTATTGAACCAGCTGAGGCAACAAGATTAAATTTGAAAAGGGAAAAATATATAGACAGAAGTAAAACGAGCTAGAGTTTATTCCAATTACCACTCTTCAGGACGAAATAAGTTTACAGAACACATCAACATTACACAATGATTTTTTTTTCCCCCTCATCCAAAGGCAATTTACCAGAAAGCAGCACACCCAATTTTACAAAGATGACTAATGCTATGACACAAAGAAACACTCTTCAATGCAAAGCCAGAGAACAGAGAGCCACCTTTTCTCAATCAGAAATCGGAATGGCCTTAGCCTCAGGCTTCTTGGTCTCTTCCTTTGGAACAGTCACAGTGAGAACCCCATTCTCCATAGAAGCCTTGACCTGATCCATGTTTGCATTCTCTGGCAATCTGAATCTCCTCAAGAACTTGCCACTGCTGCGCTCAACGCGATGCCATTTGTCGTTTTTGTCTTCCTTCTCAACATTCCTCTCTCCGCTTATCTTAAGCACTCGGTCATCTTCGATCTCAACCTTCACCTCCTCCTTCCTGAGCCCAGGAAGATCAGCCTTGAACACATGGGCTTCTGGAGTCTCCTTCCAATCCACCCGAGTGTCCAGAAATGCAGAATTTTCCCGGGACGAAGTAGAAAAAGAAGTGAGGGAAGGAAAATCTCTAAAGGGGTCCGAGAGGTCAATGGAGAAGGGATCAAACACGCTGCTTCTTCGGCCACCGAAGACAGTTGGAATGAGCGACATTTTTCAGTTGATGCTTGAGAAGAAGACGATGTTAGACAGTAATGCGAGCTGAACTGATGATTGATGAACCCGACTCCGATTGCTGCTTGGTCTTTTGGGTGGATACATTGGGTATTTAAAATAATTTGGGGAGAAATCTAGTACTTTCATGTGATTTCTGTCGGATTTTTCAGGAAATTTCTGAAAATGCAGATCGCCACCAGCCAAGAAGAGTCCAGAGTATAGATGATTTCTTGTTCAGGCAGAGAACCCTTTTCCTTTTCACGATCTCTAGATGTTTCTGTTTAGATTAAAAGTAAATTTATATCCCAAAAATACAATTAATGATAGAAATTTATTTTCAATCAGGAATATATACCCAATAAAATTATAGATAGTATATCAAATAAAATTTTAAGAGTTTTAAATGGTAATTTAGTTTATAAAAAATTAAAATTCATATTAAATACAAATTTTGCTATTTCAATAGCATACATGAATATGAATAAAACTTTAATGGTATATTATAAATTAAAAAGAATAAAAATACCTTTAGGAAATAAAATTATTAGTATTATAAGAATAGTAGGACTAGTATTTTTTAATGGACATAAAATTTATAAGAAAAATTAAGGTAAAATTACAATACAAAAATAATTTATATTAGTATTAGAAGAACTCAAACTAGACCCTATAAAGATTACAATACCAAGACAACTATAATTAGAATTAGATAATACCAGAGAAATTAAAAATGATTATGAACAGAGACGAATATAGTATGATAATAATATAAGAAAAAGAAGTATAAAAATCAACACACCAACAGACATAAATATTAACATTAACCCTATAAACAGCTTAAAAAGTTTAAGTTTATCAAGAATCATGACCAATATCAAGAAGGAGTTTTAGAACCTTTAGTTTTAACTAAAATAAGAACTAATACCCTAAGTATAGACCTAATCGAATCACTAGATAATACAAACTATATATTGGTAGAGATCCAAAAAGAAGAAATATGTAAAGAAATAATAGCAATCATAGACCCTGAATAAGACATTAGCATAATCTAATTAGAATATACTAATAATGATATAGAAATAACTAAACAAGGAACAAAGACTAATGTGACCCTTAGATTTGAAAAAAGAGAAATAATAAAAATTAAGTTATAGGTAGACAAAGAAATTAAAGAGACAGAAAGCCACAAATTAATCATAGGACTAGACTTCCTAAACCAAGTAACTCCATATAGAATACAAAAAGACAGGATCCTTTTAAATATTAACCAAGTAGTAGTAATTCTATGAAAAATAAAATTGGTTTAGAATGAGATTTTATTACATATTACTCAAATTCAATTATAACAAATATTAGTCAAGAAAATACCATGTCATGGTAAATATAGGAGTAAATATGACTATAACCAAATATAATGTATTACCCTTAGAATAATGGAAAAAAAGAAAAACCACTAAAATGACTAGTGCAGGAAAAGAAGTTCATTTCTTAGAATTATCTGCAGAAAATATAATAGTCCAAATAGGAGATTACGAATTAAAAATACCTTTAATGTATCAATATAATGAAGCCACACCTGATATTATTTTAGCTATGGATTTCTTAAAACCATATATGCCATTACATTTTACCCTAAAAGCTTTAGTGTTTACTACCCTTTGTAAACACCAGACATAGGCACTTAGAATACTAGACCTTTAAAGAAGAACAGATACTGTATTTCACAAAAAGAAATTAAATGATGAAGTCCAATTTGTACCCAATAAAGAGCCCATAAAAAATGAAAAAAAATAAAATTCATAACATTCAAGCCAAAACGATAGAACAGATATTAGAAGAAAATTATAGCGATAATCCCTTAGTTCATTGGGAAAAATCCAAACCATTAGCTAAAATAAAACTCTTATATTATAGTAAAGAAATCAATAGTAAACCTTATCCATGGACAGAAGAAAATAGAAAAGAATTTACCATACATATAAATGAAGAAACAATATGAATTAATTAGAGAAAGTAAATTTAGGTTTTCCTCGCTAGCTATGATAGTAGTCAAACACAATGAAGAAAGGAGAGGAAAATCTAAAATGGTAATTAATTACAAAAAATTAAATGAAATTGCAATTAGAAATAGGTGTCCAATCCCAAAAATAGACTTCTATTTAACCTTATTAAAGGAAAACAAATATTTAGTAAATTTGATTGCAAATCAAGTTTTTTTTAGATTAAGTTAGAAGAAGATAGCAAAAAAAATACAGTCTTTAGTACATCAAAATGACTTTATGAATGGAATGTATCACCTATGGGTTTCCACAACAGTCCCAATATATTTCAGGATTATATTATGAAATTATTACTACCAATAAGAGATATTATTATAATATATATAGATGATATTTTAATCTTTTCAGAAAATAAAACGGAACATGAAATACATTTAGAAAAGTTTATAACTTTAATAAAAGAAAAAGGATTGAATATATCACATAAGAAAGCCAAACTGAGAAAATTGAGAATAGGATTTTTAGGTCAATATATCTCTAAAGATGGTATAAAATTACAAGAACATATAAGTAAGAAAGTATTAGATTTCCCAGAAATAACTACGAAAAAAGAGTTAAAATCATTTTTAGGATTAGTAAACCAAGCTAAAAATTATATTCCAAATTTATCCAAATACACATCTAAAATATCAAAATTAGCAAGGGAAACTTATGAATGGAAGTGGGAAGACAATAGCAAATATATTATAGAAAGAATTAAACACTTGTGTAAAAATTTACAAAAATTAAGCATTCCTACTACTCAACATATAAAATGGATTATATATACAGATGCATTAGAAAATTATTGGGATGTAGCTTTATATCATGAAAATGAAGAAGGAAAAGAATTAATCACTAGATATGCTAGCGGTAAATTTAACCCTAGTCAAACAAAATATTACTCTAATTGGAAAGAATTTTTAGCTGTTGTCAAAGCAATTGAAAAATTCGAATTTCTTAAAGTAAATTCAAAATTTACAATTAGGACAGATAACGCGTAAGTAAAACACTGGATCAACAGAGGGATAAGATCAAGTAAATTATCTGACAAAATGTTAATTAAATGGCAAAGTGATTTAGCTTATTATGATTATATTGTTGAATATATTAAAGATAAAAATAAATTGGTTGCTGACTATTTGATCAGAGATTAAGCTAACAAATAATAAGACGAATATGGCCCAGCTAAATAGCCCTGCACGGGAGACAACTAATCCAACTATAGAACAATTAGCTCTGCGATTCTCCATGTTAGAAGTAAACATGGGGACGGAGAAAAGTCGGAACTTTAGCTATTTTACAAATATTTCAAGCACTTTAAAGAACATTATTGATCAATTAAACCAATATGGTGACAACTAGAAGCTGGTTCTTCTAACTAGGCATCTCTTTCAGCCTATTATCCAATCCAATTATTCCAAACCCATTACCTTTAGAAAATCAAACCTTAACTAGCCCATGTCAAAACCAAATAAAGACTTTTTTAGACAAAAACAAAAAAGGAAAAGAGGTTGGAACCTCTGGCCCAATAGCTAGTCCAGCGAGAAAAACATTAGCTCTTAGTCCATTAACCCTAGTCAAAGAAGTCAATCCACCACCAAAACCCACAAAGACCCCAAATCCAAAAATTTAAGAACACTTCGACTATTTTCTCATGCTAATCCAATATTTAAACAACTTTAACCTCCCAATTTCAAAGACCATTAAATACATCTCACGTTATGCCATTAACAAAGCAATTATCTTCCCAGGTATAGACCTTGAAATAGTTCAAACTTTATTCAGCTATAGACTTATCCAATCTATTTACCCATCAGCAGACATGAAAGAAATCTCTCTATTACCCAAATCATTAATCGAGATGTCTAAACATTATTTTGGCATAGTCACACAATACCAAGTCTATATCAGATGTTATTCCATAATAGCTATATTTGTAGCCAAAAATTTTATCCACCCATTAACCTGATCTAATTTGGAACCACAAAAGAGCCTTTTAAGTTCCAAGAAGAAGCCAAAGAAGAAATTCCCTCAGACTAAATATTTTCCACCTTATCCCGATTAAGAGCTATGGAAATGAACATAATTATGAATGAGCTAACCAGGACTTTAACAAAAGACGAGGCCCAATGGACCTATTTTACAAGCCTAACAACCTGCATTTATTCAACCAAAAGAAATAGCAAACAATATAGACAGTTCAAAAATTGGTACAATCGAGTAAGGATAAATAACATGGAACATTCCGAACAGACAAAAATCTGAATATGCGAAAAATTATCCAAATTTCCAGAACACCAATGTAAGCATTGCCAGGAACAGAATGACTTAGAATACACACAATTATCTTGCTCAATTGATTTGAGCAACTGAAAAAAAAAAAAAAAAAAGAGTCTACCAATAAAAGAAATAGAAAAAGAAAAGATTCCAAGCACTTAGCTAACAAAGACCACAAGGAAACTACTGACACTAAAGGAGCAAGGACAATACATGAAGAATAAGATAAGAATGCATCATCCAAGGACAATAATGAAGACCAAAGACTGACCAAGGACACACGAAAAGGAAGCAAGCAATTATGAAGACCACTAAAGCAAGTAACTAAAGGACAATTATGACATCTGCTTTAGTACGAAGAGGTGAAGACCAAGAGTTGAGCATCTTGTATAGTATTCTCTTAGGCTATTTAAGATCACTAAGTTTCATTGTAATGGCATTTGAATATCGAAACTTGACTGCCTCCTAAGTTTTCAAAGCATTCAATCTTCCAGCATTCAAACTCTCTCTTGTATTTCCATCCTTTTATGTATATTTCCATAACCATCAATAAAATCTTCGTATAATTTCCCACCAATTATATGTGTTCAAAGTTTATTCTCTGGGTTCGTCATCCAACACTATTGTTTAAACAATATTGTAGAACTCTAAGGTATAAGTAACTAAACTCTTGTAGGGGAACTAAGGTGAAGTTTATTTTCCAAAATTCATAAGAATGATTTGATCCTATTGTTTGATTACTGGTAGAATTACTGTTCACCATAAATATGTTTTAGTATGTAACCTAAGTACACCTTAAGTAAGAAACGAAATAAGATTGTGCAGATTTAAGGTTGAAGGAGGGAAGTCAGTACATTAGTACTGTAAAAGACCCTTGTATGAAAGAGGACAAGATTCCTTCAAACTTGACTTTAAATCAGTCAAAATTTAGGTTATATTCTAAATCAAATTTATGCTAAATAGTGATTTTACTGAGTTATCACATAATGGTATCAGAGCATGGTTATGATGAATGGATTTAAACGAAACTTTAGTTTCCCTTAATCTCATTAATTGTGCTTGTTTGAGTTTTACTTGATTGATTAGTAGTAGTTTAATTTTGCCACTATGTATTCATTAAGTAAATTAGAACCTAAAATGTATTGTATTAATGAAAAGAATATTCCAAAACATTCTTATTTCCCTAATCAGAATAACCAATCAGTAGTGTTTGCCACTCCGTTCATCTTAGATGGTGAAGGAGATGAAACTTTTAACCAAAATAACTGGACTAATATGTATTTGATGAAACAATTAGGATGTTATGTGAATAAAAATTTAGCCAAAGATTTAGAAGTAAATGATTTAGAAAAAACTTTAAAAGATTACAAAAGAAGTTAGAAAAACTTTAGAGACAGTACCTCTAAATCAAATTCTAACTAGATTACAATAATTAACAAAACCAATAGAACAACAAATTTATGAGTTAAAATTAGATATTACTTTAATTAAAAATGAAATAATAAATATGAAAACAAAAATGAATGAATTAAATAGCTTAGTAAAAAGAGCACTAGGAATTAAGGATAAAACAAAACAACATATAATAAAAATTAAATAAGAAAATAAAATTAATACTATGACAACTATGAGAGAAGCCTTATTCGGTGAAAAACTAGAAGAACAAATTAGAGAACAAGAAGTAAACAAGAATATGCAAGAAACCAAAATTGTAATAGGACAATTACAAAAAGGACAAGAAGTGTTAAACAAAAATTTATGGTCAATTTATGAAGAATAAAAGGAAGAAATACACCTATGAATACAGAAATAGTAGAAAGAGGAAAAGACCAAAAAAATTATATTGAAGAAGTCAAAGAGAATATTACATTAACAAATGAAGATTATAGAATTACAAAATTCACATGTCAATTAGGTATAGACATCCAAGTATTTATAGATAGATTTATCCCTAAAAGAAAAAATCAAAGAAAAGAAATTAATATGTGAACATTAGAAGAAATAGAGGATATGGAACAAGAAGAAATAGAAAACTGAATGGGAAGTGAAAAAGGATTAGAAGCCATTAGAAAAGAATAGGAAAATTCATCAATTATAAAAGACATGGAAGAATACCAAGACTCTAATGTATCATTTGAAATAAACATGAATAAATAACAAGACAGAAGTATAGTACAAAGCAATGTCACAAAACAACATCAACGACAACAACAACAATCCTTTAGACCACTAGACCTAACCCGACCAGATTATATGCAAATAGACCCAGAAATTGGTATTAGAGAAGAAAGAGAAAAAGAAGCAAAAAGAGATAATCTTAGACAGAGAGAATCTACTAGAACAAATGACACAGAAATAGGATATATATTTGAAACAACTTATGGATCTTCAAATAATCCAACTAGATTAGAACAATTTGAAACAAGGTCAATACCAAATGTAGGAATATGGTTAGATCTATATTGTATGAAAGATGATGAAAGAAGAATAAAAGAATAAGCGAAAGCTTAATTTATTACTTTAGCAAATAGAGGGGTAGATACATAATCATCTAGTTTAATTGTAGAATCAAGTTTTGTAGGAATAGTACAAGATTAGTGGAAAAGCCAAGACTAAGAATTTAGAGAAAACACTAGGAAAGTCTCACAATATAATAGCAGAAAGGAATTTTATGCAACTTTAGTCAGACAATATGAACAAGTATTAAGAGCAGAAGTTCTAGGCCGAAGTGTAGGGGTAGAAGAAACAACTAGAAAAGAAAGAGCCATCCAAAGCTTATATCAAATAGGAATTTGCACATTAGATCCTGATGATATAGAAGGATATACATGTGAATATAGCAAATATTATTACCAAGCAAGATTAAAAAGTTATGGTGAAAAGAAAGTATATTTAGATATATTTTATAGATAATTACCAAGGATATTAGGCGACAAAGTAATAAGAGATTATTATAACGCATTAGCAGACAGACCAAATTTAATCCCATATGTAGATACCTTAGGAAGAAGAAAAGATTATCTACAAGAATATTTATCAAATAAATGTAAAGAAGTATGGGAAATACACAAATATTATAAAACTAATAAATTAATCCTAAAATGTGAAAAAAAATAAAAGTACCACAACAATGGGGCTGTAAGCCACCAAAACAACACAAATATCAAAAGAAAAATAAATATCTAAAATCCTATTCCAAATCATATAAAAAACACAGAAGATATAAATTCAGAAAGTATCCAAAAGAAAATTTTATTCAAAAATATAAACTGAGGAAATATCTTAATAAAGGAAGAAAATTTAATTACAAAAAATACCCAAAAAATGCCAATGTCATAATTGTGGAAGTAGGACACATATCTATAGAATGTAAAAGACCAAGGAAAAAAAATTATAAATACTATGGAAGTAGCAAAACTAGAAAACTTAGCACCTATAGAATTTGAAAATTTCCCAATAGAAGAAGCATATGAAAGTGATATAGAAATTTACAAAATCAAAAGAATATCTTATTAAGAAGAAAGCAGTACAAATACAGAAATTGAATATGAATCATTAGAAGAAGAAAATGAAATAAATATGATATAAGGAGAATCATCATTATCAAACCAAATAGAAGAATTACAAGAATATGACCAGTATGAAGAATTTAGAAACCTTGAAGAAGGAATAGTAGAATGAAGAATAAAATTCAGAAAAGACCAATATGATAAAATAAGAAATAAAGAATTATATATGTTAATAGAAGATTTATCAAAACAGAGTATAATCTCAAAAATAGGAAAACTAGGAGCTTTAAACAGTAATTTAGTCTATCAAAAATTAAAATTCACATTGGGTAATGGGCTAGAAGAGTCGCCTGGTTAGAAGAACCAACTTCTAGTTGTCTTAATCTTTCACCATATTGGTTTAATTGATCAATAATGTTCTTTAGAATGCTTGAAATATTCGTAAAATAGCTAGATTTCTGACTTTTCTCCATCCCCACGTTTACTTTTAACATGGAGAGTTGTAGAGCTAATTGTTCTATAGTTGGATTAGTTGTCTCCCGTGTAGGGCTATTTGGCTGGGCCCTATTCGTCTCATTATTTGTTGGCTCAATCTCTGCTCAAATAGTCAGCAACCAAGTTATTTTTACCTTTAATATATTCAACAATATAATCATAATAAGCTAAATCACTTTGCCATTTAATTAACATTTTGTCAGACAATTTACTTGATCTTATCCCTCTATCTATCCAGTGTTTTACTTGCGTGTTATTTGTCTTAATTGTAAATTTTGAATTTACTATAAGCAATTCAAATTTTTAACTGCTTTAACAACAGCTAAAAATTCTTTCCAATTAGAGTGATATTTTGTTTGACTGGGGTTAAATTTACTACTAGCATATCTAGTGATTAATTCTTTTCCTTTTTCATTTTCATGATATAAAACTGCTCCCCAATAATTTTCTGATGCATCTATATATATAAACCATTTTATATGTTGAGTAATAGGAATACTTAATTTTGGTAAATTTTTACACAAGTGTTTAATTCTTTCTATAATATATTTGCTATTGTCTTCCCACTTCTATTCACAAGCTTCCCCAACTAATTTTGATATTTTAGATGTGTATTTGGATAAATTTAGAACATAATTTCTGGCTTGGTTTACTAATCCTAAAAATGATCTTAACTCTTTTTCTGTAGTTATTTCTGGGAAATCTAATACATTTTTACTTATATGTTCTTGTAATTTTATATCATCTTTAGAGATATAATAACCTAAAAATCCTATTCTCGATTTTCTCAGTTCAACTTTCTTAAGTGATATATTTAATCATTTTTCTTCTATTAAAGTTATAAACTTTTCTAAATGTATTTCATGTTCCTTTTTAATTTCTAAAAAGATTAAAATATCATATATATATATATATATATATATTACAGCAACATCTCTTATTGGTAGTAATAATCTCATAATATAATCCTGAAATATACTGGGACTGTTATGGAAACCCATAGGTGATACATTCTGTTCATAAAGTCCTTCTGATGTACTAAAGGCTGTATATTTTTTGCTATCTTTTTCTAACTTAATCTGAAAGAAACCTAATTTGCAATCAAATTTACTAAATATTTGTTTTCCTCTAATAAGGTTAAATAGAAGTTCTATTTTTGGGATTGGATACCTATTTCTAATTGCAATTTCATTTAATTTTTTGTAATTAATTACCATTCTAGAGTTTCCTCTCCTTTCTTTATTGTGTTTGACTACTATCATAGCTGGCGAGGAATACCTAGATTTACTTTCTCTAATTAATTCATTTCATTTATATGCATGATAAATTCTTTTCTATTTTCTTTTATCCATAGATAAGGTTTACTATTGATTTCTTTACTATAATATAAGAGTTCTATTTTAGCTAATGGTTTGGATTTTTCCCAATGAACTAAGGGATTATCGCTATAATTTTCTTCTAATCTCTATTCTATCATTTTGGCTTGAATGTTATGAATTTTATTTTTCTCATTTTTTATGGGTTCTTTATTGGGTGCAAATTGGACTTCATCATTTGATTTCTTTTTGCGAAATACAGTATCTGTTCCTCTTTGAGGTCTCGTATTCTAAGTGCCTATGCCTGGTGTTTACAAGGGGTAGTAAACACTAAAGCTTTTGGGGTAAAATGTAATGGCATATATGGTTCTAAGAAATCCATAACTAAAATAATATTAGGTGTGGCTTCATTATATTGATACATTAAAGGTATTTTTAATTCGTAATCTCCTATTTGGACAATTACATTTTCTGCAGATAATTCTAAGAAATGAATTTCTTTTCCTGCACTAGTCATTTTAGTGGTTTTTCCTTTTTTTCCATTGTTCTGGGGGTAATACATTATACTTGGCTATAGTCATATTTGCTCTTCTATCTACCATGGCATGGTATTTTCTTGATTGATATTTGTTATAATTAAATTTGAGTAATATGTAATAAAATCTCATTCTAAACCAATTTTATTTTTCCTAGAATTTTATATATATATATATATATATATATTTGTTAATAGTAAATTTAAAAATAGTCATATCTTTGCTGCTTTACATTTAAACAATGAGCTAGAACACTAATTTAGTAGCCAAGGTTCACACTTAGGGGGTTCTTTATATGTATTTATGTATGATTAATATATGCAGTCCTTAGAAATTAAAATGATCAGGAAAATTTATACATGTGAATATATAAATGAATGAAATTATGTGAGTAATGAGGTTGTAATGTTTAAGGGTGAAAGAGTAAAGGAAATGAAGGCTGATGAAAACATTACTTTGTAGGGGTTGAAGGTATTGGTTCATGAAAAATGAGAAAGTTTCCCAAATTATGCAGTCTCTCAATTAATTTACTAGGACCCCTACTATGGCTAATTTTCATGCGGCATTGAAGGTTACACTTAGAGGAGTCTGATATCTAAACAATGGTTGATACATCCCACAAAATTCATTACAACTTGGTTTTATAAAGTTGTATGCGGAAATTTTAATTGCTCGACAAAAACATAGCTAGTAATATACTATGATCCGACACACTTCTGTACATTGATTTAATGTTTGAATATGTGTTTAAAAATTCTTGTGTAGCTATTGATGTGATTGTAAAAATGTGTTTATAAATTTTAGTTTGAACAATAAGTTTTGTTTGAATAATGTGTGTTAGAAGTCATTTGTTATCGCATCTAAAGTTCAACTCAATATTTGATCTCCAATTCGAGGATGATTCTCATCAGAATGCGTTTGACGCTATGTGTCAAGTTGGATTTGGATATTCTCCCGTAAACGAATTACGTGATATCATGTAAAAAAATTTGGACAATGAGATAAAATCTGATAGTCCAAATTATTTTTAAAATTTAGACTTTTCAATAAAAAATAATTTTTTAAAAAAAATATAATTATACATAAAAATTTATGAATATTTTAAATTATTTTTATACATAATAATATTTTATTGATGAAGAAAATAAAGGTCAAATTTGTTGTACACTTACAATTTTGAATGTATTTATGCACACAATTATAATGTAAGGACATAATTATAATAGTAATATTATTATTATTTTTAGTTGATATTATTACAATTATACCCCTAGATTATAACTAGGTGTATTGGTGTATTCAAAATTATAAGTATATCAAAGATGACACCAAAAGTAAATTATAAAATGAAAATAGTAGATTGTAAATTGTTAGAACTTGTTTATATTTCTTTTTATCATAATATCATTCTATTTTTAAAAAGTAATCTTAAGATGTAAGAAATAGATTATAAATTATGAGAAATAGTTATTTTTTTCTTCAATAAGATATCATTCTCTATAAAAAAAAATTAAAATATTAAAAAAAATCTTTATATATTATCATAAATTTATTTTTTAAAATTAATATTTATTGAAATAAAAAGTTTTGAAAAACCTTGGACCATCATATTTCATTTGATGGTCCAAATTTTTTTACAGTCCTCTAGTAATTCTTTTACAATAGGATATCCAAATCTGTATGAAGTTAAATTGTATAACTTTATACAATGCAATTCATTTTTATCATATGTTTGATGTATACATTAACTTATATAAACTTATATGATTAATTCTAGTTAAGCACATTTAACATAGTCGAGCACATATTACTTGTACAATGTGGTTTTCGGTAAAATTTTCTTTTAGTCCCTTATATATAAGATATTTCTCAATCTTCTCTTGTAAATTTTTTTTTACAATTTAGTCCCTCATAGATAATGTATATATATTTTTTTAATTTCTCACTATCTTTGCAATTTAATCCTTCACATAATTTTCTTTTCAATATAATGTAACACTTGCCAAATTATGATGCAAAATTTTATTGTTAGGAAAAGGGAGAGTATTACTATTTGTGGTGTGTATTATTAATTAGATATGAGTTTTGGCTTAGTTGTAAGGTTGGGCATTCAAATTTAAGAGCGTGTGGGTTCGAGATGCAGCTCCCTCATCCCTCAGGAATATTTTGATGCTGACATGTGTCCCCCCACAAGTGAAATTACCAAATTACCGTTTTTACTTTTCTTCCATTTTCCCGCCATTTTTCGTCAAAATCTCTCTGCCATTTTTTTTTATTTCTGCTACTTCTATCTACCATGCACCACCACCTCTGGCCAGCTCCTCCCCTCACCGACAATGCATTCTAGCTGATCATTGCCAGTAGTTGCCAGCGATAACAATGGATTTCTGGCGGTCTTCGCAAAGCCCATAATCAACAACTTTTCTGCATATTCGGTGAGTTTTAAGCATTTTCTTTTTTCATGAAAATGATGTTAGGAGAAGCATTTTTGTCCCTTATCCATTGAATTTCAGCTTTGGAAGCATGATTTTTGGCTAGGTTTTTAGAGTTGTTCTAATAGGGACCAAACTGAAAAGTTTTGAAATTTTGGTGTTTTCAGAAAATGGTGAAATTCTGAGATGTAATGGGTTTAAATGGGTTCTATAAGAACACTTTTAAGGTGTATGTCATGAAACCCTATTGTTCATCATAGTTTTTCTTGGGTTAAAGGCAAGGGTATGGAATTTGGGACTAAAATGAAAACTCAAAGTTTTTAGGGCAGAAAATGTAAATTGACAAAAAGTCTGGGAAAGTTAGTGATGGAATCAGGGAATATGAGCTAGGGTTTATTTTGAGTAATAAGAAGGAAGAGGAGTAATTCCTTACTTTCCAATTGACGTAGGTAGCTCGTAAGAGTAATACAATCACCTAAGGGAAGACATTGAGTTGTTAGTAGTTAACTACACTCAGGTGCGCAGATAGCACTCCCCAATACTTTTCTTTATACTTCACTTTTCATTATTTGGAAATGTTTTAAAATTATCATTTTTAATTTTTCCATGACTAAACTTTGTTAAAATTGAATTTATAAGTAGATGAAATCCCTTGATATATTATATGGCATTATGTATGGTTTTGAAAATGACTTTTGAGAAATATCATATGTACGATTATGAATAACTTATGGATAAACCATTATTGAAAAACAATGCGATTTCATGCATATTGGCTATATTCCCTTTTGCATGCTTGTTTTAATTCCATTATTTTTTGAAGGACTAGATAAGACACTGGTTGCCAACAGCAGTATTGTTAGCCCTTGGTGCACCTAGGTAATGACCCAACTATCATGGTTAATGATGATGCTAGGCCTGTGTGACGGCCATCACACTAGGACTGATGAATGATAATCTTCATGAGTTATGACTTCACGCCTATTGGTTATTTGCCCTCGAGGATTGTGTATTCTCACTTATTGTGATTTGCCCTTTGTGATTGTGTGCCACACCAAATTGGTCCTTTGTAGTCCTTCCCCTGAAATGATCCTAAAAAACTTATTGATTCCTTGTGTATGGTACTGTAAATTCAATGTTTTTGAAAAGAGTGTTATTTAGCTTAAACAATTTATTTGTAATGGTGATTACTTGAGGTTTAAATGCTATTTCATTTCAATCAACTCTTGATTAAGTTTTGATTTCAATTTATATATGAAATTTTGTTACTGATTTTGGGGTGCTATTTGCCAAAAAAAATTTGTCTCAGATAGGGAGACAGATGACTTCCCAGAGGCAGCGAAGTATATATGTGAAGTCTTGTAGGTGAGTCCGCTTGGGAAATTGTGGGATCTATCTCTTTTTGATTATTTGTTGTAAATGGCTCATTCTTTTTTAGATGTATAAAATTAGGGTGATAGCCATTGTTTTATATTCTGGGTTAGTTTAGTAACCACAGTTGAACTTTCCTTATTTGTTATATATTGGATATATGTTATACTGGGCTGTGCTGGTGAAAACGGAGCTCTTCTATATGTTTATATTGCCTTACAAGATATTGTAGAAATTTCAAGATGTCCTATTTACTAGGGAGGTTCTGCCGAAATTTCTACAAAACTCCTTCTTTGTATTAACCCCTTATTTTTATATTAAGGCAAGTTATATTACATATGATGTAAATTGTATAGTTTGGGTATGGTATTGAATGTCCCTCCAGTGAAAGGCTTGCAAGTTTGGGGAATTTCCTCGTGTCTTGTACCAGTCTCACTCTAAGGATTTTGGGGTGTGACATATAACTTCTTACATATATATATTTCTTTATTTGATTTTTCACAAATAAAATTGTTATTAACAATATCATAAAAATTAAGTTAAATTAAAAAATACAAACTCATAATTTTTTTCAATTTGGTTCCTCAAATATAAGATATTTTCAATATGCTCTCTCATATAATTATCTTCTCAATTTAGTCCCTCACATATGAATATTTCTCCATTTGATTACTCGCAAATAAAATTATCATAATATTCTTTAAGAATAAGTTAATTTAAAAAATATGAATCCATGGAATTTTTTTTCCAATTTAGTCTTTTATTATAAGATTTTAATGAATTTGATCTCTCATATGATTTTCTTGTCAATTAGTTCATTGCATATGTACATTTCTCCGTCTGATCCTTCACAAATAAAATTGTTATTAATAATATCCTAAGAAAACAAGTTGATTTAATAAATACGAACTTATAAAATTTTTTCTCAATTTGGTCGCTAACATGTAAGATATTTTTCAATGTGATCCCTTATTGAATTATCTTCTCAATTTGATCCGTCACATATGGACATTCCTTTGTTTGATCCTCATGAATAAAATTGTCATCAATAATATTTTCAAAAAATAAGTTAATTTAAAATTTTGAAAGACATTATTGACATTGTTTATATTTATGACGGACTAAATTGAGAAATATCTTATTTGTGAGAGACCAAATTGAAAAAAAAATTTTGTAAGGAACCAAATTAAGAAATATTCTATATGTTAGGGACCAAATGAGGTTTTACTCATGTATTCTTTATTTCAATTTTTGTTCCACTGAATATTAATGTGTATTGATATATCAATATGATTTGTATAAATGACAGAATGTTGGACAAATTCCTTATCTCTTCGGCATAACCTTACGATAATCTTAGACTTTATTAGATTTGATGTGGGACCATGAGTTACATTAGCTATAGAATCTGACGTATCTATACTCATCAAAATGTAAGATGTGTATATTTTTGTTTAAAAATTTTATTTGCAAATTATTTTGCATGCATCCATATGTAGTTGATAGTGTGCACCTGGAAATACGGCTTGACCTAATATTTAGCTTACATTAATCATCCTTATTTGTTTTCACATTATCAAGTAGTACCATGCACATTCCGGAGTAAATCTCTCTAATGCAAGTAATCTACACCTATAAATTTAGGCACCAATATAAGCATAAGCTATGATGGAAACATTATAAGACTGGCAATGAGAGCAAAAAGATTTCATCAAATTTTGGAATCAATTGTGTGATGCTTTATCACATTGATATAACCTTAAAGCCCATAAATCATATATACTTTCAAATAAATAAAATATTATTGCACATATACTTGTCAGTGGATTCATCCACAAACAATATCATAGGTTTCATGGAAAATTTCATTAAAAAAATTCACAATTATTGTTTATTGTTTATCTACATTTTTTTCGAAACACTTAGCCTTTTATATTTTAACAAGTTTATATAGTAAAAGACTTATACTAAATTAGTGTTTATGACCCAACCTCCACTTAACTTATGAAAGACTATCTGTCATTGGATTATGGTTCGTGCCTCTACAAACATAATGATATTATGGTCTTCCAAACTTCTTCACCAACGCCACATCTACCTAAGCCAATAATTTTGAAAGAGGTTAGGAAAATGAGCTCAAGGCATCCATGATCTATTGGTGGAGCCAGTTCATTCAGGCCATTTTGAGGTGTTACACCCTCTTCCTACATCACAGCACAAATGTAACAAGGATTTTGAGGCGTTGGTCCATTATGTTTTATACTGGCGCTACTATATATAGACTCGGGATGTATTAGTCCTTCCCTTTACTTGCCATAGTCTTCTCTTAGAGCTTCCAAGGCATCTTTTTATTTATTGACATCGTTGGATATGCTACATAACTTTGGGTTGTTCATAACACTTTTTTTTTTAATGTTTGACAAAGAAACTAAAGGAGGATTACTAGGTTCTTTGAACTTTCTTCTTGAAACCTTTTCAAAATAGCAATTAATTGACTTCATACTTAAATAAGTTAATTGATTTTAAACAAAACCAATGGATCAGTTAATAGATTTCAAACAAAAATGAAGTGTCAATTTCTAGAAATAATTAGTTAACTCAATATTGAAAGCATTTGACTAAAATGATCATAAACAAATATATCAAAAAAGGAGAGACAGATGAACACTAAATTTATCCTGATTCAGTACAACTTGCCTATGTCTAGTCCTCTTAGCTCCCTATGAATTTTCTTCACCATTTTAAGACACTTATAATACTTTCTCAAAGGTTTTTCGTGCTCACTCTTAACATAAGGTTTTTCATACTCTCCCTTAACACAAGGTTTTCTATACTCGTCTCTAACATATGGTTTTCAACTTACCCCAAACTAATTTAGAGTTCTTATAATTCTATCCAACCTTTACTCTACTCAACAATAGAGAAAATTCACAGATAAGAGAAATAATATTTGAAAACCATTACAAAGGAATATTATATGAGCACACTATAAAACCTCTTAAAGTCAAAATAAACCATATACAAACTCACAAATCACAAATTTTGCACAACCAATAGTCCACAATTTTAGATTTGCTCCTTCTTTCATGTGGCTTAATCTCTTTTGTAGTTTTCTTCAAGAACGTTTACCATTTGGACAAAATTACACCATATCTTGAGTGCCCAACGTCTCTGAGTATATTTTTCTTCCAAAATCTCTATGACTTTAAAGATGCAACTTGAAAGGAAGGAGATATGGTTGAGCAAGAAGAAAGTTTCCTTCTTAGGTTCTAAACATTGGAGAAGAGAAGAAAGTTTCAAAACACTAATAAAAGCTTAAGGGAAAGGTTGTTAAAGAATCAGACAACAAAGACAAAAACAATGGGTCAGACATTTAAGTGTTTCCTATAATTTCCTTTACTAACTAAAATGTTTTTCTTTATTTTTTTTTTTTCAGCAACCAAAAAATAAAATATGAACTTGAATTTTGGGTTGGTTGTAATACCCAAGTAAAATAATAATAATAATAATAATAATAATAATAATAATAATAATAATAATAATAATGGACATTTTATTTTATTTTAAGAGCTCAAGAGGAGGAGAAAAAAAAATTCACTTGGGATACGGATAATATTAACATGATAATAAAATACTTAAAAGGGACTTCAAGCAGTACTAAATATATATGCAAATCAAACTTTATTTGAAATAGTAACCAATATTAGTACTTAAGCTTTATCTTATGTATTCCTAGAACTTATAATTGAACAAAAGATGGAAACTAAGTACACAAAGGAAAAATTTTGACTTGATAATGCAAAGTATTCCTAACTAAATTATCGAAAATGCCTAAGTGGACCAATTTTCTTTAGACCATCTCATCTTATTGCATTTTTCCTCCCTCACTGCGTCTTCCTGTGCATATTGGCTCTCCATACTTTTGACCATTTTTTGCCACCATTCCTCCTCGCCGATGGTCGACTGACAACCCAGCACCCCCACTGACCTCCCAGCGACCCCCACTGGCCACCACATTGCCAGAAAACGCAGCCTCCTCACCTCTCTCGCGTACCGTTATTGTGCGAGTTTCTATTTAGCAATTCAAATCTTCCTTTGTCACCGTGCAGGGTTGCCAATGCTTGTCACACATTGCAGCATCACTGTTGGCCCATGCACCTTCGTCACCAGCCTCCAAGTGGCCAAAAACATTATGAACTTCTTGACGGATGAATAGTGTCATAAACTTACTTAAATTTTCGCAAAATTGGTGCATTTTGCTTCAATCATGCTTACAACTTTTGTTTTTACATCATTTTCAGCCATTTTCCCTTTAATTGCACTGATTAATTTTGCTCTATGAACTCAGAATTAAAAAAAAACCCCCACCTCTGGTACTGTTCATGAGAGGAAGTAGCAAATTTGAGCTCAATTCGAGGTAGTTGCTTCAAATTGAGTTAGAACTTCATATTATAAGTAAATGTTGCACCCACCTCCTTTGAAATCACTGATCAATTATGAGTTTTGGCTTCCAGATTGAAAAACCCCAAATTATAAGTCTAGGTGTAATTTTGGAAGGAAGTGAAATTTGAATTTTTGGGGCCTCTCAAATATTATTATGCCTCTAGGAAGTGATTTAAAATTTTTGAAAATTTTAATTTTGAATTACAAGTTGAATTGCTAATTTTCCTTTTTTTTTTTCTAGATTTTTCATAGAGAAAAAGAGAGGAAATTTGAATGGGAAACCTTATATAGTGTGATTAAATAGTAATGAACAATAATGCAAGTTGAATTAAGGATTTTGGAATTTAATTGAATAACCTCTAAATGACATTGGAGTCGATAGTAGGTGTTGAAATTTTAATAAGTGCATAATGGAGTAGGTTGAATAAAAGTAAGGGTCATAAGTATTTTAGGGCATTATTAAGGAACATGGGCCGCCAAAAATTTAATTTCTTAAGATTGTGTGAGGTAGGAAGGGCAAGTAGGGTTGAAGAAGTGATTAGTTGAAGGTGAATAAAGGACTAGATAAATAAGTTGGTAACAGGATTAGATGATTGAAATTATTCATGAATATTAGAGGTTAAGAGCATTTTTATTTAATGTTATAGGTGGTTAGGATAATTGTCAACAAGGTGATTGTAAACAAAATTACGAAGATATTGGTATACTCCTCTCAGGTGAGTAGATAACCCTAATTATGCAGGAGTTTGTTTCAAATTATCGATTTTCAAATATTAATGGTTTTTATCTCCAGTATCTTGGGAATACTTACCAATTTATAAATTCTAATTCGTATTCTAAGACCAGGAAATTTTTTAGTTTGTGAACTTTATGACTTTGCATTTTGAATTATCTAAATTATTGAAATATGAAATTCTGAAGTGGTCTGACTTTGAAATTCTGATTTCTGAATATGGATGTTTTTAAATTTTTAAACTTTTGAGAATATGTCTAAAACATAATCCTGTAACTAACGATAGTAGACGTTAGCCATATTGCATTGCGATTGGTATTCAGATATGGTTGGGTATGATGTCTTAGCTCCATATTTTGTATGAGGCCTAAGGCCATTATTATAGTTATTCAAAACTTGAAGCCAAAACTAGGTAATTGCTCTGATATCTTTTCACTTGCCTTGAGCTAGTTCTGTATTTTGAACATTGACTGATTCTGTAGCAGATTTCCAATGTATTCTGTTAATGGTTTTTCTTTACTTTTGGTACTATGGATTTATAGATGTAAGTTATTTGGTTTTAAACAACGAAAACCTTACCATTCTCCGTCTATCCCTTTTCTTGCATTATTAGTATTATGTGCCCACTTAATTTTCACTCACTCCTTTATTTAATATTTCAAATTCCAGCGCCAATCCAGAACACCCACCTACAGAGTAGGAGTGGTGATTTTTTTTTTTTTTTGTAGTGAGCCTAACTTGTTTGCCAGAGCAATGGTTTCTTATAGTACATTTGTTATTAGATGTAGTTCCTTCCTTGTATACAAGCTGAATATTTGAGATATTTCTATGGTTATAGGTTGTGTTGTAGATATATGTGAATATGTTTTATGGTAGATAGCTTTGTTGTAAAAATTTCGATAGGTCCATAATTCAGGGAAGACTGCTGAAATTTCTACACATATTTAACTGATTTTTTTGGTAAATTGTATGCAGAGGTATTAACTTTGATGTTTATCGGATGTGGATTCATGTATTTGTTAAGGTTTCGCTGTCTTGTGATATCTGATAGGTTTACGAGGACAAGGAATACCTAATTTCCGATACCGGTCACATCCTATCAACTCAAGTCATGAAATTGACAATTATCAAACATATATTAGGTGAGAAGCTAAAATATTTTGGAGCAGAATAAATGTTAATTAATTAATCCTAATGCTTAAATAAGTAATTTTTAACTTAATTTTTTTATAAATTAAATTTAAGAATTTTGTTATCGTTGAAATAATAATTTAAATCTTGAGTCTAACAATTTATGATGACCAACTTATTAATACATAACTTTTTAAAAAGAATCATGTGTTCAGAATAAGGAGTAATTTTTAAAATTTTCAAGATTTAAATTTTGGATACTCCCTTTGATGTGATGAGATATTTCTAGTAGAATACTCTTTGCACACAATACTATTATTTTGTACCACAAGTATTTCTCTCCATTTTTGACACCATAAAATTGGTAATTCAATTTTTTTTTTTTAACTCCTCTTAACAATAATTGTAGTTACTACTAGAATAATTTTTCTTGTCATCTTTGCATCATCTTTCAGTCCTGTCCTTCTTGTTATGTATATTGAAAATTTACTATTACATTATAATATAATTATATAATATATCATTTTTGAAACTACTTTAAGATAAAATAATTATTTTACCATATTTACAACATATATTTCTCATGAAAATATAATATTTCCACCTCTAAGAAGTAAATAAAGTTTTATCAGAACATTGCATTCTCAAAAATTATTTTCATCAAGCCTAAAGCAATCTTGAAAATATATTTTTACCATAAAATATTCTAAAGAATCAAGAGTTATTACGCCAAGCCAAATCGATTCAATTTTGCAGAATGTGTTTTCGGCCAAACTATTGCAGATTGTTTGTGCCGACAAAATCCGAATACTTACAGTTCAGAGTGCAAATAACAAATGCCAATGACAAATACCTCATTGTAACACGATTGATTGTCATACTCAACAATAGTCAAGGATCCATGTACGAATAAGGGAAGCCCCTACCTGATCTTACTTCCCATGCCTGGATGAAAGGTTCTGCCCATGAACCAGAAAGCCATAATGGAATTGACGAGCTTCTATAGAGCATTGGTTCAAACTATCCCAGTTGATTTCAATGTTCAAGTATAATCTGATAAGACCACAACAGCAATTTTCATGGACAAGTTATATGTCACATTCTTTGAGAAATATTAATAGTGATCAAGGAACGAGAACAAATTTAAAATGGAGGAAAAAACTTACATAAGCAAAATGAGCTAGACTTTATTCCAAGTAATACAAATCAAGATCAAGTAAATTACAGAGAAACATTTAACTATACATGGTGCCGTTTTTCTTTATGCATCCGAAAGCAATTCACAAAACCCGCACACAATTTTGCAGGTACTCTCTTCTGATAGAAAGAAACAATCTTCAATACGAACCCAGTAAAACTGAAAATATACGATTTTTCTCAACCGGAGATCTGAATGGCCTTAACCTCAGGCTTCTTAACCTCTTCCTTCGGAACAATGACAGTGAGAACCCCGTTCACCATGGAAGCCTTCACCTGATCCATTTTTGCATTATCCGGCAGCCTGAAACTCCTCATGAATTTGCCACTGCTGCGCTCAACGCGATGCCATTTATCGTTCTTGTCTTCTTTCTCGACGTTCCTCTCTCCGCCTATCCGAAGCACCCTGTCATCTTCGATCTCGACCTTGACCTCCTCCTTCTTGATCCCGGGAAGATCAGCCTTGAACACATGGGCTTCTGGAGTCTCCTTCCAATCCACCCGCGTATTCACAAACGCAGAATTTTCCTGAGAAGATATAGAGAGAGGAGCTGGGGAAGGAAAATCCTTGAAGGGATCCCAGACATCGAGAGAGAAGGGATCAAAGACGTTGCTCCTCCTGCCACCGAAGAAAGTTGGGATCAACGACATTTTCTGTTCTTCAAGCTTGAGTAAGAGTGTACACTAGAGCCGGATCAGTTTATTGTATGCGTTTCTTTGGTGCCCCAAGAAAGGGACATGTCGGGTATTAAAATCAAGCAGAGGAGTAATCTAGTACATTCGAGGCTCATTTCTGATAACTCCTGAAGGACCAGGAAATATCGTGATTGCCTGCTTTATTTTTATTTTTTATTTTTAATTATGGACTGTTAACTTTGAAGCTTGAATTATCGACACCGACCATTAAGGCAGTCTCCAGATAGCCAAGCCCAGGTTTTGAATACCAGGCTTCATGTATTCGACTTTCCTTTTTGGGCCCTGATATTAACGATTGGAGCGGGACCAGTAAAACAAAATGAATGTATTGATAACTTTTCAAAATCATAAAAATAAGAAAACATTATTTCGTCCACTCTTCAATTTAATTTCATTTTGGTATTTTATCAATTAAAAATTATAAAATAGTCCTCTATTTTAAAATCATTTTATTTAAAATATTTTTTCATTTTTTTAATTAATTTAATATGATTTAGAAAAAACTATTTTAAGTTAAATATTTAAAAATAGATGATTATTTTAAAACTTTTAGTTCATGGAGAATATAATAATACTAAATCCAAAAATGAAGAATTATTTTGAGACTTTAGATTTGTAAAGGGTTAAAATAAAATAAAATTTAAAAATAAAAGATTAAAATAATATTTTTCTCGTAAAATATATTTTGACCTAATAGGTTTCTCACCTTTGTGAGAGTAGGTTTCTTCCCTATCATGGAAGTGCTTAATTTCTTTCATTATCTACCTTTTGTCTTATCTGTTGCCTATTGCAATGGATATTGATTGTGATTGTACTAATGGACCAAGTTATCTTAGATTAGAGTTTTGATAACTATAATAGACGGGGTGCTATTTCTCATGTTGGAAAATTGATCACCAATAAGAAGTTCAATACAAATGCGATTAAATCTATCCTTCTTAAGACTAGGAATCCAAATGGCTCTGTCTTTATTAGTGAAGTTAGTGCTCAATTATTAGTTTTTAATTTTGATAGAGAATATGATTATAACTACATTATTAGAAACTCTCCCTAGACTATATTTGGTGTGTTCTTAGTGTTGAAACCTTGGACTTCAATGCTTTCACTCCAAGAGATTTGTTTTGATGCCCCTTTTGGATACAAATCCACAAACTTCCTAAGAAAGGTATGTCCAAGACTAATCTCATGTGCATGGGCAACAAAATTGAAAACTGAATTACTTTTAAAGATCTATGTGTTAATAAAGGAGTTATTAGTGGATCTACCCACATTCAAGTATCTATCAACATTGCCTCCCCTTTGATTCATGGATTTTGGGTCCTTAGACTAGGTATGCCTCGTCTATGGGTTTCTTTGAAGTAAGAAAAACTGCAGACATATTGTTACAGGTCCCAATGTATTAGACATTATATGAAATCATGTATGTGGATAGACAATCTGGGACCTGACGTTGGTGATGCAAGGAGGCCGGTGAATGATTTGGGCATTCCACTAGTACGAGTTCTGACCTTCATAGTAAGAGTTACCCACTCAGAGAGTGATACTGCAGTTAACCCACACGTATACATAGTAGGCTCTGTTTCCTCCAGATCGATAGTTACATATAACCTCCCACAAGATACAAAAGAGTTAACTTCCAATGTTAGTTTTCATGTAGTTTCTCCTACTCAATCTACTGAGCCTGTCTGAATTATGCCATTAAGAAATATACACAATCATCATTTGGACCCTTTTAAGCCATCTGATTATAAATCACATGAAAGCCTTGGACCATCTATTACCCAAAGGGTGCCTGGTGATACATTTGCATTCAGTCCTATGATATAAACACATCGAGACTCTACATGGACTTTCTCTTTAGAAGTAATGGTTTCTTATACTCCCACTGTTCAAACTCCACCATACTTTACGGAGCTACCCTCTGATGAAGTTGACTGTGATGGTGACCAATCCATATTTCTGGTTCAATTGGGAATAGACACAAAGTTGTTGTTCTAAAACATAGACATGGTTTACTTAAAGAGAGCAATTACAGAGGATTTGGAAGGATTTGGAAGTGGCAGATCATAATAGAGCTAAGGTTACCTAGCCAAAATCTGTACCAATCTTTAATGATAAAGCTAAGGTATGATGACAGGCCATTAAAGCTACTCATATGGATCATAACTCGAATGATGATTTAGAGGCATGTGTGGTGGAAGTTCCAATTTCCTTAGGCTGTCCAATTGCAATTGCGTTAAGTACTATCTTCTATAATGTGTGGGATTCTAATATGGATGTTTACGGCTCTTCTGAAAGGTTTAATGGCTACCTATCTAAAGCCATAAAGGGGCCATGAGTATATTAGCTTGGACTTGTCAAAGGTTGGGGGCTCCTATGACAAGCAAGACTTTACGAGAGTTAAATAAGAATTATAAGCCCTCTCTTGTGTTCCTCATGGAAACAAGGATAAAGTATGTGATGCTGCAGAAGTTTTATCCTAGATCCTAAAGGTTCAACAATATGGTCTCTGTTCCACTAATTCGCTTTTATGTGGCCTGTTGTTATGGTGGGATAGCTCTATTACGTTACAATTTCTTACTAAATGTAAAAATTTTATTCATCTGGTGATCACCAATAGAATTAAAAGACTTTGTGTATTTCTAACTTTTGTATTTGATCCTTATATAAAAGCTAATAAAAAAGATTTCTGGTGTGCTCTAAGATCTCTTAATTCAAGCCCATAACACCAGTGGCTTTGTCTTGTTGATTTTAACAAAGTTCTCTTCCATTCTAAAAAGTTTGAAGACAGGGGTCTTTATTTATGTAGAACCTAGATATTGCATGATTTTTTTGGATGATTGTTATCTCTATGATTTAGGCTTCAAGGGGTCTCTCAACACTTGGTCAAACAATCGTATTGGCGAAGCTCACATAAAGGAGTGCATAAAAAGAGCGTTATGTAATAGTTATTGGAGGGTGGAATTTCCTAATGCTCAGTACTTACTTTTGATCCTATTAGTTCAGACCATGCTCTCTTGTTTCTTGTTTTATATCATGATAATGCTCATTACAAGATACAATTTAAGTTCAAATTTATATGGGTGGTACACCCTAAGTGGCTTAATATCATGAAAGATTGTTGAAATCATTGTCATGAAATGCGTAACGATACGATTCAACTTTTCCTTAGTCATTTCCATCAGGTTAGTGAAGGGTTGACACAATAAAGTAAGAGGGCATTCACATATAATCAACGCCAATTGTTACTTTATTTGAACAATACCATATGTGTTTCACTGGTGAATGGATTATTGAGTGAGCACACAAGGCGTCTAACCTGCTTCATCAGATTGAAGAATTATGGGATAGGGAGTAACGTTATTAGGCACAATGATCTTAGGTTTAATGGTTGAGACATGGAGATGAGAACACAAAGTTTTTCAATATAACACTGTCAACGAAATAAGATGACACGTATTAGAGGGAATGATGGGCAATGGTTAGAAAGGCCTCAGGAAATTAATCAGTGTTTTACACAGTTTTATGAGACTTTATTTGCTACCTGTAGTGATAGAGAGATGAACAATATCCTTGCCATTATACCATCATTGATCACTGAGGAAGAAAATTATATATTACTTAAACCAGTGACAGTGGAGGAAGTTAGAGAGGCTGCTTACTCTTTTAAGAGGTATAAAGGTACCAGGCCCTAATGGTTTCAATGAACTATTTTATTAGAAAGCTTAGATTCTTGTTGGGGAAATGGTAGAACTCATGGTTGCTAAATTGATTTTATCATAAACTTCCTGTACATCAGTTGAATGAATCCAACATTGTTCTAATACCGAAAAAAGATCATCCATAAGAAGTGAGAAGCTTAACTGACCAAAATATACAATTTTGTTAGCTAATATACCATCCCAATAATTAATAGGGGTGATATGCTTATCCGATCAATGAATCAATTTGATCAACTAACACGTACACATTTGTATTAACACACGACAAAAATTCCCATAATTAACATGTGTAGTTAAGAAAAGGTGATTATTTCTTGTAATTAATATGGCAATAACAAAAAAGTGATCACCTACTTCTTTATAAACACTCGCACCGAGAGTTATCTCCACAGTTCACTAGTTCTAGTTCCCTCTCTTTCCATCAAACCTATCAATTCTAATAGTATATATGTATATTGTTGCAAATAAAATCATTTGTTTTATAAAGTATTAACATAATGAATTTTGAAAGTGAGAATATATCATGTGAGCCACAAGTGATAAATCTAAACATCATAGGAATATGTGGAAAAAATTTGAATATGGGTGACATGCTACATGCTTAACTGACCAAAATATACAATTTCATTAGCTAATATATGATCCCCATAATTAATACAGGTGATATGCTTATCCGACCGAATATTTGATTCGATCAACTGACACGTACACATATGTATTAACACACGAAAAAATTCCCACAATTAACATGTGTAAGAACAAAAAAGATGATAATTTCTTATAATTAATATGGCGACAATAGAAAAAGTGATCACCTACTTCTACATAAACACTTGCTCTGAGAGTTATCTTCTCAGTTCACTAGTTCCAATTCCCTCTCTTCCCTTAAGACCTATGAATTGTAATGGTATATATGCATATTGTTGAAGATAAAATTATTTTGTTTATAAAATATTCGTGTAATTAATTTTGAAACTAAGAATATATCATATGAGCAATAAGTGATAAATCTAAACCTCTTGGGAACACGCAAAAAAACTTTGAAAATGGGTGACATGCTACATGCTTAATTGACCAAAATATCTAATTTCATTAGCTAATATACCACCCCCATAATTAATAGGGGTGATATGCTTATATGACCAAGTATTCGATATGATCAACTTACATGTATACATAAGTATGAACATATGACAAAAATTCCCACAATTAACATGTGTAGTAATGAAAAAGGTGATAATTTCTTGTAAATAATATAGTGATAACAGAAAAAGTGATCACCTACTTTTATATAAACACTTGGTCCGAGAGCTATCTCCTCAATTCACTAGTTTTAGTTCCCTTTCTTTCCATCAGAACTATCAATTCTAATGGTATATATGTATATTGTTGCAGATAAAATCATTTTGTTTATAAAAATACTAATGCAATGAATTTTGCTAGCAAGAATATATCATGTGTGCCACAAGTGATAAATCTAAACATCATAGGAACAGGTGAAAAAAATTTGAAAATAGGTGATATGTTACATGCTAAACCAAAATATCTAATTTCATTAACTAATATATCATCCCTGTAATTAATAGGGGTGATATGCATATCCGACTGAAGATTCGATTTGATCAACTGACACATATATATATATGTTTGAACACACCATGAATATTCTTACAATTAACATGTGTAGCAATAAAAAAGGGATCATTTCTTATAATTAATGTGGCGATAACAAAAAAAGTGATCACCTACTTCTTTATAAACACTCTCTTCGAGAGCTATCTCCTCAATTCACTAGTTCTAGTTACCTCTCTTTTCATCGAACTTATCAATCACATATTCTCACAACAATGAATGTCGAAGCATTGTTAATTAAAGAGCTTTTAGAATTGATATTGAATACCAGTTATCATTTCTGTCAAAACATCTGAACATTTTGCCAGCAGTTGCATAGGAACGAGATCTAGTTGAGTTCAATGTGAGATGTGGATAAATGTTTTACAGATTCTAATGTGTGAAACAATGGGCAGGGCCGCTAAAACCAGTTGTAGCAAGTGAGTGGTCTAGTGTCATTTACAATTATAATCTACAACCTACTGATTTGCTCAAGTTCTACTACGTGGAAGCACGTGAGCATGAAGCTGCTCACTACTAGATTGAAGTTTTTCAATGGGTGGAGTACAATGACTCCATGGTTACATCAAGGTTTCACTATCAAATTGTCTAAAGAACCATAGCTTCCACGACTCTTGTTAGAGGAGTCTCATTAAAAATATATATTTAGTATGTTCTCTAATATACTTATATTTTGTATTAGTGTGTATTGTATTATTATGGAAATGTTTGGAGTTTTATATCATCTTAATTATTTTTTGGTACATGAGAGGTGATTTATAAGGATTTCATGTAGTCTTTGCATTATATATGTGATGGGCAGCCTGTAATTATCATTGATTTTCTAATAGTGTGAATTTGGGTCTTATGTACAATGAAATATTGTGTTGTTTCCATATTAATGAAATTTAGAATGAAAAAAAATTCTTTGTTTAATAAAATTTATTTAAAAAAATTGCTTCGACTTTCAAAAACCTGAAAATACTGCATGAATTATCATTTTTCATGCCCAATTTCGTTATCATTTCAAACTTTTTCATTTGATACATGGCAATTACTTTGCAACGAAATCCTATCTAAATTCACACCTAAAATCATTTTAATTACATTGATTGAAAAAAGATCCAACAATCTAACATTGTTTAGCGATTCAAAAGGGTTTAGGGTATAGAGGAAGTGACATTTCCATTTAACAACATTATGACAATTAGACAAAACTATTTATTCTTGGAAATTGAAATATTAAGAAAAGGGGTATTCTCTGCTTTTAAAATTTAAGGAGTACTATAAACAATCCAAATTTTAAATGAAATATTTGCATTTTTTTCTTCATATAATATTATAATGTAATTTAATTGTTTAGTGATTCAAATGGGTTCAAGATATAGAGGAAGTGACATTTTCATTTAAGAGCATTATGACAAATTAGGCAAAACTATTTAATCTTGGAAATTGATAGATCAATTAAAGGGGTAGTCTTGGGTTTCAAAATTTGAGGAGTACTATAAATGTTCCAAATTTTAAATGAAATATTTGCATTTTTTGGTTCATAGAATATTATATTGTAATTTAATTGTTAAAATGCAAATTGTAAAAAATTTATGAATATAACTTCTAATGTAAATAAATTATTTTTTACCTAGTTGAGAAAATACATTATTTAAAATGTATGCTTTTCACAACAAAACTGGAGCATTCAAGCAGTCCAAGGTTTTCTCTAAACATTGAAGTTTGAAGTGACATATTTACATCGAATATCACGTCTCCTAATCAACATGTATATAATTAAATGTTGGGTTGCATGGCATTTCTATTCTCCATAATTTTAAGATGTGCTTAAAGCACAACAAAAGGAGGGGTGCTTTTCTTTTATTTATTTTTTAAACTCTAATCTCTTGTTCTAGAAATTTATTATATATTCTTTTTTGAAAAATAGTAGATGAAAAGAGAAGAAGTATGTATTCTTTAGCTTCAATTCCCCTTTCTAGAATATTCCTTATGAAAAATTAAGAAAACATCAAGCCAGAAAGCAACTTCCTTAAAAAAGAGGATTTCAAACATAAATTTGGTATATAACTATGTACAGTGATGGGGAATAGAAATGTGGGATCCTACTACAAATTTATAGTTATTTTGACGGTAAACATGTAAAATAAAAGGAAACTTTATCTTTAAAAAAATTAATTAAACAGATAATAATTCTTCCATGATTAAAATCAATCTTTGAAAAATACTAGGGTATCATTAGCAAGGTCCCACAAGCAATTTTGTCCAAGAATGTGGGATCCTACTACATATATATAGTTGTGAGCATCACTTTAGTGCATGGTCATAAACCTAATTTATGCTTGAAATCCTATTTTGCCTATAAAATGCTTATAAACAGGACATCAGGGGAGATTTGAAGGATTGCTTTACTTATGAAGTGGTTACTAATGTATAAAATCCATTGCATTAATATTCTATAAACATACCAATTCTATCTGGATTAACATAATTGTTGTGTTAATTATTATAAATTTATCTCCTTTCAAGCTCAATAAATTTTTAGTTTTTAAATTTTAATGGTATATATGTATACTATTGTAGATAAAATCATTTTGTTTATAAAATATTAATGTAATGAATTTTGAAAGTGAGAATATATCATTTGTGTCACAAGTGATAAATCTAAACCTCACGGGAACAGGCGATAAAAAAATTGAAAATGATGATATGCTACCTATTAAACCAAAATATCCAATTTCATTAGCTAATATATTATCCCTGCAATTTATAGATGTAATATGCTTATCTAAATGTAAAACAAAAGTCTTATGCTTTGAGATCTACAAATTAGCATGAATAGTTGAATGTAATCACCTTCATATTATGTTCATATCTAATGAAATATATTCGTCACTTGTGCCTTCTTTTCTATTAATTGATGAATGAATCACTAGAACTTATGACATTCATAATATGTGGATGAAGTAATCAAGCAAATAAAGCTCCTTCACTTCCATATCTTCTTAAATCATATTCACTTCCATAAGTTTAGATATTTAGCTAAATAATTTTAGATTGTAATTTTCATTGTTATCTCATTTTGTTGTCTTTCATGTAGTATAATCTATATATCTTTTTATATCTTTTATATATCTTAGTCCTATATTAATGATATTACACATTTCTTAAAATAAATACAGTAATTAAAAAAATTCTCCTAAGTTGAAAGATTTGTTTAGATGAATAGAAAAATACCTCCAAAACAGAAAAGAAAATAGGTGTGTAGCCTTCATTTTGTGTCTTTCAATATTTATCTTTGTAACTTCAAATAGGAATTTTTTTGTGTTGCCTCATTTTGTAATGTCTCACATGTGTATATATTTGCTTATATATTTTATATCTCTTAAACTTGGTGTCATATCAAAGATATTGCACATTCAATCAAAAGATAAGTTAATTAATACTTCAATGACAACATAATTTTATTACTTTTGAATATAATTAAATATGGGGTCATGTAGTTATTCTATTTAAAGAATTTTCTTTTTAATACTGAATTTACCTTTATCATTTCTAACTGAATTTTCAATTGTATTAGAAGTATTTATATTTTTTAAATTTTAAATTATTGATATTAAAATCTCAAACTATATTTAATAAAAAAAATTTAGTCCTTAAAAATCAAAATTCATTATAAAATCATCTTTGCATCAAATAAAAAAAAATCAACTAGACATAGGTTCAATATTAGCTATTAAGGTTGTGATTCAACCTTTAATTAATAAATACAATCTCAGCTACTATATAAAGTGATTAATGGCACGTGGAAAGTTGATTATATAGGATTGGTGGCAAGGTGAAGAGCAAGATAACCTTGTTGTTCCAATGACAAAATGCAATCATCAAACATTTCGTGGATGGACTTAAACATGAATTTTAAATTTCTTAGCTTCCGCGTGTTTAGTTTGTAGTGCGGCCTATCTAGTTCCTCAAACCTAAATATCCAATAAACATTAACTCATATCAGTTTATTAAGTCACTAGGCATTAAACTTATATTTTTGTTGTATACCAAAAAAAAATATCATTGTACTAATTATTTATTATATAACAAAGTCCACAACGATTGTATAATTATATATAATTTACTAACCTTGACTATGAGTTTGTTTTATACTTTATATCTTTTGACTCTGAATTATTTGATATTTTATATTCAAATATTCTATTATTATATTCTACTGCTAAACTAGAATTATACAATAAAATCACATTCATTCTTTCATTTTGTTATTATCTTTAAATGCACATAAAATTAACATGAAATTATAAAAATGAACGATGAAATTAACTAGATAAAAAGAAATAATTTGTTTCACTAGATACGGGAATCTTATTTCACAGAGTAAAAGTGATTCCAGACCTTGCTAAATATAGTTTTGGAATGTCTCATGAATTCATGAGTTTTATTAACTTTAAAAGTATTGTATCTATTTTTAATCAATAAAACCATATAGTCTATGGCCAAACAATAATGAATATTTATACGGTTGCAATGTTATAATGATAAAAAGCATTGACCAACCTTTTGGGGATAGGTAGCCAAGGACATCAGACTACATGAAGGGCAGTCAATTCATCATTATTCATTACTATAGAGCTACAAAGGTATCGACCATGGGCAACTTCATGCTCGTAAATGAGGATGTGGCAAATGGCAACATCATCGATATGAACGTATCTCATCCTTCCATGCCATCCAAATTTCTCCGTTTCCCCTGTATGTATAAAACAAAATTTTATTTATTTAATTCTTTTCAAAAAAAGACAATATAACACCTAGTATGTTCGCTAAGGACAGTAGTGTCATCATAGTACCTTTGAGCATGTCCAGGACATCAGAGGAAGTTGAACATAATTCTCATGGCAAGCTAGGTCCAATTATGAATGATGGTAGGACAGTTACCAAATTTATCCCATTTTCTATACAGAAATCCCATGCTGCTCTTTCTACGAGTGTCGTTGATAATACGTACCAAATCTTTTTTGATGCATATGTAAGTGAAAAACCATATATTTGCCATAAAATTGATTCATTACACATAATTATATTAGTATAATTACAATAAAACAAGACCAAGGTAAAGCTAGAAACCAATTAACAATTAGGAATAACCGATAACATAACCAATGAGCTAATTAAATGAATATGCATGGCTATGTATAAAGAAATATAAACCTAAAGTTTCTCACACAGTTCTGTGGAGCTCCAAGATGACTCATCTAGAGGGACGTTGGTGTCAAAATCTTCTCTCACCCTTACAGTTGAAGAAGATGAGGTTAAAACCACCCGACGAAGGGACTGGTTCTTTCAACACGAACATGGTACATTAAGAGTGCCTTCAATAGCTGGTTTCAAGATTTTTACCTATTATAGGAATCCAATTTCAAATCATGACAAAGGATCATTGAAATTAAGTCAAGAATGATACACGTTTTATTTGTTTTTTTTTTTTTTTAACTTTTTGAGTCCAAGGGAAGAGGCAAATGTTGTGTGAGAATATGCATGAACTTAGTAAGGCTTTTTAACTTGGCTGCATGCAACTAAGAGCTAGACACTTAAAAGGTGGTATGGCAACAGTACATAGCTCTATGAAGGCCTAGAAAGTACTAGTGAAAGTGCATATATCATACCTTAAGATCTGTTGACGATTTGAGAACAGGAAAGGCAATGTGGAAGACAACATTGCATCCCATGATTGCATCATCAAAGCTGCCCTATACCATTAAATCAGCTGTTACTAGGCATAGTTTTTCCCGTGCCCCGTCCAACCTCCACAAATGCTCAAGTTTCTTCTTATTTTCTACAACACCATATGTAAAATTCGATTATTTTCTTAAAAAGGAAAAAAAAATATGAATTAAGCTAAGAGAAAGAGAGAAACCTAAGTCTCTAATTGTTCCAATTTCGTGATACCCAAACAAAAGAAGTCGCTTAATAAGCCAAGAAGCCAGAAAGCCAAAAGCTCCCGTCACACATACTCTGCTTTTGAACTCCCTGTCAACCCTAAACAAGGGAAGGGTTGTGGCTTTCCTTGCTAGTGCATATGCGATCCTTCAAAGTGATCAATATATACCCCCATATCGCCTTATTTCTAAATTAAAAATGCACTCTTACAACTGGCATCCTCACAAGTATTTGATGACCAAACTAGATTAATCTTTTTAAATGAACAACGTTGTCTTAAACATACATATGAGATGACCTACCTACCTTGAAGAAGGTTGTAAGTTTTACTTCGTTATATTTTGAAAAACATAGTTTAATATTATATTTTTAACATAAAATTCTTTCTTTTAAACTTTTAAATTAAATCAAATGAGATTAATTTATTAATAATTTCTTGATTTTCTCCTTCATAAATTTTAAAAAAATTTTAAATTTAAATGATTATATTATATTATATATTACTCTCAATATTAATATTAACTTTACTAACTAAAGTACATTTGTATCTACAATCACTACTTATGTAATGTATAACAAAGATATATATATATATATATATATGTATATATATATATATATATATATCTCATCACTTGAAAACACTATGATAGTTCAATAAGTAGCTCAAAATAGTATTTTAAAGGAAGTACCCAAGTTTATTTAACAAAACATTAAAATTTATAATTGTAATTAATATATGTATACACACAAACACACACACATACATATTACCAAAAAAATGTAGCATTAGTTGTGATTTTCTTGAGCATTAGCTGCAGTTTATATGGCTTACCCATAGTTCCATGAACCACAACTAAATCCAAGATGACTAAATGTTTTAGCATTAGTTGCCTGTAAACCGCAGCTATATCCTTGCCAGAATTTCTTTTTATTAAATTTTGAATCCTTATAGCAACGATTGAAATTGTCGCTAATGTTCATATTTAAATATGGCATTTATATATATATATATATATATATATATATATATTTTCCATACATGCTTTTTTCACTTTCAACCAATAATATCACATTCAAATAGCATAGTAATGATTCTAGCAATCCCCATTGTCATTAAACAAGAAAATATCACATTCAAACAAGTTTGAATCATAATCTCCTTGACACATTTTAACATAACATAGTTCATAAAGTGCAACAACAATATAACATAGTCTTCAAGACATTCTAACATTGCTAAGTTTATTGATTTTCATATTCATTGAAAACAAGTAGAAAATGATCTGTTACACTTAGTCGATGTCTACTTGCTCAATCAAGTACCTTATTTGTAGTGAAGGAAATAGTAAGACATAACGAAAATGTATTCCAAATTATAACTAGTTGTCTATCATATGAAATATATTATAATTCATATATTAAAAATATTACCAGTGATGTTAGGAATGTAGCAAGTTTAGAAGACATTTAGCCTTAAAATTTGCATAGTGAAGTTCACCAAAGCATCAACTTTATTTTGATTTGAATTTTCTAATTTTGGTGCTTGTATCCCTGATTACACTTGAATGAATTGGTTTTGCAACTTGGTGGTGGAAGGATAAGATGAGCTTGCTATACTGCAAGAATGAAAGGGAATCCAAATACTTGGGATGAATATGGATCTAATCCCAATCCTCAAACATGATTCGCATGCTCTTACATTCCAAGAGCAAAGGCTAAGGAATCTTTGGTGGAAACCATTAAAGATAAGGATATTGAGTGAGATTTGTGAGCAAAAATCTTTTTTGACTTCAAGAGAGTAAGTATTTACAAGTGACTCAAATGCATTAACCTAAAGATTTTTACAAAAAGAATTATTTCCTCACGAATGAAATGAAATATACTAACATAGTCAAGTCACAACTTAACCCATTTCACTTTCAAAACAAATTATAGAAATACTTACACTTATTATTTTGGCATTATAATTTACGTAAGACCCATCAGCATGTTTATATGTTGTTGTCCACACCTTTCCTCTGCTAATCTGACAACTTAATTCTAACTCCTATAATTGACAAGTATATAACAACACATATGCATGCTAAAAAGAATAATGCAATTATAATTACTAAACTTTAAGATTACCATTTTTACCTTTTTTTCATGTTGAACTGTTTGTTCCACCTACATAAGGCATATATTACTTCTTTCTATTATCTTTATTTTTTCGGATCATTGTCCTATTCATTGAGAAAAAAATAGTCATATGCTATAAGCAAGGTTCAACAAAACTTATTAATACAATCTTTTTTGTTACCTTAGTCTTCGAGCTAAAACGTCAATCAACAAACAATGCCCAATATCTTTATCAATGATATTAGGGCATTTAGCAATCAGTTGCTCTTGGTTGCTAGCGCCATCATCATTACTCTACCATAAATCTTGTCTTTTGTCCTTCCACTTCTATCCAATAGATTTCAAAATATAGTTCTTGTGTAGTTTAGTGCTAACTTGCAAATTTAGCTTTCAATACAAAAGACATATTTTTAGTAGTGATATAACCAAAAAATGTCATTAATTTCAAAAGTAGACAAATATTACCTTAATGGTACTGTTGTAGACATTATCCTTATAATCCATTGGAACTCTTTTCAACTAGGATAGCTAAGAGGAAATAATTTAAAATCTCTACTAATAGACCTTAAAAATCTGTTTAACAAACCACCTTCATCTCCAATGGGTTGACCATTAAGGTTCCAATGCAAAACAGCCCAATCACCACAAGGAAGATGCCAAACACCATTATATGTTAATGTCCTTAGCTTTATTGTGTCATCATCATCTGTGAACATACATTTAGTATATGAAATCGATGGCATTCAAGCAAATTACATTACAATTTCATATTATTTGAACCAACTACATCAACAAGCCAAGCACTCCTATCATGATCAATATTCACAGGAGATTCATCTGGAAATGCTGTTTCTTTGCAGGTTCTTATTTTAGGAGGAGTGATCAAGGTGGTAGGGACTTATCCTGAAGAGCCACCTTCTGATGGTATATGGTTATTGCTAGTTGCTCCATGAAAGTGGCTCAAACTACTCATCATGTTCAAGAAGCGTTTCATCTTTAAAATGACTACTAATAGTTAAGTTAACATAAATTATAATAAAGACATTAGAGGTAAATACAAAATAAAATTGACATACAGTTATGCAATAAATCAAGACATGCATGAAAGATAAAACATAATGTAATATGTATAACTTAACACCTTGCCAATAATATATTTCCCTCTTCTGGAAACAACATATCCAAGTCTTAAAACTGATATGGCTCATATTCATAATACGTATCGTCACCTTTATCAATCATATTATTCTACCTCTAATACTACTATTAACTAATGTAAAGTTTAAGAAGTTATCTAATCCTCTAAGTATTGAGGAATATTTCAAGATATATCAATCTAACTCTTATCCATTTCATAAGACAATATATACTTAACTTTAAATCTCCTAAAATAGTTTTTCCCAACACCAAAAGAGTATAAATTAAATAACATCAATCAATATTGAACATTATCCTTAATCAAATTTTAATATATGAGCTATCAAGCAAGATGTGCATAAAATTTTGTCATTATAACAATCTTTATTTGCATAAATAGATTTTTAAAAAACTATAAACTATCAAAATTATTTCTATAAATTATGGAGAATTGAGTTAATATCACAATTTCTATTTCCACAAATAAGCATTACATAAACTCTAACATGTTAACATTACATAAACTCTATTTACATATGTCAAAATATATGTGAATTTATGTTAAAGCTCCAAATAAACAAATAAGATTGACAAATTATATTTAAATGTTAAAAAATTTATATATTTTGATTCTACAAATTAAGCATAAAAAAATATAGAAATTATTTAAAATCTAAATTTCAACATACCAATGTTCATTTAATTTTATTTCTAGCATAATAGGCATGCCAATTTTTTTTTTTTAAAAAAAGACATTATTTCATTTAAAAAAATATAAAAAAAAAACTAAAAAAAAAACCCCCCCTACTTGAATGGCGGCTAACAACTTTCTGGCAAGTGGATGGCAGCTGAAGAAAGGGGTTGGCTGGCGAAGAGCTCCGACAACTATTGGTGGTAACGACACACCTTGGAGGAAGAAGAGACCAACATACACTTAATGGTCTTAATGAAAAAACGATGGCACCGAATAGTGGGGGCAAACCAGATGGCAGCAACCTGAGTTGCATATGAGACTTAGAGGGCAGTGGGAGACACTGGTGGATGGGGTTTGGGAAGAAGAAAGGGTTAAAAGAACAAAAGAAGGGAGTTTTTAGTTATCGTACAGGGAAGAGGGAAGAGGAAAGAGGATGAGTGTGTAGCTAGGGTTTTTTAGCCTCTCAATCATGGCTAAGTAATCAGAGTTGATGTCAAACAACAACTAGGATGAACTATGGCTACAGTTATGGCACTAGCTACGGTTGTACTAATTGTAGCTAGTGTACCATAGCTAGGTCCCGCTTTTTTGATAGTTATATATGTGTGTGTATGTGTGTGTATATATATATATATATACCATACATATTGTTTAATCCAACATTTCAAAAAATTTTACAACATATTTAGGAATAATTGTTCAACGTCTAATTAGAAATAACATATTTACTTCATGTGAAAATGACAAGTTTAGCTTATAGTAAAACTTGCATTTTAAAACATAGTTAAATATTTATAATATACACTACAAAAAATGAACATTAGACAATAATCAATGAAATTTTTGTTTAATCTTATACGCTTGAATTTTTATTTTGTCAACAATTAATTGGGTGTTTTTAATATGTAACACCAAGAAATATTTATGAAAAAATTAATCAGTTAATCTCTATAATTTATGCTAGTTTGTTAATTAGTCACTATACTTATTTTTTTTTTAATAATCATTCCATACAATTTCAATTTGTTGGAACTTGATGGCACTCAGCCTGAACACTATTTAGTTTTGGCTAACGTGGATTACCCATGTCGAAGAAGCTACTTTCTTGGAGGATGATATGAACTAACTCTGCTCATTTTTTTTCTATATTTTTTGCCTTACTCTGCTCTCTCTCTCTCTTTCTCCTTCTTTCACCCTTTGAAGCCCCCATTTCACTTCTCTATATTTCTTCTCCTCTCTTTCATACTGAGTCGAAGCATCATGACCGCAGAACTGCATCTTTTCCCTTCACTCTTCGAGTCTAGACGCATTCCATCTTGCGTCCTTCTTCTCCGTAGGTTCAGCGCTTTGTCTCTGTGTCTTCTTCTCCATACTACCTAGGCTTCTCTAAAGCTGAATACCCTTCATGTTTCGTTTAGGTCGTACAAAATTAGGGACCATTCTTCCCCTCCTTCCTTCACTTGATCTCTTTCCCTCACTTAACCTCTAATATGGGGCAAGGATAGGGATGTCATTTTTTGTTCTTGTTCTCCGCATCACTCTTAAGCCCTCTCTATGGCTCTTTGCTGTTCTTTGTAATGTGTACTTGGTAGTACGCTGTTGGCCATTTCTGAAAGGGTTTTATGGGAAAGGAGAGTATGGGATTCCCTTATCCATAGTTTTCAAGTATGTAACTTTGGCCTTTCTCTTTATTCATTTTTTCAGTTAAGGTATTAGTCTCTTGAATCTCTTGTATTGTGTACTATGTAGTTTTGTTTTGGCATTGCATTATATTTACGTAAAAGAAAGAAGTTCAGGATTCCAAACCTGAAAGATTTCTGTGATAGAATATAATGGCTAATGGAATAATATTGAATGTAAAGTTTTCATAGAATGAGAAATAATTGTATACTATTTTTTATAAGACCACCAATAAGTGGAATATAAGGATTAAAATAACCAATTGCTTCAACATAAATTGCGTTGGGAGACAAGAAATGTAGCCAAGGGGAAATTTTTTTAACGTAACAACTAAAGTCATATTTTGATCTGTGTAACAAACTCTACCAATGTAAGATCAAATCCACACTACACTAATACCTTGCAATAATCATAAGATCATAAAAACACCAATATTCTTACTTCAACAGTAATTCTCACGAACATATATGCCAACTTCTGGGACATTACAACTTCAAGAAACAAAAATGGGGAAATTTTACAAAAGTAAAATGCGCTGGAGATCAAGTAAATTTACAAAGATATTTTTAACTCTTACACGATTACATTTTTCCTTATGCATCCGAAAGCAAATTAGCAGAAAGCAGAACCCCCAAATTTACATGGGCTATGATTTAAGAAGGAAACAATCTTCAATACAAACCCAGAAAAAACTATAAATATGACTCTTCTCAACCAGAAATCTTAATGGCGTCGAACTCAGGCTTCTTGACCATCCCATGAACACGAAAACTTACAGAAATAGCGTCACTATACACGATTTATCTCTTTCTTACACATTTACATGTAATTCCAGAAAACAGAACATAAAATTTTATACCAATACACTCCATGCTTTTAAGTGACACACTCTTCAATACAGACCCAGAAAACATGAAATGTCATTCTTCTTAACCAGAAATCTCGATGGCCTTAACCTCAGGCTTCTTAACCTCTTCCTTTGGAACAGTCACAGTGAGAACCCCATTCTCCATTGAAGCCTTCACCTGATCCATCTTTGCATTCTCCGGCAGTCTGAACCTCCTCAAGAACTTGCCGCTGCTACGCTCGATGCGATACCATTTATCGTTTTTGTCTTCTTTCTCGACGTTCCTCTCTCCGCTTATCTGAAGCACCCTATCATCTTCAATCTCAACTTTGACCTCCTCCTTCTTTAGTCCCGGAAGATCAGCCTTGAACACATGGGCTTCTGGAGTCTCCTTCCAATCCACCCGCGTATTCACAAAGGCAGAATTTTCCTGAGAAGAAGTTGAGAGAGAAGAGGGGAAAGGAAAATCCTTGAAGGGATCCCAGACGTCGAGAGAGAAGGGATCGAAGGTTTTGTTCCTTCTGCCACCGAAGAAACTTGGGATCAACGACATTTTCTATATACTTGGACCTTGAGTGAGAACGACAACAGCGAGAATAGAAAATGCTCAAATTTGATGCTCGGTAAGTTGAATGTCGGTAACTCTGGTGCTAATCAGGCGGACATATCGGGCATTTAAATGCAACGGAGGCATAATCTGGTACTTACGGGAAAGTGTGGGATAATTCTAGAATGTTCGTGACATTCCGGCCTCGGCTATTGGCAGTTGGCATCGACCACGAAGGAATTGTCCAGAAATACCATTGGGCTTCAAAGCCCAATTTCTTGGATACTGGGCTTGTTAATGCTGATTTTGTTCTTCCCCAATCTGCATCATGCCAAATTATATTATCATAAAACATATTTAATGGCGAAAAACAAATATATTATGCTTGGCCAAAATAGTAGATAGAATGTGAATTTACATTTAATACAACTTAGAGAAACATCGTATGTTTGAATTACATATATATTAAGTGTAATTTTAAAATATTATAGTGTAGATAATATTTACTATGTTATTTTTAAATCTTATGAATTTGTCATGTAAACTATAAAAAATAACACAGGAGAGTCAAAGAAAAAATTCAAGAAAAAAACTATTTTGATCTTTTAACTTTTGAATTTAATCTTATTTTGATTCTCATTAGTTTGAACATCTCGAAATGATCTTCCATGAATTATATGTCTCAAAATTGTCTTTTGTTTTTTAACTTAGTCCCATTTAGATAATGACTATTTTAAATCATATCTTAAAAAATACAAAAATGACCATTATAAAATTTTCAATTTGTAAAAGTTTAAAATAAAACTAAATTAAAAATTAGAGTGTTAAAGTAATATTTTTTTAATAAAAATTCATTTGAAGTGATAATAGATACAAAACGAGGATGCCCAATTTCAAAGAACATTTTAATGACAGATATGTTATCTTAAAGATGTTAAAAGGATAGAGTAAATTAATTATATTTTAAATTAAAATATACAAGTTATTATTTTAATTTAGTATGAATAAGGCTAAGTAAATATCTCAGGGAATTACGAGTATTAGTCTAAAATTGTGTTCTACTATATAATCACGCCATAAGAATTTTAAAATATTGTTGTAGCGTACCCAAAAAATATCAATGATAGCTATTATATGAACTCTTAATTAACTAGTGTGTGTAGCTTGAGGAGTGTAACCTTTGGGTGGGTTTCTTTACCACCGAGATTGGATCCTCTCCTGTGTTAGCCGTGTTTTGTTTTTTTTTTTTTTTTTTAATTCTGTTAAAAATGAATTGTTTTTCAAAAATTTATTATTAAATTTTGCTAAAAATTGTTAAATGTTTTTAATACTAATATTTTTTTTATGTAATGAACTTATCTTCTCTTCTCAATTCATATTCAAAAAAGATATCGAAATTGATTACTAATACAAGACCAGAATATTCGGAGGACTCTTCTGACCAAACAAATAATTGTCAGCAAAGTTGTTTTTTTTTTTCTTCAAATCCAAAGAATTCTTATTACTTTATACATAGGTTATCGATTTCGCATTGTATAAAAAAAGGGATGAAATGAAATACCCATTTTTTTCCATTTTTCACCGTAAAGGGTTCAAATCATTTTATCGACATGAGTGTTCTATATCAAAAAAAAAAAAATTCTAACTATCTTTCTTTTTTTGAAACCTTTTCCGTATTAACATAGTAGTAGAAAGAGTACTATGCTGCGTCTAGACTTCAAACTGCTTAGCTTTAACCATGTTAATGGTTACCAGATTATTGGTTGATAGAGAATCAAAGTGGATTTACCAATGAATCACGAAATGCTATGGTTCAAATATGATTTCTTAATTTATTTGATTGTTATCATGTTAATACATAAACTAGTATAGTGCCCGTGAACGAACATGATCAAAATGTCATCTTATTAAAAGAATAAATTATAAAATGTTGAATATAATAATTAATTTAATACTATAAACATATTATTATTTTAATAAATAAATTGGTGCAGTATATCTAACTGTTTCTTTTATTAGAAACTAACCTATTTTTTTCAATAAAATCTAAATCCTAAAATGATATTTAGTAAATAAAATCTAATATATTAATATTTTTATACATGTAATAATTTTTTAAAATTTTAAGATATATTAATATATATAAAAGAAAAATAAGAACAGGATAACAGGACCCTCTCCTGTTCTGCTAGAAGAGGAGAGGATCCTATTTTGTCCAGGCTAAGAATATTGGAGTGTTTTATTTTCTAGTTTTGTCGCCTTATTGGTCCTTGTTAGAGTTGTAAGCACACATGTAAAGGTAATTTCCAAAGTCACTTAGAGAAGTTGCAGCAAAAGAAGTATTCACTTGTAAGTGGCACGTGATGTTGCAAGTGTATAAATGTATAAATGCGATACTAATAAATCAATCAATAAAAAGATTAGTATTTTCAAGCCTAAAGCGCACTTTTTCACCGAGAACCCTCGAATGCTGAAGCAAAAAGAAACATAGATGTTTTTAAAATCAAACATAGTTCTGATGTTGTGCTAAAAGATTTAAAGTTAAAGTTAGGCTTAATATATAAAAAGGTTCCAGAGGAGTTTGATTTTAATGATACATTCGACCCTACAATTAAACGAACATTAACCTTTCAGGTTTAGTTGACAGTATTAAATTTTGATGGAATAAGAATGAGATTGAAAATAGAAATAAAGTAAAATAAATAAATAAAATTTTGATTCAAAACTTGTTTAGTATGTTAAAAATAAAAGGATAATGAAATTGTAAAATTTATTTGGTATGATAAAAATAATAATAAAAAGTGAATTATAATAGGTTGAAAAAAATAAAATATTTTTATACTAAAAATATTGAATAAATAATTTTTAAATTATTTTTAAATAATATTAAATTATTTATATTAAATGTAATAAATGATTTTATAATTTTTTAACACCTTTATAAATAAATAAAAAGTAAAAAATGAATGGTCAAGATTGGTTTCTTCGACTTCTTTTAGCCACACCTCTCCTGAAGCAATAAATAGAATGATAGGTAGGATTATTAAAGTTGAGGGTATTTTGGTATTATACTCAAACATTCCAGCCCCTCGGACTTCATTCCATCAACCTATCAAGGGAGAGAACTCTCCCATCTTTTGTGGAAGGCCTTACAGAAACGGAGTATTGTTTCCAATGTATCAAACATCATTCCCTCTCCCTCAAGTCCCTTTACAAGCTATCCAACGTGACCTTACAATATTGAGAATTTTATAATATTGCTGTGAATTATTAAATTTTGATCTAACAATTTACATATTATATATATATTTAAATATTATTGCACCAAAACATATAAAGCATTAGATTTTGATGTAACAATCTATTGCAAAATTTATTATACTATAAAAAATCTTGTGACCAGTTAAACTACTAACTATCCATGTAATACTTACTCTAGTTCTAGTATATAAGTGGAAAGTCCACCCACTTGATATGAATAATGTATTTTTCGTAGTATGCTTTATAAAAGTTTATATGCAACAACTAGCTCGCTTTAAACATGCCAACAAAACTTTAGTTTACAAATTAAACAAGGCCTTATATGGACATAAGCAACTTTTAAGGCCAAATACGCTCAACAAAGTGAGTGTGACCAATCACTCTTCATATAGATCACCTCTTTGCAATGTATAAGAGTTTGGCCAACACCTTAGCTGAATTGCTTTAGGTTTCGTTTATGTTTAATGAACTACTTGTTGTGTTTCTTTTATTTGTTGTTATTTTTTGTGATGATTCAAACATAGTTTTAATGAGAGACAATCTAATTTTGCACTCCAAAACAACACATGTTAGCTAGACTTACACTTCTATTTTGAAAGGCATTAAGTAAAAAGGTTGTGTTCAAATTTTTCATTTTCGAGTTGCAAACATCTTAACCAAACCTTTCTGTTGCATACAGTTCAAATAATTGAAACACAAATTTCAAATCAGTGATAAGGTTGACATGAACTTGCAAGGGAGATAACATGAACAGAACCTTGAGTTGTCGGTATACGTGTAAAGTTAGTTTAAGGAGCCAATTAGTGTAATTATAATAAAAGCAATACGAATTTAATTTCTTTGCAGTTGGCAAATGTCAACTATAACTGCAGTTAAGTATTTGATGATTTAAATTTCCATTAATGATCCATGTAATCATAATTTATTTATATAATCACAGGTGCATTAACAATAAAGAATTTTTTTAATCAGAACTGAAATTGATAGTAAGAAGCATGTGATGCTCTAAGTGTATAATTGCATGAATGTTATACTGATTAATCAATCAAGAAAGTCTCCCTCTTCGTTCTCTTACTGTTAATAGTCCCGTCACTTTTTTACTTTTGTTTTGCTGTGTTTCTTTGTTTTTTTTTTTTTTTTGGTTGTATATTAAGGACCAAAAGAAAAAGCTCTTTATTAACAAGAATCATTGCTAATTTCTATTCAATTAATCAAGATTTCATGGCAATCTTAAATTGGCTGTACCCTTTAAACATTCTAAGAGAATTTGGAGGACAAATTTTCAAAAATTGACTAAATAGAACCAAAATCAATGCCCCTGGGGATAATTGATGAAGATCAACATTGCGAAATTTATAGTGATGCTTGTAAATTTCAAGAGCGTTTGTAGAATCTTATATGAGTAATTATATTTTTGAGAATTTGATTTTAAATAAACATACTCTAAAAAATGTTGTACTTTTGTATTTGATTCATTGTAAGTATTTGTGCGTACATTTAAAAAATTTAATATTTATTAATTTTTAAAATTACATATTTATATTCATTATTATTTTATCAGTTGTATATTTTCATTATAATTTAGTATTAATTATTTTAAATTAATTTTTATTTTAATTTTATTGTTACATAATTTAATACAAATATATTATATATTATTTTTGAAAAATTTTAAGATAAAAAAGATTAAATGTTTATCTTACCATTTCTAAAACATTTTATTTCTCTTGAAAATTTATTATTTCCACCTCCCCATATATAAATGAAAATGTATTCATAAGAATATTGCATACTATCAAACTTGAATATATATTTTGCCTGTAAAACATTTCAAAGAATAGAAAAAAAAATTCCGCAAACCAAATTGATTTCGATATCGCAGAATGTTTGAGGCTGGGCCTTCAAAATCCCAATATTTCAGTTCAGAGCGCAAATGGCGAAATGCGGCATCGTAAATTTGCCTTATTGTCATACTTAACAATAGACAAGCATCCATTTGCAAATACAAAAGTCCCTAGCTGATCTTATTTCCCATGCCTGGATGAAAGATTCTGCATAAGGATTACAAGCCCATGATGGATTTGTCGAGCTTCCATGGAGCATTGGTTCAAACTCTCCCGGTCAATTTCAATCTTCAAGGAAATACATTACAAATCTTATAGACCTCAACAACAACAATTTTCACGGTCATACTGTTTGAAATTAAAAATGTTAATAGTTTCAAGAACAAGAACAAGAACAAATTCAAAATGGGGAAAATTAAATTACAGAAGCCAAATGAGCTAAATTTTATAACAAGTAACTCAAATCCAGATCAAGTAAGTTTACAAAGACAAGTTTAACTATACACGACGCTATATTTCTTATACATCCGAAGGCAATTTACCAGAAAGCAACACACACGATTTTACAGGGACTCTCTTCTTTTAGAAAGAAACAGTCTTCAACACAAATCCCGGAAAACTTTAAATATATGATTTCTCTCAACCAGAAATCTCGATGGCCTTAACCTCAGGCTTCTTACCCTCCTCCTTTGGAACAGTCACAGTGAGAACCCCATTCTCCATTGAAGCCTTCACCTGATCCATCTTTGCATTCTCCGGCAGTCTGAACCTCCTCAAGAACTTGCCGCTGCTACGCTCGACGCGATACCATTTATCGTTTTTGTCTTCTTTCTCGACGTTCCTCTCTCCGCTTATCTGAAGCACCCTGTCATCTTCAATCTCAACCTTCACCTCCTCCTTCTTTAGCCCCGGAAGATCAGCCTTGAACACATGGGCTTCTGGAGTCTCCTTCCAATCCACCCGCGTATTCACAAATGCGGAATTTTCCTGAGAAGAAGTTGAGAGAGAAGAGGGGAAAGGAAAATCCTTGAAGGGATCCCAGACGTCGAGAGAGGAGGGATCGAAGATGTTGTTCCTTCTGCCACCGAAGAAACTTGGGATCAACGACATTTTCTGTTCTTCAAGCTTGAGCAAGAGTGTACACTAGAGCTGGATCAGTTGATTGTATGCGTTTCCATGGTGCCTGAAGAAAGGGACATGTCAGGTATTTAAATCAAGCAAAGGAGTAATCTAGTACATTCGAGGCTCATTTCTGATAATTCCAGAAGGACCAGGAAATTTCGTGATTGCCTGCTTTTATTCTGATTTTTTTTAAAATTATGGACTATTAACTGTGAAGCCTGAATTATCGACACCGACCATTAAGGAAGTCTCCAGATAGCCAAGCCCAGGTTTTGAATACCAGGCTTCATGTATTCGACTCTGCTTTTTGGGCCTGATATCAACAATTGGAGCGGGACCAGTAAAACAAAATGCATGTATTGATAACTTTTCAAAATCATAAAATATAAGAAAACATTATTTCGTCCTCCCATAAATTTAATTTCATTTTGGTATTTTATCAATTAAAAATTATAAAATAGTCCTTTATTTTTAAATATTTTATTTAAAATAGGTTTCCATTTTTTATTAATTTAATCTAATTTAGAAAGAACTACTTTAAGTTAAATCTTTAAAAATAAATTATTATTTTAAAACTTTTAGTTCATGGAGAATATAATAAACTAAATCCAAAAATGAAGAATCATTTTGAGACTTTAGTTTTGTGAGGGGTTAAAATAAAACTAAATTTAAAAGTAGAAGATTAAAATAATACTTTTCTCCGTAAAATATACTTTGACCTAATAGGTTTCTCTCCTTCGTGAGAGTGAGTTTCTTCCTTATTGTGAAAGTGCTTAATTTCTTCCATATGCATTATCTTCTCATTGTCTACCTATAGTTTTCTCTGCTGCCTATTGCGATGGATATTGATTTGGAGGATAATGATTGTGATTGTAATAATGACCAAGTTATCTTAGATTGGAGTTTTGATAACCATAATAGAAAGGGTGTTATTTCTCTTATTGGGAAACTGATCACTAATAAGAAGTTCAATATAAATGTGGTTAAATCCTTCCTTCTTAAAACTAGGAATCCAAATGGTTGTCTTTATTAATGAAGTTGGTGCTTAGTTATCAGTTTTTAATTTTAATAGAAAAGATTATTATAACTGCATTATTAAGGACTCTCCTTAGATTGTATTTGGTATGCTGTTAGTGTTGAAACCTTGGACTTCGATGCTTTCACTCCAAGAGATTTGTTTTGATCGATGCCCCTTTTAGATACAAATCCACAGACTTCCTAAGAAAGGTATGTCCAAGACTAATCTCATGTGCATGGGCAACAAAATTGAAGACTGAATTGCTTTTAAAGATCTGTGTTTATGGAGGAGTTATTAGTGGATTTACCCATATTTGAGTATCTATCAACATTGCCTGCCCTTCGATTCATGGATTTTGGTTCCTTAGACTGGATATACCTCATCTATGGGTTTCTTTGAAGTAAGAAAAATTGCAGACATATTGTTATAAGTGCCTACATATTAGACATTATATGAAATCATGTATATGGATGGACAATCTAGAACCTAACGTTGGTGATGCACGGAGGCCAGTGAATGGTTTCGGCATTCCACTAGTACGGGTTCTGACCTCTATAGTAATAGTTACCCACTCAGAGAGTGATACTACAGTTAACCTAGACGTACACATAGCGAGCTTTGTTTCCTCTAGATCAATAGTTACACATAACCTTCCACAAGATACAAAAGAGTTAACTTCCAATGTCAATTTTCATGTAGTTTCTCCTACTCAATGTATTGAGCCTGTCTGAATTAGGCCATCAAGAAATATACACAATCATCATTGGGACCTTTAAACTATCTAACACATGAAAGCCTTGGACCATCTGCTACCCAAAGGGTGCCTGGTGATACATTTACATTCAATCCTATGATATAAACACATTGAGACTCTACATGGACTTTCTCTTTAAATGTAATGGTTTCTTCTACTCCCACTGTTCAAATTCCATCGTACTTTGTGGAGCTACCCTCTGATAAAGTTGGCTGTGATGGTGACCAATCCATAATCCCGGTTCAATTGGGAATAGACACAAAGTTGCTAGTCGAAAACATAGACATGGTTTACTTGAAGAAAGCAATTGCAGAGGATTTGGAAGTGGCAGATCATAAAAGAGCCAAGGTTACCCAGCTGAAATCTATACCAATCTTTAATGATGAAGCTAAGGTACAATGAAAAGCCATTAAAGCTACTCACATGGATCATGACTCGAATGATGATTTAGAGGCGTGTGTGGTCAAAGTTCCAATTTCCTTGGGCCGTCCAGTTGCAATTGCGTCAGGTGCTATTTTCTATAATGTGTGGGATTCTAATATGGATGTTTAAGGCTCTTCTGAAAGGTTCGATGGCTACGTATCTAAAGCCACAAAGGGGCCATGAATATATTAGCTTGGACTTGTTAAAGGTTGGGGGCTCCCTTGACAAGCAAGACTTTACAGGAGTTAAATAAGAATTACAAGCCCTCTCTTGTGTTCCTCATGGAAACAAGGATGAAGCATGTGACACTGTAGAAGTTTAATCCCAGATTCTAAAGGTTCAGCAATATGGTCTCTGTTCCACTAATTAGCTTTTTTATGGCCTGTCGTTATGGTGGGATAGCTCTATTATGTTACAAGTTCTTGTTGAATGTAAAAAATTTATTCATGTGGTGAACACTAATAGAATTAAAAGACTTTGTGTATTTCTAACTTTTGTATATGGTCCCCATATGGAAGCTGATAAAAAAGATTTATGCCATGCTCTAAGATCTTTTAACCCAAGCCCAAAAAACCAATGGCTTTTTCTTGTTGATTTTAACCAAGTTCTCTTCCATTCTAAAAAGTTTGAAGAATAGGGGTCTTTATTTACATAAAACCCAAATATTCCATGATTTTTTGGATGATTGTTATCTCTATGATTTGGGCTTCAAGAGGTCTCTCTACTCTTAGTTAAATAATCATATTGGTGAAGCTCACATAAAGGAATGCATAGACAGAGCGTTATGTAATAGTTGTTGGAGGCTGAAATTTCCTAATGCTCAAGTACTTACTCTTGATCTTGTTAGTTCAGACCATGCTCCCTTGTTTCTTGTTCTATATCATGATAATGCTCGTTACAAGAAACAATTTAAGTTCAAATTGATATAGGTGGTACACCTTAAGTGGCTTAATATCATGAAAGATTGTTGGAATCATTGTCATGAAATGGGTAATGATACGATTCAACTTTTCCTTTGTCATTTCTATCAGGTTCGTGAAGGGTTGACTCAATGGAGTAAGAGGGCATTTGCATATAATCAATACCAACTTGTTGCTTTATTTGAACAATACCATATGTGTTTCACTGGTGAATGGACTGTGGAGTGTGCATAGAAGGCATCTAACTTGTTTCATCTTATTGAAGAATTCTGGGATATGGTGAAACGTTATTAGACACAATGATCTTAGATTTAATGGTTAAGACATAGAGATGAGAACACCACGTTTTTCAATATAACACGTCAACAAAATAAGGTGACACGTATTAGAAGGAATGATGGGCAATGGTTAGAAAGGCCTCAGGAAATTAATTAGTGTTTTACACAGTTTTATGAGACTTTATTCGCTACCTGTAGTGATAGAGAAATGAATAATGTCCTTGCCATTATACCGTCATTGATCACTGAGGAAGACAATTATATATTACTTAAACCAGTGACGATGGAGGAAGTTAGAGAGGCTGTTTACTCTTTAAGAGGTCTAAAGGCACTAGGCCCTAATGGTTTCAAAAAACTATTTTATCAAGAAGCTTGGATTATTGTTGGGGAAAAGGTAGCACTCATGGTTGCTAAATTTTTTTATTAGAGACTTCCTTTACATCAGTTGAATGAATCTAACATTGTTATAATACCGAAAGAAAATCATTCGTAAGAAGTGAGAAGCTTAACTGACCAAAATATACAATTTCGTTAGCTAATATACCATCCTCATAATTAATAAAGGTGATATGCTTATTTGATCAATGAGTCAATTTGATCAACGGACACGTACACATGTATATTGCCACATGACAAAAATTCCCATAATTAACATGTGTAGTAAAAAAAAGGTGATCATTTCTTGTAATTAATATGGCGATAACAAAAAAGTGATCACCTACTTCTATATAAACACTCGCACCGAGAGTTATCTCTTCAGTTCACTAGTTCTAGTTCCCTCTCTTTCCATTAGACCTATCAATTCTAATGGTATATATGCATATTGTTACAGATAAAATCATTTTTTTTTATAAAATATTAATGTAATGAATTTTGAAAGTGAGAATATATCATGAGAGGCACAAGTGAAAATTCTAAACCTAATGGGAACATGCGAAAAAAATTTGAATATGGGTGACATGCTACATGCTTAATAGACCAAAATATACAATTTCATTAGCTAATATATGATCCCCATACTTAATAAAGGTGATATGCTTATCCAACCAAAGATTTGATTTAATCAACTGACACGTACACATATATATGAACACACAACAAAAGTTCCCACAATTAACATGTGTAGTAACAAAAAACGTGATCATTTCTTGTAATTAATATGGCAATAACAGAAAAAGTGGTCACCTACTTCTATAAAAACACTCACTCTAAAAGCTATCACCTTAGTTCACTTGTTCTAGTTGCCTCTCTTTCCATCAGTCCTATCAATTCTAATGGTATATATGTATATTGTTGCAGATAAAATCATTTTGTTTATAAAATATTAATGTAATGAATTTTGAAAGTGAGAATATATCATGTGAGCCACAAGTGATAAATCTAAACCTCATGGGAACACACAAAAAAAATTTGAAAATGGGTGACATGCTGCATGCTTAATTGACAAAAATATCTAATTACTTTAACTAATATATAATCCTTGTAATTAATAAGGGTGATATGCCTATCCGATCAAAGATTTGATTTGATCAACTGACACGTACACATATGTATTAACACACACAAAAAGTCCCATAATTAACATGTGTAGTAACAAAAAAGATGATCATTTCTTATAATTAATATGGCGATAATAGAAAAAATGATCACTTACTTCTATATAAACGCTCGCTCCGAGAGTTATCTCTTCAGTTCACTAGTTCCAGTTCCCTCTCTTTCCTTTAAACCTATCAATTGTAATGATATATATATATATATATATGCATATTGTTGAAGATAAAGTTATTTTGTTTATAAAATATTAATGTAATGAATTTTGAAAGTGAGAATATATCATATGAGCCATAAGTGATAAGTCTAAACCTTATGTGAACTCATAAAAAGAATTTGAAAATAGGTGACACGCTACATGCTTAACTGACCAAAATATCCAATTTCATTAGCTAATAGACCACCTCCATAATTAATAGGGGTGATATGCTTATCCGACTAAGGATTCAATTTGATCAACTGACATGTATACATAAGTATAAACACACGGCAAAAATTCCCACAATTAACATGTGTAGTAATGAAAAAGGTGATCATTTCTTGTAAATAATATGGCGATAATAGAAAAAGTGATCACCTACTTCTATATAAACACTCAGTCCAAGAGCTATCTCCTAAGTTCACTAGTTTCGTTTCCCTCTCTTTCCATTAGAACTATAAATTCGAATGGTATATATGTATATTGTTGCAGATAAAATCATTTTGTTTATAAAATATTAATGTAATGAATTTTGCTAGCGAGAATATATCATGTGTGCCATAAGTGATAAATCTAAACCTCATAGGAACAGGTGAAAAAAATTTGAAAATAGGTGATATGTTACATGCTAAACCAAAATATCCAATTTCATTAACTAATATATCATCCCCGTAATTAATAGGGGTGATATGCATATCTGACCGAAGATTTGATTTAATCAACTGACATGTATACATATGTTTGAACACACCATGAATATTCCCACAATTAACATATGTAGTAACAAAAAAGGGATCATTTCTTGTAATTAATGTAAAGTGATCACCTACTTCTCTATAAACACTCTCTCCGAGAGCTATTTCCTCAGTTCACTAGTTCTAGTTGCCTCTTTTTCCATCAAACCTATCAATCACATGTTCTCACAACAATGAATGCAGAAGCGTTGTTTGTTAAGGAGCTTTCTAGAACCGATATCGAATACCAATTATTATTTATGTTAGAACATCTAACCATTTTGCTAGCAGTTGCACAGGAAAGAGATTCAGTTAAGTTCAATGTGAGATGTGGAGAAATGTTTTACAGATTCCAATGTGTGAAACAATGGGTAGGGCCACTAAAACTAGTTGTAGCAAGCAGGTGGTCTAGTGTCATTTACGATTATAATCTACACCCTGCTGATTTGCTTAAGTTCTACTATATGGAAGCATGTGAGCATGAAGCTGCTCACTATTGGATTGAAGTTTTTTTATGGGTGGAGTACAACGACTCCATGGGTACATCAAGGATTCACCATCAAATTTTCTAAAGAACCATAGCTTCCACAACTCTTGTTAGAGGAGTCTTACTTAAAAAATATATTTAGTATGTTCTCTAATATACTTATATTTTGTATTAGTGTGTGTATTATGGAAATGTTTGGAGTTTTATATTATCTTAATTATTGCTTGATACATGTGAGGTGATTTATAAGGATTTCATGTAGTCTTTGCATTATATATATTATTAGCGGTCAGTAATTATCAATGATTAGAGTGAATTTGGATCTTATGTGCAATGAAATACAATGTTGTTTCCATATTAATGAAATTTAAAATGATAAAATTATTTGTTTAATAAAATTTATTTACAAAAATTGCCTTGACTTTCAAAAATTTGAAAATACCGCATGAATTATCATTTTCATGCCTAGTTTTTGTTATCATTTCAAACTTTTTCATTTGATGCATGGCAATTACTCTACAACGAAATCCCACCTAAAATCATTTTAATTATATTGATTGAAAAAAGGTCCAACAATCTAGCATTGTTAAGCGATTCAAAAGGGTTCAGGGTATAGAGGAAGTGACATTTCCATTTAACAACGTTATGACAATTAGACAAAAATATTTCTTCTTGGAAATTGATATATCAAGTAAAGGGGTATTCTCTACTTTTAAAATTTGAGGAGTACTATAAATGATCCAAATTTTAAATGAAATATTTGCATTTTTTTGGTTCATATAATATTATAATGTAATTTAATTGTTTAGCGATTCAAATGGGTTTAGGGTATAAAGGAAGTGATATTTTCATTTAAGAGCATTATGACAAATTAGGCAAAACTATTTAATCTTGGAAATTAATGGATCAATTAAAGGGAAAATTTGAGGAGTACTATAAATGTTCCAAATTTTAAATGAAATATTTGCATTTTTTTTGTTCACATAATATTATAATGAAATTAAATTGTTAAAATGCATATTGTAAAAACTTTATGAATATAACTTCTAATATAAATAAATTATTTTTTGCCCAGTTGAGAAAATACATTATTTAAAATGTATGTTTCTCACTGCATAACCGAAGCATATACATGCATGGAGTTGTATAATTTTCTTAATTTCCCAGTCTAAGAAAAAAAAAATCAAAATCTTCTTAGCTAGCTAAATTTGTTCAAGCAGTCCAAGGTTTTCTCTATACATTGAAGTTTGAAGTGACATATTCACGTAGAATATTACATCTCCTAATCAACATGCGCATAATTAAATGTTGGGTTGCATGGCATTTCTATTCTCCATAATTTCAAGTGTGCTACAAAAGGAGGGGTGCTTTTCTTTTACTTATTTTTTAAACTCTAATTTCTTGTTGTGTATTGACAACAAAGTGCAATAGGCAATCCTTTAATTTGAACAAAAATAAGGGGACAATAAATGTTGTTTCAAAAGAAATTTATTATATATTCTTTTCTAAAAAATAGTAAATGGAAAGAGAAGAAGTATGTATTCTTTAGCTTCAATTCCCCTTTCTAATGAAAAGTTGAGAAAACAAGCTAAAAAGCAGCTTCCTTAAAAAAGAAGATTTTAAGCATACATTTGGTATATAACTATGTACAATGATGGGGAATAGAAATGTGGGATCCTACTACATATATATAGTTATTTTAATAGTAAACATATAATATAAAAGGAAACTTTATCTTTAAAAAATTAAATTAAAAAGAGAATAATTCTTCCAAGATTAAAATCAATTTTTGAAAAATACTAGGGTATCATTAACTGGGTCCCACAAGCAATTTTGTCCAAGAATGTGGGATCTTACTACATATATATAGTTGTGAGCATCACTTTAGTGTATGGTCATATACCTAATTTACGCTTGAAATCCTCTTTTGTCTATAAAATGCTTATAAACAGGACATCATGAGAGATTTGAAGGATTGCTTTACTCATGAAGTGGTTACTGATGTATAAAATCCATTACATTAATATTCTATAAACATACCAATTCTATCTGGATTAACATAACTATTGTGTTAATTGTTATAAATTGATCTCCCTTTAAGCGTAATAAAATTTTAGTTTTTAAATTTTAATGGTATATATGTATACTGTTATAGATAAAATCATTTTGTTTATAAAATATCAATGTAATGAATTCTGAAAGTGAGAATATATCATGTGTGTCACAAGTGATAAATTTAAACCTCATGGGAACAAGCGGAAAAAAAATTGAAAATAGGTTATATGCTACCTACTAAACCAAAAAATTTAATTTAATTAGCTAATATATCATCCATGCAATTGATCAATGTAATATGCTTATCTAAATGTAAAACAAAAGTCTTGTGCTTTGAGATCTACATATTAGCATGAATGGCTGAATGTAATCACCTTCTTATTATGTTCATATCTTATGAAATATATTCGCTACTTGTGCCTTTTTTTCTATTAAGTGATGAATGAATCACTAAAACTTATGACATTCATAATATGTGGATGAAGTAGTCAAGCAGATAAAGTTCCCTCACTTCCATATCTTCTTAAATCATATTCACTTCCATAAGTTTAGATATTTAGCTAAATAATTTTATATTGTAATTTTCATTGTTATCTCATTTTGTTGTCTTTCATGTAGTATAATCTATGTATCTTATTATATCTTCTATATATCTTAGTCTTTTATTAATGATATTACACATTTCTTAAAATAAATACATTAATTAAAAAATTCTCCTGAGTTGAAAGATTTATTTAGATGAATAGAAAAAACCTCCAAAACAGAAAAGAAAAGAAGTGTGTAGCCTTCTTTTTGTGTCTTTCAATATTTAGCTTTGTAACTTCAAATAGGAATTTTTTTGTGTTACCTCATATTGTAGTGTCTCATATGTGTATATATTTACTTATATATTTTATATATCTTAAACTTGGTGTTATATCAATTATATTGCACATTCAATCAAACATAAATTAATTAATACTTCAATAACAACATAATTTTATTACTTTTGAATATAATTAAGTATGTGGTCATGTAGTTATTCTATTTAAAGAATTTTATTTTTAATGTTGAATTTAACTTTGTCATTTCTAATTGAATTTTCAATTGTATTAGATGTATTTATATATTTTTTATCTTAAATTATTGATATCAAAATCTCAAACTATATTTAATAAAAAAAATTTTAGTCCTTAAAAATAAAAAACTCATTATAAAATTATCTTTGCATCAAATAAAAAAATCAACTAAACATAGTTTCTATATTAGCTATTAAGGTTGTGATTCAACTTCTAATTTTTAAATACAATCTCAGCTGCTATATAAAGTGATTAATGGCATATGGAAAGTTGATTATATAGGACTGGTGGCAGGGCGAACAGTGAGATGGCCTTGTTGTTCCAACGACATAATGCAATCATCATACATTTCATGGATGGACTTAAACATGAATTTTAAATTTCTTAGCTTCCTCGTGTTTAGTTTGTAGTGTGGCCTATCTAGTTCCTCAAACCAAAATATCTAATAAACAATAACTCATATCAATTTATTAAGTCACTAAGTATTAAACTTATATTTTTGTTGTATACCAAAAAAAAAAAAAACTATCATTGTACTAATTGTTTATTATATAACAAAGTCCACAATGACTATATAATTATATATAATTTACTAACCTATAACTATGAGTTTGTTTTATACTTTATATCTTTTGACTATGAATTATTTGATATTTTAGATTCAAATATTTTATAATAATATTCTACTGCTAAACTAGAATTATGCAATAAAATCACATTCATTCTTTCATTTTGTTATTATCTTTAAATGCACATAAAATGAACATGAAATTATAAAAATGAACGATGAAATTAACTAAATAAAAAGAAATAATTTGTTTCACTAGATACGGGAATCCTATCTTGTAGAGTAAAAGTGATTCTAAACCTTGCAAAATATAGTTTTGGAATGTCTCATGAATTCTTGAGTTTTATGAACTCTAGAAGTATTGTATCCATTTTTAATCAATAAAACCATATAGTCTTTGCCTAAACAATAATGAATATTTATATGGTTGCAATGTTACAATGATAAGGAGCATTGATTAACCTTTTGGGGATAGGTAGCCAAGGATATTAGACTGCATGAAGGGCAGTCAATTCATCATTATTCATTACTATAGAGCTACAAAGGTATCGACCATGGGCAACTTCATGCTCGTAAATGAGGATGTGGCAAATGGCAACATCATCGATATGAACGTATCTCATCCTTCCATGCCAACCAAATTCTCTGTTTCCCCTATATATATAAAACAAAATTTTATTTATTTAATTCTTTTCAAAAAAGACAATATAACAGCTAGTATGTTTGTTACGGACAACTATGTCATCATAGTACTTTTGAGCATGTCCAGGACATTAGAGGCAGTTGAACATAATTCTCTTGGCAAGCTAGGTCCAATTATGAATGATGGTAAGACAGTTACCAAATTTATCCCATTTTCTATGCAGAAATCCCATGCTACTGTTTCTATGAGGTCCTTGATAATGCATACCAAATCTTTTTTTATGCATATGTAAGTGAAAAACCATATATTTGCCATAAAATTGATTCATTACACATAATTATATCAGTATAATTACAATAAAACATGACCAAGGTAGAGCTAGAAACCAATTAACAATTAGAAATAACTGATAACATAACCAACGAGCTAATTAAATGAATATGCATGGCTATGTGTAAAGAAACATAGACTAAAGTTTCTCGCACAGTTCCATTGAGCTCCAAGATGACTCATCTAAAGGGATGTTGGGGGTCAAAATCTTCTCTCACCTTTACAACTAAAGAAGATGAGGTTAAAACCACCCGATGAAGGGACTAGTTCTTCCAACATGAATCTAGTACATTAAGAGTGCCTTCAATAGCTGGTTTCAAGATTTTTGCCTTTTGTGGGGAGTCCAATTTCAAATTATAACAAAGGATCATTGAAATTAAGTGGAGAATGATGCATGTTTTATTTGTCTTTTTTTTTTTTTTTTTAACTTTTTGAGTCCAAGGGAATAAGCAAACATTGTGTGAGAATATGCATGAACTTAGTAGGGCATTTTAACTTGGCAACATGCAACTAAGAGTTGGACACTTCAAAGGTGCTATGGCAATAGTACGTAACTTTATAGAGGCCTAGAAAGTACTAGTGAAAGTGTATATATCGTACCTTCGGATTTGTTATGGTTTGAATATCGGAGAGGCAGTGTGGAAGACACCATTGCATCCCATGATTGCATCGTCAAAGCTACCTTCTACCATTAAATCAGCTTTTACAAGGCACAGTTTCTCCCGTGCCCCCTCCAACCTCAACAAATGCTCAAATTTCTTCTCATTTGCTACAGCACCATACATAAAATTTGATTATTTTCTAAAACAAAAAAAAAGTATGAATTAAGCTATGAGAGAAAGAGAGAAACCTAAGTCTCTAATTATTCCAATGACATGATACCCAGACAAATGAAGTCACTTAATAAGCTAAGAAGCCAGAAAGCCAAAAGCTCCCGTCATACATACTTTGCCTTAGAACTCCCTGTCACCCTCAAACAAGGGAAAGGCCCTGGCTTTCCTGCTAGTGCATATGCGATCCTTCAAAGTGATCAATATATACCCCCACATCACCTCATTTCTAAATTAAAAATTCACTCTTACAACTGGCATCCTTACAAATATTTGATGACCAAACTAGATTAATCTTTTTTATGAACAACATCGTCCTCAAACATACATATGACATGACCTACCTACCTTGAAGAAAGTTGTAAGTTTTACTTCCTTTTATTTTGAAAAACATAGTTTAATATTATATTTTTAACATAAAATTCTTTCTTTTAAACTTTTAAATTAAATCAAATGAGATTAATTTATTTATAATTTATTGATTTTCTCCTTCATAAATTTAAAAACAAGTTTAAATTTAAATCATTATATTGTATTATATATTACTCTTAATATTAATATTGACTTTACTAACTAAAGTTCATTTGTATCTACAATTACTACTTATGTAATGTATAACAAAGATATATTAAAATATACATATATCTATATATATCATCAGTTGACAACACTATGATAGTTCAATAAGTAGCTCAAAATAGTATTTTAAAGGAAGTACCCAAGTTTATTTAACAAAACATTAAAATTTATAATTGCAATTAATATATATATATATATATATATATACACACACACACACACACACACACATACACACACAAATTACAAAAAAAATGTAGCATTAGTTGTGATTTATATGGCTTACCCATAGTTCCATGAAACACAGCTAAATCCAAGATGGCTGAATGTTTTAGCATTAGTTGCTTGTAAACCATAGCTATATCCTTGTTAGAATTTCTTTTTATTGAATTTTGAATCCTTATAGCAACGGTTGAAACTACCGTAATGTTCATATTTAAGTATGCATTTATATATATATATATATATATATATCTTTTTCCATACATGATTTTTTCACTTTCAACCAATAATATCACATTCAAGTAGCATAAGATTGATTCTAACAATCCCCATTGTCATTAAACAAGAAAACATCACATTCAAACAAGTTTGAATCATAATTTCCTTGACACATTTTAACATAACATAGTTCATAAAGTGTAACAACAATATAACATAGTCCTTAAGACATTCTATCATTGCTAGATCTACTAATTTTCATCTTCATCAAAAACATGTTGAAAATGATCTGCTACACTTAGTTTATGTCCACTTGCTCAATCAAGTACCTCATTTGTAGTGAAAGAAATAGTAAGACATAACGAAAATGTATTCCAAATTATAACTAGTTGTCTATCATTTGAAATACATTATAATTCATATATTAAAAATATTACTAGTGATGTTTGGAATGTACCAACTTTAAAAGACATCTGACCCTAAAAATTTTGCATGATGAAGTTCACCAAAGCATCAGTTTTTATTTTAATCTTGAATTTTCTAATTTTCATGCTTGTATCCCTTATTGCACTTGAATGAATTGGTATTGCAAATTGGTATTAGAAGGATAAGATGAGCTTGGTCAACTGCAAGAACAAAAGGGAATCCAAATACTTGGGATGGATACGGACCTAATCCCAATCCTCGAACATGATCCACATGCTCTTACATTCCAAGAGCAAAGGCTAAGGAATCTTCTATGGAAACCTCTTAAGATAAGGATATTGAGTTAGATTTGTGAGCAAAAATCTTCTCCTACTTCAAGAGAGTAAGTATTTACAAGTGGTTTCTAGCGCCATCATCGTTACTCTACCACAAATCTTGTCTTTTATCCTTCCATTTCTATCAAATAGATTTCAAAATATAGTTCTTGTGTAGTTCAGTGCTAACTACAAATTTAGCTTTCAATGTAAAAGACATATTGTTAGTAGTGATATAACCAGCAAACATCGTTAATTTCAAAAATAAACAAATATTACCTTAATGGTATTGTTGTAGACATTATCCTTGTAATCCATTAGAACTCTTTTCAACTAGGATAACTGAAAGGAAATAATTTAAAATCTCTACCAACAGACGCTAAAAATCTATTTAACAAACCACCTTCATCTCCAACTGGTTGACATTAGGGTTCCAATGCAAAACAACCCAATCACCATGAGGAAGATGTCAAACATCATTATATGTTGGTGTCCTTGGCTTTATTGTGTCATCATCATCTGTGAACATATGTTTAGTATATGAAATCGATGACATTCAAACAAAATACATTACAATTTTATAGTATTTGTACCAACTACATTAACAAACCAAGCTCTCTTATCATGATCAATATTCCCAAGAGATTCATCTAGAAATGGTGTTTCTTTGCAAGTTCTTATTTTAGGAGGAGTGATTAAGGTGGTAAGGACTTGTCCTGAAGAGCCATCCTTTGATGGTATAGGATTATTGCTAGTTGCTCCACGAAAGTGGCTTGAACTACTCATCATGTTCAAGAGGCGTTTCATCTTCAAAATTCTTGCTAATAGTTAAGTTAATATCAATTATAATAAAGACATTAGAGGTAAATACAAAATAGAATTGACATACAATTAAGCAATAAATCAAGACTTGCATGAAAGATAAAACATCATGTAATATGTATAACTTAACACCTTACTAATAATATATTTCCCTCTTCTGGAAACAACATATCCAAGTCTTAAGATTGATATGGCTTAGCTTTATCCCCCATTTCATATCAATCATATTATTCTACCTCTAATACTAATATTAACTAATGCAAAATTTAAGAAGTTATCTAATCCTCCTAAGTATTGGGGAATATTTCAAAACATATCAATCCAACTCTTATCTATTTCATAAGACAATATATATTTAACTTTAAATCTCCTAAAATAATTGTTCCTAACACTAAAAGAATATAAATTAAATAACATCAATCAATATTGAACATTATGCTTAATCAAATTTTAATATATAAGCTAACAAGCAAGATGTGCACAAAATTTTAGTATTATAACAATCTTTATTTGCATAAATAGATATTAAAAAAAACTATAATCTATTAAAATTATTTCTATAAATTATGGAGAAATGAGTTAATATCACAATTTCTATTTCTACAAATAAGCATTACATAAACTCTAATATGTTAACATTATATAAACTCTATTTACATATGTCAAAATATATGTGAATTTATGTTAAAGTTCTAAATAAACAAATAAGATTGACAAATTTTATTTTAATGTTAAACAATTTATATATTGTGATTCTACAAATTAAACATAAAAAAATATAAAAATCATTTAAAATCTAAATTTCAACATAACAATGTTCATTTAATTTTATTTCTAGCATAATAGGCATATCAATTTTTTTTAAAAAAAAAAAGACATTATTTCATTTTAAAATATAAAAAACTAAAAAAAACCCCTACTTGAATGGCGGCTGACAACTTTTTAGCAAGTGGACGACAACTGAAGAAGGGGGTTGGCTGGCAAAGAGCTCCGACAACTATTGGTGGCAGTGACATACCTTGGAGGAAGAAGAGACCAACTTACACTTAATGGTCTTAATGAAAAAATGATGACACCGAATGGTGGGGGCAAACCAAATGGCGGTGACCTTAGCGACAGTTGAGACTTAGACGACAATAGGAGACACTGGTGGAGGGAGTTTGGGAAGAAGTGGGTTTGGAAGAAGAAAGGGTTAAAAGAACAAGAAAAGGGGGTATTTGGTTATCGCAAGGAAGGGGGAAGAGGATGGGTATGCAGCTAGGGTTTTTTAGCCTCTCAATCATGGCTAAGTTGTCGTAGTTGATGTCAAACAACAACTAGAATGAACTATGGCTATAGTTATAGCACTAACTATGGTTGTACTAATTATAGCTAGTGTACCATAGCTAGGTCCCGCTCTTTTAGTAGTTATATATGTGTGTGTGTATATATATATATATAAACTATACATATTGTTTTATCCATCATTTAAAAAAATTTTACAACCTATTTAAGAATAATTGTTCATGGTCTAATTAGAAATAACATATTTACTTCATGTAAAAATGTCAAGTTTAGCTTATAGTAAAACTTGCATTTTAAAACATAGTTAAATATTTGTAATATACACTACAAAAATAAACATTAGACAATAATCAATGATATTTTTGTTTAGTCTTATTCACTTGAATTTTTATTTTGTCAACAATCAATTGGGTGTTTTTGATATGTACCACCAAGAAATATTTATGAAAAAATTAATCAATTAATCTCTATAATTTATGCTAGTTTGTTAATTAGTCACTATCCTTTTTTTTTTTTATAATAATCATTCCATACAATTTCAATTTGTTGGAACTTGATGGCACTCAGCCTGAACACTATTTAGTTTTGGCTAACGTGGATTACCCATGTCGAAGAAGCTACTTTCTTGGACGATGGTATGAACTAACTCTGCTCATTTTCTTTCTATATTTTTTGCCTTACTCTGCTCTCTCTCTCTCTCTCCTCCCTTCACCCTTTGAAGCCCCCATTTCACTTCTCTATATTTCTTCTCCTCTCTTTCATACTGAGTCGAAGCATCATGACCGCAGAACTGCACCTTTTCACTTCACTCTTCAAGTCTAGACCCATTCCATCTTGCGTTCTTCTTCTCCGTAGGTTCAGCGCTTTGTCTGTGTCTTCTTCTCCATACCACCTAGGCTTCTCTAAAGCTGAATACCCTTCATGTTTCGTTTAGGTCGTACAAAATTAGGGACCATTCTTCCCCTCCTTCCTTCACTTGATCTCTTTCTCTCACTTAACCTCTATTGTGCTCGGCAAGGATAGCGATGTAATTTTTTGTTCTTGTTCTCTGAATCTCTCTTAAGCCCTCTCTATGGCTCTTTGCTGTTCTTTGTAATGTGTACTTGGTAGTCCGCTGTTGGCCATTTCTGAAAGGGCTTTATGGGAAAGGAGAGTATGGGATTCCCTTTTCCACAGTTTTCAAGTATGTAACTTTGGCCTTTCTCTTTATTCATTTTTTTAGTTAAGGTATTGGTCTCTTAGATCTCTTGTAATGTGTACTATGTAGTTTTGTTTTGGCATTGCATTATATTTACGTAAAAAGAAAAAAGTTCAGGATCCCAAACCTGAAAGAAATCTGTGATAGAATATAATGGCTAATGGAATAATATTGAATGTGAAGTTTTCATAGAATGAGAAATAATTTTTTATTATTTTTGGTAAGCCCACCAATGAAAAGGTGGAATACAAAGATTAAAATAACCAATTACTTCAACATAAATTGCGTTGGGAGGCGAGAAATGTAGCCAAGGGGAAATTTTTTTTAACGTAACAACTAGTCATATTTTGATTTGTGTAACAAACTCTACCCTATGAAAGATCAAATCCAAACTACCACTAATACTTTGCAATAATTATAAGATCATAAAAACACCAATATTCTTACTTCAACAGTAATTCTCACGAACATACATGCCAAAATCTTTGACATTACAACTTCAAGAAACAAAAGTGAGGAAAATTTACAAAAGTAATATGCGCTGGAGATCAAGTAAATTTACAAAGATATTTTTAACTCTACACAATTACATTTTTCCTTATGCATCCGAAAGCAAATTAGCATAAAGCAGAAACACCCAAATTTACATGGACTATGCTTTGAGAAGGAAACAATCTTCAACACAAACCCAGAAAAACTATAAATATAACTCTTCTCAACCAGAAATCTGAATGGCGTCGAACTCAGGCTTCTTGACACATCCCATGAACACGTAAACTTACAGAAATAGCTTCGCTATACACGATTTATCTCTTTCTTACACATTTACATGTAATTGCAGAAAACAGAACATAAAATTTTATAACAATACACTCCATGCTTTTAAGTGACACACTCTTCAATACAAACCCAGAAAACATGAAATGTCATTCTTCTTAACCTGAAATCTCGATGGCCTTAACCTCAGGCTTCTTAACCTCTTCCTTTGGAACAGTCACAGTGAGAACCCCATTCTCCATTGAAGCCTTCACCTGATCTATCTTTGCATTCTCAGGCAGTCTGAACCTCCTCAAGAACTTGCCGCTGCTACGCTCGACGCGATACCATTTATCGTTTTTGTCTTCTTTCTCGACGTTCCTCTCTCCGCTTATCTGAAGCACCCTGTCATCTTCAATCTCAATTTTGACCTCCTCCTTCTTTAGCCCCGGAAGATCAGCCTTGAACACATGGGCTTCTGGAGTCTCCTTCCAATCCACCCGCGTATTCACAAATGCAGAATTTTCCTGAGAAGAAGTTGAGAGAGAAGAGGGGAAAGGAAAATCCTTGAAGGGATCCCAGACGTCGAGAGAGAGGGGATCGAAGATGTTGTTCCTTCTGCCACCGAAGAAACTTGGGATCAACGACATTTTCTATATACTTGGACCTTGAGTGAGAACAACAACAGCGAGAGTAGAAAATGCTCAAATTTGATGCTCGGTAAGTTGAATGTCTGCAACTCGGGTGCTAACCAGGCGGACATATCGGGTAGTTAAATGGAACGGAGGCATAATCTGGTACTTTCAGGAAAGTGAAGGATAATTCTAGAACGTTCCTGACATTCCGGCCTCGGCCATTGGCAGTTGGCATCGACCACGAAGGAATTGTCCAGAAATACCATTGGGCTTCAAAGCCCAAATTCTTGGATACCTGGCTTGTTAAAGTTGATTTTGTTCTTCCCCAATCTCCATCATGCCAAATTATATTATCATACATACTTAACAAATAAATTATGCTTGGCCAACATAGTATATAGAATGTGAATTTACATTTAATACAACTTCGAGAAACATCTTATGTTTGAATTACATGTATATTAAGTGTAGTTCTAAAATATTATAGTGTAGATAATATTTACTATGTTATTTTTAAATCTTACCTATAGTGAATTTGTCATGCAAACTATAAAAAACAACATAGGAGAGTTAATGAAAAAAATTCAAGAAAAATACTGTTTTGATCTTTAACTATTGAATTTAATTTTATTTTGATTCTCTATAGATTAAACATCTTGAAATGATCTGCATGAATTATATGTTTCAAAATTGTTTTTCATTTTTTAACTTAGTCCCATTTAAATAGTGACTATTGTAAATCAAATCTTAAAAAAATATGAAAATGGCTATTATGATATTTTCAATTCGCGAAGGTTTAAAATAAAATAAAATTCAAAAGTAGAGTGTTAAAATAATATTTTTCTTATGAAAATTCATCTAGAGTGATAATAGATACAAAAGAGGATGCCCAATTTCAAAGAACATTTTAACGACAGATATGTTATCTTAAAGATGTTAAAAAGATAGAGTGAATTAATTATATTTTAAATTAAAATATACAAGTTATTATTTTAATTTAGTATGAATAAGGCTAAGTAAATATTTTAGGGAATTACGAGTATTAGTCTAAAATTGTGTTCTACTATATAATCACGCCATAAGAATTTTAAAATATTATTGTAGCATGCCCAAAAAATATCAATAATAGCCATTATAAGAACTCTTAATTAACTAGTGTGTGTAGCTTGAGGAGTGTAACCTTTAAGTGGATTTCTTTACCATCGAGATTGGATCAACTCCTGTGTTAGCTGTGTTTTTCTTTTTTTAAATTGTGTTAAAAATGATTTTTTTAAAAAATTTATTATTAAATTTTGCTAAAAAATTGTTAAATGTTTTTAATACTAATATTTTATTTTTTAAAACAAATATTATTATCATGTTAATACACAAATTAGTATAGTGCTGGTGGACGAACATGATCAAAATGTCATCTTATTAAAAGAATAAATTATAAAATGTTGAATATAGTAATTAATTTAATACTGTAAACATATTATTATTTTAATAAATAAATTGGCGCAGTATATCTAACTGTTTCTTATATTAGAAACTGATCAATTTTTTTCAATAAAATCTAAATCCTAAAATGATATTTAGTAAATAAAATCTAATATATTAATATTTTTATACATGTAATAATTTTTAAAAAATTTAAGATATATTAATATATAAAAAATAAAAATAAGAACAGGATAACAAGACCCTCTCCTTTTCCGCTAGAAGAGGAGAGGATCCTATTTTGTCCAGATTAAGCATATTGATGTGTTTTGTTTTCTCTTTTACCTTATAGTTTTTGTCGCCTTATTGGTCCTTGTTAGAGTTGTAAGTGCACATTTAAAGGTAATTTCCGAAGTCACTTAGAGAAGGTGCAGCAAAAGAAGTATTCACTTGTAAGTAACACGTGATGTTGTGAGTGTATAAATGTATAAATGCGATACTTGATAGCGGAATTAGAACATGTAATTGAACATGATCACAAATTGGGAAAATAAATAAATCAACAATCTTATCTGATGAAGACGACATCGTTGATCTGAGTATTGGTTGAGTTTAATAAGTTCAACCCAAAATGCCCAAGAACGTTTCTCAGAGTATTTTGACGGCAGAGAGAGAATGACAGATTTTGGTATGTGAAAAATAGGGCTTCAGTGTGTTATTTATAGGGTTTTATTTAATAATATAATTAATCAATATTATTACAGTAAAATCCTCTAGAATCTTTAAAACAATTTCTTATTTAATTAATCAATCAAAATAAGCCCATTAAATCTCTCTCTGGATAACAGTATCAAATTAGTAATCTGACGGGATGATTACTAATACTCTTGGGCTGTAGGTTGGGTTTCTGCCCAGTGGGCTTGTGAATAATCGAACCCATCACCGATTATCCACATATTAAAATAAAACCCAGTCCATTCACTGTTTATAAATTATAACATTAATTGTCTAATTAGAATTAACAAGATACTAATCTAATAAAATAGTTAATGCTAATTCATAAAATATTAAAATTATTCTAACAATCTCCCACTTGGATAACGTTAATTAAATTATTAAGTCAATAAACAAATACATAATTAGGTAATTAATATCCACATAAACACATGGATATGTGTATATTTATAAACCATATAAAATTTAGAAATGAAACTACACACAAAGATCACTAAATTCGATAGGGAAACAAGTAATATTAACATTGTCATAAATTAGTTTCAATATCTTAATAGAATTGAATACAGAATGACATTTGAAGCATCATATTACAATGCAGAAGTCCCCTTAGGACTTAACTCTGAAATTTGGTGTTAAATTGCACCACAAAAGTCCCTTAAGGACTTAACTCATAAATTTGGTGTCAAATTACACTACAAAAACCCCTTAAGGACTCAACTCATACTTCCACTAGACCAAGGCTACATCAAAATTCAACAAGACCCATATAAATTATACAATTTGAATTACTCCTATGGGTAGGCATTGGTCAATAGATCCGTCATCATGCACTCACTGCAAATGTAAACCATGCTAGTATGAGATAACAAAAATTCAGAAATAAAATCATGGATCAAGGATATTAAATCCGATAAGGAAATCATTGTTATAAATGCCAGAAAAATTTCAATTCTGAATTATATCCAAAATTTTAGCATAACCAAAACATTGAATCCGATAGGGAAACAAATGTTATAAGTGCCAAAATATGCCAAAGTGTTCCTTAAGAACACAACTCAGACTCTCACTAAAATAACACATCAAAATTTGAATATACCCAAGAGTCATATGTTTCCAAAACTCTAATGGGTTTAAACGGATAATCTAAAATGAGTATGAGATATATATATATATATATATATATCTTCTTTCCAACAAATAGAAATTGACTGTCAAAATTTGATACAACTGAAATTCCTGTAACTTTGAGAGAAGCGTATAATAGAGTCATGTCGCAACAAAATAGTCAAAACTTAAAATATACACATAGCAAAAATTGATTTCTTTGACCATATTCCCTAACAAGTGACTATCACAAAACTAGTGACATACTCTTCACTTATATATATATATATATATATATATAAGGCAACTGTAAATGTCCATTTGACACTTCTCAACAAAATACCTCCTTCAAAAACATCGTATAGATGTAATCAGAAGTGGGTTTAGGATCATCATAACTGTCTCTGTCGCTTTCTAATGATCATGCTCAGAATTACTTAAATATATCTGCCAAGCACACCAACATGGAAGAACAATGTTCAAACGTGTACACACTTGAGCCTATATATTAGGTTATTAATAATTGATTCACATGGAATTTTGCCCATCAAAGTTCTCTCTTCATCATTTAGGACATAATGATTTAAACAACCTATCACCTGCACAAGTGCACAAGGAGTGCAAGAATACATATCAAATTTCTTGAGCACTTGTTCAATATAGGTTGCCTGAGACAAACCAAGAATGCCACAATATCTATTATGGTGAATTTGAATTCTCAAAATAAAAAAAGATTCACCTAAATCTTTCATATCAAAGTGGCATGACAAAATGTGCTTTGTCTCATTTAATAAGCACATTGAGTTACTAGCCAATAGGATGTCATCCACACACAGCACATCCTCATGCAAGTCTTCATCTGTTATTACAGTGCCTATACAGCTAATTGTAATCGAACTTCCTTCCACTTCAAGGATGGTTTATTATTCTTATTGCTTTTCTTGAGTCCATATGGTTTCTTGCCATAGGCATTGCCTCCACTTTTCTTTCCTTTTCAATTTCACATTTCGAGCCTTGCTGGATGAACCATGTGAAATATAGTTCATTAATTATGAGAATTCACCTTCTTTATTGATTCTTCCTTTTGGGTCATTCTGGACATCATATGATTAATAGACCACTCTAACTCTTGGGAATTATAAGTGGTTCTCAAGACCCCATATTCAACAGAAAGGGATTAGGAAGTCTACATCTAGGATTTCAGCTTGTTGTAACAGTTAACAAGCTTCATCATGTACTCACACATTCTTGACACTTCATCATAGTGAGTGTTATCTAGCAAAGAGAGATAATAGGCCATTTTTAAGTCTTTTCAAACTTCTTAAATTTCTTACTGATCGCTTTAAAATATTCAATTGCGGTGTCCTTCTTAGGAATACTTTGTTTGATAGTCTTTTCAATCGTATACTTAATGACAGTCAAACAAATCTTATTGGGCTCATACCACTGCTTATGGTAAGCCTTGTCAGCAGCGTTAGGCTCAGCGGTGAGATCCGCTGGCTTAGGTTCTCTCATACCTAAACTTCCCTTGGTGATCACTAGATACATATCAAGGGACTCAATCCAATTATCGTAGTATATTTTATTCAGAGTTTTCACCATAAATAGTTGCAAGAACAGAGACACTGAGGGAAAAACAAATAAGAAACATATAATTATGTCGCAGACACATAATTATATATATAACAAAGTTTCCATAACAAGACTCAGCTTCAGCAACTGTATAACAAAATACTTATCATATCTTGCCTAAGGGCTTAGACTATGATAAATCAAGAAAAACTCATACATACCAAGGAAGCTCATTATCGAGAGAAACGACACAAAATGCACCCACAATTTCCATATGAATAAGATATGAGAAACCATGAATACATCAATAAGCAAATCGCCGCTGACAAGCCACAAACAAGCCTTATTCACAAAATTGTATTGACAATGTCACACCGATAAGGCATATCTATTGTCAACATAATACTTACATACACTCTCTCTAATAGACTTATCACAATATTCAGACTCATCCCTGATAATAGTAATTAAAGTATTCAAAAAATGTAGGAAATTAAATGACAAATACAGTATTAATTTATAAAAGACATATCACCATGATTGGGCCTATGATAGGCGAGCACACAATCAATAGGTGTATGTAAACTAAAGTCATTACAATTTCCACACGCAACCTATTCCTTTTAATGCATGTGCTTAAATTAGGAATAAAATCTAATAATTAACTTAAAGAAATTGATTATAATTTATTTACACATAATCAGGGAGAGTGAACTGAACATATTATTTCGTATTATGTCTAGCCTTTACATAAAATTTTTTTAGTCAAAATTCTTATTCTAAACTTGTAATACCTTATACAATATTTCCCTAGATATTTTAAAATATTTACCTAGCCTTATTCTTTTCTAATTCTATCCTTCTTTGACCTTTAATGCGCTCATGGAAGGTCATTGTGACAAAATTTCAAGATAAATGATCATAGGTCAAAAGGGATTGGTTATACAATATTATGGTGTGTTCTATATTCAATTATATTTTCACACCATAGCCAACCCTTTTTACCCTTACATAACCATGAAGACCATTTAAAAAGAAGAAGAAGGAAAAGGAAGAAGAGAAACTAGAATATACTAAATCATGTTACCAAGACGAGATTAGAGAAAGGAAATTTAAAAAATTTCATAGTCCATCAAACCGTGGCTCTAATACCATTTGATAGCGGAATTAGAAATGTAATTGAACATGATCATAAATTGGGAGAATAAATAAATCAACAATCTGACCTGATGAAGACGACATCGTTGATCTGAGTATTGGTTGAGTCTAATAAGTTCAACCCACAATGCCCAAGAACGTTTCTCAGAGTATTTTGACGACAGAGAGAGAATGACAGATTTTGGTATGTGAAAAATAGGGCTTCAGTGTGTTATTTATAGGGTTTTATTTAATAATATAATTAATCAATATTATTACAGTAAAATCCTCCAGAATCTTTTAAACAATTTCTTATTTAATTAATCAATCAAAATAAGCTCATTAAATCTCTCTCTGGATAACAATATCAAATTAGTAATCTGACGGGATGATTACTAATACTCTTGGGCTGTAGGTTGGGTTTCTGCCCAATGAGTTTGTGGATAATCGAACCCATCACCGATTATCCACATATTAAAATAAAACTCAGTCCATTCACTGTTTATAAATTATAACATTAATTGTCTAATTAGAATTAACAAGATACTAATCTAATAAAATAGTTAACGCTAATCCATAAAATATTAAAATTATTCTAACAATACTGATATATCAATCAATAAATAGGTTAGTATTTTCAAGCCTAAAGCGCACATTTTCACCAAGAACCCTCGAATGTTGAAGAGCAAAAAGAAACATATAAGTTTTTAAAATCAAACATAATTCTGATGTTGTGTTTAAAGATCTAAAGTTAGGCTTATAATATAAAAAGGTTCTATTAATTGGAGGTAGGGCTACACACGGGTCAGGTCAGGCCGAGCCACACTTTGACCTAAGACCTAGCTTGAAGTTATGCTAATTTCGAAAAGAAGACCCTGGGCCCATGGCCTGGCCAGACAGACTTGGTGAGCTAGCCAGGCTGGGTTAGGATAACCAGGCCGGGCTAGGTCTATACAAAAAAAGAAAAAAAGGTCGCAAGTAATAAAACGATTAAAAAAAGCTGAGACTTAACGGATAGCCTCTTAAATTTTGAGGTTTTCTTTTTCAATTCAGCTGGAAGGCAAGAGGACAGTAAAATTAACTAAAAATATAGAACTTCCTTAACATTCTCAAATGTAACATGACACAATCAGCACACCCATATTAACACTTATCTTCGTTAAACAACTAACGTTTTCTTGATTTCAACGAATACACGGGAAAGCAAGAGATATGAGAGAAAGAATAAAAAGCAATTTGTATTAAAAGAAAGTAGCATCATAGAATTCCATAGACCACGCATGGGCAATAATATATCTTACAAACTAATTCTCATAAGAACATGAAATCTATATGATGAAGTTAAACCTCACATGAACTATAGTTAAGGTTACTATAGGATATGTTCTTTCAAATTAAAATTTTCACTATTTGGCAACAAAATAATTACAGCTCTTCTTATTAAAGACATATATGTCAGATAAGCATCACAATTAAAGCCATAGCCAAATAATAGCCACATAGAAAACATTTGTCAACAATAAACTGATATACATACGCTAAAAGAAAGAAAAAGAGAAGTACCCATCCCAGGAACTTGATAGTCATTGACAATTTCAAAGTTACTTATACGTGTATCCAACAAAATTTAAGTCCTTAAATGAGAGCATTTGTAAAACGGTCTAATTGAAAGACAAAAGAATAATGAGAAAAATAAGGTCGGGTGGGATAACAGCTGCAATAAATTGAAAACTTAAATATCAAGAATTTTGTCACATGAGAAAAGATTATTATAGACATCAGCTCATAAAAAAGACAACCAATTACTGAAACTTAAAAAGACCCGTTCATTTATCTTGTTCATCTCTCAAGCACATCTTAACAACCGAGCATGAACTCTTTTCCCATCATCAAATTAGCAAAAGCCCAAACACAACCCTTGTAGATCCATGACTTAAAACTTCCTGAAACCTGGACAATAAGCATGATACAATCCAAAGCTTTAGCATGTATAAATGCAATATTTAGACATTATCCATATTATGATACTGAATAAGAAACATTATGCCTTAATACTTAGCAGGTGCTTAGAAGGTGATTTTGAAAGCCAAAATTTGTCTTACAGTGGTCAGGAGAAAAGAAGACATTTCAAGTTCAAGCATGGGAGTTCCAAACAATTTCGCTAGCATGAGGTAGATTGCCCACTACCATGGTCCTACTTTGAATAATAGACTGTTAAATCTTAACTATCTATTTAACTTTTTCCAGCTAAACTACATCATAAGCAATGTAAGTTCAAAGGAAAATTACTTTTCAGAATGGTAGAAGTAAGTGATTCAAACAATGATATCTAATTTATTATCCTGGCTCTTTGTTTACAGATAAAATAGAAACAAAGCATTACTTTGCAAACACATCAGTTAACAAAAAGTTATGCAAATGCAAAATCAGCAAATAACTTGGTGACAAATTCACAACCGGGAAGCATACACCTAAAATTACCTTCCTCTATAGACCACTTCTTGATGAGGGTTGAATGTTATTGTCCGACTGCAGATGTAAAAGGTATAATAAGGTATAATAAACAAGGCAAATGCTTCAAATTGTATCCATACAAAATAAGTAAGAATCTAGAGCATTAAAATACCTCATCAAACTTCTCAAAATTTTAAGTATCTAAGTCATCCTTAACCTCAGGAATAAATGCAACTTCCATTTGGTATAACTTATCCCATTTAATACCTTTGAAGAATGGATGAGCCTGAAGAGTAATGCCGTAAGAAGGTAATATTCATATCCTTATACAATGTAACAAACCTAAGAATTCATAATAGGACACACCATATAACACCTTTATTTCACCTGCACCTTTTTAATCCCACCCTCTGGTTCACATTACACAAAAGATTACTGATCAAATCTTTAGCTTCAAGAGATAACATAGCTTCTTTAGGGAATTTCAAGTGAGATTTCCAGTTTACTATTTATGTGAAACAAGTAGCTGAGGTAAAATATTATGCACTACAAAAATTTAGAGAACTTTTAAACTATTAAAAATCAATTTAAAAATTGTCAAAATGTATAAAATGACCCAATAAAACATTAAAGATAGCAAAAAAAAGTTGCTGATACAACAAGGAACAATACTCAAATGAGATAAAAAAAAACTTTGACTTCTATTTTCCATTTCAATAACATTCCATATTTTCAAAGTCCCAAACACATTCTAGACAAACAAGGCGCAGTAGTATGGCCCCATGAGGATGTAATTTTCATTTCCTTAGAGTTCAAGCATTAATTCCATATTTATCAACAATAACTTAGTTAAAGCTACACTCAGTAACTTAGATTCATCATACACCACATGAGGTCAACTAGCCACTCTATTATGAAGCCAAAACCCAAGTTGTCCGTAAAAGAAGAAAATAAGTACTTTGCAAATAAACTATGCAGAAGGGGCACATATGATGTTGATAGTAAAAAACTGTATTTTGTAAGGGAAAGAAAGACATACATTTGAATTGATAGTTCACAAACTAAAATGACAAGAATAAATGTTTCAGCCTTATCACCATTGACCATAAGTTGAAACAGTTCACAAATTTCCTTCATTTAATCCATACAAAAAATTTACTTAACTAAAATTTAATACAAAACATGCCAAATCTAATTATAATGTAAGTCAAAGATAATAACCAGAATTTATCAAAGAGTGCAAACAATCTAGCTATTTAGTTGACATAATAAGAATAAAAGAATGTGATGAAAAATACAAGACAGATACAAATAGCTTTACTGAAATTTGACCAAAAGCAAATGTCATAGAAACATTTGCATTGGTTGATATTTCTATAAGATGTATTACCTTCATACATGTTGACATTGGATCATCAGAATAAAAAGGTGGATATCTTACCAACATTTCATACATAATAGCTCCAAGTGACCACCTGTGAATTTTAACTGTGTCAAGATAATTTTTACAAACTCTAAACTGAAAATAATTTTATCCATGCAATCAACATAAATGAATCAAAATTGAATAGAAAAGTTGATAATTTTGCACCAGATTTCCTGCACATTAGACAAGAAAAGGTTGATAATTTTGCACCAAAATTGAACAGAAAAGACACTTGTGAATAAAAAAATATGGAAAAAAGTCTAAAGTACCTGAGCTGAAGCCATTGGTGGCATCAGATAATTCTTGATAAGAGAAGCATTTCCAAGTGGGTCTTTTAGGAGGTTCTTGGGGGAGGGGAAGGGATTTATTTGTAAATCATAGATCAAGGAATCCAAACGATGCAGTCAATATAAATTACGGACATAAAATAAGATGAGAAAGTACCTTCTGCAGTGGTTTGGAGAACCTGAATAATTAGACAATTGCATAGTTTTATATATAAGTTTTAGCAGCATCATAGTAGTCTTCCAGACATCACAGTAGGCTTGTTGATACTAATGAAAACCAATAAGTGTTTATAATGTGGTAGCACTTAAAAATTATTGACACTATACCAAATTACCAATGAAAACCAATAACATGTGTCTATGAGCTAGAAATTACATTCATTAAGAAATATACTACTATGATCCATCACAAATAGTTATTTAGTCATATACTGCAAACAAAAGAAACACTAAACACTAATAAGTATTCATAACATCCCGTGTAACACTTAAGTCTCCAAAAACATCTGTAGAAATCAAACAAAATGATATTAATTTTTAAAACTCGACAGTGCAAAGAGAACTTTAGATATTAACTCACTTAGAGCTTACCAGATGTAGCACTTTTGAATTCTTTAAACTGGTCAAAGTCACAATCATCAAACTTGGACTCTTGAGGGGTTAGCCAATCCTGGGTACACACAAGTGCATCAATAATCCTGGATGACAATGAACTCCTAAACACATCAAGCACTCGTCCACCAGTGCTAAATGATGATTTAGAAGCAACAGTAGACTCTTGCATAGCTAAGACATCGCGTGCAATCCGAGAGAATACTTTATATTTTAAGGAATTTTCTTTCCACCATCCCAAGATATTAAATGCAGATTCATCATTAAGTACTTCAGATTCCAGATACTTCGCTAACTCTAATTTCTAATCTACACCAACCTTTACCCTCTTTAAAGACTTGTATTTATCCCGTGGACCAGATGGGAAAAAGTCTGGGTCATCTAAACCTCTAGAATCTGTAGTGTTTGACGCCGCACTTGAATTTCCAAGGGTTTCAACTGATTCTAGAACAACCACATCAGAATATTGTTCATACATGCGATACAAATTGTTTTTGACCTTTTTCTTCATGCTTTCATGTACTTCAAGATCAGGGTACATGTCTTCAAATGTGGCGTTCACAAATGTGTTCATATAGTTGAAGTTTTGTATTGATGTCCAACAATCAGTTGTTAAACAAACACGATTACATGAGTTCTTTAAGAAATCCTTAAGATCTCTACCTTCCTTAACATAGATTTTGTAACAATCTCTAGCAACAGTCATTCTTGAAGGAGGAGGAAATCTAGGTTCGAATTGATTCAATAGACTTTTAAACCTATACCTCTCCACGGCTTGAAGTGGCACGTCATCACATATCACATATTTAGCCACAACTTTGTGGCACGCATATGCATTATATGTGTGTAGGAATAATATTCTTGGCTGAGATTAACCTAGTGGGGTCAGGTAGGCTAACATAGATTGGGATGTCTCATGGGCCCTATTGGGATGCTTCTGACATCTTCCTTGGTGTTTTTTTTAGGGAGTTCATGCCATGTTTGTTATGGTCACAAGCGTATGAAGCCCTATAGTAATTACAGGCAGCTCGAACCTCGCCATTAGTCTTTTCTAATGGGAGCTTTATAAAATGCTCCCACACACCTGACTTCTGTGGAGCAAGTTTTCTCTTCTCACCTACTAGAGTAAACTCCATAACTGATGCAGATGTCGAAGTTATGGTATTGTTATTAGGTCTCGTGGCTATCAGGTTCAGGTTGGAAGAGGGCATGTTGCTGGCTTAGGATTGGCCTTCTCCTGGGGATTGTTGACTACTAGAATCCATCTATCCAACATCAAGTAAGACAGTGGAACATTTAACAACATATTAAATTGGAAGTTTGCACAATTGACTTAGCATTATATCTATACAGGTAGCTTATGTTTAATGCTATGTTACTGTTATTTAAAAGGAAAGAACAATTTTTTTTTTATAATTAAAAGATAATTAGCCTTTAACAAAAACTTTAAACATTATTAATGGAATAAGTAAAATAAAAATGCATTCACCAATATAAGAGAATGCAACCTCAAGGAACACTTGATGAAGAGAAATTTAATTTGGAGTAAATGTAGTGTCATATATATATATATATATATATATATATAACCTATTACCTCTATGTGAAATTAATTAAAAAATATAAAATGAACAACGGACCATCAACAAACAATATTTTTAAGTCGTTCCCACTCCTTCAAGAGAAAGTTTTTTTTTTTGCCAAGAAAGTCATTCCCCAATATAGTGCAGCCGAAGTTGCAGCTTACACCATTTTAGTAGTTATAATAATAATAATAATATAAAATAGTAGTTCTAAAAAAAAATAAAATGCTTGCAATCTCAATAAAGAGAAGTTGAAATAAATTTCTATAAATAATGAAATTTGTGGTCACTCAATACCTTACAGTACTCTATAACACTGGACGGTATGTAACAAGAGAGAGATAAAAAGAAAAACAGAGGTATAGTAATTTTCTTTTCCCTATATGTTATTCTTATAAATCTACATAGCATATATTTAGCCCTATCTCTATCTGCAGAGAATTTGCACTCTTAGATCTAATGTATTTCTAGGCGCCAAATATACCTACATTTGGTTAAATCTTATCTTGCTTTTGTTTATTTCTGTTTTTTAATTAATTTTTTTAAAAAGATTACTGAATCAAGCCAAATGCATATACATTTGGCCCTCAAAAATGTACTAAATCCAAATTCCTTTGCTTCATCTAATGCCTAACAGCTACCATAGGTTTACAACTAATTTTCATTATTATTTAGCCCTTTCATCTAATGCCTAATAATTTTCTTAAACAAGTAATCACCAAAAGACCCTATGTCAAAATTGAATTTTATCTTTGATGTACTAAAATGAAATTGAAAACATAGAATTCCTACAAGGCTGGAGAAAGGATGGATATTACACCTTCAATGCCGCATATGTCAACATGGTACAATACAATCACTAATAATAGATTTAAGACAAAAAATCATTTAAATTGAGGCTTTTAAACTCTTATAAATTATAATGCATTTCCTGTTCATCAAAAATAAAGATCTAACTATCATAGTACAAGCATTTGCAAGGCCTAATCTACTCTTAACAATGCATGACTTGAAATTATCATCAATATCCAAAATTCCCAAGCATTTTTAATCACAAATTTAGGCAAACCTCTCTAGTATGGGATTCTGATTTCCACGGTGACTGGGAAAGATGCCGAGAAGCGGGAAGAACAAAATCATACCTTGACTTGCCTCAAATTGATCCACAATAAGGAACAACAACGCAACAGTGCAACACAGAGTTAGTGTTATGGTTGAACCAACTCACGATTCTGATTTCCATGGCGATTAGGCAACTTCAGCAACTTCCTAGGTGGTTCCACACAAAACAAACGTCGAAGGGTGGCCGACTAGCAATAGTGACAGATGTACTCTAGCTTTGGGAACGACTCGCGCTTCACGACCTCAGGTGGACTCACCTTCGTGAGACGACTGATGAGCACAGAAGGTCGGACGGTGGTGGATGACTATGACGCGAGTGACGATGTGAGGGTTGAGATAGTGAGAGAGTCGACGACTTGACGCGTTCACTTCACAGAGATAGAGAGATTGGTCCAAGAGAGAGAGTTTATGTGTGATGTGAGATAAGAGTTTAGAGTGTACGAAACCAAAAAAAATATTAATTAATTAAATAATGTAAATAAAATATAAAGTAATAATAATAAAAAAATATTTTTCAAGCCGAACTAGGTCGGGCAAACCATGATTTTCCACTTCCACAGACTTGGCCTAGCCTGACGGCTTTTCAACCTCTCCTTTCCTAATATCAGACCTAGTGCCCTCCTTGTAGCTGGCCCAATTAGGTCGAACCAGGGCGAGTTCACCCGGTCACTAGGTATTTGTTCAACCCTAATTGGAGGGGTGTGATTTTAATGATACATTCGACCATACAGTTAAATGAGCACTGACCTTTTAGGTTTAATAGGTAGTACTAAATTTTGATGGAAAGAAAATGAGATTGAAAATAGGAATAAGGTAAAATAAAAAAGAAAATTTTGATATCAAAACTTGTTTAGTATGTTAAGAATGAAAAGGATAATAAAATTGCAAAGTTTGCTTGGTATGATAAAAATAATGATGGAATAAAACTGATTATGGGTCAAAAAGACCAAAATATTTTTATACCACAAATATTAAATAAATACTTCTTAAATTATTTTTAAATAATATTAAATTATTTATATTAAATGTAATAAATGATTTTATAATTTTTTAACAGCTTTATGAATAAATAAAAAGTAAAAAATGAATGGTCAAGATTGGTTTCTTCAACTTCTTTTAGCCATGCCTCTTTTGAAGCAATAGATAGAATGATAGGTAGGATAATTAAAGTTGAAGGTATTTTGGTATTATACTCAAACATTCTAGCCCCTCTGACTTCATTCCACCAACCTATCAAGGGAGAGAACTCTCCCATCTTCTGTGGTAGACCTTACAGAAAAAGGAGTATTGTTTCTAATGTATCAAACATCATTCCCTTTCCTTCAAGGCCCTATACAAGCTATAAAATGTGGCCTTACAGTATTGTGAATTTTATAATATTGCTGTGAATTATTAAATTTTGATCTAATAATTTGCATATTATATATATATATATATTTAAATATTATTGTACTAAAAAATATAGAGCATTAGATTTTGATGTAATAATCTACTTGAAAATTTATCATACTACAGAGAATCCTGTGACCAGTTAAACTACCAACTATCTATGTAATACTTACCCTAATTCTAGTATATAAGGGGAAAATTCACCTACTTGATATGAATAATGTATTTTTCATCATATGCTTTATAAAAGTCTATATGCAAGAACTGGCTCCCTTTAAACATGCCAACAAAGCTTTAGTTTACAAATTAAACAAGGTCTTATATAGACATAAACAAACCTTTTGGCCAGATACACTCGACAAAGTGAGTGTGACTAATCACTCTTCATATAGATCACCTCTTCGCAATGTATAGGAGTTTGGCCAACACCTTGGCATAATTGCTTTTGGTCAAGTTCATGTTTAATGAGCTACTTGTTGTATTTCTTTTATCTATTGTTATTTTTTGTGATGATTCAAACATAGTTTTAATGAGAGCTAATCTAATTTTGCACTCCAAAACAACACATTTTAGCTAGACTTACACTTCTCTTTTGAAAAGGCATTACGTAAATAGGTTGTGGTCAAGCACTTTCCTTCTCATTTTTTAGTTGCAAATATCTTAACCAAACCTTTCTGATGCCTACAATTCAAAGAATTGTGACACAAACTTCAAATTTGTGATACGGTTGACATGAACTTGCAAGGGGGATAACATTTAAAGAACTTAGAGTTGTTGGTGTACGTGTAAAGTTAGTTTAAGGAGCCCATTAGTGTAATTATAATAAAAGCAGTACGAATTCAATTTCCTTACCGTTGGCAAATGCCAACTATGACTGCTGTTAAGTATTTGATGATTTAAATTTCTATTAATGACCCATGTAATCATAATTTATTTATATAATCACAGGTGCATTAACGATAAAGAATTTTTTTAATCAGAACTGAAATTGATAATAAGAAGCATGTGATGCTCTAAGTGTATAACAACATGAATGCTATACTGATTAATCAATCAAGAAAGTCTCCCTCTTCGTTCTCTTACTATTAATAGTCCCGTCACTTTTTTACTATTGTTTTGCTGTGTTTCTTTGTTTTTTTTTTTTTTTTGTATATTAAGGACCAAAAGAAAAAACTCTTTATTAACAAGAACCATTGCTAATTTCTATCCAATTAATCAAGATTTCACGGCAATCTTAAATTGACTGTACCCTTGAAACATTCTAAGAGAATTTGGAAGACAAATTTTCAAAAATTGACTAACCCCTAATTGGTGATAATTGGTGAAGATCAACGTTGCCAGATTTATAGTGATGCTTGTAAATTTCAAGGGCTTTTGTAGAATCTTATATGAGTAATTATATTTTTGAGAATTTGATTTTAAATAAACATACTCTAAAAAAATGTTGCACCTTTATATTTGATTCATTATAAGTATTTGTGCATACATTTAAAAACATTTGAAGAATTTTAATATTTATTAATTTTTTAAATTACATATTTATATTCATTATTATTTTATCAGTTGTATATTTTTATTATAATTTGGTATTAATTATTTATTAAATTAATTTTTATTTGTATTTTATTGTTATATAATTTAATACAAATATATTATATATTATTTTTGAAAGAATTTTAAGGACGAAAAGATTAAATATTTATCTTACCATTTCTAAAACTTTTTATTTCTCTTGAAAATCTATTATTTCCACCTCACCATACATAAATGAAAATGTAGAGTTTCATAAGAATATTGCATGCTATCAAACTTGAATATATATTTTGCCTATAAAACATTTCAAAGAACAGAAAAAAAAATTCCGCAAACCAAATCGATTTCCATATTGTAGAATGTTAGGCTGGGCCTTCAAAATCCCAATATTTCAATTCAGAGTGCAAATGGCGAAATGCCGCATTGTAAATTTGCTTTATTGTCATACTTCAACAATAGTCAAGCATCCATTTGCAAATACAGAAGTCCCTAGCTGATCTTATAGTTAAGCATCCATTTGCAAAAACAGAAGTCCCGAGCGGATCTTATTTCCCATGCCTGGATGAAAGATTCTGCATAAGGATTACAAGCCCATGACGGATTTGACGAGATTCCATGGAGAATTGGTTCAAACTCTCCCAGTCAATTTCAATCTTCAAGGAAATACATTAAAAATCTTATAGACCTCAACAACAACAATTTTCACGGTCATACTGTTTGAGATTAGAAATGTTGATAGTTTCAAGAACAAGAACAAATCCAAAATGGGGAAAATTAAAGTACAGAAGCCAAATGAGCTAAATTTTATTACAAGTAACTCAAATCCAGATCAAGTAAGTTTACAAAGACACGTTTAACTACGCACGACGCTATATTTCTTATACATCCGAAGGCAATTTACCAGAAAGCAAAACACACAATTTTACAAGGACTCTCTTCTTTTAGGAAGAAACAATCTTCAATACAAATCCCGGAAAACTTTAAAATATGATTTTTCTCAACCAGAAATCTCGATGGCCTTAAACTCAAGCTTCCTAACCTTCTCCTTTGGAACAGTCACAGTGAGAACCCCATTCTCCATTGAAGCCTTCACCTGATCCATCTTTGCATTCTCCGGCAGTCTGAACCTTCTCAAGAACTTGCCGCTGCTACGCTCGACGCGATACCATTTATCGTTTTTGTCTTCTTTCTCGACGTTCCTCTCTCCGCTTATCTGAAGCACCCTGTCATCTTCAATCTCAATTTTGACCTCCTCCTTCTTTAGCCCCGGAAGATCAGCCTTGAACACATGGGTTTCTGGAGTCTCCTTCCAATCCACCCGCGTATTCACAAATGCAGAATTTTCCTGAGAAGAAGTTGAGAGAGAAGAGGGGAAAGGAAAATCCTTGAAGGGATCCCAGACGTCGAGAGAGAAGGGATCGAAGATGTTGTTCCTTCTGCCACCGAAGAAACTTGGGATCAACGACATTTCCTGTTCTTCAAGCTTGGGTAAGAGGGTATACTAAAGCTGAGTTGGATGATTGTCTGCGTTCCTATGGTGCCTGAAGAAAGGGACATTCGGGCATTTAAACCAAGCGGAGGAGTAGTCTAGTACATTCGAGGCTCATATCTGATAATTCCAGATGGACCAGAACTTTCGCGATATTCTACCTTTATTTTATTTTATTTTACATGAGACTCATAGCTTTCAAGATTTTGGACCTTGAGCTATTGACACCGACCATTAACGATGCATCTAGATGATCATGTGGGCCCAATTGTTTAGAAACTGGGCTTCGTCTAATCAAATTTTTTTGGGCCTGCCAATTTTCTCCAACTTCGATAATTGTATTGAAATTGGAGTTCGGAGTCGGACAACTAAGAGAAAATAGATGTATTGATAATTCTTTAAAATAATAAAATATAGTTGAATCCGAAAACAAAATCACAAAATTTAATTTTCCAAAAAGCTGTATAATTAAAATAAATCTCAGTAGCAATATAATTTAAATATTCCCTACTGTATTTTAGGATAGAGTTAAATTACAATTAATACTATCTTGGCGTTTCATTCATTCTTGTTCAAAATATTGTTGTTTATTCATTTAATTATTTTGTCATCGGATTAATAAAAAATTTTATTTAAAAATATTTTTTTATAAAATATAATATTATATATTCAAGTAATTTCAAATTTTTTTATAAATTTAATTGCGTATGTTCGCATATGATTATTTTTTTAATTTTAAAAATTTCAGACTATTGTATAATTTGTTAGGGATCATAACTTTAGTTGAATTTTTAAATGGAATAAATTTTTTTGTCAAGTTTTAAAATATTTGAGTAATACAGTTGTCATATTTAAAATTAAAATAATCATATTAATGGGGAAAACTTATACATATTAGTTACAAATTTATTATAATAAGGACTTATATGCAGTGGTTTATATTTTTATACATTATTTTTAATTAACACAGAACAAGTATATAATTTTTTAATAATATTATAATATATGTATAATTTTTACAAATAATTGTATAAATCTTAAGTTAAATTATGTACTTTTTACATGTTAACTATACACTTGTTTAATATAATTATAATTTAGTTTACTTAAAGATCTTGTATTAAAAATAAAAAGCTAGTATATTATAGGCCTTATAAGGCTTCCGGTCAACGCAGTTAGAGCTGTCATAGATTTCGATTTATCTTAAGCTTCTAATAATTTTGTCAAAAATGATAATATTATTTGAATAAATTAATAAATAATTTTAAACATTTATAATGATTAATTTGAATTATGTTGATAGTTTTTTTTTAATTAAAATATATGGAATAAATTCACATTAAATAAAAAGGTTTAATCAAAATAAATATAGAGATGTGATATATCAAAATAAATGTATAAAAGAGAAACAATGAAAATGAGATAAGAGGTTAGTAAGTGAAAAACAGTAAAAGTCAACATGCTAATTAATTGTTTTAAACGAAAGTATTTCTCTTTTTTTACTTTTTTTTCCTATCACTGTTTTGAGGAGAAACTCCATCTTTTTTCTCAAACAAAAATTGCGTTTGCCCCTGAAACCTAACCCAACATAATATTAAATAAATATTTTAAAAAATAACAAAAAAAATTGCTTTTTCTAGAAAAATAAATTATCTAAAAGAGGCTTTTTCTTTTCTTGCCAAAGAATTTCTTTTTTGTTCAGTCTAAAAGAGGCTATTAGTCCTAGGTTGTATCTATGTTTTTTAATTCCCAAATAAATCATTACAATAACATCAGAAGGAAAGATAAACAAACATCATTATAGTTAGTTAGCTTCCAAATCATATATTCGACTGATAGCGATGGGAGATTTCTGTAATTTTTTACGGTAAACATTTTAGTTCATTTAACTTTTAGATTATTTATAATTATCAGATTAAAATTTTAAATTAATTATAATCTTTAAATTTTTTACAATAATTAATATTAATGATCAATCAAATGAAAAGTAACTATAGGTAATCCAAATTCACATGTCACCTGTCCTGCATGCAGCACCAAAGCTGGAGACCGGGGAGAGACTATCACAATATTCTTTCTATTACTTTCTGTCCTTTTCCTCTTTTCTACTTTCTTCTTTCTCTTACTTTCCTTTTCCGAATAATTATTCTTAAATCTATCATCTTATGTTGGATAAAAAATAGTTACATATATTTTTCTTTACGGAAATATTTTGTCTATCATCTATTTTCCGAGTCACTATCCATAAGAGATTAGAATGTCAAGTTGTCTTTCATTCTATCTAATTGACAAATCGAAATGTTTTTCCATTCTTAACATCGATGTAAATTGTTAGATAACTGCAAAGAGCAAAGCCAGAGTGAACTCCTTTTAATTCGACAGTCGCTGATTAAGATAGAACATATAACTGAAAGATATTATATACATCATGGAGTCTAATGCTTCAACAAAGAAGCACTCTTCACTACACAGAAACATAGTAAAATTCTAACTGTTTATGCCCATAGTTTTAAGTATTGAACTAGCTGAGGCAACAAGATTAAATTTGAAAAGGGAAAAATATATAGACAGAAGTCAAACGAGCTAGAGTTTATTCCAAATACCACTCTTCAAGACGAATTAAGTTTGCAGAACACATCAACATTACACGATGATTTTTTTCCTTCTCCCTCATCCAAAGGCAATTTACCAGAAAGCAGCACACCCAATTGTACAAAGATGACTAATGCTATGACACAGAAACACTCTTCAATACAAACCCAGAGAACAGAGAACCACCTTTTTCTCAATCAGATATCGGAACGGCCTTAACCTCAGGCTTCTTGGTCTCTTCCTTTGGAACAGTCACAGTGAGAACCCCATTCTCCATAGAAGCCTTGACCTGATCCATTTTTGCATTCTCTGGCAATCTGAATCTCCTCAAGAACTTGCCACTGCTGCGCTCAACGAGATGCCATTTGTCGTTTTTGTCTTCCGTCTCAACATTCCTCTCTCCGCTTATCTGAAGCACTCGGTCATCTTCGATCTCAACCTTCACCTCCTCCTTCTTGAGCCCAGGAAGATCAGCCTTGAACACATGGGCTTCTGGGGTCTCCTTCCAATCCACCCGAGTGTTCAGAAATGCAGAATTTTCCCGGGACGAAGTTGAAAGAGAAGTGAGGAGAGGAAAATCTCTGAAAGGGTCCCAGAGGTCAAGGGAGAAAGGATCGAACACGCTGCTTCCTCGGCCACCGAAGAAACTTGGAATGAGCGACATTTTTCAGTTGATGCTTGAGAAGAAGACGAAGTTGACAGTAATGAGAGCTGAACTGATGATTGTCGAACCCAAGTCCAATTGCTGCTTGGTCTTTTGGGTGGGTACGTTGGGTATTTAAAATAATTGGGGAGAAATCTAGTACTTTCACGGGATGTCTGTCGGATTTTTCAGGAATTTTCTCAAAGTGCAGATCGCCACCAGCCAAGAAGAGTCCAGTGAAAGCGGAATTAAAACACGTAATTGAACATGATTACAAATTAGGAGAATAAATAAATCAACAATCTAACCTGATGAAGACGACATTGTTGATCTGAGTATTGGTTGAGTCTAATAAGTTCAACCCACAATGCCCAAGAGCGTTTCTCAGAGTGTTTTGACGCAGAGAGAGAGTGACAAATTTAATGTATATATCAAATTAGGGCTTCAGTGTGTTATTTATAGGATTTTATTAAATAATATAATTAATCAATATTATTCAGTAAAATCCTCCAGAATCTTTAAATAATTAATCAATATTATTCAGTAAAATCCTCCAGAATCTTTAAAACAAGTTTAAATTTAAATTAAGCCCATAAAATCTCTCTCTGAATAACAATCTTGGATTAGTAATCTGACGGGATGATTACTAATACTCTTGGGTTGTGGGTTGGGTTTCTGCCCAGCGGACTTGTAGATAATCGAACCCATCACCGATTATCCACACATATTAAAATAAAACCCAATCCATTCTCAGTTTATAAATTATAACATGAATTGCCTAATTAGAATTAATAAGGTACTAATCTAATAATAAAATAATTAATGCTAATCCATATAATATTAAAAATATTCTAACAATCTCCCACTTGGATAGCATTAATTACATTATTAGGTCAATAAACAAATACATAATTAGGCAATTAATATTCTCATAAACACATGAATATGTGTATATTTATAAACCATATAAAATTCAGAAATGAAACTACACACAAAGATCGCTGAATCCGATAGGGAAACAAGTGATATTAACATTGTTATAAATTAGTTTCAATATCTGAATAGAATGGAATACAAAATGACATTTGAAGCATCATATTACGATGCAAAAATCACTTTTATGACTTAACTCTGAAATTTGGTGTTAAATTGCACCACAAAAACCCTTTAAGGACTCAACTCATAAATTTGGTGTCAAATTGCACCACAAAAGCCCCTTAAGGACTCAACTCATAAATTTGGTGTTAGATTGCACCACAAAAGCCCCTTAAGGACTCAACTCATACTCCCACTAGACCAAGGCTACATCAAAACTCAACAAGACCCATATGAGTTATACAATTTGAATTACTCTTATGGGTAGGCATTGGTCAATAGATCCGTCATCATACGCTCACTACAAATGTGAACCATGTGAGTCTGAGATAACAAAAAATTCAAAAATGAAATTATGGATCAAGGATATTAAATCTGATAAGGAAAGCATTGTTATAAATGCCAGTAAAATTTCAATTCTGAATTATATCTAAAATTTTGGCATAACCAAAACATTGAATCCGATAGGGAAACAAATGTTATAAGTGCCAAAATATGTCAAAGTGTTCCTTAAGAACACAACTCAGACTCTTACTAAAACAACACATCAAAATTCGAATATACCCAAGAGTCATATATTTCCAAAACTCTAATAGGTTTGTGTTGGTAAACGGATCACCTAAAATGAGTATGAGATATACAGATCTTCTCTCCAACAAACAGGAATTGACTATCAAAATTTGATACAACTGAAATTCCTATAACTTTGAGAGAAGCGTATAATAGAGTCATGTAACAACAAAATGGTCAAGACTTAAAATATACACATGACGGAAATTAATTTCCTTGACCATATTCCTTAAAGAGTGACCATCACAAAACTGGCGACATACTCTTCACTTATATATATATATATATATATATATATAAGGCAGCTATAAATGTCCATTTGACATTTCTCAACAAAACAGCTCCTTCAAAAACATCGTATAGATGTAATTAGAAGTGGGTTCAGGATCATCATAACTGTCTCTATAACTTTCTAATGATCATGCCCAGAATTACTTAAATATATCTGCCAAGCACACCAACATGGAAAAAACAATGTTCAAATATGTGCACACTTAAGTCTATATATTAGGCTATTAATAATTGATTCAAATGCAACTTTGTCCATCAAAGTTCTCTTTTCATCATTTAAGACATAATAATTTAAACAACCTATCACCTATCACCACTCTGCACAAGTACACAAGGAGTGCAAGAATACATATCAAATTTCTTGAGTACTCATTCAATATAGGTTGTCTGAGACAAACTAAGAATGCCACAAGATCTATCGCAATGAATTTGAATTCTCAAAATAATAATAATAAAAAAAAAAGGTTAACATAAATCTTTCATATCAAAGTGGCATGACAAAATGTGCTTTGTCTCATTTAATAAGCACACTGAGTTATTGGCCAATAGGATGTCATCCACACACAGCACATCCTTGTACAAGTCTTCATCTGAGATTACAGTGCCTACATAGCTAACTGTAATCGAACTTCCTTCCAATCCAAGGACGGTTTATTATTCTTATTGCTTTTCTTAAGTCCATACGGTTTCTTACCATAGGCATTGCCTTCACTTTTCTTTCCTTTTCAATTTCACATTTCTAGCCTTGTTGGATGGACCATGTGAAATATAGTTCACTAATTATAAGAATTCACCTTCTTTATTGATTCTTTCTCTTTAGTCATTTTGGGCATCATATGATTAATAGACCACTCTAACTCTTGGGAATTATAAGTGGTTCTCAAGACCTCATATTCAGCAAAAAGTAATTAGGGAACTCTATAAACTAGGTTGCTCTCATCCAAGTCCACATCTAGGATTTCAGCTTGTTGTAACAGTTAACAAGCTTCATCATGTGCTCACACACTCATGACACTTCATTGTAGTGAGTGTTATCTAGCAAAGAGAGATAATAAACCCTTTTAAGTCTTATCAAACTTCTTAAATTTCTTACTAACCACTTTGAGATATCAATTACGGTGTCCTTCTTAGGAATACGTTGTCTGATAGTCTTCACAATCGTATACTTAATCACAGACAGACAAATCTTATTGGACTCATACCATTGCTTATGGTAAGCCTTATCAACAGTGCTAGACTCAGCGGTGAGATTCACTTGCTTAGATTCTTTCATACCTAAACTTCCCTTGGTGATCACCAGATACATATTAAGGGACTCAATCCAATTATCGTAGTCTATTCTTTTCAGAGTTTTCACCATAAATAGTTGTAAGAACAGAGAAGCTGAGGGAAAACAAATAGGAAACATATAATTATGTCCCAGACACATAATTATATATATAACAAAGTTTCCGTAACAAGACTCAGCTTCAGCAACTATGTAACAAAATACTTATCATATCCTACCTAAGGGCTCAGACTATGATAAATCAAGAAAACTCATGCACACCAGGAAAGCTCATTATCGAAAGAAATGACACAAAATGCACCCACAATCTCCATATCGATAGGATATAAGAAACCATGAATACATCAATCAGCAAATCGCCGCTAACAAGCCACAAATAAGCCTTATTAACAAAATTATATTGACAATGTCACACCGATAGGGCATGTCCATTATCAACATAATATTTACATACACTCTCTCTAGTGGACTTATCACAATATTCAGAATCATCCCTGATAATGGTAATTAAATTATGCAAAAAAGTGTTGGAAATTAAATGACAAATATAAAATTTATAAAAGACATATCACCATGATTGGGCCCACGATAGGCGAGCACATAATCAATAGGCATATGTGAACCAAAGTCATTACAATTTCCACGCACAACATACTCCTTTTAACGCATGTGCTTAAATTAGGAATAAAATCTAATAATTAATGCAAAGAAATTAATTATAATTTATTACACATAATCAGGGAGAGTGAACTGAACATATTGTTCTGTATTATGTCTAGTCTTTACATAAAATTTTTCATGTCAAAATTCTTATCCTAAGCTTGTTATAGCTTACACAATATTTCCCTAGATATTTCAAAATATTTATCTAACCTCAGTCTTTTCTAATTCGACCCTTCTTAGACCTTAAATGGGCTCATGGAAGGTCATGGTGACAAAATTTTAAGATAAATGACCATAGGCCAAAAGAGATTGGTTATACAATATTATGGTGTGTTCTAAACTCAATTATATTGTCACACCATAGCCAACCCTTTTTACCCTTACATTACCATGAAGACCATTAAAAAAAAAAAAAAGGAAAAGGAAGAAGAGAAACTAGAATATGCTAAATCATGTTACGAAGACGAGATTAGATAAAGGAAATTTAAAAAATTTCATAGTCCATCAAACCGTGGCTCTGATACCATTTGAAAGCGGAATTAAAACATGTAATTGAACATGATTACAAATTAGGAGAATAAATAAATCAACAATCTGACCTGATGAAGACGACATTGTTGATCTGAGTATTGGTTGAGTCTAATAAGTTCAACCCACAATGCCCAAGAGCGTTTCTCAGAGTGTTTTGACGCAGAGAGAGAGTGACAAATTTAATGTATATATCAAATTAGGGCTTCAGTGTGTTATTTATAGGATTTTATTAAATAATATAATTAATCAATATTATTCAGTAAAATCATCCAGAATCTTTAAATAATTAATCAATATTATTCAGTAAAATCCTCCAGAATCTTTAAAACAAGTTTAAATTTAAATTAAGCCCATAAAATCTCTCTCTGAATAACAATCTTGGATTAGTAATCTGACGGGATGATTACTAATACTCTTGGGTTGTGGGTTGGGTTTCTGTCCAGCGGACTTGTAGATAATCGAACCCATCACCGATTATCCACACATATTAAAATAAAACCCAATCCATTCTCAGTTTATAAATTATAACATGAATTGCCTAATTAGAATTAATAAGGTACTAATCTAATAATAAAATAATTAATGCTAATCCATATAATATTAAAAATATTCTAACATCCAGAGTATAGATGATTTCTTGTTCAAACAGAGAGCCCTTTCATTTTCACGATCTCTAGATGTTTCTGTTTTGATTAAAAGTAGATGGTGCTATGCGAATTATGGGATTCGAACGAAGCAAAAAAGAGTTTATATATATATATATATATATATATATAGTAAATTTAAAAATAGTCATATCTTTGCTGTTTTACATTTAAAAAATTAGGGAGAATACTAATTTAGCAGCCAAGGTTCACACTTAGGGGGTTCTTTATATGTATTTATTCATGATTAATATATGCAGTCCCTAGAAATTAAAATGAGCAGGAAAATGTATACATGTGAATATATAAATGAATGAAATTATGTTGGTAATGAGGGTGTAATGTTTAAGCGTGAAAGAGTAAAGGATATGAGGGCTGATGAAAACATTACTTTGGAGGGGTTGAAGGTATTGGTTCAAGAAAAATGAGAATTTTTCCCAAATTACGCAGTCTCTCAATTAATTTACTAGGACCCCTACTATGGCTAATTCTCATGCGGCATTGAAGGGTACGCTTGGAGGAGTCTGATATCTAAACAATGGTTGATACATTCCCACAAAATTCACTACAACTTAGTTTTATAAAGTTGTATGCGGAAATCTTAATTGCTCCACAAAAACACAGCCAGTAATGGACTACGATCCAACACACTTCTGTACATTGATTTAATGCTTGAATATGTGTTTAAATATGCTTGTGCAGCTATAGATGTGATTGTAAAAAATGTGTTCATAAATTTTAGTTTGAACTATAAGTTTTGTTTGAATAAGGTGTTAAAAGTCAATTGTTATCGCGTCTAGGGTTCAATTTGATATTCGATCTCTAGTTTGAGAATAATTCTCATCATAGTGTGTTTGACGCTATGTGTCAAGTTGGATTCAAATATTCTCTTGTAAACGAATTACACGATATCATGTAAAAAAATTTGGACGATGAGATAAAATCTGATAGTTTAAACTATTTTAAAAATTTAGACTTTTTAATAAAAATTAATTTTTTAAAAAAATATAATTATACATAAAATTTTATGAATATTTTAAATTATTTTTATACATAATAATATTTTATTGATGAAGAAACTAAAGGTAAAATTTTTTGTACACTTACAATTTTGAATATATTTATGCAACCAATTATAATGTAGGAACATAATTATAATAATAATATTATTTTTTTAATAAATATTATTATAATTATATCTTTATATTATAATTAAGTGCATTAGTACACTCAAAATTATAAGTACATTAAAGAAGATGCCAAAAATAAATTATAAAATATAAATAGTAAACTATAAATTATTAGAACTTGTTTATATTTCTTTTGATCAGAATATCATTCTATTTTTAAAAAATAATCTTAAGATGTAAGAAACATATTATAAATGATTAGAAATATTTTTTTTTCTTCAATAAGATAACATTCTCTATAAAAAAAATATAAAATATTAAAAATCTTTATATATTATCATAAATTTATTTTTAAAAATTAATATTTATTGAAATAAAATATTTTGAAAAAACTTGGACCATCATATTTCATTTGATGGTCCAAATTTTTATATAGTCCTTCTATAATTCTTTTACAAGAGGATATCTGAATCCGTATGAAGTTAAATTGTATAACTTTATACAATACAATTCATTTTTATCATATGTTTGATGTATACACCAACTTATATAAACTTATATGATTAATTCTAGTTAAGCACATTTAATATAGTCGAGCACATATTACTAGTACAATGTGATTTTTGGTAAAATTTTCTTTTAGTCCCTTATATATAAGATATTTCTCAATTTTCTCTTGTAAATTTTTTTTACAATTTAGTCCCTTATAGATAATGTATATATATATATATTCAATTTCTCACTGTCTTTGCAATTTAGTCCTTCACATAATTATCTTTTTAATATAACTTCTTACATATATACATTTCTCTATTTGATTTTTCACAAACAAAATTGTTATTAATAATATCATAAAAATTAAGTTAAATTAAAAAAAATACAAACTCATATTTTTTTTCAATTTGGTTCCTCAAATATAAGATATTTTCAATATGCTCCCTTATAGAATTATCTTTTCAATTTAGTCCCTCACATATGAATATTTCTCCATTTGATTACTCGCAACTAAAATTATCAATAATATTCTTTAAGAATAAGTTAATTTAAAAAATATGAATCCATGGAAATTTTTTTTTTCATTTTACTCTCTTATTATAAGATTTTCTTCAATTTGATCTCTCACATGATTTTCTTGTCAATTTAGTCCATTGCATATGTACATTTCTCTTGTTTGATCCTTCACAAATAAAATTGTTATCAATAATATCTTAAGAAAAAAAGTTGATTTAATAAATACGAACTCATAAAAATTTTTCTCAATTTGGTCCCTAACATATAGGATTTTTTCAATGTGATCCCTTATTGAATTATCTTCTTAATTTGATCCCTCACATATGGACATTCCTTTGTTTGATCCTCATGAATAAAATTGTTATCAATAATATTTTCAAAAAATAAGTTAATTTAAAATTTTGAAAGACATTATTGACAATGTTTATATTTATGACAAACTAAATTGAGAAATATCTTATTTACGAAAGACCAAATTGAAAAAGAAATTTTGTAGGGAACCAAATTAAGAAATATTCTATATGTGAGGGACCAAATGAGGTTTTACTCATGCATTCTTTATTTCAATTTTTGTTCCACTTAATCTTAAATGTGTATTGATATATCAATATGAATTTGTATAAATGATAGGAAAAAATTAAATTCTTTTTCTTTGATATTTTTTTGAATATAAACTTATTTAAGTAAAATATAGTTTTGCAAAATAATTCATTTTGATCCTATTTAGTATTATATAGTTTGTCACCAAATATATAATCATATAATCTTATACAATACAATATTTTATATATATAATGTCACATTAAATACTATATAGTATTAAATTCTTATCAGACCTTATCTTACCTGGTCTTATACAATGTGCCAAATAAGTCTTTTTATTCATTACATTCACAATGTGTTTTTTATTTTTTATTGATCGATCATTTAACTTATATGTTTATTCATAATTCTGACAGGTGAAAAAATGTTGGACAAATTCCTTGTATCTTTGGTAGAACCTTACGATGATGTTAGACTTTATTAGATTAGATGTAGGACCATGAGTTATATTAGCTGTAGAATCTGACGTATCTATACTCATTAAAATGAAAGATGTGTATATTTTTGTTTTAAATTGTTGTTTGCAAATTATTTTGCATGCATCCATATGTAGTTAATAATGTGCACTCGGAAATACGGCTTGACCTAATATTTGGCTTACATTAATCATCCATATTTGTTTTCACATTATCAAGTGGTACCATGCACATTCTAGAGTAAATCTCTTTAATGCAGGTAATCTACACCTACAAATTTAGGCACCAATATAAGCATAAGCTAAGATGGAAACATTATAAGACTAGTAATGATAGCAGAAAGATTTCATCGAATTTTGGAATCAATTGTGTGATGCTTTATCTCATTGATATAACCTTAAAGCCCATAGATCATATATACTTTCAAGTAAATAAAATATTATTGCACATATACATGGCAGTGGATTCATCCACAAACAATATCACAAGTTTCATAAAAAATTTAATAAAAAAAATTCACAATTATTGTTTATTGTTTATGTACATTTTTTTTTTCAAACACTTAACCTTTTATATTTTAACAAGTTTATATAGTAAAAGACTTATACTAAATTAGTGTTTATGACCCAACCTCCACTTGACTTATGAAAGACTATCTCCCATTGGACTATGGTTTGTGCCTCTACAAACATAATGATATTATGGTCTTCCAAACTTCTTCACCAATGCCACGTCTACCTAAGCCAATAATTTTGAAAGAGGTTGGGAAAATGAGCTCAAGGCATCCATAATCCATTGGTGGAGCTAGTTCATTCAGGCCGTTTGGAGGTGTTGCACCCTCTTAATTCTTCCTACATCATAGCATAAATGTAACAAGGTTTTTGAGGCGTTGGTCCATTATGTTTTATGCTAGCACCACTATATATAGACTTGGGATGTATTAGTCCTTCCCTTTACTTGCCACAGTCTTCTCTTATAACTTCCGAGGCATCTTTATATTTATTGACACCATTGGAGATGCTATATAACTTTGGGTTGTTCATAACACTTTTTTTTTTTTAAAATGTTTAACAAAGAAACTAAAGGAAGATGACTAGGTTCTTTGAACTTTCTTCTTGAAACCTTTTCAAAATAGCAATCAATTGAATTCATGCTTAAATAAGTTAATTGATTTTAAACAAAACCAGTGGATCAGTTAATAGATTTCAAACAAAAATGAAGTGCTAATTTCTAGAAATAATTAGTTAACTTATATTGAAAGCATTTGATTAAAATGATCATAAACAAATATATCAAAAAGGAGAGACAAATGAACACCGAATTTATCCTGATTTAGTACAACTTGCCTACATCTAGTCCTCTTGGCTCCCTATGAAATTTCTTCACTATTTTAAGACATTTATAATAATTTCTCAAAGGTTTTTCGTGTTCATTTTTAACATAAGGTTTTTTGTACTCACCCTTAACACAAGGTTTTCTATACTCATCTCTAACATATTGTTTTAAACTTACCTCAAACTAATTTAAAGTTCTTATAATTCTATTCAACCTTTACTCTACTCAACAATAGAGAAAGTTCATAGACAAGAGAAATAATATTTGAAAACCATTACAAAGGAATATTATATGAGCACACTATAAAAGCTCTTAAAGTCAAAATAAACCATATACAAACTCACAAATCACAAATTTCACATGACCAATAGCTCACAATTTTAGATTTGCTCCTTGTTTCAAGTGGCTTCATCTCTTTTGTAGTTTTCTTCGAGAATGTTTACTGTTTGAACAAAATTACACCATATCTTAAGTGCCTAACGTCTCCGAGTTGATTTTTCTTCCAAAATCTCTATGATTTTAAAGATGTAACTTGAAAGAAAGGAGATATGGTTGAGCAAGAAGAAAGTTTCCTTCTTAGGTTCTAAACATTGGAGAGGAGAAGAAAGTTTCAAAACACTAATAAAAGCTTAGGGTAAAGGTTGTTAAAGAATCAAACAACAAAGATAAAAATAATGGGTCAAACATTTAAGAGTTTCCTGTAATTTCCTTTAATATCCAAAATGTTTCTCTTTATTTTTTTTTTTAGCAACCAAGAAATAAAATATGGACTTGAATTTTGGGTTGGCTGTAATACCCTAGTAAAATAATAATAATAATGGACATTTTATTTTATTTTAAGAGCTCAAGAAGAGGAGAAAAAAAATTCACTTAAGATAGGGATAAAATTAATATGATAATAAAATAATTAAAAGGGACTTCAAGCAGTACTAAATATATGTGCAAATCAAACTTTATTTGAGATAGTAACTAATATGAGTACTTAAGCTTTATCTTATGCATTCCTAGAACTTATAACTGAACAAAGGATGAAAACCAAGTATACAAAAGAAAAAACTTGACTTGATAATGCAAAGTATTCATAACTAAATTACCTAAAATGCCTAAGTGGACTAATTTTCTTTAAACCAACTCATCTTATTGCAATTTTCCTCCCTCACAACGTCTTCACTATGCAGATCGGCTATCCACACTTCTGACCATTTTTGTCCACCATTCCTCCTCGCTGGTGGTCGACCGGCAACCCAACACCCTCGTCGGCCTTCCACCAACCCCCACTGGCCAGAAAACGCAACCTCTTCACCTCTCTTGTGTACTGTTATTGTGCAAGTTTCTCGTTAGCAATTTGAAGCTTCCTCTGTCGCCGTACAGGATCGCCAACACTTGCCCCACATTGCAGCATCATCGTTAGCCTGTGCACCTCTGTCACTGGCCTCCAAGTGGCAAAAAACATTATGAACTTCCTAGCGGATGAATAGTGTTGTAAACCAACTCAAATTTTTGCGAAATTGGTGTATTTTGCTTCAATCTTGGTTAAGACTTTTGTTTTTACATCATTTTCGACCATTTCCCTCTTAATTGCACTATCAATTTTGCTTCATCAACTTAAAATATAAAATAAAATAAAAAAAACTCCCCACCTCTGGTATTGTTTACGCGAGGAAGTAGCAAATTTGAGCCCAATCCAAGGTGGTTGCTTCAAATTGAGTTAGAACTTCACATCATAAGTAAATTTTGCACTCACCTCCTTTAAAATCACTGATCAATTGTGAGTTTTGACTTCCAAATTGAAAAATCCCAAATTATATGTCTAAGTGCAATCTTGGAAAGAAGTGAAATTTAAATTTTTGGGGCCTCTCAAATATTATTATGCCTCTAGGAAGTGGTTTAAAATTTTTGAAAATTTTAATTTTGAATTACGAGTTGAATTGCTAATTTTCCTTATTTTCTCGAGCTTTTTCAAATAGAAAAATAGAGGAAATTTGAATGGGAAACCTTATATAGTGTGATTAAATAGCAATGAACAATAATGCAAGTTGAATTAAGGATTTTGGAATTTAATTGAATAACCTCTAAATGATATTGGAGTTGATGGTAGGTGTTCAAATTTTAATAAGTGCATAATGGAGTAGTTGAATAAAAGTAAGTGCCATGAGTATTTTAGGGTATTATTAAGGAATATGGGCCAAAAATTTGATTTCTTAAGATTGTGTGAGGAAGGAAAGGCAAATAGGGTTGAAGAAGTGATTGGTTGAGAGTGAATAAAAGGACTAGATAAATAGGTTGGTAATAGAATTAAATGATTGAAATTATTCATGAATGTTAGAGGTTAATAGCATTTTTATTTAATGTTATAGGTGATTAGAATAATTGTCAACAAGGTGATTGTAAACAAAGTTAGGAAGATGTTGCTATACTCCTCTTAGGTGAGTATATAATCCTAATTATGTAGGAGTTTGTTTCAAATTATCTATTTTCAAATATAAATGTTTGTTATCTTTGGTATCTTAGTCAAACTTACCAATTTATAAATTCTATTTCATATTCTGAGACTAGAAAATTTGTTAGTTTGTGAACTTTATGACTTTGCATTTTGAATTATCTAAATTATTGAAATATAAAATTCTGAAGTGGTCTAACTCTGAAATTCTGATTTCTGAATATGGATATTTTTAAATTTTCGAACTTTTAAGAATATGTCTAAAACATAACCTTATAACTAACGACAGCAGATGTTAGTCGTATTGCATTGCCATTGGTATTCAAATAAGGTTGGGTATAATGTCGTACCTCCATATTTTGTTTGACGCCTAAGACCATTATTATAGTTATTCAGAGCTTGAGGTCGAAACTAGTTAATTGCTTTAATCTCTTTTTACTTGCCTTAAGCTAGTTCTGTATTTTGAACATTGACTGATTTTGTAGGAGATTTCCAATGTATTCTATTAATGGTTTTTCTCCACTTTTGGTACTATGGATTTATGAATGTAAGTCATCTGGTTTTAAACGACAAAAACCTTACCATTCTCCGTATATTCCTTTTCTTGCATTATTAATATTATGTGCTCACTGAGTTTTCACTCACTCTTTAATTTAATATTTCAAATTCCAACGCTGATTTAGAACACCCACCTACAGAGTAGGAGTTACAATATTTTTTTTTTTTTTCGTGAGCCAAACTTGTTGCCAGAGCAACAGTTTCTTATGGTACATTTGTAATTAGATGTAGTTGTTTCGTTGTATACAAGTTGAATGTTTGAGGTATTTTTATGGTTGTAAGTTGTGTTGTAAATATAGGCGAATATGTTTTATGGTAGATAGCTTTGTTGTAAAAATTTTCATAGGTTCATAATTTTGGGAAGATTGCTGAAATTTCTACACAAATTTAACTGATTTTTTTGGTAAATTATATGCAAAGGTATTAGCCTTGTTGTTTATTGGATGTGGGTTCATGTATTTGTTAAGGTTCCATTGTCTTGTGATATCTGATAAGTTTACGAAGACGAGGAATACCTCATTTCTGGTGTCGGTTATGTCTTATCGACTCAAGTTGTGACATTAACAATTATCAAACATATATTAAGTGAGAAGCTAAAATATTTTGGAGTAGAATAAATGTTAATTAATTAATCCTATACTTAAATAAGTAATTTTTAACTTAATTTTTTTATAAATCAAATTTAAGAATTTTGTTATCGTTGAAATAATAATTTAAATCTTGAGCCCAACAATTTATGATGATGAACTTATTAATACATAACTTTTTAAAAAGAATCATGTGTTCAAAATACGGAGTAATTTTTAAAATTTTCAAGATTTAAATTTTGGATACTCCCTTTGATGTGATGAGATATTTCTAGTAGAATACTCTTTGCACACAATACTATTATTTTGTTCCACACATTTTTTACACCATAAAAAAGGTAATTCATTTTTTTTTTTACTCCTCTTAACAATAATTGTAGTTACTACTAGAATCATTTTTCTTGTCATCTTTGCATCATCTTTCAGTCCTGTCCTTCTTGTTATGTATATTGAAAATTTAATATTAAATTATTATATAATTATATCATATATTATTTTTGAAACTACTTCAAGATAAAATAATTATTTTACCATTTCTACAACATATATTTCTCATGCAAATATAATATTTCCACCTCCTTCTATAGAAGTAAATGAAGTTTTTATCAGAACATTGCATTCTCAAAACTTATTTTTATCAAACCTAAAGCAATCATGAAAATATATTTTTGCCATAAAATATTCTAAAGAATCAAGAGATATTACGCCAAGCCAAATCGATTCGATTTTGCAGAATGTCTTTTTGGCCAAACTATTGCAGATTGTTTGTGCCGACAAAATCTGAATACTTCAGTTCAGAGTGCAAATAACAAATGCCAATGACAAATGCCTCATTGTAACACAATTGATTGCCATACTCAACAATAGTCAAGGATCCATGTACGAATAAGAGAAGCCCCTACCTGATCTTACTTCCCATGCCTGGATGAACGGTTCTGCACAAGAACCAGAAAGCCATAATGGATTTGACGAGCTTCCATAGAGCATTGGTTCAAACTATCCCACCTGATTTCAATGTTCAATTATAATTTGATTAGACCACAACAGCAATTTTCATGGACAAGTTATATGTCAAATTCTTCGAGAAATATTAATAGTGATCAAGGAAAAAGAACAAATATAAAATGGAGGAAAAAACTTACATATGCAGAATGAGCTAGACTCTATTCCAAGTAATACAAATCAAGATCGATTAAATTACAGAGAAACATTTAACTATACATGGTGCCGTTTTTCTTTATGCATCCGAAAGCAATTTACAAAACCCGCACGCAATTTTGCAGGTACTCTCTTCTGATAGAAAGAAACAATCTTCAATACGAACCCAGTAAAACTGAAAATATACGATTTTTCTCAACTGGAGATCTGAATGGTCTTAACCTCAGGCTTCTTAACCTCTTCCTTCGGAACAATGACAGTGAGAACCCCGTTCTCCATGGAAGCCTTCACCTGAACCATTTTTGCATTATCCGGCAGCCTGAAACTCCTCATGAATTTGCCACTGCTGCGCTCAACGCGATGCCATTTATCGTTCTTGTCTTCTTTCTCGACGTTCCTCTCCGCCTATCCGAAGCACCCTGTCATCTTCGATCTCGATCTTGACCTCCTTCTTGATCCCGGGAAGATCAGCCTTGAACACATGGGCTTCTGGAGTCTCCTTCCAATCCACCCGCGTATTCACAAACGCAGAATTTTCCTGAGAAGATATAGAGAGAGAAGCTGGGGAAGGAAAATCCTTGAAGGGATCCCAGACATCGAGAGAGAAGGGATCAAAGACGTTGCTCCTCCTGCCACCGAAGAAAGTTGGGATCAACGACATTTTCTGTTCTTCAAGCTTGAGTAAGAGTGTACACTAGAGCCGGATCAGCTTATTGTATGCGTTTCTGTGGTGCCCCAAGAAAGGGACATGTCGGGTATTTAAATCAAGCAGAGGAGTAATCTAGTACATTCGAGGCTCATTTCTGATAACTCCTGAAGGACCAGGAAATATCGTGATTGCCTGCTTTTATTTTTATTTTTTATTTTTAATTATGGACTGTTAACTTTGAAGCTTGAATTATCGACACCGACCATTACGGAAGTCTACGGATAGCCAAGCCCAAGTTTTGAATACCAGGCTTCATGTATTCGACTTTCCTTTTTGGGCCTGATATTAACGATTGGAGCGGGACCAGTAAAACAAAATGAATGTATTGATAACTTTTCAAAATCATAAAAATAAGAAAACATTATTTCGTCCACTCTTCAATTTAATTTCATTTTGGTATTTTATCAATTAAAAATTATAAAATAGTCCTCTATTTTAAAATCATTTTATTTAAAATATTTTTTCATTTTTTTAATTAATTTAATATGATTTAGAAAAAAACTATTTTAAGTTAAATATTTAAAAATAGATGATTATTTTAAAACTTTTAGTTCATGGAGAATATAATAATACTAAATCCAAAAATGAAGAATTATTTTGAGACTTTAGATTTGTAAAGGGTTAAAATAAAATTAAATTTAAAAATAAAAGATTAAAATAATATTTTTCTTGTAAAATATACTTTGACCTAATAGGTTTCTCACCTTTGTGAGATTAGGTTTCTTCCCTATCATGGAAGTGCTTAATTTCTTTCATTATCTACCTATTGTCTTATTTGTTGCCTATTGCAATGGATATTGATTGTGATTGTACTAATGGACCAAGTTATCTTAGATTGGAGTTCTGACAACTATAATAGACGGGGTGCTATTTCTCATATTGGGAAATTGATCACCAATAAGAAGTTCAATACAAATGTGATTAAATTCATCCTTCTTAAGACTAGGAATCCAAATGGCTCTGTCTTTATTAATGAAGTTAGTGCTCAGTTATTAGTTTTTAATTTTGACAGAGAATATGATTATAACTGCATTATTAGGGACTCTCCCTAGAATATATTTGGTGTGTTCTTAGTGTTGAAACCTTGGACTTCGATGCTTTCACTCCAAGAGATTTGTTTTGATCGATGCCCCTTCTGGATACAAATCCACAAACTTCCTAAGAAAGGCATGTCCAAGACTAATCTTATGTGCATGGGCAACAAAATTGAAAACTGAATTGCTTTTAAAGATCTATGTGTTAATGAAGGAGTTATTAGTGGATCTACCCACATTCGAGTATCTATCAACATTGCCTCCCCTTTGATTCATGGATTTTTGGTCCTTAGACTAGGTATACCTCGTCTATGGGTTTCTTTGAAGTAAGAAAAACTGCAGACATATTGTTACAGGTCCCAACATATTAGACATTATATGAAATCATGTATGTGGATAGACAATCTGGGACCTGACGTTGGTGATGCAAGGAGGCCGGTGAATGATTTGGGCATTCCACTAGTACGGGTTCTGACCTTCATAGTAATAGTTACCCACTTAGAGAGTGATACTGCAGTTAACCCACACGTATACATAGTAGGCTCTATTTCCTCCGGATCGATAGTTACACATAACCTCCCACAAGATACAAAAGAGTTAACTTCCAATGTTAGTTTTCATGTGGTTTCTCCTACTCAATCTACTGAGCCTGTCTGAATTAGGCCATCAAGAAATATACACAATCATCATTTGGACCCTTTTAAGCTATCTAATTATAAATCACATGAAAGCCTTGGACCATTTATTACCCGAAGGGTGCTTGGTGATACATTTGCATTCAATCCTATGATATAAACACATTGGGACTCTACATGGACTTTCTCTTTAGACGTAATGGTTTCTTCTACTCCCACTGTTCCGTACTTTATGGAGCTACCCTCTAATGAAGTTGATTGTGATGGTGACCAATCCATATTTTTGGTTCAATTGGGAATAGACACAAAGTTGTTATTCTAAAACATAGACATGGTTTACTTAAAGAGAGCAATTACTGAGGATTTGGAAGTGGCAGATCATAATAGAGCGAAGGTTACCTAGCCAAAATCTGTACCAATCTTTAATGGTAAAGCTAAGGTATGATGACAGGCCATTAAAGCTACTCATATGGATCATAACTCGAATGATGATTTAGAGGCGTGTATGGTGGAAGTTCCAACTTCCTTAGACTGTCCAATTGCAATTGCGTTAGGTACTATTTTCTATAATGTGTGGGATTCTAATATGGATGTTTAGGGCTCTTCTGAAAGGTTTACTGGCTACCTATCTAAAGCCACAAAGGGGCCATAAGTATATTAGCTTGGACTTGTCAAAGGTTAGGGGCTCCTATGATAGGCAAGACTTTATGAGAGTTAAATAAGAAATACAAGCCCTCTTTTGTGTTCCTCATCGAAACAAGGATAAAGTATGTGACGCTGCAGAAGTTTTATCCAAGATTATAAAGGTTTAACAATATGGTCTCTATTCCACTAATTGGCTTTTTTATGGCCTGTAGTTATGGTGGGATAGCTCTATTATGTTACAAGTTCTTACTAAATGTAAAAATTTTATTCATCTAGTGATCACCAATAGAATTAAAAGACTTTGTGTATTTCTAACTTTTGTATATGGTCCTTATGTAAAAGCTAATAAAAAAGATTTCTGGTGTGCTCTAAGATCTCTTAATTCAAGCCCAGAACACCAGTGGCTTTGTCTTGTTGATTTTAACGAAGTTCTCTTCCATTCTAAAAAGTTTGAAGATAGGGGTCTTTATTTACATAGAACCCAGATATTGCATGATTTTTTGGATGATTGTTATCTCTATGATTTGGGCTTCAAGGGGTCTCCTACACCTGGTCAAACAATCGTATTAGTGAAGCTCACATAAAGGAGTGCATAAAAAGAGCATTATGTAATAGTTGTTGGAGGGTGGAATTTCCTAATGCTCAGTACTTACTTTTGATCCTGTTAGTTCAGACCATGCTTTCTTGTTCCTTGTTCTATATCATGATAATGCTTATTACAAGATACAATTTAAGTTCAAATTTATATGGGTGGTACACCCTAAGTGGCTTAATATCATGAAAGATTGTTGGAATCATTGTCATGAAATGGGTAACGATATGATTCAACTTTTCCTTAGTCATTTCCATCAGGTTAGTGAAGGGTTGACACAATAGGGTAAGAGGGCATTCACATATAATCAATGTCAATTGTTACTTTATTTGAACAATACCATATGTTTTTCACTGGTGAATGGATTATTGAGTGTGCACAGAAGGCGTCTAACTTGCTTCATTAGATTGAAGAATTATAGGATAGGGAGTAACGTTATTAGGCACAATGATCTTAGGTTTAATGGTAGAGACATGGAGACGAGAACACAAAGTTTTTCAATAAAACACTATCAACGAAATAAGATGACACGTATTAGGGGGAATGATGGGCAATGGTTAGAAAGGCCTCAGGAAATTAATCAGTGTTTTACACAGTTTTATGAGACTTTATTTGCTACCTGTAGTGATAGAGAGATGAATAATATCCTTGCCATTATACCATCATTGATCATTGAGGAAGAAAATTATATATTACTTAAACCAGTGACGGTGGAGGAAGTTAAAGAGGCTGCTTACTCTTTTAAGAGGTATAAAGGTACCAGGCCCTAATAGTTTCAATGAACTATTTTATTAGAAAGCTTAGATTATTGTTAGGGAAATGGTAGAACTCATGGTTGCTAAATTGCTTTTATCATAAACTTCCTTTACATCAGTTGAATGAATCCAACATTGTTCTAATACCGAAAAAAGATCATCCGTAAGAAGTAAGAAGCTTAACTGACCAAAATATACAATTTTATTAGCTAATATACCATCCCAATAATTAATAGGGGTGATATGCTTATCCGATCAATGAATCAATTTGATCAACTGACACGTACACATTTGTATTAACACACGACAAAAATTCCCATAATTAACATGTGTAGTTAAGAAAAGGTGATTATTTCTAGTAATTAATATGGCAATAACAAAAAAGTGATCACCTACTTCTTTATAAACACTCGCACCGAGAGTTATCTCCTCAGTTCACTAGTTCTAGTTCCCTCTCTTTCCATCAAACCTATCAATTCTAATAGTATATATGTATATTGTTGCAAATAAAATCATTTTTTTTATAAAATATTAACATAATGAATTTTGAAAGTGAGAATATATCATGTGAGCCACAAGTGATAAATCTAAACATCATAGGAACATGCGGAAAAAATTTGAATATGGGTGACATGCTACATGCTTAACTGACCAAAATATACAATTTCATTAGCTAATATACGATCCTCATAATTAATAAAGGTGATATGCTTATCCAACCAAATATTTGATTCGATCAACTGACACGTACACATATGTATTAACACACGAAAAAATTCCCACAATTAACATGTGTAGTAACAAAAAAGATGATAATTTCTTATAATTAATATGGCAACAATAGAAAAAGTGATAACCTACTTCTATATAAACACTTGCTCTGAGAGTTATCTCCTTAGTTCACTAGTTCCAATTCCCGCTCTTCCCTTAAGACCTATGAATTGTAATGGTATATATGCATATTGTTGAAGATAAAATTATTTTGTTTATAAAATATTCGTGTAATTAATTTTGAAAGTGAGAATATATCATGTGAGCAATAAGTGATAAATCTAAACCTCTTGGGAACACGCAAAAAAACTTTGAAAATGGGTGACATGCTACATGCTTAACTGACCAAAATATCCAATTTCATTAGCTAATATACCACCCCCATAATTAATAGGGGTGATATGCTTATATGACCAAGTATTCGATATGATCAACTGACATGTATACATAAGTATGAACATATGACAAAAATTCCCACAATTAACATGTGTAGTAATGAAAAAGGTGATAATTTCTTGTAAATAATATAGTGATAACAGAAAAAGTGATCACCTACTTCTATATAAACACTTGGTCCGAAAGCTATCTCCTCAATTCACTAGTTTTAGTTCCCTCTCTTTCCATCAGAACTATCAATTCTAATGGTATATATGTATATTGTTGCAGATAAAATCATTTTGTTTATAAAATACTAATGCAATGAATTTTGCTAGCAAGAATATATCATGTATGCCACAAGTGATAAATCTAAACATCATAGGAACAGGTGAAAAAAATTTGAAAATAGGTGATATGTTACATGCTAAACCAAAATATTTAATTTCATTAACTAATATATCATCCCTGTAATTAATAGGGGTGATATGCATATCCGACCGAAGGTTCGATTTGATAAACTGACACGTATACATATGTTTGAACACACCATGAATATTCCTACAATTAACATATGTAGCAACAAAAAAGGGATCATTTCTTATAATTAATGTGGCGATAACAAAAAAAGTGATCACCTACTTCTCTATAAACACTCTCTTCGAGAGTTATCTCCTCAATTCACTAGTTCTAGTTACCTCTCTTTTCATCGAACTTATCAATCACATATTCTCACAACAATGAATGCAAAAACATTGTTAATTAAGGAGCTTTCAGAATTGATATCGAATACCAGTTATCATTTCTATCAAAACATTTGAACATTTTGCTAGCAGTTGCATAGGAACGAGATACAGTTGAGTTCAATGTGAGATGTGGATAAATGTTTTACAGATTCTAATGTGTGAAACAATGGGCAGGGCCACTAAAACCAGTTGTAGCAAGCGAGTGGTCTAGTGTCATTTACAATTATAATCTACAACCTGCTGATTTGATCAAGTTCTACTACGTGGAAGCACGTGAGCACGAAGCTGCTCACTACTGGATTGAAGTTTTTCAATGGGTGGAGTACAATGACTCCATGGTTACATCAAGGATTCACTATCAAATTGTCTAAAGAACCATAGCTTCCACGACTCTTGTTAGAGGAGTCTCACTAAAAAATATATTTAGTATGTTCTCTAATATACTTATATTTTGTATTAGTGTGTATTGTATTATTATGGAAATGTTTGGAGTTTTATATCATCTTAATTATTGTTTGGTACATGAGAGGTGATTTATAAGGATTTCATGTAGTCTTTGCATTATATATGTGATGGGCAGTCTGTAATTATCATTGATTTTCTAATAGTGTGAATTTGGGTCTTATGTGCAACGAAATACTGTGTTGTTTCCATATTAATGAAATTTAGAATGAAAAAAAATTCTTTGTTTAATAAAATTTAGTTACAAAAATTGCTTCGACTTTCAAAAACCTGAAAATACTGCATGAATTATCATTTTTCATGCCCAGTTTTCGTTATCATTTCAAACTTTTTCATTTGATACATGACAATTACTTTGCAACGAAATCCTATCTAAATTCACACCTAAAATCATTTTAATTACATTGATTGAAAAAAGATCCAACAATCTAACATTGTTAAGCGATTCAAAAGGGTTTAGGTTATAGAGGAAGTGACATTTCCATTTAACAGCATTATGACAATTAGACAAAACTATTTATTCTTCGAAATTGAAATATTAAGAAAATGGGTATTCTCTGCTTTTAAAATTTAAGGAGTACTATAAACAATCCAAATTTTAAATGAAATACTTGCATTTTTTTCTTCATATAATATTATAATGTAATTTAATTGTTTAGTGATTCAAATGGGTTCAGGATATAGAGGAAGTGACATTTTCATTTAAGAGCATTATGACAAATTAGGCAAAACTATTTAATCTTGGAAATTGATAGATCAATTAAAGGGGTAGTCCTGGGTTTCAAATTTTGAGGAGTACTATAAATGTTCCAAATTTTAAATGAAATATTTGCATTTTTTTTGTTCATAGAATATTATATTGTAATTTAATTGTTAAAATGCAAATTGTAAAAAATTTATGAATATAACTTCTAATGTAAATAAATTATTTTTTACCTAGTTGAGAAAATACATTATTTAAAATGTATGCTTTTCACAGCAAAACTGGAGCATATACATGCATGGAGTTGTATAACTTTCTTAATTTCCTAGTTTGAGAAAAAAAAAATCAAAATCTTCTTGGCTAGCTAAATTTGTTCGAGCAGTCCAAGGTTTTCTCTAAACATTGAAGTTTGAAGTGACATATTTACATCGAATATCACGTCTCCTAATCAACATGTATATAATTAAATGTTGGGTTGCATGGCATTTCTATTCTCCATAATTTCAAGATGTGCTTAAAGCACAACAAAAGGAGGGGTGCTTTTCTTTTATTTATTTTTTAAACTCTAATCTCTTGGTTCTAGAAATTTATTATATATTCTTTTTAAAAAAATAGTAGATGAAAAGAGAAGAAGTATGTATTCTTTAGCTTCAGTTCCCCTTTCTAGAATATTCCTTATGAAAAATTAAGAAAACATCAAGCCAGAAAGCAACTTCCTTAAAAAAAAGGATTTCAAACATAAATTTGGTATATAACTATGTACAGTGATGGGGAATAGAAATGTGGGATCCTTCTACAAATTTATAGTTATTTTGACGGTAAACATGTAATATAAAAGGAAACTTTATCTTTAAAAAATTAATTAAATAGATAATAATTCTTCCATGATTAAAATCAATCTTTGAAAAATACTAGGGTATCATTAGCTAGGTCCCACAAGCAATTTTGTCCAAGAATGTGGGATCCTACTACATATATATAGTTGTGAGCATCACTTTAGTGCATGGTCATAAACCTAATTTATGCTTGAAATCCTATTCTGTCTATAAAATGCTTATAAACAGGACATCAGGGGAGATTTGAAGGATTGCTTTACTCATGAAGTGGTTACTAATGTATAAAATCCATTGCATTAATATTTTGTAAACATACCAATTCTATCTGGATTAACATAATTGTTGTGTTAATTATTATAAATTTATCTCCTTTTAAGCTCAATAAATTTTTAGTTTTTAAATTTTAATGGTATATATGTATACTATTGTAGATAAAATCATTTTGTTTATAAAATATTAATGTAATGAATTTTGAAAGTGAGAATATATCATGTGTGTCACAAGTGATAAATCTAAACCTCATGGGAACAGGCAATAAAAAAATTGAAAATGATGATATGCTACCTATTAAACCAAAATATCCAATTTCATTAGCTAATATATTATCCCTGCAATTGATAGATGTAATATGCTTATCTAAATGTAAAACAAAAGTCTTATGCTTTGAGATCTATAAATTAGCATGAATAGTTGAATGTAATCACCTTCATATTATGTTCATATCTTATGAAATATATTTGTCACTTGTGCCTTCTTTTCTATTAATTGATGAATGAATCACTAGAACTTATGACATTCATAATATGTGGATGAAGTAATCAACCAGATAAAGCTCCTTCCCTTCCATATCTTCTTAAATCATATTCACTTCCATAAGTTTAGATATTTAGCTAAATAAGTTTAGATTGTAATTTTCATTGTTATCTCATTTTGTTGTCTTTCATGTAGTATAATCTATATATCTTTTTATATCTTTTATATATCTTAGTCCTATATTAATGATATTACACATTTCTTAAAATAAATACATTAATTAAAAAAATTCTCTTGAGTTGAAAGATTTGTTTAGATGAATAGAAAAAACCTCCAAAACAGAAAAGAAAAGAGGTGTGTAGCCTTCATTTTGTGTCTTTCAATATTTAGCTTTGTAACTTCAAATAAGAATATTTTTGTGTTGCCTCATTTTGTAATCTCTCACATGTGTGTATATTTACTTATATATTTTATATCTCTTAAACTTGGTGTCATATCAATGATATTGCACATTCAATCAAAAGATAAGTTAATTAATACTTCAATGACAACATAATTTTATTACTTTTGAATATAATTAAATATGGGGTCATGTAGTTATTCTATTTAAAGAATTTTCTTTTTAATACTGAATTTAACTTTATCATTTCTAACTAAATTTTCAATTGTATTAGAAGTATTTATAATTTTAAATTATTGATATTAAAATCTCAAACTATATTTAATAAAAAAATTTAGTCCTTAAAAATCAAAATTCATTATAAAATCATCTTTGCATCAAATAAAAAAAATCAAGTAGACATAGGTTCAATATTAGCTATTAAGGTTGTGATTCAACCTTTAATTAATAAATACAATCTCAGCTACTATATCAAGTGATTAATGGCACGTGGAAAGTTGATTATATAGGACTGGTGGCAGGGTGAAGAGCAAGATAACCTTGTTGTTCCAACGACATAATGCAATCATCAAACATTTCATGGATGGACTTAAACATGAATTTTAAATTTCTTAGCTTCCGTGTGTTTAGTTTGTAGTGTGGCCTATCTAGTTCCTCAAACCTGAATATCCAATCAACAATAACTCATATCAGTTTATTAAGTCACTAGGCATTAAACTTATATTTTTGTTCTATACCAAAAAAAAAATATCATTGTACTAATCGTTTATTATATAACAAAGTCCACAACGATTGTATAATTATATATAATTTACTAACCTTGACTATGAGTTTGTTTTATACTTTATATCTTTTGACTTTGAATTATTTGATATTTTATATTCAAATATTCTATTATTATATTCTACTACTAAACTAGAATTATACAATAAAATCACATTCATTCTTTCATTTTGTTATTATCTTTAAATGCACATAAAATTAACATGAAATTATAAAAATGAACGATGAAATTAACTAGATAAAAAGAAATAATTTGTTTCACTAGATACGGGAATCTTATTTCACAGAGTAAAAGTGATTCCAAACCTTGCTAAATATAGTTCAAGAATGTCTCATGAATTCTTGAGTTTTATTAACTTTAAAAGTATTGTATAATGAATATTTATACGGTTGCAATGTTATAATGATAAGAAGCATTGACCAACCTTTTGGGGATAGGTAGCCAAGGACATCAGACTGCATGAAGGGCAATCAATTCATCATTATTCATTACTATGGAGCTACAAAGGTATCGGCCATAGGCAGCTTCATGCCCATAAAGGAGGATGTGGCAAAGGGCAACATCATCGATATGAATGTAACACATCATTCCATGCCATCCAAATTTCTCCGTTTCCCCTGTATATATAAAACAAAATTTTATTTATTTAATTCTTTTCAAAAAAAGACAATATAACACCTAGTATGTTCGCTAAGGACAGTAATGTCATCATAGTACCTTTTAGCATGTCCAGGACATCAGAAGCAGTTGAACATAATTCTCATGGCAAGCTAGGTCCAATTATGAATGATGGTAAGACAGTTACCGAATTTATCCTATTTTCTATAAAGAAATCCCATGCTGCTCTTTCTACGAGTGTCTTTGATAATACGTACCAAATCTTTTTTGATGCATATGTAAGTGAAAAACCATATATTTGCCATAAAATCGATTCATTACACATAATTATATTAGTATAATTACAATAAAACAAGACCAAGGTAAAGCTAGAAACTAATTAACAATTAGGAATAACCGATAACATAACCAATGAGCTAATTAAATGAATATGCATGGCTATGTATAAAGAAATATAAACCTAAAGTTTCTCACATAGTTTTGTAGAGCTCCAAGATGACTCATCTAGAGGGACGTTGGTGTCAAAATCTTCTCTCACCCTTACAGTTGAAGAAGATGAGGTTAAAACCACCCGACGAAGGGACTGGTTCTTTCAACACGAATGTGGTACATTAAGAGTGCCTTCAATAGCTGGTTTCAAGATTTTTGCCTTTTATAGGAATCCAATTTCAAATCATGACAAAGGATCATTGAAATTAAGTCAAGAATGATGCATGTTTTATTTGTTTTTTTTTTTTTAACTTTTTGAGTCCAAAGGAAGAGGCAAATGTTATGTGAGAATATGCATGAACTTAGTAGGGCTTTTTAACTTGGCTGCATACAACTAAGAGCTAGACACTTAAAAGGTGGTATGGCAACAGTACATAGCTCTATGAAGGCCTAGAAAGTACTAGTGAAAGTGCATATATCATACCTTAAGATCTGTTGACGATTTGAGCACAGGAAAGGCAGTATGGAAGACAACATTGCATCCCATGATTGCATCATCAAAACTGCCTTATACCATTAAATCACCTTTTACTAGGCATAGTTTTTCCCGTGCCCCGTCCAACCTCCACAAATGCTCAAATTTCTTCTTATTTTCTACAACACCATATGTAAAATTCGATTATTTTCTTAAAAAGAAAAAAAAATTGAATTAAGCTGAGAGAAAGAGAGAAACCTAAGTCTTTAACTATTCCAATGACGAGATACCCAAACAAAAGAAGTCGCTTAATAAGCCAAGAAGCCAGAAAGCCAGAAGCTCCTGTCACACATACTCTGCCTTTGAACTCCCTGTCACCCCCAAACAAGGGAAGGGTTGTGGCTTTCCCTGCTAGTGCATATGCAATCCTTCAAAGTGATCAATATATACCCCCATATCACCTCATTTCAAAATTAAAAATGCACTCTTGCAACTGGCATCCTCACAAGTATTTGATGACCAAACTAGATTAATCTTTTTAAATGAACAACGCCGTCTTAAACATACATATGAGATGACCTACCTACCTTGATAAAGGTTGTAAGTTTTACTTCCTTATATTTTGAAAAACATAGTTTAATATTATATTTTTAACATAAAATTCTTTCTTTTAAACTTTTAAATTAAATCAAATGAGATTAATTTATTAATAATTTCTTGATTTTCTCTTTCATAAATTTAAAAAAAAATTTAAATTTAAATGATTATATTATATTATATATTACTCTCAATATTAATATTAACTTTACTAACTAAAGTACATTTGTATCTACAATCACTACTTATGTAATGTATAACAAAGATATATTAAATATATATATATATATATATATATATATCTCATCACTTGAAAACACTATGATAGTTCAATAAGTAGCTCAAAATAGTATTTTAAAGGAAGTACCCAAGTTTATTTAACAAAACATTAAAATTTATAATTGTAATTAATATATGTATATATACACACACACACACATACACATTACAGAAAAAATGTAGCATTAGTTGTGATTTTCTTGAGCATTAGCTGCAGTTTATATGGCTTACCCATAGTTCCATGAACCACAACTAAATTCAAGATGACTAAATGTTTTAGCATTAGTTGCCTGTAAACCGCAGCTATATCCTTGTCAGAATTTTCTTTTTATTAAATTTTGAATCCTTATAGCAACGATTGAAACGGTCGCTAATGTTCATATTTAAATATGGCATTTATATATATATTTTTTCCATACATGCTTTTTTCACTTTCAACTAATAATATCACATTCAAATAGCATAGTAATGATTCTAACAATCCCCATTGTCATTAAACAAGAAAATATCACATTCAAACAAGTTTGAATCATAATCTCCTTGACACATTTTAACATAACATAGTTCATAAAGTGCAACAACAATATAACATAGTCCTCAAGACATTCTAACATTGCTAAGTTTATTGATTTTCATATTCATTGAAAACAAGTAGAAAATGATCTGTTACACTTAGTCGATGTCCACTTGCTCAATCAGGTACCTTATTTGTAGCGAAAGAAATAGTAAGACATAACGAAAATGTATTCCAAATTATAACTAGTTGTCTATCATATGAAATATATTATAATTCTTATATTAAAAATATTACCAGTGATGTTTGGAATGTAGCAAGTTTAGAAGACATTTAGCCCTAAAAATTTGCATGGTGAAGTTCACCAAAGCATTAACTTTTATTTTGATTTGAATTTTCTAATTTTTGTGCTTGTATCCCTTATTACACTTGAATGAATTGGTTTTGCAACTTGGTATTGGAAGGATACGATGAGCTTGCTATACTGCAAGAATGAAAGGGAATCCAAATACTTGGGATGGATATGGACCTAATCCCAATCCTCAAACATGATTCGCATGCTCTTACATTCCAAGAGCAAAGGCTAAGGAATCTTTGGTGGAAACCATTAAAGATAAGGATATTGAGTGAGATTTGTGAGCAAAGATCTTCTTTGACTTCAAGAGAGTAAGTATTTACAAGTGACTCAAATGCATTAACCTAAAGATTTTTACAAAAGAATTATTTCCTCACGAATGAAATGAAATATACTAACATAGTCAAGTCACAACTTAACCCATTTCACTTTCAAAACAAATTATAGAAATACTTACACTTATTATTTTGGCATTATCATTTACATGAGACCCATTAGCATGTTTATGTGTTGTTATCCACACCTTTCCTCTGCTAATCGGACAACTTAATTCTAACTCCTATAATTGACAAGTATATAATAACACATATGCATGCTAAAAAGAATAATGCAATTATAATTACTAAACTTTAAGATTACCATTTTTGCCTTTTTTTTCATGTTGAACTGTTTGTTCCACCTACATAAGGCATATATTACTTCTTTCTAGTATCTTTATTTTTTTGGATCATTTTCCTATTCATTGAGAAAAACATAGTCATATGCTATAAGCAAGGTTCAACAAAACTTATTAATACAATCTTTTTTGTTACCTTAGTCTTCGAGCTCAAAATGTCAATCAACAAACAATGCCCAATATCTTTATCAATGATATTAGGGCATTTAGCAATCAGTTGCTCTTGGTTGCTAGTGCCATCATCATTACTCTACCATAAATCTTGTCTTTTATCCTTTCACTTCTATCCAATAAATTTCAAAATATAGTTCTTGTGTAGTTTAGTGCTAACTTGCAAATTTAGCTTTCAATACAAAAGACATATTGTTAGTAGTGATATAACCAAAAAATGTCATTAATTTCAAAAGTAGACAAATATTACCTTAATGGTATTGTTGTAGACATTATCCTTATAATCCATTGGAACTCTTTTCAACTAGGATAGCTAAGAGGAAATAATTTAAAATCTCTACTAATAGACCTTAAAAATCTGTTTAACAAACCACCTTCATCTCCAACGAGTTGACCATTAAGGTTCCAATGCAAAACAGCCCGATCACCATGAGGAAGATGCCAAACATCATTATATGTTAATGTCCTTAGCTTTATTGTGTCATCATCATTTGTGAACATACATTTAGTATATGAAATCGATAGCATTCAAGCAAATTACATTACAATTTCATATTATTTGTACCAACCACATCAACAAGCCAAGCACTCCTATCATGATCAATATTCGTAGGAGATTCATCTGGAAATGGTGTTTCTTTGCTGGTTCTTATTTTAAGAAGAGTGATCAAAGTGGTAGGGACTTATCCTGAAGAGCCACCTTCTGATGGTATATGATTATTGCTAGTTGCTCCATGAAAGTGGCTCGAACTACTTATCATGTTCAAGAGGCGTTTCATCTTTAAAATGCCTACTAATAGTTAAGTTAACATAAATTATAATAAAGACATTAGAGGTAAATACAAAATAAAATTGACATACAGTTATGCAATAAATCAAGACATACATGAAAGATAAAACATAATGTAATATGTATAACTTAACACCTTGCCAATAATATATTTCCCTCTTCTGGAAACAACATATCCAAGTTTTAAGACTGATATGGCTCATATTCATAATACGTATCGTCACCTTTATTAATCATATTATTCTACCTCTAATACTACTATTAACTAATGTAGAGTTTAAGAAGTTATCTAATCCTCTAAGTATTGAGGAATATTTCAAGATATATCAATCCAACTCTTATCCATTTCATAAGACAATATATACTTAACTTTAAATCTCCTAAAATAATTTTTCCCAACACCAAAAGAGTATAAATTAAATAACATCAATCAATATTGAACATTATCCTTAATCAAATTTTAATATATGAGCTATCAAGCAAGATGTGCATAAAATTTTGTCATTATAACAATCTTTATTTGCATAAATAGATTTTAAAAAAAACTATAATCTATCAAAATTATTTCTATAAATTCTGGAGAAATAAGTTAATATCACAATTTCTATTTCCACAAATAAGCATTACATAAACTCTATTTACATATGTCAAAATATATGTGAATTTATGTTAAAGCTCCAAATAAACAAATAAGATTGACAAATTACATTTAAATGTTAAAAAATTTATATATTTTGATTCTACAAATTAAGCATAAAAAAATATAAAAATTATTTAAAATCTAAATTTCAACATACCAATGTTCATTTAATTTTATTTCTAGTATAATAGGCATGTTAATTTTTTTTTAAAAAAAAAAAGACATTATTTCATTTAAAAAAAATATAAAAAACTAAAAAAAAAAAAACCCCTACTTGAATGGCGGCTAACAACTTTCTGGCAAGTGGATGTCAGCTGAAGAAGGGGGTTGGCTGGCGAAGAGCTCCAACAACTATTGGTGGTAGCGACACACCTTGGAGGAAGAAGAGACCAACTTACACTTAATGGTCTTAATGAAAAAACGATGGCACCGAATAGTGGGGGCAAACCAGATGGCAGCAACCTGAGTGGCATATGAGACTTAGAGGGCAGTGGGAGACACTGGTGGACGGGGTTTGGGAAGAAGAAAGGGTTAAAAGAACAAAAGAAGGGAGTTTTAAGTTATCGTACAGGGAAGAGGGAAGAGGAAAGAGGATGAGTGTGTAGCTAGGGTTTTTTAGCCTCTCAATCATCGCTAAGTAATCACAGTTGATGTCAAACAACAACTAGGATGAACTATGGCTACAGTTATGGCACTAGCTACGGTTGTACTAATTGTAGCTAGTGTACCATAGCTAGGTCCCCCTTTTTTGATAGTTATATATGTGTGTGTATGTGTGTGTGTGTCTATATATATATATATATACCATACATATTGTTTAATCCAACATTTCGAAAAATTTTACAATATATTTAGGAATAATTGTTCAACGTCTAATTAGAAATAACATATTTACTTCATGTGAAAATGTCAAGTTTAGCTTATAGTAAAACTTGCATTTTAAAACATAGTTAAATATTTATAATATACACTACAAAAAATGAACATTAGACAATAATCAATGAAATTTTTGTTTAATCTTATACACTTGAATTTTTATTTTGTCAACAATTAATTGGGTGTTTTTTTATATGTACCACCAAGAAATATTTATGAAAAAATTAATCAGTTAATCTCTATAATTTATGCTAGTTTGTTAATTAGTCACTATACTTTTTTTTTTTTTCAATAATCATTCCATACAATTTCAATTTGTTGGAACTTGATGGCACTCAGCCTGAACACTATTTAGTTTTGGCTAACGTGGATTACCCATGTCGAAGAAGCTACTTTCTTGGAGGATGATATGAACTAACTCTGCTCATTTTCTTTCTATATTTTTTGCCTTACTCTGCTCTCTCTCTCTCTCTCCTTCTTTCACCCTTTGAAGCCCCCATTTCACTTCTCTATATTTCTTCTCCTCTCTTTCATACTGAGTCGAAGCATCATGACCGCAGAACTGCATCTTTTCACTTCACTCTTCGAGTCTAGACCCATTCCATCTTGCGTCCTTCTTCTCCGTAGGTTCAGCGCTTTGTCTCTGTGTCTTCTTCTCCATGCTACCAAGGCTTCTCTAAAGCTGAATACCCTTCAGGTTTCGTTTAGGTCGTACAAAATTAGGGACCATTCTTCCCCTCCTTCCTTCACTTGATCTCTTTCCCTCACTTAACCTCTAATATGGGGCAAGGATAGGGATGTCATTTTTTGTTCTTGTTCTCCGCATCACTCTTAAGCCCTCTCTATGGCTCTTTGCTGTTCTTTGTAATGTGTACTTGGTAGTACGCTGTTGGCCATTTCTGAAAGGGTTTTATAGGAAAGGAGAGTATGGGACTCCCTTATCCATAGTTTTCAAGTATGTAACTTTGGCCTTTCTCTTTATTCATTTTTTCAGTTAAGGTATTAGTCTCTTGAATCTTTTGTATTGTGTACTATGTAGTTTTGTTTTGGCATTGCATTATATTTACGTAAAAAGAAAGAAGTTCAGGATTCCAAACCTGAAAGAATTCTGTGATAGAATATAATGGCTAATGGAATAATATTGAATGTAAAGTTTTCATAGAATGAGAAATAATTGTATACTATTTTTTATAAGACCACCAATGAAAAGTGGAATATAAGGATTAAAATAACCAATTGCTTCAACATAAATTGCGTTGGGAGACAAGAAATGTAGCCAAGGGGAAATTTTTTTAACGTAACAACTAAAGTCATATTTTGATCTGTGTAACAAACTCTACCAATGTAAGATCAAATCCACACTACACTAACACTTTGCAATAATCATAAGATCATAAAAACACCAATATTCTTACTTCAACAGTAATTCTCACGAACATATATGCCAACTTCTGGGACATTACAACTTCAAGAAACAAAAATGGGGAAATTTTACAAAAGTAAAATGCGCTGGAGATCAAGTAAATTTACAAAGATATTTTTAACTCTTACACGATTACATTGTTCCTTATGCATCCGAAAGCAAATTAGCAGAAAGCAGAACCCCCAAATTTACATGGGCTATGATTTAAGAAGGAAACAATCTTCAATACAAACCCAGAAAAAACTATAAATATGACTCTTCTCAACGAGAAATCTGAATGGCGTCGAACTCAGGCTTCTTGACCATCCCATGAACACGAAAACTTACAGAAATAGCTTCACTATACACGATTTATCTCTTTCTTACACATTTACATGTAATTCCAGAAAACAGAACATAAAATTTTATACCAATACACTCCATGCTTTTAAGTGACACACTCTTCAATACAGACCCAGAAAACATGAAATGTCATTCTTCTTAACCAGAAATCTCGATGGCCTTAACCTCAGGCTTCTTAACCTCTTCCTTTGGAACAGTCACAGTGAGAACCCCATTCTCCATTGAAGCCTTCACCTGATCCATCTTTGCATTCTCCGGCAGTCTGAACCTCCTCAAGAACTTGCCGCTGCTACGCTCGATGCGATACCATTTATCGTTTTTGTCTTCTTTCTGTACGTTCCTCTCTCCGCTTATCTGAAGCACCCTGTCATCTTCAATCTCAACTTTGACCTCCTCCTTCTTTAGCCCCGGAAGATCAGCCTTGAACACATGGGCTTCTGGAGTCTCCTTCCAATCCATCCGCGTATTCACAAATGCAGAATTTTCCTGAGAAGAAGTTGAGAGAGAAGAGGGGAAAGGAAAATCCTTGAAGGGATCCCAGACGTCGAGAGAAAAGGGATCGAAGATGTTGTTCCTTCTGCCACCGAAGAAACTTGGGATCAACGACATTTTCTATATACTTGGACCTTGAGTGAGAACGACAACAGCGAGAGCAGAAAATGCTCAAATTTGATGCTCGGTAAGTTGAATGTCTGTAACTCTGGTGCTAACCAGGCGGACATTTCGGGCATTTAAATGCAACGGAGGCATAATCTGGTACTTACGGGAAAGTGTGGGATAATTCTAGAATGTTCGTGACATTCCGGCCTCGGCTATTGGCAGTTGGCATCGACCACGAAGGAATTGTCCAGAAATACCATTGGGCTTCAAAGCCCAATTTCTTGGATACTGGGCTTGTTAATGCTGATTTTGTTCTTCCCCAATCTGCATCATGCCAAATTATATTATCATAAAACATATTTAATGGCGAAAAACAAATATATTATGCTTGGCCAAAATAGTAGATAGAATGTGAATTTACATTTAATACAACTTAGAGAAACATCGTATGTTTGAATTACGTATATATTAAGTGTAATTTTAAAATATTATAGTGTAGATAATATTTACTATGTTATTTTTAAATCTTATGAATTTGTCATGTAAACTATAAAAAATAACACAGGAGAGTCAAAGAAAAAATTCAAGAAAAACACTATTTTGATCTTTTAACTTTTGAATTTAATCTTATTTTGATTCTCTATAGTTTGAACATCTCGAAATGATCCTCCATGAATTATATGTCTCAAAATTGTCTTTCATTTTTTAACTTAGTCCCATTTAGATAATGACTATTTTAAATCATATCTTAAAAAATACAAAAATGACCATTATAAAATTTTCAATTTGTGAAAGTTTAAAATAAAACTAAATTAAAAATTAGAGTGTTAAAGTAATATTTTTTTAATGAAAATTCATTTGAAGTGATAATAGATACAAAAAGAGGATGCCCAATTTCAAAGAACATTTTAATGACTGATATGTTATCTTAAAGATGTTAAAAGGATAGAGTAAATTAATTATATTTTAAATTAAAATATACAAATTATTATTTTAATTTAGTATGAATAAGGCTAAGTAAATATCTCAGGGAATTACGAGTATTAGTCTAAAATTGTGTTCTACTATATAATCACGCCATAAGAATTTTAAAATATTGTTGTAGCGTGCCCAAAAAATATCAATGATAACTATTATATGAACTCTTAATTAACTAGTGTGTGTAGCTTGAGGAGTGTAACCTTCGGGTGGGTTTCTTTACCACCTAGATTGGATCCTCTTCTGTGTTGGCCGTGTTTTGTTTCTTCTTTTTTTAAAAAAAAAAAATTTTGTTAAAAATGAATTGTTTTTCAAAAATTTATTATTAAATTTTGCTAAAAATTGTTAAATGTTTTTAATACTAATATTTTATTTTAAAAAAAATATTGTTATCATGTTAATACATAAACTAGTATAGTGCCGGTGAACGAACATGATCAAAATGTCATCTTATTAAAAGAATAAATTATAAAATGTTGAATATAATAATTAATTTAATACTGTAAACATATTATTATTTTAATAAATAAATTGGTGCAGTATATCTAACTGTTTCTTTTATTAGAAACTGACCTATTTTTTTCAATAAAATCTAAATCCTAAAATGATATTTAGTAAATAAAATCTAATATATTAATATTTTTATACATGTAATAATTTTTTAAAATTTTAAGATATATTAATATATAAAAAAGAAAAATAAGAACAGGATAACAAGACCCTCTCTTGTTCCGCTAGAAGAGGAGAGGATCCTATTTTGTCCAGGCTAAGAATATTGGAGTGTTTTATTTTCTAGTTTTTGTCGCCTTATTGGTCCTTGTTAGAGTTGTAAGCGCACATGTAAAGGAAATTTCCAAAGTCACTTAGAGAAGTTGCAGCAAAAGAAGTATTCACTTGTAAGTGGCACGTGATGTTGCAAGTGTATAAATGTATAAATGCGATACTGATAAATCAATCAATAAAAAAGTTAGTATTTTCAAGCCTAAAGCGCACTTTTTCACCGAGAACCCTCGAATGTTGAAGCAAAAAGAAACATAGAAGTTTTTAAAATCAAACATAGTCCCGATGTTGTGTTTAAAGATTTAAAGTTAAAGTTAGGCTTAATATATAAAAAGGTTCCATTAATTGGAGGAGTATGATTTTAATGATACATTCGACCCTACAATTAAACGAACATTAACTTTTTAGGTTTAGTTGATAGTATTAAATTTTGATGGAATGAGAATGAGATTGAAAATAAAAATAAAATAAAATAAATAAATAAAATTTTAATATCTAAACTTGTTTAGTATGTTAAAAATAAAAAGATAATGAAATTATAAAGTTTATTTGGTATGATAAAAATAATAATAGAAAGTGAGTTATAATAGGTTGAAAAAAATAAAATATTTTTATACTAAAAATATTGAATAAATAATTTTTAAATAATATTAAATTATTTATATTAAATGTAATAAATGATTTTATAATTTTTTAACACCTTTATAAATAAATAAAAAGTAAAAAATGAATGGTCAAGATTGGGTTCTTCAACTTCTTTTAGCCACACCTCTCCTGAAGCAATAAATAGAATGATAGGTAGGATTATTAAAGTTGAGGGTATTTTGGTATTATACTCAAACATTCCAGCCCCTCTGACTTCATTCCATCAACCTATCAAGGGAGAGAACTCTCCCATCTTTTGTGGAAGGCCTTACAGAAACAGAGTATTGTTTCCTATGTATCAAACATCATTCCCTCTCCCTCAAGGCCCTTTACAAGCTATCAAATGTGACCTTACAATATTGGGAATTTTATAATATTGCTGTGAATTATTAAATTTTGATCTAATAATTTATATATTATATATATATATTTAAATATTATTGTACCAAAACATATAAAGCATTAGATTTTGATGTAACAATCTATTGCAAAATTTATCATACTATAAAAAATCTTGTGACCAGTTAAACTAATAACTATCCATGTAATACTTACTCTAGTTCTAGTATATAAGTGAAAAGTCCACCAACTTGATATGAATAATGTATTTTTCGTAGTATACTTCATAAAAGTTTATATGCAACAATTAGCTCACTTTAAACATGCCAACAAAACTTTAGTTTACAAATTAAACAAGGCCTTATATGGACATAAGCAACTTTTAAGGCCAAATACGTTCAACAAAGTGAGCGTGACCAATCACTCTTCATATAGATCACCTCTTCGCAATGTATAAGAGTTTGGCCAACACCTTGGCTGAATTGCTCTAGGTTTTGTTTATGTTTAATGAGCTACTTGTTGTATTTCTTTTATTTGTTGTTATTTTTTGTGATGATTCAAACATAGTTTTAATGAGAGCCAATCTAATTTTGCACTCCAAAACAACACATGTTAGCTAGACTTACACTTCTATTTTGAAAGGCATTAAGTAAAAAGGTTGTGTTCAAACACATTTTTTCTCATTTTCAAGTTGCAAACATCTTAACCAAACCTTTTTGATGCATACAGTTCAAATAATTGAAACACAAATTTCAAATTAGTGATAAGGTTGACATGAACTTGCAAGGGAGATAACATGAACAGAACTTCGAGTTGTCGGTATACGTGTTAAGTTAGTTTAAGGAGCCAGTTAGTGTAATTATAATAAAAGCAGTACGAATTTAATTTCTTTGCAGTTGGCAAATGTCAACTATAACTGCGGTTAAGTATTTGATGATTTAAATTTCCATTAATGATCCATGTAATCATAATTTATTTATATAATGCATTAACAATAAAGAATCTTTTTAATCAGAACTGAAATTGATAGTAAGAAGCATGTGATGCTCTAAGTGTATAACTGCATGAATGCTATACTGATTAATCAATCAAGAAAGTCTCCCTCTTCGTTCTCTTACTGTTAATAGTCCCGTCACTTTTTTACTTTTGTTTTGTTGTGTTTATTTGTTTTTTTTTTGGTTGTATATTAAGGACCAAAAGAAAAAACTCTTTATTAACAAGAATCATTGCTAATTTCTATTCAATTAATCAAGATTTCATGGCAATCTTAAATTGATTGTACCCTTGAAACATTCTAAGAGAATATGGAGGACAAATTTTCAAAAATTGACTAAATAGAACCAAAATCAATGCCCCTAAATGGTGATAATTGATGAAGATCAACTTTGCGAGATTTGTAGTAATGCTTGTAAATTTCAAGGGTGTTTGTAGAATCTTATATGAGTAGTTATATTTTTGAGAATTTGATTTTAAATAAGCATACTCTAAAAAAATGTTGTACCTTTATATTTGATTCATTGTAAGTATTTGTGTGTACATTTTAAAACATTTTAAGAAATTTAATATTTATTAATTTTTAAAATTACATATTTATATTCATTATTATTTTATCAGTTGTATATTTTTATTATAATTTAGTATTAATTATTTATTAAATTAGTTTTTATTTGTATTTTATTGTTATATAATTTAATACAAATATATTATATATTATTTTTGAAAGAATTTTAAGATAAAAATGATTAAATATTTATCTTACCATTTCTAAAACTTTTTATTTTTCTAGAAAATTTATTATTTCCACCTCCCCATATATAAATGAGAATGTAGAGTTTCATAAGAATATTGCATACAATCAAACTTGAATATAAATTTTGCCTATAAAACATTTCAAAGAATAAAAAAAAAAAATTCCGCAAACCAAATCGATTTCGATATTGCAGAATGTTTGAGGCTGGGCCTTCAAAATCCCAATACTTCAGTTCAGAGTTCAAATGGCGAAATGCCGCATTGTAAATTTGCTTTATTGTCATACTCAACAATAGTCAAGCATCCATTTGCAAATACAGGAGTCCCTAGCTGATCTTATAGACCTCAACAACAACAATTTTCACGGTCATACTGCTTGAGATTAGAAATGTTGATAGTTCAAAGAAACAAGAACAAATTCAAAATGGGGAAAATTAAATTACAGAAGCCAAATGAGCTAAATTTTATTACAAGTAACTCAAATCCAGATCAAGTAAGTTGACAAAGACACGTTTAACCATACACGACGCCATATTTCTTGTACATCCCAAGGCAATTTACCAGAAAGCAAAACACACAATTTTACAGGGACTCTCTTCTTTCTGAAAGAAACAGTCTTCAATTCAAATCCCGGAAAACTTTAAATATATGATTTTTCTCAACCAGCGATCTGAATTGCCTTAACCTCAGGCTTCTTAACCTCTTCCTTTGGAACAGTCACAGTGAGAACCCCATTCTCCATGGAAGCCTTCACCTGATCCATTTTTGCGTTCTCCGGAAGCCTGAACCTCCTCATGAATTAGCCACTGCTGCGCTCAATGCGATGCCATCTGTCTTTCTTGTCTTCTTTCTGGACGTTCCTCTCTCCGCTTATCTGAAGCACCCTGTCATCTTCAATCTCAACTTTGACCTCCTCCTTCTTTAGCCCCGGAAGATCAGCCTTGAACACATGGGCTTCTGGAGTCTCCTTCCAATCCACCCGCGTATTCACAAATGCAGAATTTTCCTGAGAAGAAGTTGAGAGAGAAGAGGGGAAAGGAAAATCCTTGAAGGGATCCCAGACGTCGAGAGAGAAGGGATCGAAGATGTTGTTCCTTCTGCCACCGAAGAAACTTGGGATCAACGACATTTCCTGTTCTTCAAGCTTGGGTAAGAGGGTATACTAGAGCTGAGTTAGTTGATTGTCTGCGTTTCTACGGTGCCTGAAGAGAGGGACATGTCCGGCATTTAAACCAAGCGGAGGAGCAGTCTAGTACATTCGAGGCTCATTTCTGATAATTCCATATGGACCAGAACTTTTCGCGATATCCTACCTCTATTTTATTTTATTTTACATTAGACTCATAGCTTTCAAGATTTTGGACCTTGAGCTATTGACACCGACCATTAACGAAGCATCTAGATGATCACGTGCGCCCAATTGCTTGGATACTGGGCTTCGTCTAATCAAATGTTTTTGGGCCTGCCAATTTTCTCCAACTTGGATAATTGTATTGAAATTGGAGTTCGGAGTCGGACACACTAAGAGAAAAAAGATGTATTGATAATTCTTTAAAACAATAAAATATAGTGGAATCCGAAAAGAAAATCACAAAATTTAATTGTCCAAAAATCTGTATAATTAAAATAAATCTCCGTAGCAATATATTTACATATTCCCCACTGTATGCTAGGATAGAGTTAAATTACAATTAATACTATCTTGACGTCTCATTCATTCTTATTCAAAATATAGCTGTTTATTTATTTAATTATTTTGTCATCGGATTAATAAAAAAATTTATTTATCAATATTATTTTTTATAAATTATAAGATTATATATTCAAGTAATTTCAAATTTGTTAGAAATTTAATTGCATATATGATTATTTTTTGAATTTTAAAAATTTCAGACTATTGTATAATTTGTTAGGGATCATAACTTTACTTGACTTTTTAAATGGAATAAATTTTTTGTCAAGTTGAAAAATATTTGAGTAATGCAGTTGTCATATTTAAAATTAAAGTAATCATATTAATTGAGAAAACTTATACATATTAGTTACAAATTTATTATAATAAAAACTTATATGCAGTGATTTATATTTTTATACATTATTTTTAATTAACACATAACAAGTATATAATTTTATAATAATATTATAATAAATGTATAATTTTTACAAATAATTGTGTAAATCTTAAATTAAATTATGTACTTTTTACATGTTAACTATACACTTGTCTAATATAATTATAATTTAGTTTATTTAAAAATCTTATATTAAAAATAAAAACTAAGTATATTATAGTAGAGTTGTCAAAGTGAGCTAACTCAATCCACTTGATCTTACTCACACAAGTTGACGGGTTAAACGAGTTAGTTCATTTAATCCACTATAAGGTAGTGGGTTGAAAGTGGGTCAAATGAGCTGACTTGTTTAACTCACCAAAAAATTAAAAAAAATTAAAAAATAAAAAAGTATAAAAATTTAAATGTGACTTTTTTAAGCACATATCTTGTTTAATTAATAAATTTTTATATCAGTATAAATAAAAAAAATAATTAAATAAAAAGCAAGTTTCAACGAATTAAAACAAATAGAGTAATCCTATAATTCAATAATTCATTAATAATAAGAATATAATTATGACCAGAATATTCAAATCTGACAAATTACAAAATAATAGAGACAACATAACACATACATTAGGGTTAATTTTTTTAAATAGGCAAGTGCAGTGGATTGAGACGCTGGATTGAGTGATTGAAAAAAATTTTAAAAAATAAATAAACAACCTGTTTAACCCATGAGCTGGCTCGTTTAACTTGCGAGTTAAACAAGTCAAGTTAATAGAAGTATACTAAACAAGTTCTCAAAAGAACCATTCAATTTAACCCACCTATACAGGTTCGACCTAATGGATCGAACCCATTTTGACATCTCTACATTTTAATTCATATAACACTTATTAATGGCATAAACTATATAGGCTATGGGTGTATTTTGAGTCCAAAAATTAAAATTACCCAAAAAAGGTGAGTAAAACATCTCTATATTTTGTGAGAACTAAAGATTTGTTCAATTTTATCGAGAAAAGGTGAGCAAATATAATTATAACTTCACAACGAAATTAACACTAATAGTTTATACTGTTATATAGTGAATTATAAAATTGGTGGATTATATGTATACCAAAATTTATTTTCAATGTTGTTGTTTGAAGACAGTTGCTGAATTTACTTTTCTTATGTGAAAAAGTTGCAAAGAAAAAGTTATATAAGAAATTAATTGCAATAGAAAATTATGGCATATTTGAAATGATTTGGATGAAAAAGAAAAAATGATAAGTAAAAATAGTTTTGGATTTTTTTTTAAAATTTAGATTTGACGTTCGGATCTTAGAAAAAATAAAATCTATAATTTTAAACTCAATTGTAATTTTATTATTTAGATAAATAATAAATATTATTAAAAATGATTAGAATATATATATATATATATATACACAATTGGGCATGTATTCACATGTATGTATGGGCCACACATGTACAGCGTAATGTCATGTCATATGTATGTCTGTGAAATATTATTTTTGTTCACTCCCATGGTAAAGATCAGTTGATTTCTGGAGATAATAGATGTTGTATTAAAAGTTAAAGAATTATACTTTAATTTTAATTTTTAAAATTGTAATCTTTGAGGTTAAAAGTAAAATTTAACATTAAAATTAACTAAATGCTTTGATTAGTGTATAAAATTTGAAATGCAACTATAAAAGAGGAATCAAATAAAAAAATTTAGAATTAGTAGATTTAATTCTAATTTCGTATTCAATTCTTGACGCTACCTATATATTCTTAAATAAATTTACAAATTGAGAACTACTAATTATAGGCCTTATAAGGCTTCCGGTCAACGCAGTTAGAGTTGTCATAGATTTCTATTTATCTTAAACTTCTAATAATTTTGTCAAAAAATGATAATGTTATTTGAATAAATGAATAAATAATTTTAAACATTTATAATGATTAATTTGAATTAAGTTGATAATTTTTATTTAATTAAAATATATGGAATAAATTCACATTAAATAAAAAGGTTTAATCAAAATAAATATATAGATCTGATATATCAAAATAAATGTATAAAAGATAAGAAATGAAAATGAGATAAGAGGCTAGTAAGTGAAAAACAGTAAAAGTTAATATGCTAATTAATTGTTTTAAACGAAAGTATTTCTTTCTTTTTTTTAAAATTTTTTTCTATCACTGTTTTAAGGAAAAACTCATCTTTTTTCTCAAACAAAAATTGCGTTTGCCCCTGAAACCTAACCCAACAACATATTAAATAAATATTTTTAAAAATAACAAAAATTTCTTTTTCTAGAAAAATAAATTATCTAAAAGAGGCCTTTTTTTTTTGTTTGCCAAAGAATTTCTTTTTTGTTTATATCTTTTTTCTCAAACAAAAATTGCGTTTGCCCCTGAAACCTAACCCAACAAAATATTAAATAAATATTTTTAAAAATAACAAAAAAATTGCTTTTTCTAGAAAAATAAATTATCTAAAAGAGGCCTTTTTTTTTTGTTTGCCAAAGAATTTCTTTTTTGTTTAGTCTAAAAGAGGCTATTAGTCATAGGTTCTATCTATGTTTTTGAATTCCCAAATAAATCATTACAATAACATCAGAAGGAAAGATAAACAAACATCATTATAGTTAGCTTCCAAATCATATATTCGACTGATAGCGATGGTAAATATCTGTAATTTTTTACGGTAAACATTTTAGTTCAATTAACTTTTAGATTATTTATAATTATCAAAATTTTCAATTAATTATAAATCGTTAAATTTTTCACAATAATGAATATTAATTATCAATCAAATGAAAAATAACTATAGGTAATCCAAATTCACATGTCAACTGCATGCTGCACCAAAGCTGGAGACCGGGGAGAGACTATCACAATATTCTTTCTATTACTTTCTGTCCTTTTCCTCTTTTCTACTTTCTTCTTTCTCTTACTCTCCTTTTCCGAATAATTATTCTTAAATCTATCATCTTATGTTGGATAAAAAATAGTTATATATATTTTTCTTTACGGAAATATTTTGTCTATCATCTATGTTCCGAGTCACTATCCATAAGAGATTAGAATGTCAAGTTGTCTTTCATTCTATCTTATTGACAAATCGAAATGTTTTTTCATTCTCACCGTCGATGTAAATTGTTATATAACTGCAAAAGAGCAATGCCAGAGTGAACTCCTTTTAATTCCACAGTCGCTGATTAAGATAGAACATATAACTGAGAGATAATATATACATCATGGAGTCTAATGCTTCGACAAAGAAGCACTCTTCACTACACAGAAACATAGTAAAATTCTAACTATTTATGCCCATAGTTTTAAGTATTGAACGAGCTGAGGCAACAAAATTAAATTTGAGAAGGGAAAAATATATAGACAGAAGTCAAACGAGCTAGAGTTTATTCCAAATACCACTCTTCAAGACGAAGTAAGTTCGCAGAACACATCAACATTACACAATGATTTTATTTTCTTTTTCTCCCTCATCCAAAGGCAATTTACCAGAAAGCAGCACACCCAATTGTACAAAGATGACTAAATGCTATGACAAAAATAAACACTCTTCAATACAAACCCAGAGAACAGAGAACCACCTTTTTCTCAATCAGATATCGGAACGGCCTTAACCTCTGGCTTCTTGGTCTCTTCCTTTGGAACAGTCACAGTGAGAACCCCATTCTCCATAGAAGCCTTGACCTGATCCATTTTTGCATTCTCTGGCAATCTGAATCTCCTCAAGAACTTGCCACTGCTGCGCTCAACGCGATGCCATTTGTCGTTTTTGTCTTCCTTCTCAACATTCCTTTCTCCGCTTATCTGAAGCACTCGGTCATCTTCGATCTCAACCTTCACCTCCTCTTTCTTGAGCCCAGGAAGATCAGCCTTGAACACATGGGCTTCTGGGGTCTCCTTCCAATCCACCGGGAGTGTTCAGAAACGCAGAATTTTCCCGGGACGAAGTAGAAAGAGAAGTGAGGAGAGGAAAATCTCTGAAAGGGTCCCAGAGGTCAAGGGAGAAAGGATCAAACACGCTGCTTCCTCGGCCACCGAAGAAACTTGGAATGAGCGACATTTTTCAGTTGATGCTTGAGAAGAAGACGAAGTTGTAATGCGAGATGAACTGATGATTGATGAACCTGACTCCAATTGCTGCTTGGTCTTTTGGGTGGATACGTTGGGTATTTAAAATAATTGGGGGAGAAATCTAGTACTTTCACGGGATTTCTGTCGGATTTTCAGGAATTTTCTGAAAGTGCAGATCGCCACCAGCCAAGAAGAGTCCAGAGCATAGATGATTTCTTGTTCAAGCAGAGAGCCCTTTTCCTTTTTATGATCTCTAGATGTTTCTGTTTTGATTAAAAGTTGATGGTGCTATGCGAATTATGGGATTCGAACGAAGCAAAAAGAGTTTTTATATATATATATATATATATATATATATATATATGTAGTAAATTTAAAAATAGTCATATCTTTGCTGCTTTACATTTAAACAATTAGGTAGAATACTAATTTAGCAGCCAAGGTTCACACTTAGGGGGTTCTTTATATGTATTTATTCATGATTAATATATGCAGTCCCTAGAAATTAAAATGAGCAGGAAAATGTATACATGTGAATATATAAATGAATGAAATTATGTTGGTAATGAGGGTGTAATGTTTAAGCGTGAAAGAGTAAAGGAAATGAAGGCCGATGAAAACATTACTTTGGAGGGGTTGAAGGTATTGGTTCAAGAAAAATAAAAAATTTTCCCAAATTACGCAGTCTCTCAATTAATTTACTAGGCCCCCTACTATGGCTAATTCTCATGCGGCATTGAAGGATACGCTTGGAGGAGTCTGATATCTAAACAATGGTTGATACATTCCCACAAAATTCATTACAACTTGGTTTTATAAAGTTGTATGCGGAAATCTTAATTGCTCCACAAAAACACAGCCAGTAATGGACTATGATCCGACACACTTCTGTACATTGATTTAATGTTTGAATATGTGTTTAAAAATTCTTGTGCAGCTATCGATGTGATTGTAAAAAATGTGTTTATAAATTTTAGTTTGAACAATAAGTTTTGTTTGAATAATTTATCTGGTAGTCATTTGTTATGGCGGCTAGTGTTCAAGTCGATATTCAATCCCCAATTCGAGGATGATTTTTTTTAGAGAGCGTTTGACGCTATGTATCAAGTTGGATTCAAATATTCTCTTATAAATGAATTATATGATATCATGTAAAAATATTTGAATCATAAGATGAAATTTGATAGTTTAAATTATTTTAAAAATTTAGACTTTTTAATAAAAATTAATTTTTTTTCAAAAATATAATTATACATAAAAATTTATGAATATTTTAGATTATTTTTATACATAATAATATTTTATTAATGAAAAAATAATGACAAAAATTTTTATATATTCACAATCTTGAGTGCATTTATACACTTAATTATAATGTAAGGACATAATTATAATAATATTATTATTTTTAGTTAATATTATTACAATTATCCCTATATTATAATTAGTTACATTCAAAATTATAAGTACACAAAAGATGATACCATAAATAAATTATAAAATATAAATAGTAGACGGTAAATTGTTAGAACTTGTTTATATTTCTTTTTATCAGAATATCATCCTACTTAAAAAAATAATCTTAAGATGTAAGAAACAAACTATAAATTATTAGAAATAGTTATTTTTTTCCTTTGATAAGATATCATTCTCTATAAAAACATATCTAAAATATTAAAAAATATTTATATATTATTATAAATTTATTTTTAAAAATTAATTTTATTGAAGTAAAAAATTTTGAAAAATCTTGGACCATCATATTTCATCTGATGGTCCAAGTTTTTTTAACAGTCCTCCTATAATTCTTTTACATGAGGATATGTGAAACTGTATCAAGTAAGATTATATATCTTTATACAATGTAATTCATTTTTATCATGTGTTTGATGTACACATTAATTTATATAAACTTATATGATTAATTCTTGTTAAACACATTTAATATAGTCCAGCACATACTACTAGTACAATGTGGTTTTAGGTAAAAAAAAATTTTAGTCCCTTATATATAAGATATTTCTCAATTTCCTCTTGTAATTTTTTTTTTATAATTTAGTCCCTCATAGATTTTATATATATATATATATATATATATTCTTTTAATTTCTCACTGTCTTCAGAATATAATGCTTCACATAATTGTCTTCTCAATATAACTTCTTACATATATACATTTCTCCATTTGATTTTTCACAAATAAAATTATTATTAATAATATCCTAAAAATTAAGTTAAATTAAAAAAAATACAAACTCATAAATTTTTTCAATTTGGTTCCTCATATATGAGACATTTTCAACATGCTCTCTCTTAGAATTCTCTTATGAATTTAGTCCCTTAGATATGAATATTTTTCCATTTGATTACTTGTAAATAAAATTATCAATAATATTCTTTAAGAATAATTTAATTTAAAAATATGAATCCATGGAAATTTTGTTTTAATTTAGTCTCTTATTATAAGATTTTATTCAATTTGATCTCTCACATGATTTGCTTGTCAATTTAGTCCATTGCATATGTACATTTCTCCATTTGATCCATCACAAATAAAATTATTATCAATAATATCCTAAGAAAGCAAGTTGACTAAATAAATACGAACTCATAAAATTTTTTCTCAATTTGGTCCCTAACATATAGGATATTTTTCAATGTGATCCCTTATTGAATTATCTTCTCAATTTAATCCCTCACATATAGACAGTCCTTTGTTTGATCTTCATGAATAAACTTGTTATGAATAAAATTTTCAAAAAATAAGTTAATTTAAAAATTTGAAAGACATTATTGACAATGTTTTTATTTATGACAAACTAAATTGAGAAATATCCATATGTAATGGACTACATTGAGAAATATCTTTATGTGAGGGACCAAAATGAATTTTTTTTAAGGAAACAAATTAAGAAATATTCTATATGTGAGGGACCAAATGAGGTTTTACTTATTTATTCTTTATTTCAATTTTTGTTCCACTCAATCTTAAATGTGTATTGAGATATCAATATGAATTTGTATAAATGATAGAAAAAAATTACATTCTTTTTCTTTGATTTTTTTGAATATAAACTTATTTAACTAAAACATAGTTTTGCAAAATAATTAATTTTTATCCTATTTAATATTATATAGTTTGTCACTAAATATACAATCATATAATCTAATGCAATACAATATTTTATATATATAACATCACATTAGATATTATATAGTATTAAATTCTTATCAAACCTTATTCTATCTAACCTTATACAATGTGTCAAATAAGTCCTTATATTGATTACATTCATGATGTGTTTTTTATTTTATATTGATTGATCATTTAACTTATATGTTTATTCATAATTCTAGCAAGCGAAAAAATGTTGGACAAATTCCTTGTCTCTTTGGTAGAACCTTACAATAATGTTAGACTTTATTAGATTAGATGTGGGACCATGAGTTAGCTGTAGAATTTGACGTATCTATACTAATCAAAATGTAAGATGTGTATATTTTTGTTTAAAATTGTTGTTTGCAAATTATTTTGCGTGCATTCATATGTAGTTGATAGTGTGCACCTGGAAATACGGCTTGACCTAATATTTGGCTTACATTAATCATCCTTATTTGTTTTTATTTGTTTTCACATTATCAAGTGGTACCATGCAAACAGATGTTTTGCCAATATGGTGGATATCAGTCAACAAATCAAAGTTTAAGGGGCTAATCACCTATAGTAGTGAGATCTAATGTAGAATATGTAGTAAAGTATTGCTATCGATTCAATTAGTCTTGGTCGTCTTCCTTTTGACATGTGTCATCTTTTTGTCATTCTTCTCTATAATCCAAATGGTGTCATTTTGGACTTATCCCTGGTTTGCATCATCCTTCCATGGACATAAGGACACACTTAAAAAGAGAGAAAAAGTGAATGTTATTGGAAATGATAATGGGGTTTTGGGTTTGCTGCTATAAGATCCAAATTTTAAAAGTCTTACTTCTTCTAACAAAGTGCATACAGAATCTACCAGTTTTTTTTTTTCTTTTTTACCTTTTTGCCTTCAATTGTGTAGGTTTGATTCATACTTTATTTATCTAGATTCATCCTCCAAGCTAAGTATAGTTTCACACAAAGCATCATTCAAATGATTGACTTAGATATTACCTCCTTTAAGTGTAATTACTATTAAAAGTAGACGTCTATGAATAGCCTATCAAACAAAGTTCAACATCTTCAATATTTGGGAGAAAGATGTGTAGGGAAGATGCAGACTATCGAGAAGTTCTTTTTTAAGAAGAAAACTATTGACCAAAACAAAGCCATTTGGATTATAGGGAAGGACTAAAAAAAAATGACAACATGTGTCAGAAGGTGGATGACCATAACTAATCGAAGAAACAGTAATGCTTCACTACACATTCAGGAGTAAATCTCTCTAATGCAGGTAATCTACACCCATAAATTTAGGCACCAATATAAGCATCAGCTAAGATGGAAACATTATAAGACTGGCAATAGGAGCATTTCATCGAATTTTGGAATCAATTGTGTGATGCTTTATCTCATTGATATAACCTTAAAGCCCATAGATCATATATACTTTCAAGTATATAAAATATTTTTGCACATATACTTGGCAGTGGATTCATCCACAAGCAGTACCATAGGTTTCAAGGAAAATTTAATAAAAAAATTCACAATTGTTGTTTATTGTTTATGTAAATTTTTTTTCCAAACACTTAACCTTTTATATTTTAACAAGTTTATATAGTAAAAGACTTATACTAAATTAGTGTTTATGACCCAACCTCCACTTGCTTATGAAAGACTATCTATCATTGGACAATGGTCTGTGCCTTTACAAACATAGTGATATTATGGTCTTCCAAACTTCTACACCAACGCCACGTCTACCTAAGCCAATAATTTTGAAAGAGGTTGGGAAAATGAGCTCAAGGCATCCATAATCCATTGGTGGAGCCAATTCATTTGGGTCGTTTAGAGGTGTTGCACCCTCTTAATTCCTACATCATAGCACAAATGTAAGAAGGTTTTTTAGGCGTTGGTCCAATATATTTTTTGTTGGCACCACTATATATAGACTTGGGATGTATTAGTCCTTCCCTTGCCACAGTCTTCTTTTAGAGCTTCCAAGGCATCTTTTTATTTATTGACATCGTTGGAGATGCTATATAACTTTGGGTTATTCATAACACTTTTTTGTTTTAATGTTTGACAAAGAATCTAAATGAGGATGACTAGGTTCTTTGAACTTTCTTCTTGAAACCTTTTCAAAATAGCAATCAATTGACTTTATGCTTAAATAAGTTAATTGATTTTAAACAAAAGTGATGGGTCAGTTAATAGATTTCAAACAGAAATGACGTACCAATTTCTAGAAATAATTAGTTAACTTAATATTGAAAGCATTTCACTAAAATGTAACAAAAACACTAAAATGATCATAAACAAATATATCAAAAAAGGAGAGACAGATGAACACCAAATTTATCCTGATTCAGTATAACTTGCCTACGTCTAGTCCCCTTGGATCCTTATGAATTTTCTTCACAATTTTAACACACTTATGATGCTTTCTCAAAAGTTTTTCATGTTCACTCCTAACATAAAGTTTTTCGTACTCATCTCTAATGTAGGCTTTTAAACTTACCCCAAACTAATTCAGAATTCTTATAATTCTATCCAACCTTTACTCAACAATAAAGAAAGTTCACAAACAAGAGAAATAATATTTGAAAACCATTACAAAGGAATATTATATGAGCACATTATAAAAGCTCTTAAAGTCAAAATAAACCATATACAAACTCACAAATCACAAATTTCACACAACCAATAGCTCATAATTTTATATTTGCTCCCTTTTTCAAGTAGCTTCATCTCTTTTGTAGTTTTCTTCAAGAACGTTTACCGTTTGAACAAAAATACACCATATCTTGAGTGTCCAACATCTTTGAGTTGATTTTTCCTCCAAAATCTCAATGATTTTCAAAGTTACAACTTGAAAGGAAGGATATACGGTTGAACAACAAGAAAGTTTCCGTCTTAGGTTCTAAACATTGGAGAAGAGAAGAAAGTTTCAAAATGCTTAGGGGAAAGGTTGTTAAAGAATCAGACAACAAAGACAAAAATAATGGGTCAAACATTTAAGTGTTTCTTGTAATTTCCTTTAATATCCAAAATGTTTCTCCTTTTTTTTTTTTTAGCAACCAAGAAATAAAATATGGACTTGAATTTTGGGTTGGTTGTAATACCCTAGTAAAATATAATAATAATAATGGACAATTTATTTTATTTTAAGAGCTCAAGAGGAGGAGGAAAAAAATTCACTTAGGATAAAGATAATATTTACATGATAATAGAATACTCGAAAGGGATTTCAAGCAGTATTAAATATATATGCAGATCAAACTTTATTTGAGATAGTAACTAATATGAGTAATTAAGCTTTATCTTGTGCATTCCTAGCACTTATAATTGAACAAAGGATGAAAACCAAGTACACAAAGGAAAAAAATTGATCTGATAATGCAAAGTATTCCCAACTAAATTACCTAAAATGCCTAAGTGGACTAATTTTCTTTAGACCAACTCATCTTATCGTGTTTTTCCTACCTCATCGTATCTTCATTATACAGACAAGATCTCCACACTTTTGACCATTTCTAGCCACCATTCCTCCTCGCCAGTGGTCAACTGACAACCCAGCACCCTCATCGGCCAAGGTCGTTGGCGATTGCCCCACATCGTAGCATCATCACGGGCTTGTGCACCACAGTCACCCACCTTTAGGTGGCCAAAAACATTATGAACTTCCTGGCAGATGAATAGTGTCATAAACCAGCTCAAATTTTTGTGAAATTGGTGCATTTTGCTTCAATCTTGCTTAGGGCTTTTGTTTCTGCATCATTTTCGGCCATTTCCCTTTCAATTACACTAATCAAATTTGCTCCATCGACTCAGAATAAAAAAAAAAAAAAAACCCACCTCAGGTACTGTTCATGCGAGGAAATAGGGAATTTGAGCTTAATCCAAAGTGGTTTCTTCAAATTAAGTTAGAACTTCATATCATAGGTAAATTTCACACCCACCACCTTTGAACTTATTGATCAATTATGAGTTTTACCTTTCGGATTGAAAAACCCCAAATTATAGGTCTAGGTGTAATCTTGGAAGGAGGTGAAATTTGAATTTATGGGGCCTCTCAAATATTATTATGCCTCTAGGAAGTGATTTAAAATTTTTTAAAATTGTGATTTTGAATTACAAATTTTCCTTATTTTTCCTAGATTTTTCATAAAGAAAAAGAGAGGAAATTTGAATGGGAAACCTTATATAGTGCGATTAAATAGTAATGAACAATAATGCAAATCGAATTAAGGATTTTGGAATTTAATTGAATAACCTCTAAATGACATTGGAGTTAATGGTAGGTGTTGAAATCTTAATATGTGTATAATGGAGTAGGTTGAATAAAAGTAAGGGCCATGAGTATTTTAGGGTATTATTAAGGAATGTGGGCTAAAAATTTGATTTCTTAAGATTATGTGAGGTAGGAAAGGCAAGTGGGGTTGAAGAAGTGATTGGTTGAAGGTGAATAAAGAACTAGATAAACAGGTTGGTAGCAAAATTAGATAATTGAAATTATTCATGAATATTATAGGTTAAAAGCATTTTTATTTAATGTTATTGGTGGTTAAGACAATTGTCAACAAGGTGATTGTAAACAAGGTTAGGAAGAGGTTGGTATACTCCTATCAGGTGAGTAGATAATGCTACTATGCAGGAGTTTGTTTCAAATTATCTATTTTCAAATATAAATGTTTGTTTTCTTTGGTATCTTAAGCAAACTTACCATTTTATAAATTCTATTTCGTATTCTGAGACTAGGAAATATGTTAGTGTATGAACTTTATGACTCTACATTTTGAATGATCAAAATTATTGAAATCTGAAATTCAGAAGTGGTCTAACTCTGAAATTCTGATTTCTAAATATGAATGCTTTTAAATTTTTGAACTTTTGAGAATATATCTAAAATAGAACCTTATAGCTAATTGTAGTAGATGTTAGCCGTATTGCATTGCAATTGGTATTCGGATATGGTTGGGTATGATGTCTTAACTCCATGTTTTGTTTGAGGCCTAAGGTCATTATTATAGTTATATTCAGAGCCTTAAGTCGAAATTGGGTAATTGCTCTGATCTTTTTTCACTTGCCTTGAGCTAGTTCTATATTTTGAACATTGATTTATTCTATAGGAGATACCCAATGTATTCTGTTAATGGTTTTTCTCTGCTTTTAGTACTATAGATTTAAGGCCATAAGTTATCTGGCTTTAAACAACAAAAACCTTACCATTGTGTGTTTATTCCTTTTCTTACATTATTAGTATTATCTACACATTAAGTTTTCACTCACCCATTTATTTAACATTTCAAATTTCAGCGCCGATCCAGAACACCCACCTACGGAGTACGAGTTGCAATGTTTTTTTTTTTTTTAATGAGTCTAGCCTGTTACCAAAGCAATGATTTCTTGTGGTACATTTGTAATTATATGTAGTTGCTGCCTTGTATACAAGTTGAATGTTTGCGGTATTTTTATGATTATAGGCTGTGTTGTAAATATATGTGGGAGATCAGAGCTCTCCAAATCTATTGTATATCAGATAACTTTGTTCTAGAAATTTCGGGAGGTTCATAATTTAGGGAAGATTGCTAAAATTTTACACAAATTTAATTGATTTTTTTGGAAAATTATATGTAGAGGTATTAGTCTCGATATTTATCAGATGTGAGTTCATGTATTTGTTAAGGTTATGTTGTTTTGTGATATCTGATATGTTTACAACGATGAGGAATACCTCATTTCTCGTACCAATCACATCCTATCGACTCAGGTCGTGACATTAGCAATTATCAAACATATAGTAGGTGAGAAGCTAAAATATTTTGGAGCAAAATAAATGTTAATTAATTAATCCTAATACTTAAATAAGTAATTTTTAACTTAATTTTTTTATAAATTAAATTTAAGAATTTTGTATCATTGAAATAATAATTTAAATCTTGAGCCCAACAATTTATGATGACGAACTTATTAATACATAACTTTTTTTAAAGAATCATGTGTTCAGAATCAGGAGTACTTTTTAAAATTTTCAAGATTTAAATTTTGGATACTCCCTTTAATGTGATGAGATATTTCTAGTAGAATACTCTTTGCACAAAATACTATTATTTTGTACAAGTATTTCTCTCCATTTTTGACACCATAAAAAAGGTCATTCATTTTTTTTTACTCCTCTGAACAATAATCGTAGTTACTACTAGAATCATTTTTCTTGTCATCTTTGCATCATCTTTTAGTCTTGTCCTTCTTGTTATGTATATTGAAATTTTAATATTTAATTATAATATAATTATATCATATATCATAATTAAATATTTTCCATTATTTACAAAATCATCGTGTGAGAATATTGTTCTCCTCAAGTGCTTGGGGTCGTGAGAGATTTTTAATCTTCATAAACCCCAAAAATTAGTACATACTTATTTTAAAATAATAATAATAATGCAAAAATAAATATTATAATTAAGTATTTTCTATTATTTACAAAATGATTAAGTCGGTGTTTTATAAAATTTAATTAATTAACAAAATGCCATGTGGGACTTGGGTCTCTGTAAGCTTTAGAGAATTGATCTTATTAAAAATAAGACTAAAAAAAATTCTAATTTCAAAATCCTATAAAATGCATAAAAACAAAATCCCGAAGAATTCCCAAATATTTTATTCCATATTCTGGGTTCCCAAGTGAGATCACTTGTCTCCTCAGGCACCCAAAGGTTACTTAGTAGAGACCGCATAAGACATTGAGTCTCCTCAACTTCAAAAAATTAACATTTAAAATATTAAGATGAATTAATTAAAAAAATAGGGGGATTTGTCCTACCTATTATGTAACTAAAAATCCTAAGAATATTTTTAATTTTAGTTTTACTCTAAGTTTCAAATAAATTCTAATTTAAAAACTATATATACAAAAATCACAAATTCAAAAGTTGTAGAAATATTTTTCCATTATAGTTTAAAGTTTAGAATGAATTCTAATATATATATATATATATATATATATTAATTAAAAATCCTATTAATTATAATCCCACTTTCAAAATTAGAAAAATCCAAAAACTCAAAAAATACATAAATTCAAAAATATGAAAAATGGTTTTATTTTCGTCATAATTTCAACGATAAATTCCAATTTTGAAAATCCTAAAAAATAAATAAATTCAAAAATTCAAAAATATTCCTTTTATTATAATTACATTCCCATTCCAAAAAAAAAAACATAAACTCCTAAAAATCCTAAAAATCTTATCTCATAATCATTTCATTTAAATTTCAAATTAAAGATTAAAATTTCAAAAAAATAAACAAAAATTAAAAAGAGGAAAAATAAAGAGGTCAAGAGAGCTAGATTAATCAAGTTGTTGTAAATTAAAATACACAAATTAAATTCTAATCCCGTTTTGTTTACGAAAATCTATTTAATTTGAACTACCCTATTCTCATCACAAAAATTACGAATCATCAACCAACAGACATGCTCTTTTGGTTGAACTACATGGACTTTGATCCCTATCACAGGGTACGTAGGCCCTAGGCTTTCATCCTAGGTCAAGTCCACCTTAGTAAATATCTATTTATTTGTTTTCATTCTTATTGTTTTTGTTTTCTCTGTTTAATGCGCATGCACGTCAGTAAAAGAAATTTTGAGATAAATTTAAGATCATATTCTATTTCAATTAACTAGTTTAAGGTAACTGTCCTTATGGACAGGTGTTGTGGGGGTGTCTAACAACTTCCCCACACTTAAATAAACTCTCGAACTCATCTCTAATTTTGCAGACCATTTTACCTTTTTTTTTTTTGTTTTAAATTGGTTTTCCAAAGTTTTTTGTTAAAAATTTTGGTGACTACTCCAATAAATTGATTTCAAGATTCATTTTGGGAATCAATTTAAATATTTTTTATTCCTTCTCGCCAAAAGGTTAGTTACGACAGGGTTCATAAGGTGAGAGTTTACTTTTACTTCTTGCTTTCTTTGAACTTCTATTCTAAACTATGTGTGTGTGTGTGTGTGTGAGAGAGAGAGAGAGAGAGGACTAGGCAAATGTTTCTTATATCATATAGGTGAAATGAAAAGTCAAATGGGATACCAAAAACTGTTTGAGGAGGCCAAAATGAAAGGAAAAGGGTTTCTTTCTTTCTTTCTTTCTTTCTTTTTTTTTTTCTTTTTGAATGAAAGGAAAGTGGTTTTTTATTCCATAAATGACAAAATAGTATGGAGAGAGTGTGTGTTGTACGATGGCAAATCTAAAGGGGAAATGGACGGCCTTTTTAATTCATATAGGACAAAAAAGTAATTGTTTTATTTTTATATAGTTTGATTTTTTTAGTCAAAATAAATAGTTGGACTTTAATGAATAATTAGGCCAAAGCCTTGAAAGGCAAAGTGTAATTATATTTGTTGGAGCAATTTATTAATACTTCTATTTTTTTTAATCAAAACAAATTGTGATTTAAGCAAAGGATAAAAAAAATAGTTGTATTTAATTGCAATTCATGTATTTATTTGTATTTAAATGCTTATTAGTTACAATTTATATATTTATTTGTATTTAAACGCTTCTTAAATAAATGTCAAATACTCATATTAGATTTGTTGAAACCTATTATTAGTCAAAATAATAGGTTTTGTGCTTCCTTTACTATTTTTATTCATAGCTTGAATTTTTTTTTATTAGCTTCCTTTATCCTATAAGTTTTAAGAATTTTTTTTTGGTTAAAACTTGAAAGAGATGATTAAGAAGAAAAAAAAAGGATGATTCTTTCTTTAAGAGAAAGAGAGAAATGATGGCAAGGCATAAACTATTGCCTATTGCACCAATTTTAAATATAGATACTAATAATGAAAATATTGTTGAGCAATCTGCAAGGCCAATTGTGGAGCAATAGCCCCTCCTTCCAAAATTTCAAGGAATGATGAAGAAATCAATATTGATACTTTGATACATAATCCAGGTAAGCACCCACAAATTTAGGACTATCCCATCCGTCAATAGTATGCAATATGCAAGGCTTATATAAAGTTTGGGTCATATCAATTTGTCATGAATGTGTATCCACTTTCTAGTCAAGATTATCATCATCATCAATTTTAGACTCATTAGTTTAAAAGCTTTCCGTGGCTAAAATATTCACCAATAGAAAATGTTGCTTTTTTGCTTCCATGCTATTTATATTCTAGAAAAACATGTCCATTCACTTTGAAGGGATTTAGAAATTTGGAAAAATATAAACAATGGAAGAGATTGTGCATTTTTATCTCACATGGGAAGAGGTCCTAATTCTCCTCACAATGTTGCAATTAATGCTAACAATATTTGTGATTTGGTGGGGAAATTTTATCCATCCAATTTTTCTCAACAAGAAAGGATTCAGTTGGAATACAAATTGCAACATTATAAACTTAATGTATTTAAGTATCCAAATTTTCAGAATTTTTTACTAGTTTTAACTTATGTTGAAAACTAGTAGAGACTAGCAAGTCGGCCATTTATCCTTTAATTGACAGATTGATTCAACTTGTTTTGACTCTTTATGTGTTAACCAAAATTACTAAACAAGCTTTTTCAGTGATAAAACTCATTAAAACAAAGCATCACAACAAAATGGAAGATGATTTTCTTGCATATTACATGATGTTTACATTGAAAAAGAGATTACTACAAATTCTACCACAAATGTAATAATTGATAACTTTTACTCCATGAAACACTATCAGGCACAACTTAAGAAATGGAGGTAAATTTTTTTTTTCATATTGTTAATTGTTGGTAAAAATTTTCCCCCTCTTTTTTTATAGTCCTAGCTATGCCACTGCACATATATATTTGATGTATTTTGTTCTATTAATATCCATGAGATTTTTTTTTTTCTTTGCTTAGCTCAAAATTAATTTTATATACCATGAACAATTTTAGAATAACTTAAAACTGAAAAATATTTTGAATAATTATAAAGTATATACTATTTAAATACCTATGCAATCATTTTAATTACACTTCAAATAACAAAAAGAATTCAATCACACACTTCATATTTAAAAAGGACAAAATCATTTAGGCTATGTTAGGGAGTTTTTGTGAGAATGTAATGAAATAACTAATCATTAAAGAGTGTAGTAGTAAGGAATAGAATGGCAAGATACAAGTCACTTCATTGTTTGGAAGTCTAATTAAAAAATGAGAAGGGTCATTCATGGAATAAAATGACTTGCATATTTTTTTTATAATAATTCCCTTATAAATAATATACTATTGTAATAAGTTTTTAACAAAAAAATAAAGGTATTATAATAATTACACCATTAGGCTATCTCTTTCATCCTTAATCTCCCAATTTAGAGGGATAAAAAAAATAGAGTTTTGAATAGCAAGGAAGATTCTTAAAATCCCTTCTTTACCATTCAATTCCATCATAAAAAAAAGTTTCCAAACATAATTGTATATCAAATTAATTACTCTGCTTCATATCATTCCATCATTAACCATCTATAAACATACCTTTAAACTTCTAACTCTAATATTTTTTGGCACAAATATATATTGACACAACAAAAACATTGTTCGTGTATGAGCACATGCGCGCATAGACACACACATATATACATATATATATATATATATATATTTGAAAACTTTTTTAATATTATAACTAATGCCAAATAAATGTTTTTCCATCAACAAATATTTGAGATTGAAATCTTGAACATTTTTTAATGAAATCGGCAATGTCCCCTACAATTATATGCAAAACTCCTGGGCCTACATAGTTTTTAAACATAATGACCACACTTATTTCTTCCCCTATGGGACTCCAAGCTTATACTCATTTTGAGTACAATTTTTTAGAGCCAGAAAACAATATTTTTGAGCTTCTCTAGTTTTTATTTCTTTAATTTTATTAGTAATTCGAAAGTAAGTATTTTGAATTTGTTTTTAATAAAATCATGATTTGGACACTTTCAATCCGAATTTCGTAGAATTATAGTATTTATTTTTAATACCTTTTACCTCACAAAATTTTATCATTAAAATATTTTTTTTGTGGTATATGGCTCAAAAAGCTTTTTATTTTTCATATGGTATTCCCATTCACCATCCAAAAGAGATCAGAGTGTCATGTCTTCCATTTTATCTTATTGACAAATCGAAATATTTATTTCATTCCCACCGTGGTACTTACGTCCTGCTAAGAGGTGGGATTGTCTGTTTTTAATAATGAAATTCAAAACTCCCTACTGTAGAGAAAAAAAATAATGATTCTACGTAAATCAAACAGATAAATTTTTTTAAAAAAAAATTATGATCCTAATACGTAAATCAAACAGATATAAATTTTTATGACAGTCTAACTATTTATCCCAGACTGAACCCCATGCAATTTTGCAAGAACGTTACAAATGACTATTTTTTGTTATTACAACTGCATTTTCTGTAATTATTGAAGGAACTCATGAGTTTTAATCTTCTGAAATATTTGTGTGGACTTATGAATGTTTTATTTGTTAAGAAAATGTTCATTTCCTCAAAGCTTTCACAACAATCTCATTGGATAGCAGACTTAGTGCAGTGCTAATGTCACTGGATCCCTGAGAGTTATAGCAGACGAAGCCCTATGATACAGTAAATTTCTAATTATTAATGCCCATAATTTTAAGATTTGAAACGAGCTGAGACAACAAGATTCCGAAGCAAACAAGCTACAGTTTATTCCATCTGGCAGTTTTCAAGGCACAGTAAGTTTACAGAACACATCAACGTTACACAACGATTTTTCTTTCTTACACATCCAAAGGCAAATTTGCAAGAAAACAGCACTCCCAGTTTTACAGAGATAGACTGATGCTTTGACAAAGAAACACTCTTCAATACAAACCCAGAAAACAGAGAATGACCTTCTTCTCAACCAGAAATCTGAATGGCCTTAACCTCGGGCTTCTTGACCTCTTCCTTTGGAACAGTCACAGTGAGAACTCCATTCTCCATAGAAGCCTTGACCTGATCCATTTTTGCATTCTCTGGCAATCTGAATCTCCTCAAGAACTTGCCACTGCTGCGCTCAACACGATGCCATTTGTCGTTTTTGTCTTCTTTCTCAACATTCCTCTCTCCGCTTATCTGAAGCACTCGGTCATCTTCAATCTCAACCTTCACCTCCTCCTTCTTGAGCCCAGGAAGATCAGCCTCGAACACGTGGGCTTCTGGAGTCTCTTTCCAATCCACCCGAGCGTTCAGAAATGCAGAATTTCCCGGGGACGAAGCAGAAAGAGAAGTGGGGAAAGGAAAATCTTTGAAAGGGTCCCAGAGGTCAAGCGAGAAAGGATCAAACACACTGCTTCCTCGGCCACCGAAGAAACTTGGAATGAGCGACATTTTTCAGTTAATGCTGGAGAAGAAGACGAAGCAGGAGACTATTTAAATGTGAGCTGAACTGATGATTGATGAAACTGACTCCAATTGCTGCTTTGCACTTTGGCAGGATTGGTTGGGTATTTAAAATAATTGGAGCAGTAATCTAGTACTTTCACGGGATGCCTATCGAATTTTCCAGAAATTTTCTGAAAGCGCCGATCGCCACCAACCAAAGAAGAGTCCAGAGAACAGGCGGAGAGCCCTTCCCCTTTTTATGGCCTCTAGATGTTTCTGCCTCGTTATTTTGATTAAAATTAGATACGGCTCTGCAGATTATGGAATTCGAAAAAGTAAAATAATGAAAATTCAAAAGAATAAAAAGTAGCCAGGAAAAACATACTTTGCGATTTATGGAGAATATATATATATATATATATATATATTTATACTTTTGTGGGGTCAAAATTGAAAATAAAAATAAAAATACTTAAAGAAAGGGCTTTTTGACCCAAAAAGTTTATATATATATATATATATATATCAAAATAATTAGATAATATAATAACTATAGTATTAAAATAAATAAGTATTAAATAATTAATATTCTTCTAAAAATTTGAAGCAGTCTCTCAATTCATGTAGTAAAGGTTATTTGTAGTGCGGTACTGAAGGCTACGCTTGGAAGAGTCTGATGTCCAAGCAAGAGTTGACACATTCTCAAAAAATATGTTACGACTTACATGGTTTTATAAAATTACATGCGGAGGTGTTAATTGCTCGCTATCTTTACGACAAAACACACATGGCAATGGACTATGATCCTACATAGTACTCCTGTCATCAAACCTTACTATGTAGACTCGTGCAATTATTTTTGTACTATTTTGGACTTTCAAAAGTTTGTGCTAAAAAGATTCTTTAAAAATAATGAATTCTACAAAAGTAGCTCCTTTGGGGGGAGTAATAGGTCTTTTTGGGACATGTAAAGGATCTTTTTACACCGTTAATGATTTTTAAGCAGTTTTTTTTGGCATTCAAGTTTTTTTTTAAAAAAAAAAAGCCTCAAAAACAAAAGATAAGGGACCAAAATAGTCCTTTTGTCTTTTTTTTTTTGTAATATGATGTATATAATATCAAGTTATAATTTTATACTTCCACACATTTTGTATTTTTGAACTTATTAAAACTATACACATATTTTATATGATTGTGCCATGTTATTTTTATTATTTAATATTTTAATTTCAACTTATTAAACTCGTACATGTATTATATAGTTCAAATATTAATATATCATTTTAGTTAAACCTTCAACTATCGTTCTTCAAAATACTTTAAAATGATTGAAATATTGTTAGATAAAATAATATTTATAATGCCATATAAATATACTTTCTTTTTTACAAATTGACCATTATAAATTTTTATGCATCATGAGATAAATTTTTGTTTTCCTTCAAAATATTCTTTTGAGTCATTTATTGAATTATCATAATGTTGTTAAATGATAATATATTTTTTTTAGTATATCTTTATTATAGGTTACATAAATAGTGAGAGATACAAAATTTCTTATGGGTATTTAGATAATGAAATTGATATGAATATAGGAAATAACACTCGATATAATACTCATTTAAATCCAAACTTAAGAAGGATAAAATAAAAATGTTGTTGATAAGTTAATCTCATTCAGTCTAATTAAAAAATTAAAGAGCAGAACTTTATTTTAAAATATAATTTTAAAAATTAAAATATAAAATAGTTATTAAACCTGGCATTGCCACACCCATGTTTATTGACCAAAACATAGCTTTCCCCCAGTCGCTTATGCTCCCTGTACCTTCATCGTGACCCCTGCTCTTCTTCACTTGCTTCTGGCTTTTTCATTCATCTCGAAATCTTTTTCTTCTGTTTTCATTGATTGCAACTTCTTTCTCTCTCTTCCTTTATGGCGTCCTCAATCTTCTTATCGGTCTCTGCATCGTTGTAGGAACAAACAGAAAACTCAAGGAAATTATAATTACTGAATTACCAAGTAATGAAATATTGCCTTACAATTCGATACTGAATGAAAGAATTACAAGCATATAATAGGCGTAGCACCCATCTATAACAGTCTAGATAACAAACAAAACATATTAACTATGGAGTAGACGACTGACAAGAAGCAAACTCATTCGAAAATGGTAGGGGAATAAAAGAGGACAAAGAGACAAGAATTGTTTTGTAGGTAAAGGAACTGATTTAAGTGAAGCATTATGTGACTATTCTTGGAAAGGAAAAGATGTTTCATAAAAAAGAACATCCCTTGAGACATGAATCCTTCCATGAGAATCTAAACATTTATAACCCTTGTGCATAGGATTGTAACCAAGAAATGTGCATTTGGAGGATCATAGCTGAAGTTTGTCTTGATTATATGGTTTGAGATTGGGAAAACATGTGCATTCGAAGATTTTGAGTAAAGAATAATTTGGTTTTTGGTTAAACAACACTTCAAGAGGAGATTAATGTAATAGAATAGGTGTTGGAAGACAATTAATAAGAAAAATTGCAATTTGGAATGCTCCAACCCAATATTTTTGAGAAGTTAAGGAATGAGTTAAAAGAGTAATACTAGTTTCTGTGGTATGACGGTGTTCCTCTCAGTAAACCTGTTTTGTTCATGGGTATAAGGAAATGACTTTCAATGTGAAATACCATGGGTTGAGATAGTTAGATAATGCTTTGAATTGTCCACCACCATCTATTTGTAACGATTTGAGTTTGGTATTCAACTGAAGTTTAGCCACGGTTATGAAATTGACAAAGGCATGGAAGACCTCGAATTTGTATTTGAGAGGGTATATCCATGAATACCTGGAATAAGCATCTATAAACACTACATAATATCTACAATTTGCAAACGAAATGACAAGTGAGGATCGTCATACATCAACATATACTAATTATAATGGCTTAGAATAGATAGTTTGCAATCTTTTAAAAGGAAACTTATGAGATTTAGACAAACGACACGTATCACAGAAACTCTGGGTATCTTTATTGCTAATAGAAATGTTACATTGATTAAGAATGGTTTGTGCAGCGGTAAAAGACGCATGTCCTAAATGAATATACCATACATGAAGATCTTGAGGTTTAGATTTCATAGCTAAGTGTGCTTGAATCTTGGGTTCAGACCTATTATGATGAAGTAAACGAAGATTATCAAATAAGAAGAGACCATCTTTGGCTCTACCTTGTAGCAGAACTTGTTTAGTTTCCTGAGATTCAACCAAACAAGTATGAGGAAGGAATTCAAAGAAAACATGATTACCAAGCACAAATTTAGAGATACTCAGAAGATTCTTTTTGATATAAGGAACATGTAAAAGATTTTCAAAATCAAAGTTGAATAAGGAATGACAGGGGACTGCGTATGAGATTAACCATAGTGTAAAATAGATGTACATGCTCCGTTACCCATATGGATTTGTTCTTTCCCCATATAATCTAAGCTCGCAGCTAAATTGTTATTATTTGACAAGACATGATTCATGGAACCTAAATCAGGATACCAATTGTTATTACAGAGAGCCTCAGGTTTAGCTAACATTGCAGTCATTAGTACGCTTGTACTTGAACCAGAGGATGACTATGGATTCTGTTGATTTTGATATTGTTGTGAAGCAAACGAAATTTGATATTGATTCATACCTATAATAGCATTGCCACGTTGTAACATCCTTAATTTAGTACTTTTAAATATATGCTAATTTAGATTATTTAGAGGAAATTAGAAAGAATTAAGAAAAAAAAATATACTTAATTGAATCATTTAAAGAAAATAGTTTATAGGTCAATTTTAAGACTTAAGGGCAAATTCGTAATTTTTCATTCTAGGCAATTAAAAGGCCAAGAGCAAAATGGTGATTTCACACTCTAAGCAAACTACGAAAATTTGTATAGGCAAATAAAAAATTAAAAGCCAATAAGAAATATACAATAACTTAAGCATAGTATACAAAAAATTTTTATCATATTTAAGGTAAAAATTTTATAAAACATTAAGACCCTTAATATCATCTGAATAAGAAAAGACTTATACTATTTTAAGTAAAAACATAAACTCTGATAGACTATATCGCTAATAACAACATAGTATAAGTAAACATATCTTAGGAGTATAACCACATAAGAGAAAGTTAAGAAGGAAAGCAAAGACTAGGGGAGAACTAACCACCAAAGGTAAAATGGTAATTTTATCACAAGGGCAAAATGGTCATTTTATACAATACCAAGGGTAGAATGGCAATTTCACTATGGACATGTGGTGTCACCCTAACCCATGGGACCCACATTATAATTAATCTTAAATAATTTATAATTAAGATAAAATATTAACCATCCATTTGGATTAAATTACAACGATTGGATTAAAGAGATCAAATTCTAACATTACATTTAAATTAAATTATAACCATTAGACTAAAATCACATAATTAGCCATCCATTTGGAATGAATTACAACCATTGGATTAAAGAGATTAAATCCTAGCCTTACACTTAGATTAAATCATAACCATTAGATTAAAATCACATGATTAAATTCTAACCATCCGTTTGGATTAAATTACAACCGTTGAATTAAAGAGATCAAATCCTAGTCATACATTTAGATTAAATCCTCACCATTAGATTAAAATCACATGATTAAATCCTAACCATTCATTTGGATTAAATTACAACCATTGGACTAAAGAGATCAAATCCTAGCCTTACATTTAGATTAAATCATCACTATTGTATTAAAATCACATGATTAAATCATAACCATCTATTTGAATTAAATTACAATCATTAGATTAGAAGATCAAATCCTAGTCGTCCACCTAAACAAAAAGCCAACCATTCGATTAAAAGCATGTGGTTAAATCCTAACCATCCACTTAGATCACATCTTAACTATAGCATCTAAATGCCCAGATTAAATTCTAGCAATTACATTCTCTTTGAATACCACACTCCTTCAAACCACACCCCACATTCAACCCCATTACTACCCCACGAAGTAAGGAGACTTAGGAGAATCACTAAAAAAGGTATATCCAGATAACATAATTTAGCATATTGTAAGTTCTCTTCCTCTTTTTCTTCTTTTCCTTCTTCTTCTAGAATGGGTCTTCACGACAATATAAAGTCAAAGGACTTAGCTATAGTGTGGAAATACATTTGAAGTTATAACAAACCCTAAAACCTCATAACAATCCATTTTGACCTATGGTTATGTATCCTAAAATTTTGTTAGCATAATCTTAAGTCCATTCAAGGTCAAAGGATAAAATTATGGCTATAAAGATATTTTGAAAGAACTAAGAAAATATCATGTAAATCAAAATAACTCTAGACTTTGATATATGAATTTCTTATGCATTATGCATGCTAATATGAATTTCTTGTCATTCATGCATTGTAATTGTCTATGTTATTTTGCATACCAAGTTTGTAGGATAGGGTGACAATAAGATGGTTTGAGAAGAGAACTAGTCTTCGCAAAATTGTATTTCCATACACAATATACTTATTGATGGTTGGAATCCTATTTGATGAAAAGAGATAATCAAGACATTAAAAGAGAATAATTAGGACCCTAAAGAAGCCTATGGATCTTGTACATATATGACTATAACTGGCTTTGCCACTTAAATGTCTATTATGGACCCTTAGACTATAGCTGGCTATACCGCTTAAGTGCCTATTATATACTTTTTGGTTCTCTAGCAAAGCATTACCTCCTATCAATCTTGAAATCTATGGTAGGTCTTACCATCTAAATGATCACAGGAAAAATGAGGTTGTTACATCATTTGCACCACAACCAAAATTCTAAATTCTATAGTAGGTTATGCTACCTAAATGACCTCAAGAAAATCTGGTAAGGGCAAAAATGTATCTTTGCTAGGAACATCTTAAACCAGAATATATGTGAAAGTCTCTAAAACTAACTTGGATTTAGAAAAGTGAAAATTAAGAACATATAAATTTTAAGACAGTAAAGGAATTTCTAACCACTAAAAGTACATCAACGTTTAGAGAAAGAATTCATAAAATGAAATCATTATAGTTCTCTTTCTAACACTAATCTAACTTTGACCACATGATGGATTAGATGACATATTGAAATAGATATTGTATTGTCTGACTCAGTTAAAGGTGGGATCATGCCTACCGGTCAGGTGCCACAAAAGCAACACTTGGGTGCCAAAAATAAACAGAAAGTCATCGCCCAAATGTGCTATCAGAAACCCTAGCTAAAAAAATTAGAATTTTAATTGAATTGAAACACATTGAACTACTCAAACTTGAACTCTAGATGTGTCTAAAGCCTATAAACAAAACCCTGAGGTGTGCTGTAGAAACACCGTTCTAAAGAGAGTACAAAAATACTAAGAAGGAAAGACATCCGAGTAGAGTTTCAAGGCGACTAAGAAAGGGTTCTACTATAGAGTAGGCTACTTATTCATAGTTGTGCCTCCTCTAAACTTTTCCTACTTCTCTCTTCTTGTTTTCTTTTTATTTTGTTTTCATCTTTTTAATTCTGAACTTATCCCAACAATGGGCTAGTAGATTGTTTTTAGGATTTTGAATGAAACTCAGACTAAGGTTGCTTTTCTATTAAGGTTTTGTTTTAGACGTACTTAATGAATGGTTGTTTATATTCATACTATGCTTGTTACTTTCTAAGTTTGATCATCTTAAAAAAGAGTTTAGAATTTAGTTCAACCTGACAAGGAATCTTAATATTCATAACTGGATGTATATAATCACTATTTGCCTTAGTGCAATTCACAATTCAGACAAAGGTATTTGATTGCCTTTGATAACCATAGATAAAAATAGAACTTATGAGGTAATACCTCTATTAGTTTTCATAGACATATAGGAAATTAGGGGATATTAACCTAGACTATATGAATTCGACAAAAACATATAGGTAATTATGATTCCTAGGTTAACAATTCAATCATTAAGCAATCTGAAGCATTAACCGTAAAAGAAAGCAATCCTGCATGTGGTAAAGGTCAACATCCTAGGTTTGTTAGATAAAGTTAATCAATCACATTGGAATTTATACTTACACTTAGTTAACATAATTCTAATTGGTAAAAGGGCTTAAGAATAGGTTATCAAAAGCAATTAAGATCAAGTCTATGAGGAATCGACACTCTACTTATCATTATACTACTTGTTGACTACATATACTTGTGTGTGAGCATTGCATAAATTTTCATTAATATTAATCCTTCTTTATTGTTCAATGGACCCTTTCTTATTATCTTCCATGCATATAATATTATGGGTTGATGCCCACCACATTATACACAACTGATACTCCTTGTAGCCTCAACTTAATTAATGATTATTCCTATTTGAGTATTTTTTAACAAATTCACCAAGGATGATACTTGAGCTATGAGAGTTATAATTGCATCTACTTCACTCACTCTTGCTTGAAAGATTCACCATCCAACTACTTGAAAGCTGTAATTTCAATTCTAAATTGAGCAATTATGGTGGGAGGAAAGTATTTGATCTAGAACTTTTCAGCAAGATCTTTCAAAGTACCAATAAAATACAACAGAAGTGAATTAACCATGCTTCTGCCCTATCATGCGGTGAATATGTAAACAATTTAAGATGCAAAATTTCTTGAGTTACACAAATAGACTTGAATGTATCACTAACTTCCACGAATAACTTAAGATGCATATGAGGATTTTCAGTAGGTAAACCACTGAATTAGCCCACTGATTGAAGAATTTGGAACACAAATAACTTTAATTCAAAATTTTGAGCTTGAATATTGGGTCTGACTATACTCTGATTCAGTCCACCCAACATTGGTACAGTATATTCTATTATAGCTCAATCTCTATCATTAACTGGAATAGTCATGTGAATCATATTTAAATTTTGCCCATTAACCTCTTGTTCAACCATATTCCCAACTTGAGTTAAACCTCGTTGCTCTCATCTTTTAACTCTGAAAGTGCGTTCAATCTCAAGATCAATAAGTAATAACTCGTTATCCCTCTCTTGGTTCATATAACCAAATTATCAAACCTGCTTACACAAATACAAACAAAATAAAAAAAAAACTAAAGAAAAGAAAATTCAAGTCAATTTCTACACTAATTTCTAACAATTACAATCCTTGGCAACGGTGCCAAAAACTTATTAGTCAACTCAACATGTATACGTATTGCTCAAGTAATATAGTAGTGAGAAAGTATTGTCCTATAAGGATTAAGTTTTAAAAACTAATGTGAATTAACTTCATTAAAATAAAATGAATAAAGAGTAACAATATCAATTCTTGTATAAAAGATCTAACTATATAACTAGATAAAACAAATGAAATTGACATGTAAAACTAAAATAAAAATTCAACAACTAAGGAAAAAAGCAATAATAGAGATGGATCACTTGCTTCCAATCAAGAAAAGTGCTAGAATTGTTATTTTCCCTTTTTATTTGCACTCTGCTTATTGTTGTCATAGCAAAACACATTTTGTTAACCTTAATAATGAATTGCATAGATTTTTCTCCAAAATCACTATGCTAACCTGCCTAATTTATTTAACACATTTCTATGAGAACCCAAATTATGGAAGTCAAATTGAAACTTAATATTGAATGGGTTATGTGAGACAACCTATATATTCCTATATAGTTGTAAATCCCTAAATCACTTAAACAACTCACACTAATCTGGCTAGATCCCACTTGAATTGAACTTTCCAAAACTAATTCAAGCTAAATTACGATCTATTGGTGGCCAATCAACAAATAACATAATCATTTATAACAAAATTGATTAAATACTAATGCAATTCATAGAACATAGTGTCAACAACTTAAGGCATTGTGCAAATTTAGGTTCAAACAACAACCGTAACTATAAAGGTTTAGTTCATAATAATAAAAATCAAAATAATCTATAAACTATCTATAGGCTAGTGCAATTCAAAATTAAGTCTTTATGTCATGGAACTATGATTTATTATCAACACCTTCTGCCACATTTATATAGTACGCTGGTGTGCTTCAAGTCTTAATCTGTGTTGGCAACACATGAACTCCACAATCAACTTTCACCATTACAACCAAAGTGGCCAGACATTAGTAAACTAGTTTTTATCATGAGTTATATGAGTGAAAGAAATTCTTTCGAACTTTACAACTAATTCAGAGAAGCACTTCTAATATGGGATAAACTTTTGTTCTCTAGTTTGTCATTCCCCTTTCACATGATAAATTATAAAAGCTGAATCTCCAAAATTGTCCAAATGCCCAGCGTTAATGCTGCTTGTAAACCGTTGACACAAGTTTGGTATTCTGCCATGTTAATTATGCATTCAAAGTCTAATTTAATTGCTACTAGATATTGCATCCCTTTCGGAGATATTATGATAGCTCTTAACCCATTTCCTTGCACATTTACTGCCTATTAAAATACATCCTCCATTAAGTTTCTTCTTATTGCTCCTTATCTATCATGAGAATGTCTTCATCTAGGAACTAAAAGTCTAAAGGCTAATAATCCTCTAAGGAACATGTGTCTAAATGGTCAGCTATGACATTCCCCTAAACCAACTTTCAAGTCATAAACTTCACATCAAACTCAGAAAGTATTACTTTCCACCTCGAAAATATATTTGATCAAGTCATTCAAGAGATTAGCCATGTGACATGATACAATATATATTGTCTCAACCTCCATGTGGTCCATATCAATCCACAACATTCTTCTCAATCAACGGCTATCGCAATTCACAATCATTGAATTTCTTGCTTAGATAATAAATTGCTTGCTCCTTCCACCTTGATTTATCATGTTGCCCTAATGTTGTACCCATTAACTCCAGTCAAATTGTTAAATACTAAATCAGGGTCTAATCTAGCGTAGGTGGTACCAAAATCAAATAATTCAAGAGATATTCTTTAATTTTGTCAAAAGCTCCCTAGCAATCCTTATTCTACTCAACAGGATGGTTTTTTTTGCAATAACTTGAATGTCGTCTAGCAAGTAACAGTAAGATTTATGATAAATTGAGATATGTAATGCAAGTGTCCCAAAGAACTCCATACCTCTTTTTCAGACTAAGACAGCACAAATTGCTTTAATCTTATCAAGGTCTACTTTAATTCATATTTTGCTAACAATACATCCCAATAGCTTTTTGGATGAAGCTCTAAACATGCACTTATTAGGAGCTTGTTGACTAATGAGAAGGCTCTGTTAAGCAAATCATCAGCTCCTCATGCAATGGCTTTTCACACTCCTTATACATGTATCAAGAATTCTTTGAAGTACATAATTTCTTCATAATCAACGAGAAAAATAATGAAATTATTAATTTGTGTAAATTCTTCATAATTATTGAAAAAAATAATGAAGTAATTAATTAACAAATTAAGGTGTTATTTTTTGTGCTCTCACAATTTTGAATGCATCAATGCACTTAGTTATAATATAGAGATATGATTGTAATAATATCAACCCAAAAAATAATAATATTACAATTATGTCCCTACATTATAACTGGGCGTACTGGTATACTCAAAATTATGAGTACACCAAAGATTTTATCACAAATTAATTAACCACCACTTAAATAAAAAAATTTTCAAATTATGAGAATTTTTTAAAAGTGAACAAGAAAATTAATGAATTATTTTTCAAAATCTAAGAATTCTTTAAAGTGAATAAGAAAAATAATGAATTAATTAACCGTTTTCAAGATTTCTTTAAAGTTTAGACATGTTCTTAAATCAACGAGAGAAATAATAAATTAATTAACTGGCTCTTAAATTTTTCAATAAATGATTATAATTATAACTTGACATGATTCAAAATTAAAACAAGAAAAAATAATATATGGTTAAATTATTTATAATAGTGTTCTTTTAATAAGTCCATTATTGTCACCTTCTTTTTAACAGTCTCACATAACTAATTTTAAAGGCTTTCTATAATATATTTTGTTTTTTATGTCACAATATATTACTAAATTCAATTTTTGATTAACATTTACAAATTTTAAAATATATTGACATATAATAAAATAAATGTGACACCTTTAATGCACTTACAATTTTAAATACATAAGTGCATTTAGTTATAATATAAAGATATAATTATAATAATATTATTACAATTATATCCATACATTATAATTATGTGTACTAATACACTTAAAATTGTAAGTGAATCAAATATTTTACCTAAAATAACCATGCAACACACTGAGAAATAAACTGGCTATGTATGAATAAAAAGTACATTGATACAATAATATTATGCGATCCTCATATAAAATAGGGCCACACAAGTCTGTCATATACGTATGCCTAATTGCCTATGATGATCGTATCGGTCCATATGACACTACTAACGCAGTTAAACATGTGAATTTGACAGTAAAATATTATTTTTATTACTACAAAATTTAAAATATTTGAAAAAATTTAATAATTATAATTTTTCAAAAATATCATCTTCTTTAATTATGACGAAATTAATTATCAAATTTTATTAAATATAAAACAATATTTTACTTTCTGTTAAAAGAATTATTACTATAATTAAAATTATTAATTATTATACACAAAATTTTTAATTAAATATTATTTAATATGTAATTATTAATTATAGTATAATTATATAATATCTATTTCAAAAAATATATGAACATTTTTAAAACAACGTTTAATTTCCATTATTTATACAGTAATTTTGATGTTCTTCTGGGGTAATTGTGTGAGACACTTTCAGTAACTTTACAAGTGCACTCTTAATCATTTTTCCATTATCTATTTCAGGATTATAACATTTTGATAATATGTAAAAACAAAATCGTATCTAAATCTTTTGCTAGAGAGAGGAATTGTAGAATTTCTGTAAAGCATGGTGACAATTTATTCATTCACACGACATTTCAAATACAGAACCGAACCACCCAAAAATAATCACATCTTATAGTACGTTTCTTTAACGTTATACAAGGCATATATATTAACGCAAAACCCAGACATACTTCTTAACAAGCGATGTCAATAGTTTTGACATCTGCTCTCTTAACCTCTTCCCTGGGAACAGTCACAGTGAGAACTCCATTCTCCATCGATGCTTTCACCTGATCCACTTTTGCATTCTCAGGCAATCTGAATCTCCTCATGAAGTTTCCACTGCTTCGCTCAACGCGATGCCATTTGTCATTTTTGTCTTCTTTTTCCATATTCCTCTCTCCACTAATCCGAAGCACCCTGTCATCTTCAACCTCCACCTTCATTTCCTCCCTCTTCAGCCCAGGAACATCGGCCTTGAACACGTTCGCTTCGGGAGTCTCCTTCCAATCAACTCGCGTGTTCACGAACGCTGAATTTTCCCGGGAAAATTCTGGGAACGAAGGGGACAGGGAATTGGGGAAAGGAAAATCTTTGAAGGGGTCCCAAATGTCGTGGGAGAAAGGATCGAAGATGTTGCTCCTTCGGCTGCTGAAGAAACTTGGGACGATCGACATTTTCTTTTCCACGGAAAGATGTGATTTCAAAATTCGAACTTCAAATAATGTTTGGCTGCACAGAGAACCTCTTGTTTGCTTGCTGCTCTAAAATGGGACACATGGGGTGTTTAAACTAAGTGGAGGAGTAATCCAGTACTTTCGAGAAAAGCATGTCCATCCGTTGTTTCTGAAAATTCGTAATCGTCAAGGTTTCAGTTTCAGAGCAGTCCCAGAAAGGGAAAAAGATCCGCTCAGTTGGTTTTACAGGAGAAAATGCTGTAACAAATTGTGGCCGTCAGCGTGATCTCATTGTCCTAATCACGCCACGTGTCCCCAGCTTTTTTGTTTTAATTGCAGGTGGATCCAAAAACGGCGCCGTTTAACGCAAATAGCTTTACCATCGTTTCTCCCTGCCCTCTCAACAAAACATGGCCTCTCTTAACCTTAATTGAACTTAATTATATGCCAAAAGCGATTGCAAGTTTCATCCAGATATACACAGCAGTTCTGATTATATTACTATTTTCATCCACACAAACATAAAACAAACAAAAGGGAATTGCAAGTTTCATCCATTCATACACACAGTAATTCTTTGCACGCTATTCATCAGATCTAGAGGAGAAATCAGAATCATGTCTCTTTTACAAGTCATTGTTGAATTAATTTTATGAAATATATTAAACCAAGAATACATTGAGTCCGAGTTGTTTGTGAATAATCAGTGATAGGTTGAATTACCCACAAGCTCATTGGGTATAAGTCCCAGATTGCAACCCAAATCTTGTTAGACTTATCCTATTGTATTACTAACTAAGAGAATAAGAGAAATATTTTATAAGTATATTTAATTTAAAATTTGAATAGTTGATAAAAAATGGGAAGTTATAATTTTAAATAATTTGAATATTTTATTTATTAAATATAGACAAGTATTCTGAAAGTGAAGTAATTTACTACATTCTAAAGACTCATTAGAATAATTTTTTTTTGGCTTATTAAAAAAAACTCCTCTTTGTTTGTCTCTCATTTTTTTAATATATGTAAGATTTGGGCAAAGCAAGCTGCTCTCTCTTCTTGTAAAATTATGATTGCACTGTATGCTTCATCAGGTAAGTACAATTTCATTGTTATTGATTTATTTGTTTATTTATCTCCCACTATGATATGAAATTTTATTCCTTCAATTGGTATTAGAGCTTAGTTATAGATCTGTATCATATTATATTGCCATTGATAAATCTGTGTATAGACCAAGGTTGAACCTAGAGTTTTCAAACAAAATTCATCACAAATCTTAGAGATTTTCTAAAAACAAACTTAGGGCTTTTGTAGATCAGAGAGTTTCAAACAAGAATATGCCCATTACGTATTATGAACCGAGATGAACATACCCAATGCATTAGTGACTTGATTTGAAATTTTTCGAGTAAAATTACTCGATATATAGATTTAGTTTGTCAAAATGAGTTTAGGGGTCTTATTCCTTAAGAAATTTCGAGCAAAATAAGATCTATTTTGAAGCCCAAAATTTGTGAAAAATGTATCTGCCATTGAAGCCAACTCGCCAAAAAACCCTTAACATTTCGAGCTAAATTTTTCCCAAATACTACAAGTTTTGTAAAAATTGATCAAGAGATATTATATTTTGTCCCCTGAAACTTCATATTTTGTCGAGTCAAGTTTTGGGTCTGAAACCAGGTCAGGCTAACCTATTCAAAGCTTGAAGACGACAAATAGTGGTGTAAGGCAAAGCCCACACACATGATGACACGTGCACCTCAGCACCGGTCATCTGGTCTTCAAACTTTTACAGTTTTGCTCCATTCGCCTTTTCCTACTTTTTGGTATTTTTTTAGAATTTTTTAGGCCCTAGAAATAGGAGTTTTAAAATTTCTTAAAAATTTAGGGTCTCTAAACAGTATGTAACTGAGGTGTTTTGACCTGAGAAACTTTTCGTACTAACTAGACATAATAAGGAACAAAATACTGAGTTCACTCTCCCTAATTGTGTCTAAATAAATTAAAATGAATTTATTTTGCATAATTAGTTGATTTCATTCCTCTTTTTTTGTTGTGAAATTAGTCTATGACTAATAAAGGTACTCCAACTAGTGGTTGAGTGTCTACCTATCATGGGCTCAACCATGATGGTATCAATTTAAGCCCTCTCCTATTAAAATAATTATGATTCATGACGTATAATTATTGGTATGTAGCTTTAAATAATTATTTATGGTAAAATTAGTCACCAAGTAAGGTATGGAGAATTTTATTTATATTAACAATAGACATGCCCCATCAATATGATATTGTTAATATAATATTGTGAATTACGCTTGTTTATGACTTGTTAGTAGTATTTTTTTAATTAATGTTTTTGTAGTTGCTTGTATCTTATCGATACGAAACTATGAATGCATTTTTTATGTAATTCTTATCATAAGTTAAATCCAAATTGACATAAATGAGTTTTCCTTGGTTTATTGTAGTCTGGGACCTTTAGGTGGGATTACAATAAATAAATTTGAATATAATTGCATGAAATGAGCTTATGAAGGAAACTTTGTTTTATAATTATGTTGGTTTGACATAATTAATGTTTCCTGTTTCTGGCTTTCTTGATTTTTACATTCCAGCAACTATCTTTAGTGAAAACTTTTAATGGGAAGAACTATGATGATTATAATGAGTCCTTGGACATGTATTTAACAATCACTAAGGAAATTTAGCTTTCAAAGTCTCAAGACCAATAAAGCCCACAACTGAGTCAAGCATTGCTGATAGAACTTATTATAATAGGTGGTATGAATCAAATAGAATTTGTCTGACAGTAATGAATTTCACCATTGATAAGACCACCAGACAAAGCATTTCTGAGAAAGATACTGTCATAGAATATCTGAAGGTTGTTAGTGAAAAATTCAAGAAATTTGAAAAGACTCAAAAAGTATATTATCTTTAACTGTTGGATAATACACATCATGATGGGATCTTTAGTGTGAGAAAGCATATGATGAAGCTTATTAAGTACTACAATAAGCTAAAATCATATAATGTATACTTGGGGGAGAGTTACTTAGTCTACAAAGTGTTAAAGTCTCTCCCTGAGTATGGGGTCCTCAGGACTACGGCTGAGCATGTGCCCAGAAAACCTGACCTGGCCTGGCCATTTCGGGTTGGGTTATAAATGAATGGACTAAAAGAGGAAGGGGAGATCCAGGCTAGGATGCTCGGCTAAGTCGGGGTGCAGGGTGATCTCCTAGCCAAAATGCTTGGCCATGCCTAGTAGATAAATTTTTTTAAAAATATATATGTTATGAAAGTTGAAAATATTAGGGAAAAGGCTGAACTCATTTCATCATAGAGAAACACAATACCCTTTGACATTTAAGGCTTCAATAATGCCTTAACGTTGCGTTGCTACTGTAGCTTCGATCATCACCAGCAATCATCCTGTTTTGGCTCGCCGTTCGTTCGCTATCGTTCACCTATTCTGTCTGTTACTGATCTCTATTCCTTCGTCAGTTGCTGCTTCTTCAAATTCAAGTGTTTATTCCTAATCCTTTCTCTTCTTTGTGATTGATTTCTTCTGATAAACCAGGTATGGACCATAAATCCCATTTCACTTAGTCTCTCTAATGTAGTGATATTAAGAATCCCCATTGATTGACTCATGGACATTGTTACCAACGCTGAACTGATCTAATTGTTTTCTGACAGAAACGTATATGTATATCACAACCTTTCAAAAGATTAATCCCCTTTTTTTTATGTGTTGGTGAATAAAATGAACATTGTTAAATATGTTATTGAATTGAATTGTTTCTATGGTCTTGTTTCTTAATTTCTTGACTTTCAAGACATTTATTATCTATATAGGTATGTGGGTGAGATTTGACGAATTTATATCTAGTTTGTTCATGTTCTTGTACTCATTCTTAGTAATATATGGACATATGAGGATTTTTAGTATAATATTTAAATAGAGAAAAGTTGTGCAAGTAAGTGGTGTTTATTATCCACGGTAACTGTTAGTTGGTATGACTTTGCTATGAGTTTTTATCTATATCTTACAAAGACTTAGAGTCATAATTTTCTTATGTTTGATTGGATTGTGGGAACCTGGTGATTTGCATTCACCTACTGATAGCTTGTCGTCAATGACATTTTTTTTGTGCCAATGATATTTAGGAATGGGGAAGAAGGTGAAATTATAGATGAAGATTTTTGTTTTTTTAATCAAGTAAGCATGTTAAGACTTAAGATTAGATTTATTAGGTTTTGTGAACTAGGAAGTAAAATTCCATGGAGCAATAAATAATGTGTATTAGTTAAAATCCCTTAAATTACTGAGTGAACTCTCGCTAGGTTTTCTAACATGCAAAGAAGCTGAGTATCTACTTGAAGTTGAGTTGTCTTTTGAATGCAATGAAATTGATTGTCTTCCTGCCCTTCTGAAACTGCCAGAGAACCTTGAACTTTATTGTCTTTTGAATGCAATGAAAATGATTGTCTTTCTAAAGGTTAGGTGGCATGATTAGGTGTAAATTAGTTAATTGTCTTGTAAGAATGTAAAGGTTAACTAGTCCACTAATGATGGTGACAAATATTAGATCAAGTTTATTAGTCTTCTACAAAGGAAATTATAGTTAGTAGATACTGCAAAAGGTCACTATAAAATGGACAATAATGGACTATTAAGATGTTAGAGATGACTACATCCTTATATTTATAGATGAAAGTAACAACTTTCAGTGGCAACTTTACCATTGTATAAGGTTATACAATTAACTTCGTTTAATATTGAATTGTATAAATTTGTATGATATGATCTATCTTTATAAGGTATTTTGTGTACATACTGAATTATATAATGTTTTATAGTCAACTTCACTTAGTAATTAAATTACATTAAAAGATGTAATAATGTTTTTTGGTAAATTACATTAAAGTATGTAATAATTTTTTTGTATAAGATGAAAAGTTGTGAAAATTATACTTTCAATTTTTTTTATTACTTTACCTTTCTTAAGTAGAGTTTAAGAATGGCTGAAAACAATCTCGGGTCTTTTATGCCTTTTGAAAACAACCCTGCAGCTCCTATGCCATCTGAAAACACCCATGTGTCTTCAAATGTGGCCACTACCGCTACCTCAACTGTAACTACCAATTCAACTATTGTGGGTACAAAGAGAAAAGGCTCAACCCTTAAGTGTTATATATGGGAACACTTTGTAAAACTTCCATTAAAAGAGACTAATGGAGAGGTTAGGGCTACATGCAAATATTATGCCACCTCTTATGCATGTGAGCTAAATAAGCATGGCACTAATTCCTTAAAGAAGCATTTGCTTATATGCCAAAAGTATCCCTACAAGGCTCAAGGAGAAAAAAAGTCTATGTTGGCACTGCTTGAACCTTTAACCCATCCAAAAAAATCTAGTCCTTCACACCTTCAATGCAGATGAATGTCATAAAGCTTTAGCTAAATTTGTGATTTTTGATAAGATGCCTTTTTATGTGGTAAAAGGGCATGGGTTTCAAAAGTATAGCAACCATTTAGAGCCTAAATTCCAAGTTCCATCTGGATTTACGGTTGCTAGAGATTGTTATAAGATTTTTGTTGAGAAGTCTAAGAAGGTCAAAACAATTCTTAAGAAATCTTGTATGTGTGTTTCACTCACTACAGACACTTGGACATCAATTTAAATTTTCAACTACATATGTCTTACAGCACACTTTATTGATGAGAATTGGAGGTTACAGAAGTGAATCTTGAACTTTTACATAATAGAAAATCATAGAAGGGACATAATAGGGAAGGCAATTGAGAAGTATCTGCTTGGGTGGGGGATTGATAAAATGTTCACACTAACCGTAGACAATGCAAGCTCCAATGACATTGCTGTGATCTAGTTGAAAAAATGTTTGAAGAATTGGAATGGATTAGTATAAGGTGAAGATTTTTTTCATGTAAGATGTTGTGCACACATTCTAAACTTAATTGTTAATAATGGCTTAAAGGACCTGAATGCCTCTATATCAGTTATTCGCAATGTTGTAAGATATGTGAAGTCTTCTCTTATAAGACTTAAAAGATTCAAAGAATTTATTGATAAAGAAAAGATTGAGTCCAAAAGCCTTATGTGTTTGGACATTGCCACTAGGTGGAATTCTACTTACATGATGTTGGAACATGCTCTAATATTCCAAAAGGTGTTTAAAAGGATGGAGGATAAAGATGAACAATATACAAGTTACTTTGTAGAAGATAGTTATCAAATTGGGCCGCCCACAACCATAGACTGGAGTAATGCTGGTATATTTGTTAGTTCATGCAAGTATTCTACAGTGTGACCCAGAAAATTTCTAACTTACTATATGTAACATCAAATATGTTCTTCCATGATCTTGCTTTTGTTTAAGCTATATTGCAGGAAAGCTATAATCATTCAAATCCTCTTATTGAAGAAATGGCACGAAAAATGATATGTAAGTTCGATAAATATTGAGGGAAGCCAAAGAACTTGAACCCCTTGTTAGTTGTGGGAGTTGTGCTAGATCCTTAATTCAAGCTTGCCTACGTAAATTCTACTTTTAATGACATGTATCCTGACTCTGATGTATCTGAGGCTATGAAGAGGAAGGTTAAAGATACCCTATATCATATGTATGAACAATATTATGAGGGTGTTGCTACTAATGTGGTTCTAGTAGTTCTTTGGATACCAAGAGGGTACGAATTCCTCGTTTATGTCTGCACGACCGATAGACAAATAGCGAATGAGCTAAAGGAGTAAAGAAAGTTCAAATATGAAAACAAAGTTGGAGAATATCTTGAGTCTGAAGTGCTTGATACAAATTCTTTTGATGTTTTAACTTGGTCGAGAGACAATTCTTCAAAATATAAAATTCTATCATCAACTACACTTGATGTGTTAGCCATGTCAATCTCCACTGTAGCATCTAAGTCTGTTTTTAGCACCGGTGGTCGTATACTTGATATTTTTAGGAGTTCATTATCTCTTAGGATGATCGAGGCATTAACTTGCGCTCAACATTAGCTAAATCTTACAGAGTTTGACATTGAAGAGCGAGATTTTAACCAATATAAGGAATTTGATACTATTGCATCTAGTAAGTTTCTCACTCTTTTTTACATACGTGTCTTCTCTAAAACCTATATTGATATATCTATGTTGTTCTCTATATGTTTTACAGATGTTTTAAGAGGTTTAAGCGGATCCGGTGATGGAGGTAGATGTATCACCACTGAGATGAATGTTGATTGACCATGTGTTTCATTCTTAGGCCATTATATATTGTTTTTCCCTTATGTAAGATTAAGAGATTTAGTAGTGGTTAAACTTAGATAAATTTGCAATTCTTTTCTAATGCTATTTGCATTCATTTTATTGACTAGTTATTAATGATGGATTTTAAGGGTATAGATTATCTAATTATCTTATTATTGTGAATTTTAAATGAAGAGGATATGGATGAAACAGGGATCAGTAAGGAAGTTCATATATGGTGTAGCTTGAGTAAGAAGCAAATAAAGATGAAATTTGGTGTTATATTGTTGTAATCATTTAAATTTGATACTATAGATATTTGGTTTAATACATTGGTGTGGTGGATGAATATTATTTGATCATATACTTGAATTTTTAAGTTGGTTTTATAATTATATTGTGTTTCTATTGGAAAAAAAATTTGCTAATTATAACAAGCTTGGAAGACTTGTTTTACTTAACCCATCCCGGAGCAACCCAATCAATTCTGGGTCTGTTCAGGCTGGGCTAGGCCAGGCCTAAGGTCAAAAAAGCAACCCTGGTGGCTCTATTGGGCCAAGCCTCGAGTCTATAACATACCCGACCTGGCCCAACCCATGCTCAGCCTTACTTAGGACCATCTATAATTCTCAAGAAGCTGAGTGGAACATTAACCATATGATTACCACAGTAACTCAAAAGAAAGAATCATTAAATAAGGCCAGCTCTCACACTCCTAACATTAATTAAATTTCTCATGATTCAAGTAGTAAAGGCAGTAATGAGAAACATAAGGATAAGAAGCATGATAGTAGAGTTAGTGGTAAAAAATCTTTTCAACCCAAGAAGAATAGGAAGCATCATAAGAGTCAAAAGAAGAAGTTGTTCAAAGGTGATTACCACTACTGCAAGAGGCCTAGTCACAAGATATCATATTACTTCAAATTGGAGAATAAGTGTGAGCGAGACATTAATTTTTCTAAAATTGCCCCTTTAAGTCTAGTATGCCCCTTAACTCAAGTTTGTTTTGAGTCCAGCAATTTTGATACTTCACTTGATTCTTGGTGGTTGGATTTTGGAATGACTATTCACGTGACTAATTCCTTGCAATGGCTCATAAACAAGAGGACACCAAGTGAGAAAGAAAGGACCATTTTAGGAATAGAAGGAAGTTCAGTAGCAGTTGATAGCATAGGAATTATTTTAAATGACATTGTTTATGTACCCTCTTCTAAGAGGAATTTGATTTCTAGTTTTATATTGGATAGACATGACTATTCATTTTGGCAAGGAAATAGAAAGATTGATATTTTCTTCAATTCAATTATGATTAGGTTTGCTTCTTTGTTGAATGGTTTATATTGCTTAAATATGAATACTTATCCAAATTTGTCCCATAGTGCGCCAATTAATGTTGCAATACGGCATAAACGTCAAAGATTTAATGAAAGTTCTTCTATGTTGTGGCATCGACGTTTGGGCCATATATCCAATGAGAAATTAGAAAGAATGCTCAAACAAGATATATTATGGGTGTTAGATTTCTTTGACTTGGAGACATGTATCGATTACATAAAGGGAAAACCTCCCGCTACGACTAAGACTAAATAGGCAAATAAGTCTGAGAACATTTTAAACTTAATCCATACAGATATATGTGAACCTATTACACTAGTTGCCATGGGTGGATTCAAGTACTTTATCACCTTTATAGATTATTATTCTAGGTATGGGTGGATAGATTTATTACATGAGAATTTTAAGTCACTAAATGCTTCCAAGACATCTAAGGCAACAGTTGAATTGAAGACTGTGAAAACTATTAAATGTGTAATATCTAATAGGGGAGGAGAGTTTTATGGCAAATATACTAAAATAGATAAGCATCCTAGTCCATATGCCTTGTTTTTGCATGAACATGGGATTCAAGCTCAGTATACAATGCTAGACATATCTCAACAAAATAGAGTTGCTAAAAGATGCAACTGTACCTTAATGGATATGGTCAAATGCATGATCAACCACTCCTCCCTACCAGAATTTCTATGAGGTGATGCATTGAACACTATGATCTATATTCTGAGTCAAATTCCCAATAAATCTATTCCAAAGGCACCGTATAAATTGTTTTTTAGTAAAAGGCCTGGTTTAAGGTATCTTCAAGTATAGGGATATAAAGCAAAAGTAAGATCGTATAATCCTCAACTTAAAAAACTTGATCCCAGAACCATCAGTGGATTCATCATTGGATATTACACTGGATCGAGAAGAAGCAGGTTTTATTGTCCTACTCATACTACCAAAGTCATTGAGTCAAACAAGGCATTCTATTTTGAGGATGACTTGGATAGTTGAAGTAATGTGCCCAGGATAATTAATTTGCATATAAAAGATACTACATTGTCTTTGCCTATTTCATCTTCGCCATCATTCTCTAGTAACTTTAATTTAAATGATTCTACTAGTGAAAATCCAGTAGATTTTGATATTGAACAACCACAAAAGATTTGTAAGTGGTAGCTAATGAATTAATATGGTCTCAAAGAGTTTGCAGGCCTAACATTCCATATAATTATATAGTTTACTTATAAGAGTTGAAATAAGATGTAGTTGATAGAATTGACCTTATCTCTTTTAAAAAGATAATAACAGGGTCTCATTCATCTAAGTGGTTAAATGCTATGAATTAAGAGATTGCCTTTATGCGTCATAATGATGTTTGGGTACTTACTAAACTACCAGACGGACATAAACCAGTTGGTTGCAAATGGGTCTTTAAGACTAAAAGAAAGGAATATGGTGAAATTGAAGGGTATAAAGCCAGACTCGTAGCTAAAAGCTACAATAAGAAAGATGGCATTGATTATACAGAAACATTCTCGCGTGTATCTACTAAGGATGTTGTTACCGTAGTTATGGCTCTTGTTGCACAATTTGATCTTGAACTTCACCAAATGGACATCAAAACTACATTTTTGAATGGAAATTTGCATAAAGGACATATATGAAGCAACTTGATGAATTTGTAGAATCAAGGAAAGAGCATCTAGTCTATAAGCTAAATAGGTCTATCTATGGACTAAAGCAAGCTTTGAGGTAGTGTATCTGAAGTTTGATGAGGTGATTACTGCATTTAGATTCATTGAGAACATCGCAAATCAGTGCATTTATTAGAAACTTGAAGGGTGTAACTTTGTAATTCTTGTGCTCTATGTAAATGACATCCTATTAGCTAGTATTCTGTAGGTCTATTGAATGAGACCAAACATATGTTATCATGTCATTTTGATATGAAAGATCTTGGTAAAGCCTTTTTTGTTTTAGGTATTCAGATTCACCGTGATAGATCACGGGGCATTTTAGGTTTGTCTCAGACAGCCTATATTAATTAAGTGCTGAAGAAATTCAACATGCACTCTTGAACCCCTTGTGCTGTATCTGTACAGAAAGGTGAAAGATTGTCAAAATCACAATGTTCTTAAAATGATAATGAAAAGATTGCAATGGAAAGAATTCCATATGCAATTGCAGTTGATAACCTTATGTATGCTCAGGTATGCACATGTCTTGACATTGCCTTTGTGATCGGTGTGCTTGGCAGGTACCTGAGTGATCTTGGCCATGATCATTGGAGGGCTGCAAAGAAAGTCACGAGATATCTTCAGTGTACAAAGCATTATATGTTGATTTTCAAGAAGACTAATTCATTGGAGATTGTGGGCTATTCTGATTCAAACTATGCATCATGCATTAATGATCGTAAATCCACTTTGGGATATATCTTTATGATGTTTGGAGGAGTTGTTTCATAGAAAAGAGCTAAGTAATCAATCATAGTTACCTCAACTATGGAAAAAGAATATATCGCTTATTATGAAACTACCCGCCAAGCCATATGGTTGAGGAAACTGATATCTAGCATGCATCTTGTTGATTCTATGTTAAGACCTCTAACCATATATAGTGATAGTTCATCTGCTGATTACTTATCTCAAAACCACATGAATTGCAATTGTACAAAGCACTTTGATGTTAAGTTCCTGTTTGTTAGAGAAAATATTGTTGAATCTCAGACTCATTTGATTCACATTTCTACTGAAAATATGCTTTGCGGATTCGTTAACCAAGGGCTTATCCATGGGAGTATTTAAAAATCATGTATCTCGTATGGATGTTGTTAAATTTTGATGTAGTCTTAGTCTAATAAGAGTCTAAGCTAAGTCTTAAAAGAACTATTGCGTTGTAAAATGACATATTAAATGTTAATTTTATGATTCATTCAGTTCAAATAATATTGACCTTACATTATAATTATATCATATGTTTCATTATCGGATTCAATGATATTGTGTTATAATTATATGAATATCATTTATTGCCCTATCGAATTTAATGATATTTTGATAAATTATTTCTGAACTCTGTATGATTTTTTATGTATATTTTAGTTGCTTAATTTGATTGATATTTGTTTAACAAGTTTTCTAATAATCAATTAATACCATCCTAATGGGAAATTGTTAAATTAATTTTATGAAATATATTAAAATAATGTGGATTGGTCTTAATTTATTATTAAACCAATTCATTGGGTTAATCAATTAATTAAGCAATTATATTTTGATATATAAATTAAAAATGGATTGGGTCCAAGTTGTTTGTAAGTAATCAATGATCGATTAGATTACTCACAAGCCCATGGGGTAGAGGCCTAACTTGCAACCCAAGTTTTGTTAATAATTATTCTATTGTATTGTTGATTAAGAGAATAAAACGAATATTCTATACGTATATCCAATTTAAAATTTGAGCAATTGAGAAGAAATGAGAAGTTACCGTTTAAAATAATTTAAATATTTTATTTATTAAATATAAACAAGTATTATGAATTGTGAAGTAACTTTCCCACGTTATGAAGATTCATCAGAATAAATTTTTTTGGCTTATTCAAAAAAAACTCTTCTTCGTGTGACTCTATTTTTTAATGTAGGTAAAATTTGGACAAAACAAGTTGTTCTCTCTACTCTTAAAATTATGGTTGTGTTGAATGCTTTATCAAGTAAGTATAATTTTATTGTTATTAATTTATTTATTTATCTCTCATTATTATATGAAATTTTATTAGATCGGGCTCATAATTATAGAGGAGAAAAGATTGACAAAAAAAAAACATGGTTTCAGCCGCTATGCTCATAATCAGGACAGATTTTGCACAAATCGCACAACCAGACATCTGCACATCTCTCTGCGTTTAGGCACGAATATTTGCTCCTGCCTCTCTACATCGAACAAACAACGAATGTGGAAGACGATCGATAGGATGCGAGGAACATTCAGAGAGGAGAGAAGGAGATGACGACAGATGAGGACGTTCAAGATGAACGACGAGGCAGGCCATGTTTTGTCGAGAGAGAATAGAGAAACAATGATGAAGCCAATTGCATTAAACGGCACCGTTTTGGATTCTTCTGCAATTAAAATGAAAAAGCTAGAGACACGTGGCGCGATTGGGACATAAGATCACACGGACGGTCACAATTTGTTACAGCATTTTCTCCTATAAACAACCTTACAAGAGTGGATCTTTTTCCGTTAAATCCAAGGACAATTGAATGGGCCTAATACGGGCCTAGAAAAACTTCAGCCCAGTATACATTAATAATGCCTGAAAACAATCTCTTATTTATTAGTTAATATTTAATTTAGTTTTATATTAATTTTTATTTTTAATTTAATTTTTTAATAACATAAAAATTAATATATTTAATTTTTTAATATTAATTAAATTTAAAATTAATAAATGACTAAATTAAAAATTAATTAATAAATAAAGAATTAAATTAAAAATAAATAACTAAATTCAAAATTAAAATTTGTAACGGATCAAGATGAATAGATTGAGAAATGAGAGACAAATAAAAAATAAAAATTAATAAATAATTAAATTAAAAATTATTTAATAAATGAGGAATTAAAATAATATTTTAATTTAATGTTAAATAATTGGCACATTTTATTTTAATAGTTTTATTGTTGCTCATTTTTGTATAATTTGTTGGAATAATTTTCAAAGTCCCAATAAGAAAGAAGTATAGGAAAGCCGAAAACAGGTAAATCTATTTTAATAAGCTTCAGAGTTTCACTCGGAAAGAAGATGGGTGCCTAATATTATTATAAATATGCCCCTTGATTTCTTATTTAGGCACCATAATATATCTAGCCTTGGTTTAAGTATTAGGTTGTAATCAAGGTTTGGGAAATTATGATAAAAAAAGATTTATAATTTTGTCTGTTCAAAAATTATAAGAGAAAGTTTATAATTTTATCCATTAAAAATTGTAATAGTTTGATTTTAGTGAACATATTTCTTTTTGGATCTTAGATATAGATCTTTTTCAGAGATCGAAACATGATAAATTTTTTAGTTTTTTTCTTATTTTCTCTATATTATTTGTACAATTACTTTTACTACTAATCTCAACAAGTAATATTAGAGCCTACTTTGTCAATGAATATGAAATGCAAGACACTCTAAAGATATATATTTGATAAAGTAGTGATTCATGGGATTTTTGGAAAAGGGAAAACTTGTTGGAACAGTTTTTAAAGTTCTGGAAGAAAAAAATTATAGAGGTTTCAAAATATCGGTAGGAAAGAAGTACTAAATTTATTTTAATTGGTTTCAAAGTTTTAATAGGAAAGAAGAAAATGTGGGCCTAGTACGATTAAAAATAAGCTTCTTTTCTTGTTTAGACACCACAATTTCCTTAACCTTGGCTTTAATTATGAGTGCATAATTAGGGTTTGAGAAGTATTAGAGAAGGTTTATAATTTGGCTCACTCAAAAATTATAATAGTTTGATTTTAGTTGTTATATCTCTTTAAGAATCGTAGATCTAAGTCTATTTGAGAAATAAAACCACCTATATTTTTTTATTCTCATTTTTTTATCTATATTAATGTACAATTGCTTTCACGGTGAATGTCAAGTTGCTAACATAATTTTAGATCGGCTTAATGATGTCTAATATTCTTATCTAAGTCTTTGCTCACTTTTTCGACTATCCTTTATCACATTCAAAATTCTATGTCAAACTAATGAATATAGATTTTACAAAACTTGCAAAAAAGAAGCGTTAGAATAACTTATCTTCACCCAATATTTGTAAGGAAAAAACAAAAACTAGGTCCTGCAATTATACATTCGCCATTTTGAAGCTCATAGTATGATTCAAATACCATCCAATGTTAAATGCAATCATGCCGAGACCATAACGCTCGCCTGAGTCTGATTTTGAATAAGTGAAATTTACAAATTACATCCACTACGCTATAATCTTATTTTTCAGCTAAAAAGAATAGACAAGGCACTAATTTCTTTGGGCCAAAAGAAAAAAAAAAAGACTAATTTCTTTCCTAGTCACTCATTAGCGGCAGAGATTCCTCCGACATTATAGTCAACAACGAATATTTGACCTTCACTGAGATTCTGCCACCCTCCACGCAGAGCTTTGCTCCGGTGACCACCCAATACCCCGGCGTATCCTCCGGCCCCCTCACCATCTCCTTCGTGTCCACAAAGCTCAGCATCTTAGGAGCCCTCGTCGGCATCGGCGGCCCATCCTCATACACAGCCGAATTTATGTTCACCTTCTTTGTCTTCTCCGGCGTGTTCTGCGACAACTCTTTGCTTAACCTCGAGCTCATTATCGCCGAGAAGAACCCCGATTTTCGAGATGCCGATGAAGGTCCATCCCACTCTGATCGGCGGATTCTGGTTAATGCCACTGAGGAGAACCCAAGCCTCAGGAAGAGAATCTTCTTCATCCCCACGAGCTTGACCTCGAACCATGCCTTTGTTACTATAGCTGTGGACTCGTCTAGTTGGGAGGCGTTGTTGTACTGTACTGGTGCTGTGCACACGTGGGAGAACATGCTCCATTTCACAGGTTCGTAGTAGCCTCTGTCCACTGGTTCATCTATAGCATTGTAGCTATGGTCGTATGAGATTTCGAGGATGCTAGGAATGTCTGTAAGATGCTGCAGATGGATGGCTAGGTGGTCGTTTCTTTTGCCTTCTAAGTACAAGCGAATACCTGTTACTGGCCTGTTTCCGGTGTCAACCTGCAAAATTGCAAGTAACTAATTAACGAACGACTATACAAGAATTTCAAGATTCTGTAATTTGTTTATATATTTTCTTTTATTCAGGGTTTCAGGTATTTAGTACATCATAATCTTCACTATGATATCTTGCATGGCAAGAGACATGAGTTTGGTATATTGGTGATATCGATAAGCACAGGACAACAAATTTTGACTGGAGATTATCTAACCTTGAGAATCTCTAGTTTTAGGATTTTCAAATTTTGTGAAATTCTATTTGTATCATTCCTATGACAACGTTGGATTCTCATACCTCACATTACATGAAATCTTGAATATCATGTCATTATATATCTTAATATCCAAGATACCAGAATATATAAAAGAACAATGAATTACCTTGGTAGTATTCAACAACATGCATTTTGATTTTCTTTGAAGCCGTTTCCTACATTGTCATCTTAATTCTAGTATCCTCAAGATGTTAAAATGCATTCAAATGTCTATTTAATATGTGTAAATTTCATCTACCATGTCAAGAGATAGAGGATTACACACACTATTTCTTATGGTATCTACCCATGAAAACCTAGTGTACAGGGAGTTTTGACTCTGTAGTAACATTCCATTGCCATACCACCAAATATAAATTTCTTAAATACTATACTATTGTATACCTTAACATCCAAGATACTAAGAAATTTAAGATAATGACATGTCACAGGGATAACAGTGAATTACCTTGGTAGTATTAACAAAAAGCTTGGGTCCCATGAGGTAGAACTGAAGTGATGGAGACATGATCTTCCTGTGCCTTGGACCAAATCCAAGAGGCAGATCACCATAAATGGGAGCCCATAATCGAGACAACTGGAATTCCAGAAATTGATGAAGCTCTTCTATTGGAGGTTTATCTGCAGAATTCAAACACATTGTTAATAACATTTCCCTAAAGTAGAGACCAAAAGGCACCATCTCAGAGACTTGTCTACTCACATCTAAGGTACAAGTTAATCGCATGACTTAGAAACCCACTGCCTGAAACAGAATTTAGCAGGGAACTAATAGGCACAAATGACATTGATATGACATTAGGAGACTGTGATATGGTTGAGAGCCATTGGTTAAAAGATTGGCCAGTATCAACTCCTCCCCTACGAACTGTAATGCTCATGATATCCTGTACCAAATAGTAGTTCATATAGTCAATTCCAAATCTGCCACATGCAGGATGATTAAAAATTTGGGAAGTTAATGAAATTTGAAACGAATACCTACATCGTTCTTGGAGTGGCTTTTGACTATTGGCATGCCAGCAGCAGCAGGAAAAGATTTGCGAAACCCCCATGGCATAGCATGATCGTCCTACCAAAAAAGGAACATATACATTAAGGCGATTGAAATTAATTAGTACATTTATGAGCAAAAATGGAAGGTGCAGTGTCCTTTTTCTGGAAAATATACAGTGTAATGAATATGTACCCTGAGTTTTCCTGATATATCGGCAGCATTGACATTGGAAGTTTGGTTTGAATCCTGAGAAAACCTCTCATCAGCTAATTGCTTTAGCAATTTCTGCACTTCAGTGGGCTCAAAGTCTGACTTTTTCAACTGCTTGATATGAAGCACATCCTTACCTCCCATCTTCACCCCAACAACAACATGAGTTCCATAATTACTAATGAACCTGAAGAATACCAAAACAGTTCAGTGCAAATACCAAAAGAAAAAAATCTCCGAGTTCACAAGCAAATTTTATCATAACAATAAGAAGAAGATGAGGAGAGGAAGAGGAACAACAAGAACAATAAGACTTACTCAGCTAGGGCAGAGGGGTTCCATGAAGATGGCACTTCCTTTTTCAATTCTTCAGAAAGGGTTACGTTGGCTCTGTTTAACTCAACGTTATACAATGTTATAAACCAACCATCAAAAGCCAAGCTTTTAGTGGAAGCTGCATCCTTTGGCCAGCAATTTTTCATGTCAAACATGGCATTGAATTGCCCAGATGGAATCTTTCCCGATAAACAAAGTTCTTGATTGAATTGCTCAGACATCTGCAATATCACAAATTCAGTTAATTCCATCATATCTAATTAAATTTTCCAAATCCCGCCTGTTGATTTTAGTTTTGAATGCTCAAATTAATTCAGTGACCCCATGATATGATTAACAATATTTTACAACTCGCCCAAATTATCCTATTAAAAAGAACTAGACCTATAAGAGTGAGCAACAGTGAAACCACTATACCAGACACAATCATTAGTAAAAGCGAAAAAAGTTGATAATCACCTGGTTAAACGTCAGCACATCTGATCGAAACCTAGTACGCTCACCCTTGTCGCACTTGATGGAGGTGGGTACGTTAGGAACGATAACGCCTCCTGGAATAACGAGGTCCCTCGTCTGATTCAGGTCGAACTCGATCAAGCCAGACCTGGAAGGACCCGTCTTGCAGGCGGGGAATCGTATATCTCTGCAGAGATCGTAACCAAGACCAATGGCAGAGACGGCTTTCTCAGCCGCCAAGTGAGGCTCTAACCCTCCAGTGGTACTACTGAAACCCATTTTCTTTAGTCTCACTCTTTCGGAGTTTCTGGTTTTCGGTGAAAGCAATAAGAAGAAGAAGAAGAAGAAGAAGAGGGAGACGACCCCATTGGGGGAGGTCTTCTCTGGTTTGGGTTCAACGCTGTGAACTTTCAAAGGTCTACGCGGGACTTCTTTTTTTATTTTTTTTCATTGTTGCTTTTGCGTGGGTGCAAGTGATACGTTGTTTCTGAAGTCTGGACCTTTGAAGGTGAGGGACGAGACAGCCGAATGAAATAGTAGTAGGAACAAGGCCGAGGTGGTTTCTCCACGTGGCAGCATGGCGTACGACGATGAGAGCCGTACTCGACATTACTAGTGCGTGTCGACTCGGAAAATTTTTGGGACGAAAAAATAATGCATGTCACAGTACTGTACTTTCCCTCATCTTTTCGTTTCTAACTAACCTGCCTTTTTAAAAGATAGGAGTCAATGCTATTAATAAGAAAATAAATATAGTGTAAAAATGTTTGATATTATTAATTAATTAAAATTTTTTATATAATTATGCATATAAATTTTTTTTATTAAGAGATGTACGAAGATGTGAACTTTTATAACAACCTGGGGTGCAGCACTATTAGTTGCGATACTGGAGATTATTTTAAAACAATTAATATATATTTGTATGCCACTAGCTAGGATTGTGTTTCTTTTTAATTTTTATAAAGATATCTACAATTTCAAAAGAAAATTGTGCAATATGTATTAGTTTGGCATGGGTCGTACGGAATCTTACTAGTATGAAATGTGTTAAAAACAGAACCAAGATGCCGAATGGATCTTCAAATAAAAAAGAAATCCAGTTTGACATAGATAGAATCATTGAATGGAAAGGGGAAAAAATTAATAAAAGAATCATGAAAATGGCTAGGTAAACTTAGTCTAAAAAGATGAGAGAACTAAATGAATTATAAACGAACATGTAAAATTATAATAGATGTACGTTTAATAGAATTTGTTTTTTTAGATAAAAAACTGAATAATAAGATCACTTAAAATAAGTCTTATTTAGACAAATTGAATACCCTACTAATAGAATTTACCTTTTAAATAAACTGAATTTCAACAAACAAAAAAAATAAGCTCGCTTAATAAACAATATAAGCCATTAAAAAATGCGAAAGTATGTTCAAACTATATCTCATTATAAAATAAAATTTCATTTTGTTTATATATTTATTTATAATTAATTTGATCAAATGTTAACTGATTATTATTTCCGACAGAAGTCCCTCAGAATAGTTCGAATGACACACGATGGTTGTTTTCTCCAGAATTGCTAGTGGTTATAATTAAATCAACTCTGTAAATAAAACACGCTTCAAATTATATTGAACAAGAAAACAAAAAGTAATTCAGAAAGAATAGTCAAATAACAATAAAGCGAAGACACTTTCATAAGCGCGTCCTTGTTCATTGGGTAGTCAATGGTCAAAGTATTGCATACTCCCAGTCGAGACGTCAGAACCAAAGGGTGGCTCGGAATTCCATTCAATTAATTTTAATAAAATTATTTTAAAATTAACTATCCTATAAATATATAACAAACAATAAATTTTTTTTTTAATGCAGACACTTTGAATTGGGTCTCTTTCTATTCACTAGTAAATTAAAAAAAAATATTAACTAGTCTTAATATATTTAAATGACAGTTGATATAATATACTAGTTCTAATAATATTATTTTTTTAATAATTTTTATTTTTTTAAATAATTTTATTAAAATTAGTACACTAAATTAATTCCTATCTATATATATTAAAACTAACTAATATTTTTTATTGAATTAATGCCTTCATAATACAGTGTATTACTACCAATCTCCCAATTCCGTTGAAAAAAAGGATTAGGTGGAATTTTTAAATATATGTCATCCAATTCTAAAAAACTTATTCTGGATTGATGACGTGATTATTTAGATTGCAATATTTTTTTTTATTACATTTTCATCTAGGATAAGTTTGAATTACATAACCCTTTCATCTTTTATAAAATATGTATCTTCTAAAGTTGAAATATGACTACAGTACTCTAAAGAATAAGATTAATTTTTTAAAATATATATAACTTATTAAAAATATATTTAGTAGACGTTTATTTCAATGATAATTATTTATTTTGTGTTGAATATTATAAATTTAGATTATCTAAAATTTGGATGGTTGACCATTTTTTTTTTTATTGATGAAAAGACATGTTTAATATTTATTATATGATATAAGTTATAAATATTAGGATATCTTCGTCGAAAAAAGTATAGTTATAACTTATCTTTTGCTACAAGTGAAGTGAGTATAGCGCATCTTTTTGTTTCGAGGAGCTAAGTGTAGATTTTGAAAATAAAGAAGAAAGTGCGGTGCAATTTAAATATATCTCAAAGGAATAAAGTATAATTTATCTTTTCTTTTTCGTACTTCTCTTAGAGTTTTTAAAGAGTTAAAACACTTTATAAAAATACCCTAAAAATGCTTTTAAAAGTTAAGTTGACTATTATTTATCTAAGATGTTTAAGATAACCTTCCCTTGATTAACTAAATTCCAAATATATCCTTTTGTATGCTATTACAATTAGGTCTATATTGTTGCTATTATATTTTTTTTATTAGTTTCCCAACAAAATACCACCTGCCTCTATCTAATTTTCATATATACTGCAAACATAATTTCATCTATTTGTTCAATTTTTATGTAAATGTATTCCTTCAATTTAATTGCTTTAAGGATTCGACACTTACATGGTCTGCAGAAGTGCATCTTCGACTTTCACGTTCACACGCAATATAGATTGAAGTCATAACAAAATGCATTAAAGAGTACAAAGAAGTTTGATTATAATTCTTTAGAAAATAAATATATCCCCTGTGTGTTTTCCTTTTTCTAAAGGAGATATTAATGCTCATTTCTCTATCTTCTTTTATTTTACATGATGACAATGACAACCTTTTTTAAATTTCAAATTTTGAAATCAATTATTATTAACTGATTAATCAATGAATAATTATTAATTAACAACAATTTGACCATTTGGGTTGAATTTTGGATCAACTCAAAATGAGTAGCTTATTTTGCAACATCTCTTACTTGCATGGCTTAGATGGTGGCAGACTTGGATGCATAACTTGGATGACAACTTGAATACTTGCTCGCAACTCCTCTTAAAATGCTGCTAGTAGGTCTGCTAATAACTCCTCTTGAAATGCTGCTAGCAGATTTGCTAATTTTTGCTCAATTGCTCGTTTAATAGCTTTTTGAAAAGTAAGAGTGTCAATTATGTTTTGAACAAAAATAATAGGTGCTAATGAAAAATATGTTAGTGCATAGGATGTAACTAAGGGATATATCCATAAATTCATCATAAATATTTTTTTTATTCAGACTACTTGTAAATCTCAGTAGTTAAATATTTGAAATGTGTATTTTAAAATAAAATTGAAACATATTCCATTGGTGTATTTGAGATTAAGTTGACCAAATTTTATGAACAACCAAATTTCAAGGGCAACTAAGATTCGTCAAACAAAAAGTTATATTATAAAATTTACAGCAAACATAATAGTTTTTTTTAGTTTTAATTACATGAAAATTGTAAAGAAATCTCAAATAAACCCAACTTTTAGGTAGAGGTATTTTATGAATAATTTATTAATTAATTAAATCAGCAGTAAATATGGATATGAAATTATCAAAATAAATCAATTCAAAATTTAAAAAATATTTGAAAATTTAAAATTTAAAAGAAGTGTTTAGCTTAAAAGCAATAGGTGAAGTTTGGAAGCTGAGGCCAATTGCTATTCCCAGATGATTTATCACAGGATGAAATCTTTGTTCTCATGTGAAGGGCATTCTTCGGTAGGTTTTTTCATTTACTGCAATTCAGAAATCACATGAGGTGGTTTATCTAAAAAAGAAAATCACATGAGGTGTGTTTTTTCGTCTTCCTCTTGCTTTGATTTGGTAGGGATTGTATTTAAAAGCCTGCTTTGCGGGGGAGACTCTTTGAAATTGAGGACCCCATATGTTTTTTTCACTTTATAAGTTATCATTACCTCATTATAGGCTAAATTTTATATATATTTTTAAAAGATGTTTAAAATACATTATCTTTTTCTATTTAAAATGGTTTGTCTATTCTCTTGAAATCAATATAAAATAAAAATATTTTTAGAGATAATATTAATTTTTCTATAAAGAACAGTTTTTAAAAATTTATTTTATTGTTGTTTATTTTAGGTCAAAATCATAATTTAAATTTATTTTAAAATTTTGTTAAGTTCACCATATTGCTTATGTTTATTAACTATATATAAAAATGAATGACTCTGTAATGACCCAATAAATGGGGGGTTAGTGGGATAAATTATAATTGATAAATTAGTAATAAAAAAATAAGAAGAAAAAATTTTTGCAAGAAATATGACGGGGGTATAATATTTTATTTAGTGAACCTATACTCTAAGATTGAAGTTGGCTTAATAGTCAAGTTCTATATGCATATTCAAAAGCCCAAGGTTCAAATCCTAACTTCCCCAACTTCCCTTGTTTTTTTAGGTGTTGACATGTGTCCCCCTCCAACGTGAAATGACCAAAATGGCCTTGGTTTGTTTATCTCTTCTTCACTGGCATTTTTGAACAGAAGTAGGGAGGACAGGAGGAGTGTTGATTTTAAGCGTCACCGAAGCTGCCTATACCACCACATGGACGTTGTCGACATGTTGCTGGCTTGAAAACCATCATTTCCGGCGAGAGGACGTGGTTTTCCGTCACGGAGGAACCGTGGATCGCGAAGCTCGTCGAAGCTCTAGGAAGCTTCTTTTCCGTCGTTTAGTGTACGTGTTTTGCTCCTCACCTCCTTGTCGACACTTTCCCCATAATTCCGTGCTCTGTTGATCGACATTGTTGCAGATTTTTTGGTGAGTGCGTTAAGGACACCAGACTCGCGTTTCTCAATCAAATTAGCTCGGATTGGTGACTTTTTGAGCTGAATCTTGATGTGCATTACGAAATTCAACTCATTTTCGGCCATTAGCTACTACCAATTGCCTGAAATTAGGACTTGATGGAAAACCCCAAATTTTGGCTGACATTTAGGGTTCTTTAGGGACCAAATTGAAATTTTTTGGACTTGAGATGTAATAAGTAGCTTCAAGACAACATTTAGGATATTTAAAAATTTTTAATTGGTTAAGAATGATGATTTGGAATTAATTCATATTTTTCTTGAATTTTTGCAACTATGGAAATGTTCTAGGGAGATTAAGAATATGTAAAAATGACCTACAGTCTAAGCAAGCAGGAGAAATCTAATTATGGGAGTTATAGAAAGGCAATGACTGAGAATTGAATGTGTGAGAATTGAAAAATTAATTATTGCTTGGTAATATACCTAAGAGGAAATTTTTGGTTAGGTGATGTAATTGAGACTTGGTTTTCCATTGTGGCAAGTCTCTTAGGAGTAGAAGGACTCTTTAATGTTAAATCACATACTAGGAGGTGATTTCTTATAGTTTATGCTTAATGCCAGTTGAAGGAAGAGGAAAAGGAATAATTCCTTGCTTTTCGGTTGGCATAGGTAGCTCTTAGGGGTGAGGTGGTCACCTAAGAGAAGGCATTGGGTCGCTGGTTATTAATGGTGCTTAGGTGTGCAGATAGCACTCCCCAACACTTTTCGTTATATACTTTACTTTTCATTATTTGGAAATGTTTTACAATTACCATTTTGATTTTATCATGACTTTATTTTATTGAAATTGTAATTATGAGTAGATGGAATTTCTTGACATGTTCAGATTACATCATGTATGGTTTGAAAATGAATTTTAAGAAATATCTTGCGTACGGTTATGAATAACTGCTGGGTAAACTAATGTTGAAACATAAATTAATTTCATGCATATTTGTTATATTTTTCTATACATGCTTGTTTTAATTTTCCTTACTCTTAGAAGGACTAGTTAGGACACTAGCTACAAACAGCAGTACTATTAGCCCTTGGTGCCAATGTTATCAAAATCGTGATTTAACTCGTTAGAATCAATGATTTTACGATCTTAGGTAGCATTTTCATGTTAAATTGCAAGAAGAATCTGAATCAGTGCTAACTCGGTCAAACTCGGTACTGACTCACATAGAATCGGTAAAACTCGGCGAGTTTGTCCGAGTTAGACGATTCTACCTTATGGCTCATTTATGCAACCCAAAATCAAATCCCTCATTTTCTCTACAAAAAAAAAAAAAAAATTGGTTTAGCCCAAACAAAAAAGCTTCAGCCCAAAGTCCACAAACCACAGGCTGGAAAAAAAAAAAAATGAGGTTCTAAAGACTGAAGAAAGACTGAAGACTCGAACTGAATTGAAGGCAGGTGTGACTCGCGTGAGTGTGTGACAGAAACAGTGTAGCAGAACTGAAGCATTCGAAATTGAAACAAAATCCCTAGCTAAAATAGTGAACGTCGCGGGCTGCAGAAGCATTCGCCTGAGCCTGACTGTCGCAGACACGGTGCTTTCAGCCTCTCACTGCTCTTCCTCTCTCCTCACTGCTCACAGTGGTCTGCGGTTTACGATCTTCTGCTCACCTCATGGTGCTCGGCCTCTCTCCTCACGGTGCTCTGCCTCTCGCCTGCCAGTGACACTTTGCCTTTGCCTCTACTGGTCCATCTCATTCCTTCCTCCACCAGGTATTTTCGAAGCTCCTTTGCTGCTTATAGTTGGAAATTTGGAATAATGCTTCATTGCTTTGAATGGTAGATAAATGCTTTGAAATGGTATAGTGCTGCAGCTGCTTGTTCTTGTTCTGTTCGTTATGTTTCTGTGCAATGTTTGATCCTTATATTTTGTTGAATTTGTTATGCTTTGAAATGGAATGGTGCTTCACTATTTCAAATGGTATATGGTTCAATGAAAATTATATAAAACAATTGCAGCATGTGTAAGAAATCTATTATGTCTGCCTCATTTGATGGTTATATGCAGATATCTTGTGCTGCCCTTTGCATTTACCGAACAATTATTTAAATATAGGCATATAGGCATAGCAATGAAGATGTTAAGTTTGATCAGAATTATTTTGTATTACAGTGTATAAAAGTCTTCCATTTTTTTTCTTCTTGATCTTTATATCAATGTCTATCATTTTAATTCTTTGTTTTGGCCAAGAGTATTAAATGGTTAGTTAAATTTGCATGAGATGCAAGGATTTACTGTCATATTATGAATTGGTAATTCTCATTGGTGGTTACATTTTCTACTTTCATGATTGAAGAGTGAATATAAGATTTTTCCATTTTTGAACAAATAAAACTTATTGTGTGAACTATGAATTGATCTCCTACATTTATTCATCTTTGTTTTGTTGTAATAAATCAAAGGAAATATGTCTTCAAGTGCAAGTGCTCCATCAGTCCCTATTGGAAAAAATGTAGCTGCTGGAAGAAAGAATTTTCCTGGTAATAGATCTGATATAGGGTGGAAACATAGGATGGATATTAGTAGAGATGGTAAAAAAGTTAAATGGAGTTATTGTGGCAAGACTTATAGTGGAAGAGTCTATAGGTTTAAACATCATTTAGTTGGTACCAGAATAGATGTTGAATCATGTCTTAGTGTTCCAGAAGATGTTAAGGCACAGATTTTACAACATGTTATTGATGCTAAATGTGCATCATCTAAAAGGAAAAAACAATAGGTTGATGTTGGTGAGGAAGAAACTCTAGGCACTCAAGGACATTCAAATTTCCAAACCTTTTAAATTTATTGAAGGGTCCCAAAAAACATAGCGGTGGCCAAGGTAGTTCACAATCTACCATTAATCACATGTTTAAGAAAGATATTAGGGAAGAAGCTTGCCAACAAGTAGGCCGATTTTTTTACACAAGTGTCATTCCCTTTAATTGTGTAAAAAACCCTGAGTTTATTAAGATGTGTGAGATTATTGGGAGATATGGCCAAGGGTTTAAGCCTCCATCCTATCATGAGATTAGAGAAAAATACTTGAATATGGAAGTTAAGAATACACATGCCATGCTTGAAGAGTTTAAACAAGAATGGAAAAAAATGGGTTGTTCAATTATGTCTGATGGGTGGACGGATAATAAGAGGCGTTCCATTTGTAATTTTTTGGTTAATAGTCCTAAAGGGACCATGTTTTTATATTCACTAGACACTTCTGATATTTCTAAAACTCCTGACAAAGTGTTTGAGATGCTTGATGATGTTGTTAAGAAAGTGGGAGAAGAGAATGTGGTGCAAATAATAACTGATAATGCTGCAAATTATAAGGCAGCTGGACAAAAATTAATGGGGAAAAGAAAACACCTGTATTGGATACCATGTGCAACTCATTGCATTGATTTGATGCTGGAGGACTTAGAAAAGAAAATAGAGTTGCATAAAGAAACCATAAGTAGGGGTAGAAGAATTACAACTTACATTTATGCAAGATCAATGCTTATCAATATGTTAAGAAAATTCACAAAAGGGAGAGACTTGATTAGGCCAGCTGTGACTCGTTTTTGCCACTGCTTATTTGACATTAGGTTGTCTTAATGACCATAAAGTGGCATTGATAAATCTATTTAATTCTAAGGAATGGAAAGATAGCAAATTTTCTACTACCAAGGATGGGAAGGAAGTGGCAAGAAGTGTTATGGATAACCGGTTGTGGAGGAATATGATTACTTGCCTTAAAGCTACTGCTCCTCTTATTAAAGTTCTTCGCTTAGTGGATTCAGAGGAAAAACCAGCCATGGGATTCATATATGAAGCAATGGAAGGTGCAAAGGCAAAAATTAAGATGAACTTTAATAATGTTTCAAGCAGGTAAATACAAACATATATATCTTATATTAGTGTCTTTATCTTTAATATATTTTAGCTTGATTGTTTGTTGATTATTGCAGCTATGAGCCTGTATTGAATATAATTGACGAAAGATGGGATGCTCAATTGCATAGGCCTTTACATGCAGCTGCGTATTACCTCAATCCTCATTTCCACTTCAATACTGACTTCTAAGCTGATTATACGATTAAGCAAGGCCTATGTGAATGCGTAGCAAGACTAGTTGAAGATAAGGGAGAAAGAGACAAAATTGAGTTCCAATTGGTCGAATTCCATTTCGCAAAGGAAATGTTTAGTTGTGGTTTTGCACAGACATTAAGAACACAGTTGGCTCCAACAGAATGGTGGGAAGCTTATAGAGATGGATGCCCAGAACTTAAAAGATTGGCAATTCGCATACTTAGCTTATGTTGCAGCTCTTCTGGATGTGAACGTAATTGGAGTGCTTTTGAAAGGGTAAGTAATTGTAAAATTATAAATTGCTTTCTTTCTTTATTTTCATTTTAATTTTTTTAAGGGTTAGAATACTTATCAACATTGTTTATTTTGTTTAGATTCATACCAAGAAAAGAAATCGCCTACACCAAAAGAAGATGAATGACTTGGCATTTGTGATGTGCAATTTGAAGTTAAAAAATAAGCAAACTATAAGAACTCATGTTTATGATTTTGATGATATTCATTCTGATGATGAATGGATAACTGAGGAGATGGGAAATGAAGATAATGTGGAGGCAGATGATGAGGTTCTTGAACCCATTCAAGTTAATCCTGTTTCGACGGTAATAGAAATTGGTGATTTGGTTGTTCAGCTTGATGCTAATGTTGGTGGTACTAGTAATGGTGAACAATTTAACAATATGGATTTTGACGATGACTTCCAAGATGAAGAAGAATATAATAATGGTGAGAATGAGAATAAGATAGGTGGAGATTATATAGAAGATGATCAAGATTCAGGTAGTGATGATAGTCATGGGATTGATGATCTTTATTGAATTTATATTAAGAGTTTGTTATGTTAACTGAATGATTATTATGTATTATGTGTGATAGATTATATCTTATGGATTATGGATTATGACATATGGATTACAGGGTTTATTGAACTTTGTATATTGATTTGGATTATATATTATGGATTACAGAGTTTATTAAATTTTGTATGTTGATTTGGATTATATATTATGGATTATAGATATGGATTACAGAGTTTATTAAACTTTATATATTATAGATTATGAATTATGAACTATGTATGAAATTTTATGTGATATGGTTATATTCACTAGCTTAAATAACAGGTGTAGGTAAACTCTTACGATTCTACGTTACGAGTTTACGATACGAGTCCACCCCACCTTTTCGAGTCTAGGTAGAATCTCGATTTTGACAACATTTCTTGGTGCACCTCGGTAATTACCCAGCTAGCAAGGTTAATGAAGGTGTTAGCATCGTGTGATGGCTATCACTCATGGACTCGTGAATATTTAGAAACTTATTGATTCTTTAGCGTAAGACATTTTAAAAATCATTATCTTGAAATGTACGTTAACTAGCTGATGGTGTTTATTTGTAATTTAAATGTTATCTCATTTAATACAAATCTTGATCATGCTTGATTGCAAATTAAATATGTATTTTATTACTGATTTTGGAGTGTTATCTGTCGAAAAAATTTTATCTCAAATAAAGAGGTTGGTGAATTCCCAGAGCGAGCGGAGCAGTAATGGGAATTCCTTTAGTGAACTGCTTGGAATTTGCGGGATTTAGTTTAGGCTATTTTGATGTATATGGCTTATTTTTTTAGATGTATATGTTTAGTGTGGATAGTCATTATTTTGTTCATTCTAAGATTGTATAGTGATCACAGTTAAACTTTTCCCATTGTTGTATTTTGATATATGTTGTACTAGTTTATTCTGGTGAGAGCGGAGCTCTTTTATATATATTTGTTACTTGACAAGATGTTGTAAAGATTTCAGAATGTCCTATTTACTGGGGGGTTCTGCCAAAATTTCTACAAAACTCCATGTTTTGTGTAAACTGTTTATCCTGATATAAATGCAAAGTTATTTTGATTATGGCGCAATTTGCATAGATATTGGTATGGTATTGAATTCCCATCTATTGTAGGCTTGTAGATTCAGGGATTTTCCTTGTGTCCTAAGCTGGTCTTACTCCAGGGAAATTAAGGTGTGACAAACTCTTTTATCTTCCCAGGAATGTCTAAGTTATACAATTTCCTCATTTATTATGAAAATATATACAAAATCTTTCAAAATTTAAATAAGGTCGACATGTTCTCAAATATAAGCCTTACAAGGACATCAACAATAATAATTAAAAAGACCATATATCATTACTACACTATCAAACAACATTTAAAATAATTAGTAATTACAAGAAATGGACACTAGACAAAGTCAATTGTAACAATAAATGTTAAATATTATGATCATATCACTTTAAAGGCGATGGGTACTACAATATGCTATAACAATCTTATATAGTTTGTATTAAACACAAACATTTTAACTAATTGAGGATTTCAACTTAATCAAATATAAAAATAAAGAATAACAAAGCAGATTTAAGTCAAGATTAAAAGCACAACAACATTCTTTACCTTTCCTTAAGACAAAAACAAGAAAAGTTGAAAACAACTATTAATATCACATAATACTATAGAATTAAATCATGCACTTTTACTAACCTTGCTTGTAGTTTTTGACTTGGAAAATTTGCTTACACCCTAAATGATCAAGCACACCAAATTGTTATCTTTGTACCAGCCTACATGTGATTCATTACCACTTTGATAAAAACCATGGAAAACTCTTGTATTAGCCTTTTCAGTTTGATAAGGACAATAGAGGAAAGACATTTTAAGGGTGAAAGAATTAGAATAAGAAAGAAGAAAATATGATTGAAACAGATGTAGTATGCTACAACAAGTTATAAAAAATCATACTGCTCTACATTAACACAATCCAATATATTGGATATTCTACATCAAGAAGTAGTTTCTAGTTCAGCATGCATCTTTATCATATAATACACATAGATGTAATATTTTAAGACTTTAATACATGCCTCTCTTGTTTGCTTAAGAAAAGAACTTTAAACGTTTTCATGTTATCAGATAAGGGCTAATTATCTTTATTAAAAAATCTTACAAATTAACAGTGGCTATGAATTTATGTTGCTTCATATACTTCTTTTTATTCCCCATGTCATGCAGGGCACTCAATTTTGAAGCAAATCACTATTATATAAATCACATAGTCCATAACAAATATACCTAATCTTTTACAAATTTGCCAAAAACAAAATTTCTTGATTTACACATCAAGTTCATTCTAACTTGTAAACAATAATCTTAAGTGTACCGAATTAAATATGGCAGTTTTGGATCAAACAAGATTGTTTAAGCAAGTTTGACAACAATTTAATGTGTATTCACAGGTCATTTGGCTAGCTATTTGTTGGTCAAATTCAGGCAAAATAGTCATTTTCTTCAACTTATATCAATTTTCCCAATTGTAGATTATAGTTGCACCTACACAATATTCTAATAAAAATATAACTACCATTTAGTAGAATCTAGAATTTAACAAAATAAACTAACAATTGAAACCAAATTCAAATTCTAATGATAAATTAAAAACAATGCTAGACACATCCATTTGGTGTCACACTTTTTTATGTTTGTATAATGCAATGAGAATAAAAAGTATATGCTGACCTTTTGGATTGAAGATACTACTATCTTAGAAAGTATCACAAAGGGCACTAATGACTCTGATACATGAAACTAAAAAATAGTAGTAAAGTAATAATTCTTATATCTCTTTCTAATCTTGAATCCAAGCAATAAATATAAAATATCTAAACTGCTATGACAGCCTGTCTACCATTGATACTACAAAAAAGTGTTTTGATGATTAATTAAAGGTAATTTCTTCAACCCATGTTGAACAATTTTCTAGTATTACACTTATCATTAAGATGAAAATATGTTGCATTTCAAAAAATAAAGCAGAACCTCAGCCTAAAGAGACTGAGATGCCAACACACACGTATCTTAAGCAATAGTCTAATATAAACTCGCTTTCTACTGAAGCCCTAAAAAACTCGTTTTTAGAAACACAAATAATAAGGCTTGAAAAGACAAGAAGCAAAATCGCCATAAAGTAAAACTTACCTTGATAAAATATCAAATTCTTGATGTAACAAGGAACGAAAGCACGCCTCACTTACAAAGAAATTGCAAAAACTTAATATCATTCAATTACTCAAAATTGTCTACATCTTACAATGCCTTATTGTAGTCTTTGTGGCTTATCATTAACTCAGTGCCTAAGTAAAGAACAAATATGACAACTAAATTAATGCTTATAAAAAATAGCAAACTAAGAAACTTCTTTATTACTAAAGAAGTAACATATTAGGTAACTACCTAATGCCTAAGAAAATATCAAATAAAGAAACTACTTGATGTATAAGTAAAAAACAAATATCGAAACTATTTAACGCCTAAGAAAATAACAAATAAAGAAACTACTTGATGCTTAAGTAAAATACAAACTCAAATATAATATATGGCCCATAAAATAAAGGCTTCTCAATGAGGTCAAAATGTCTAGCATAATGTAACAAGGTCAACAGCTTTTTCAACTCTCATAGCTTGAAGTAAAGGTCACGAAAATACTTATTCACCAAGCAGCCCATAAAGCTTCGAAAGTTAGATTTTAGCCTTTTAGCCCATAACTTTGTAATTGGCCAAGCTTGAAAAGTAATGTCCTCATTCCTTCGTGGTCCTTGACTAAGGTCATTGCCATAGTTGTCCATGCATATATCATTCCCTCCTTCCTTGAAAGGATTCGTCCTTTAATCTAAATCCATATTAAAATAAGATAAGTCAGTGACATTAAAAGTAACAAATATATTACACTCACCTAACAAATCAATCTTGTAGGCATTATCATTAATCATTTCCAGCACTTGAAATGGACCATCTCCCTTAACATCGAGCTTGGTCATTCTTTAGGTAAAAAATCTTTCCTTCTTCAAATGCACCCAAACCTAATCAACAAGTTCAAACACCACTTGCTTTTGTCTCTAATTCACTTTACGAATAGCCAAGGTTCTTTTTCTCAATCATCTCACGTGCCTTCATGTGTAATGCTTTAAACGTTTCAGCTTTCTTCTCTCCATCTAAACTAACAACATCACTCAAAGGCAAAGGCATTAGATCTAAAATAGTTAAAGGATTAAACTATACATAATCTCAATAGTAGAAAAACCTGTAGGATAATGAATGGTCCTATTATAAGCAAACTCAATAAATGATAAACAATCTTCCTAAGTCTTCAAATTTTTACCCACTGCAACTCGCAATAAGGTCTTTAAAGTTCTATTCATCACTTCAGATTGTCCATCAATTTGTAGATGACAAGTAGTAGAATACAAAAGTACAGTATTTAACTTACCCCACAAAACTTTCTATAAGTGACTTAAGGACTTAGCGTCCTTATCAGAAACAATGGATCTAGAAACACCATGTAATATAACAACCTCTCAGAAAAACAACTCAATAATGTTTGTTGCATCATTAATTTCGTGGCAAGCAATGAAATGTATCATTTTGATATACCTATCAACAAAAACAAAGATATTATCTCTACTCTTCCTAATTTTAGGCAATTCAAGTGCAAAATCCATGGAAATATCAATTCACAGTTGAGCAGGGACAGGCAAGGGGGAATATAAATCATATGGCATAGACTTAGACTTAGCTTGCCTACATGCAATACATTTAGCACAAATTCTTTCAACATTTCTTCTCATGTGCATCTAATAAAAATGTTCAAACAATACATCCAAAGTCTTATGCATACCATAATGACCCATTTAACCACCATTATGTGACCCTCTAATAAGTAATTCTCACACAGAACATGCAGGTACTTAAATTCTATTGCTACAAAACTGAAAACCTTCATGCCTATAGAATTTATTAAATGCTACCCTTTCACAAGAAGCAAAAATATTAGCAAAATCAACATTAGTTGCATACATATCTTTAAATTGCTTAAATCCCAACAACTTAGATGTAAGTGTGGTGATTAAAGCATATCTTCTAGACAACACATCTGCCACTATGTTTTCTTTCCCTTGCTTGTAACAAATCACATATAGAAAAGCCTTAATGAACTAAATGCATTTAACATGCCTTTTATTCAACTTTCCTTGACCCTTTAAATGCTTTAAAGACTCATGATCAGTATGTATAACAAACTCTTTAAGAAGCAAATAATATTACCAAACATCCAATGCACAAACTAAGGTATATATCTCTTTATCATAAGTAGAATACCCAAGTTAAGCACCATTCAATTTCTCATAAAAATATGCAATAGGACATTTTTCTTATATTAAAACAACACCAATAGCAATCTCAGATGCAACACATTCAATCTCAAAAGTCTTATTAAAATTAGAAAAAACAAGAATTGGATAGAAATATAATTTATCTTTCAATGTATTAAATGCAAGCTCTTGTTCCTATCCTTTTTTAAATGCCACTTCTTTTTTACAATCTCAATCAGTAGAGTAGCAATAATAAAGAAGTTTCTCACAAATCTCTATAAAACTTTGCTAAACCATGAAACTCCTTAACTCACTCACACTCTTAGGCTTTTGCCTTCACCTTTTCCTCATTAACCTCAATACTTTGTGCACTCAAAATAAAACTAAGAAACATAAGTCTATTAATACAAAAAGTACACTTCCTAAGGTTGACATATAACTTATCCTTCCTAAGCACAGTAGAAAATGCCCTAACATGCATGATATGATCATTAACACACTTGTTATAAATCAAGATGTCATCAAAATAAACAATAACAAACTTACCAAGAAATTCCCTTAAAACATGGTTCATTAATCTTATAAAAGTGCTGGGTGCATTAGTCAAACTAAAAGGCATAACTAACCAATCATATAAACTATATTTTGTTTTAAGAGTAGTCTTCTACTCATCGCTAAGTTTTATCTAAATTTGATCCAACCCACTCTTAAGATTAATCTTAGTAAAAATAGAAGCACCATCTAATTCTTGAAGCATATCATCAAACCTAGGAATAAGATGTCAATACTTTACTGCAATTGGGTTGACTACTATACAATCTAAACATATCCTTTATGTTCCATCCTTTTTTAGAACCAACAAAATAGGTATAGCACACAGGATCATGCTCTTTCTCATGTGACCTTTTGCTAAAAGTTCATCCACTTGCCTTTAAAGTTCCTTTATCTCCTCAAGTTTGCTTCTATAGGTTGGTCTATTAGGAATGCTAGCTCTGGGTACAAAATTGATCTGATGTTCAATCCCTCTAAATGATGGTAAACTTGTTGGCATCTTATCAAGAAAAACATCCTTAAACTCTTGCAATAAAGAAACAAAAGCGTAAGGCAACTAAGGGTTAAGGTCAATATCAAAAAGTAAAACCTCCCCAAATCGTATCACTATCAAGGCTCTCTTTCCTATATAAGCACTCTTTAAATCTTTGTCTTTTGCATAAAAGTTCAACCTTTTCTCTCTTTTATCATTGTTGTCACTCCTTTCCATGCTTTCACTCACTGGTTCTTTTCTCTCGATGATCCCTCTTTCTTATTATTACTTATACATTCATTCATCATTGGGCCTTTATCTTTCTTTCCTATCTTTCATGGCCTCTTTTCTCTTTTTATTATTCTTTCACTACCCGAATCCCCATTTAGAGTATTTTGTAGCCTCATTTGATCAATGTACACCTCTTTTCGAGATAAAGGTATAAAAGTAAATTTTTGTCCTTGAAGCTCAAATGAATATCTATTCTTATACCCATGATGAATGACACACCTATCAAATTGTCACGGCCTTCCTAACAACAAATGGCCAGTTTGCATGGGTACTATATCACATACTACCTCATCAGAATATCTACTAATTGTAAATGCAACCAAGACCCACTTAGTTACTCTCACTTCAACACTATCATTCAACTATTGCTATATAAATGGATCAAGGTGCTTATTACATTTTGGCCTCAATTTCTTAAAGAATGTAATACTTGTAACATTAGCACAACTACCCCCATCAATGATCACACTACACATTTTACCATTAATCAAACACCTAATGTGAAATATATTTTCTCTTTATTCTAGGTTATCTTCTTTAGCATTAAAGTTCAAAACACTCCTAATAACAAAAGATTCACCTCCAACAACAAATTCTGCATTTTCTTCCTCACTAGTAACATCCTCAACATATGGCATATTATTACCACCATTATCATCATTCATACCAGAATCAGAAGCAATATCACCCCCTCTTAAAAGCATGGTCTTTTTATTAGGACATTTACTAGCCATATGCCCATATTCTTAACATTTAAAGCATTTAATATCTTTATGCCTAGAAGAATTAGAAGAAGAATTAAAAGTACCTTTTGTGAAATAGTATTCATACCGTTCTCCTTGTACTCCAAGCCTTGTTCTTTCTTTTTATCATCAACATTGGACTACCTTGCACCCCAGTTGGTGTAGGAATTTGAATAAGTTCTTACTATTCTCTTATTCTTCAATTGCATCTCTACCTTCATTGCCATGTTGACTAGTTCCTCCATTTCAAAATAATAGTGCAACTCCACTATATCATAAATTTCCTTGTTTAAGCCACCTATAAATCTAGTCATAGTGACTTTTTTTGCCTTCTCTATGTTGGCCTTAATCATGATCATCTCTATCTCCTTGTGATAGTATTCCATTGACCTAGACCCTTAAGTAAGTCTATGAAACCTCTTATACAACTTTCTATAGTAGTAAGATGGAATATACTTGTTCCTCATCACCCTTTTCATCTCATCCCAAGTTGCAATAAGATTCTCACCATCCTCTTAGACTTCACTAACTTATCCCACCAAAATAAAGCATAATTTAACAACAATGTTGCAATCAATTTAACCTTCTTTTCTTCTAAATAATTATGGCATGCAAATATCATCTTAACTTTTCTCTCTCATTCCAAATATGTTTCAACATCATTTTTACCCTTAAATGGAGATATGCTCATCATGATAACATTTATGTTGTTATCCCTCTTTCCAATCATATCCTCTTACCATCTACCTCTAGTTGAAATAGCCACTTCAACCTCATCATCACTACCATCCAACCTCTCTAATTCCTCCTCTCTTTGCCTTTTTTGTCATTGGATCTTCTATAGGAGTGTGTCCTTATTTTGGACACTTCATTTATCCGCCTATTTATGTTACCCATTCTAGTAGTCAACTTCTAAAACTCTCTTATGAATGCCTTATACATTAATTTCATATCAGGTACTGCATTATATTTCTCTTCACTAATCACATGTTCCTTACCATCTTGCCTTGGTGGAAGATTAGACATTTTTATATCCTATAAGAAAGTTAGGGAAAAAAAACAATGTTATAAAACACTTCCTCATGTGTTTCACTCAAAAGATGGAATCCCTCGTGTTTGTGCCCAATGTATGGCTTTTACCCTTCTTTTATGCTAACACACTCTAGCTTTTTACCACTCAAGTTCGTTTTTCAAGTTGCACTTCAAAACTCAACAACTCAAGTAAGGAAACTCTTAAGTGTAGCAATTATAGGAAAGCAAAGAAAAGCCTAAACAATAACGAAAAACACAAATCTAGAGGCAAAATTATTTTACCAACAAAGAAATGTAAATAACACACAAACACGAATGTATGTTATATATTATAAGTAACGAGAATGTAAAATATTACTCAAATCACAAAATTGGATGCAAAATTGGCTAAGAACAAATATGAAAACTAAGAATGCAAATAAAAGACAAGATGGCAAGTATGTGGAAAATTTGGACAATCCAAAAGGAATGTCGAATATAATACAAAACAAACCTAAATAATATGAATTCAATCTAAAACAACAAAGGAAATAGGCAATTCAAGTATGCAAAGTCAATTTAGAGTAAGAATGCCTAAATTAAAATTCCCAAATTGAGACACTCAAGACTATTCTAAAATTTTTTTTAAAACTTTACTATCCTTTATTTTTTGAATTTTTTGAATTTTTTTCTTTTTTTTCTTAATTTTTTTTTAATTCCTTTTTTTTTTTTACTTTTTTTTTAAATAAACTGAAAATTGCAACAAAATAAATATAAATAAGAATTTATCTTTTACCTTGATCTAATATCAAAATGATGCAGAACCCTAACCTAAAGAGACTAAAATATCAATATACACTTGTCTCAAGCAATAGTCAAATCTAAATTCTCACCCTACTTAATCCCTAAGAAACTTGTTCTTGGAAATGTAGATAATAAGGCTTGAAAATACCACAATTGAAATCACCATAAAGTTAAACTTTCCTCGATACAATGTTGAATTCTTGATACTACATGAAACGAAAGTGTACCTTACTTGCAAAGAAACTAAAAAAACCCAATATCATTCAATTACTCAAAATTGTCTACATTTTACAATGCTTTATAGTAGAATTTGTAGCCTATCATTAACTTAATGCCCAAGTAAAGAACAAATAAGGAAACTAAATTAATGCCTACAGAATATAACAAACTAGAAAACTTCTTCATTGCTAAGGAAGTAACAAATTAGGTAACTACTTAATGTATAAAGAAATATTAAATAAAGAAAGTACTTGATGTTTAAGTAAAGAACAAATATCGTAACTTCGTAATTAGCCCCGCTAGAAGTGTAATGTCCTTATCCCTTCATGGTCTTCAGCTAGGTTCATTGTCATGGTGGTCCATGCATGTATCACCGTTGAGGATATGTTAAAGCATGTGTACTAGAAATGAAAGGAAACTGAGATGTGTAGCTACCTTTAGTTGAGTTTGCTTACAATAATAATTACCGTACCAATATATAGATGGCCTCTTTTAAAGCTTTGTATGGGAGGACATATAGATCACCCTTATGTTGGGTTAAACTCGGTGAAAGGAGTTAGGGCTAAATATTATTGATCAAACCAATAAGCAAGTTAAATTTATTAAGGATAAACTAATTACTACCCAAAGTTGGTAGGAAAACTATACAAATAGAAGAAAGAGACCCATAATGTTTGAAATAGGGACTGACCATGTATTCCTTGGAGTTACTCAATCACAAGTGTGGGATGGCCTTTGAAATCTAAAAAGCTTAGTCCTCGTTATATTGGTCCTTCCAAATCGTTGATCGAATAAGACTAATGGCTTATAAATTTGGTCTTCCATCCAATTTTTCTTAGATTCACAATGTCTTTCATGTATCTAAACTTAAAAAACTAAACGAATAGAACATAAGTCAATGCATTTGCAAAATACTTTATCTTTTATGGTGAAACCTAAACGAATCATTGATACCAAAATTAAACAATTAAGAAATATGAATTGAAGGATTTATCCTTTGAAGAAGTTACATGGGAAACAAAGGAAGAGATGAGGAAAACCTATCTTTAAGGTATGTAAAATTTTGAGGACAAATTTCCTAAAAGGAGGCAAGAATTGTAACATACTAATAATTATCCTACAAAATTCCCCTAGTAAAAAATTCTCTAGAGTAAATTTAAGGAATATAAGATGATTAAATTGTAGCACTAAAGTTCCTTACCTTGAATTATGAAAAATTCATTAGTGAAACATCATATACTAGTTACTAAATTTACTTAAGAAAAAATTTGGAATTTTGAAATTTATAATTAGTATATTATGATTATTTTAAGCTTAGAAGTTATCTTTGTTGAAAAAAGAAAGCTTGGTATCTAAGACAAGTTGAATATGTAAAACAAAAGAGGATAATTAGGAAAAATAATAATGGAAAGTTATCATAGGTAAATATATTTATAAATGATTAATTAAATTACTTTTATTCAAATAAGTTGAATAAAGGATAAATTAACCTTGGATTAACATAATTCATTTAAATATTTATTATTTTATTCAAGTAGTGAAGCTTCTTAAATATGAATTTAGAATAGAGTGTAGGAAATGTAAGAATTGAATGACATGGTGTCTAGATGTCAAAAGAAGGAGGCATATGTGAAGATTAATATATTTAAAGAATGACTCACCAAAACTTATGTCAAGAGTAGAATTTAGTAAGGAAAATTTAATGGTTAAGTGGCAATAAGGTAAATTTGGTGCTTAGTAATTGTTCAACAACCAAATCTACTTAGTGATGTCAATAGTTTTTAAAATTTCAATGATTGGTTGTTGATACCTCTTTTTACACGAGGTAGATGGATCACAAGAAGTATTTCACTTCATGTAAAAGCTTGAGTGTCAAAATCATCATTCTTAAAACACAAGTTCCAAGTGTGATCACTCTCACTAATGAAGTTATTCTTAAGAAAATTTTTGTTTCTTAATTACATAGTTTTAGTGCCATAAGATGGATACTAAAACCCATCTCACTTGGACTTTTTAGCATGGCAAAATAGCAGCCATTAAAAGTAATATTGTCTTACTTATTCTCTTGTAAATTGTAAACCTTTATCTCTTATAAGCATCGCCAAAAGCATGTCATAAACTCAATTTTTTGTCTCTTCATAATTTAAATAACATTGTTTCAACAACCTTATTTGGCAGTTGTTTAAGAATGAACTAAATTTATGATTCTCAATTCTAAGTAAATAATATTGAAATAAAATTTGAAACTATATTGTTAATAAGTTATATTTTTTTAATTAAATTAATATTATTATTAAAGGTATTGTTATATTTTGATTTCAGTAGTCAATGATTATTTTTAAAATAAAATGAGAATAATATAATTTCGACATTTTTCACGAAAGAAGAGAATAATTTACTTAAATGTTTTTTCTAAATTGGTGATATGAGTTATACTTATTAGAACTTTTAAGAAGCAACCGTTTAAATATATACTCTTTGTTTAAAGAAAATATATTTTTTTATGACAAAAGAATGAAATAAAATTGTTAAGGAACAAAGAATAGAACTCTCAAAGAAAGAGTTGGGAACGGAACTACTAAATACATTTCAAGAAACAACCTAAAAATGAAACAAGTTTATTTGTTTAAACTGGATGAATTTTTTAAAACTTTAATGTAATTATAATTAAATTTTTTATATTATTTCTAAAAAATAATACATGTATGCTAAATTTTTTTAACTTATAAATCATTACGTTTATTATATTTTCGTGAATAATAGAATAGCTCTTGTCAAAATTATCACACTTATTGCTTTTGAGATTATACTTGCTTTAATATACATAGTCAAAAGTCATTTTTGTTTAATTTGAGGAACCATTTATTGTTCTCATTTCTTATTTTAATATTATGGATATGTTGTGGAATTTAAGAGCACACAAAGTGTACGTATTGTGAACAAGTAATATATAAAATTGTTCTCATAGAAATCAAAATTTAAGTTCAATCAATTATATATTACTATATACTTCATTGAAGTAAAGAAAATAAAATAAAATGAAATTAAAGAAACTAAACATAAAAATCAAAAGAAAACAAAAAAGTTGCTCTTGCCTTGTTGTTTGCTCTCACATGGCTGACAATCTTCATTACCTGCTCAAAATCGCACATTCCCTCTTTGGGTTCAAGGTTCAGAATGAGCTAGGGCCTCATGATTTTTGAAAGTATTCGTGTTGGGCTTTCTAACGCCAAGACATTGGGAAGCATGATGCTCACAAGCCTAAATTTCTTGACAATATCTCCAACTTGATACTCAAGGCGAAAGTGATATTTTGGAAACGGATTCCCTGCATTTGGGAATCTCAAATGTAAGTAAAGTTAATAAAATTTAAATTATTAAATAAAAATTTAATGGTTCAAATTTTATAAAGTTAGTGGATATTATTTAATATTTGTTATAATCTAAATTATTGGATAAAAATTTAATGATCTACATCTCAAATGCAAAAAGTATAAATGTAAAAAATTCTATGAGATTTTTTTGATCATCCAGGTGCTTCTCTAACACTTGTTATATCTTTTGTCTTTTTTTCTTTTTTTTTCTTAATGTAGCCTTTCATCCAACTTTCTCTTTCTTCAATTTTTTTATTTCAAAAACTTAAAACATGAATAAAACCTATAAAAAGAAATCAAAAGACACCAAAAAATGAATTTGTTTAAGGTAAACAAAAACAACCATAAAGCTAAAAATTACCTAAAATTAAGGTATAATATTACAATATTGACTAAATTATGCGATGACTCTATTTGAAAAAGACGTCATGATAATTGTTTTATTTTTGTTTTTAATCTTCCAATGATATTTTTATTTTCATTCATGTTATTATTTCCATTTTTAGTGATGCTCAGAGCAAATATTCAATTTTGATTTCTCAAAATTAAATGTGATCATCGGGTCAAACTTTTAAAAAGTGGGTTTGAATTTGAACATAAAAAAGCTCAAGGTCATATTTTAATTAAGCTTTTATCCATATTCTTCAGGCTGAACCTATCAAACCAATCAAACTTTTTCAAGTCATGGTCAACTTAATTTATTACTTAAGACTTGAGATAAGTAACATGGATAATTATTATTACATGTAAGATTATTTATAGATAAATTGTAAATATAAATTAGTTGTTATATTGGTATAAATATTTTAAATATAAGGTATTAATTTGTATTTCTTTACCAAACTGTCATGTTACATTAAGTTTTTTTTTTAGATAATAAGTTTTTACTTATTTAGAAAAATATTCATTCACGCTTTTCAGGCTCAAGTTAAGTTTTGATAAAAGCTTGAGTCTAACTCGTTTTACAAATCAAACTTTTTAAATCAAGCCTTTTTCATCCAAACTTTTTTTTCTTTGGCTAAACTTATCAAACTGGACTAACTTTTAAAGTTATTATCAAGTTTACTTTAAATCTCACTATTTAAACTTAACCAATGGATTCCTTTAAACTTGTTTATTTATCTTTATATCTTTCATGACATCACCAATTCTCTCACCTATCTTGTTCTGCATCCACATCTCTCTCTCAATTTTCATTAGCTTTCTTGCTTATTTATGTAAATTTCTTTCAAAACCTTCAAACAAACTATTTATATGACCCCAAAAAAAGAGTTTTTCTTAACATAGTAAACTTAAGATTTTTTTTTTAAACTACACAATAAAATATGTCTAGTGATTTATTTTGAAAGCTGAAAAGAATAAATAATATATCATTATATATATATAATTTACTAATTTGTGAATTTGATGAATACACTAAGCTTTTAGAATAAAATAGTTTATTTCTTGTCTAATTGTTTTATTAGTTCTAACAGAATAATAAAATTTTGCTAAAAAAGATGGATCCAAGGGTTTAGTACGATTCATTCTAAATAAGCATAAAGACCAAATAAAGCTAGGTCAAAATGCCCATATAAAAATATAATGTCATTTTATTAATTTAACTTTAACTATTTTTTAATGATTAAATAAGGCCAACATTCAAGCTCTAAATCCATTTTTGATAGTACTACTTTGTATTATTAATCATATTTTATATCAAATTTTCATCCTCATATCCCAAAAAAAAAAAAAGGAATGATACAATATCATGCTTGGTAGAATGAAATACTATTCCCATAGAAATGATGTTTCCCTTACTTTGATGGAATGTTGTTTCCAAAACAAGAGGGAGGAAGTGGCTCAAGATTTCATGAAATGAACATTGCATGACAAACTTGCCTTCAAATTTTAAAATTTTATGATCGTTTTGCCCCTTTGGCCAATGAGCTCAAATCTTACCCTAGCTAGCTAGTTCGTTTGCTAGTACCTAGACATTTACCATTCATTGGCTTGCCATAGGTTGATCAAACCTCAGCCATCATCCTCAAGACCTAATAAATGTCTAACACTATAACAAGGCAAGCGTTTCTCATGAAAGCTTTCCTCAAGCTATATAACATGAAAGGAGACAATACTGTCAAAATTGATTACTAGCTAAAATGACAATGGAATATGATAGACCCACCCTGACTTGTTTGAGTGTCACACCTCTAACTTTAAACTAAATGATGCAGTATGAAGAAGATGGAAGGGATGGAATTTCTTCTCTTTTACTATTTCTTTTCATTCTTTTCTTCCTTTCACCTAAGGCTCCAGTTGGCACAGTCAACACTGCTTGGCCTAGTCACATTGTTGAACCTAGCCAACTAAAAAAATTTAGGGAAAATTCATCTATTGGTCCATGTAGTTTGTAAAAATTTTCAATTCAATCCCTATAGTTTGCAATCGTCTGAAATTTGCTCCCTACCTTGATTCACTGTCATAATGTCGTCAATTATATACTAAGATGGTAGACAAAGCGTGCACGGAACATTGACATGGGTTTTGAGTTGCCAATTAGAAATGGACATGGCACATAGGGCTATTCTGAAGGCCCAAAGGCCCAGAAGACCCAGTTCAACCTAGCCATTTCAAGTCGGGTCAAAGCGCCATCGGTGAAGAAGTTGAAGAAATCCACTAAGTTTGTAACCTAGGCCAGGCTGGGGCATGGGGCAGGGTTCTGAGTCAATTTACCCAGCCCAACCTAGGTATTTATATTTTTTTTTTCCTAACCCCCCAAACCCTAAACCCTAAATCTTAATTTCATTTTGCCATCTCTTACACCCTGTTGATTCACTTGCACCACACCACTGGTGTCTGACACACTACAGCAAGTCGACAACCCAAGCTCAGACTCTATCCATTAGTCTCTTATCATCTAATCGTTCATTGTCGTTGTTGGTCTCATCATCTCCTCTCATCATTCTCATTTGTTCTCTGTCATTTCCCGTCGATCTCTGCCATTTGTCTCTCGCGAGTTGTGGCCACTCACTGTTATTGTTCCATCATATTCAGCTCCTGTATGCCTGCATCTCCTTCATCTGACGTTGTCTCTGCCACTCTCCATCTCGTCATCTCCAATTTTTAGTAACTCAGTCATCACTCCATGCCTCCACCTCCAATTCGTCATCTCTATAACCCAGTCACCTCTATAGCAACAAACAGGTATGTAAATTGAACTAAACTACTTTATGCTTCAGCTCTGTTAAATGAAATTAGGAGCTAGTGAAGTAGTGATATTGAATATTACTAATTATACGGATACGAAATGATTTTGAATGATACTGAATGATATTGAATATTAGTGAAGGTGTCTAAGGTTGAATTTATGGCATCAATTAGGGTTTTGTCATTGGTTAAACTAGCTTCAATTGGAAATTGAATACGAACCCTTATAATTTTATTTCATTAATGAGCAGTGGAGATTACAAAAGCATATTCTTAACTTTTGCCCTATTGTTAATGCTACTTTTTAATATATATACCCAAACGGGGAGGCGTTTAAGGTCATGAAGAATAAGGTTAGAGACATATTATATCGCTTATATGAGATATCCTTTATAGGGGTTGTTCATGACCCACCTAAAACTCTTCAAGATAATGGGAGCTTGGTTGTCACTGATATAGATATAGTACCAACGACAAATTTTTTCCCTATTGGTTCCCAACACAAATGGTGGTCCTCATGGAAGTCCAAATCTGGTTCAAATAAGAAAATAAAGATAAAAAGGTATATTGAAGCTCATATAATTGGAAATGATCCCTCTTGCAATATATTGACATGGTGGAAAAAAAATGTTGTAAGATACAAGGTGCTTTCACTTGTTGCACAAGATGTGTTAGTTGTGTATGTGTTAACTATGGCTTTTGAGTCAGCTTTTAGCACCGACAGACGTGTGTCTAATGTGTTTAGGAGTTCATTATCTCCAAAAATGACTGAAGCACTAATATGTACACAAAATTGGCTACCCCTATGAGTTTCGCTTTAACGGTCGTGATTTTAATCAGTTTAAGGAATCTGATAGTATTATAGCTAGTGAGTTCCTTCTTCAAAGTTTTCTATCCTACACTTTTGCCTTATATTGTACATCTTAGCTTTCGCTTGTTTGGTTTTGACAGATGTTTCTAGTGATTTAGGCACCCCTCGAGATGGAAGGAGCATTGATTGACGTGTTTTCTTATTCCCTCACTATGTAATATGTGTTGTGTACTATGAGTACCATATTTGCATTGTAACTCGTGTTTTTTGTATTTCTAGACTTCTTTGACTTGTATTGCTATTTGACTTTCTATCTAATTTGAATGGTTTAGTTAGAAAAGTAGAACAAGGATTTCAGTTTGCTATAATTTTGAATGGCTTGAAAATTAAGTGGTAATGGCAAGCAGCTTTAACACCTAGGTCCCATATTTTGTTACTTGCTTGTTTGGCTAATTTATTTTGGCATTTTGTCAAATAGGTAATTGTATATATCATCTACTAGATAAAGTTGTTAGCACAAGATATTCTCACAGCATTGCACCTTGTATATCATTTTGTAAACTGTTGCCAAATTTCATTTATTGGCTTTGAATAGTTGGATTTTGTCATTGTTTTCACATTCGGCTAAACCTGTTGTATGATTTTTATTGAATATAGCCTTTTGGTTAAGTTTTGTTAATCTACTTCTAAATTTATAACTTACAGGAAAAGCAAGGGCCAAGAGCATATCACAATGAAGGCATTAATTATGGTTGGAGGATTTAGAACAAGGTTGAGGCCATTGCACCAAATAGAACTTTGTGAATACTCTTATTTTAAAACTCTTCAATCTGTTATGCCATGTTAGTAAATTAAAGATATGCTTTATTGTCGAATGCCTTCTCTATGTGATATTTATTATATTTTCTTCTACATTTTATGAATTTTATAGATCTGTCACATATTTGCAAAGGAAAGACACTGGTAAATTAACAATGATTTAGTATTTGGCCTGGTGCATTACATAAATTTTAAAAGAAAATTAAACATGAAAATCTAGTGCCATTTATGTTCAATTATGTCTTTGTTTTTCAATTTATTAACTATAAAATACATGTGTCATATAAATTATTTCCCTATCTTATCTGGCATTTTTCTAGTTGTATGATTATTGTTCATTTGTATGTTATCAAATCAAACTGCTTATTGGATTCGGACCATAAGAACATGCATAATGAGCCTAAAAAAAAACCTTGTTCCAATTACTAACCTGGCCCGACCTTATGCTATTAAACCCGGCCTGACCTCTTCCCTGAGTCTATCAAGCTAGGCCAAGGTCTTCAGTTCGACATGAACTTGGCTCGGCCTGGGGTATGTACAACCTTAATGGCACATAAGTGAAGTTGGGTCAAATTGATGAAATTGACAACACAACAATGCATCAAGATGAACCTTGCTAGCACATAGCAATGCAGCTACCATTAGAAAGCAAAGTAAGATGTTGTTGTCATATCCCGTCTTTACTTTCACTTAGAAGTGTGCTAGGAACCAAGAGTCGGCTCGTCTATGAGTAATAGAGTGCAACAGGTATAGACAAACAAGGAAGCACCAGAGAAACACTAGGAAATGGACATATTATGCCATTATGCTTTTTCTATGATCATCTTATTGTAGTGCTCTTCATTGTGAGACCATGAAAATAATTGATGTTGGGAATGGAGGGGTTGGGGTCCATACGTCACAATTACACACACACCCACTAACATTCTTTCTGCACATAATCGTTGTGCCTTTGCTCTACCTTACCATTTGACTATACTGGTTTCACTTGTCTCTCTTTCTTTTTCTCTAGAGTTTTTATGAATATGTATATACATACATATATATATATATATATATATATCTCAAAGTGAAGAACAAAATCATAAGGGTTAGAAGGAGAGTTATGTGTGCATGTGAGAATCTTTCCATTAAGTCAAGACTTAATTTTTTTTCAACTTCAACATATATACCCCTTCAGGATGTAGCCTTACATTCCTCAATCATGCACAACTTATATAGTAATAAACACAATATGGGTAACTTTGAAACTCAAGGAGTACTTGATGTTTATGTATGTATGTATATATATATATATATATATACACTAAGTATATATATGTGCCCTTAAGTTTTTATAACCAACCCCAACAAATCAACAAATTGTTCAAGCATTTAATTATTCATTCTTTAGTCTCATAAAACTAATGAGATTCAAATACTGCCTCTATGAGTGCTCATTAACCTATCGTTCATTCACCCACTACTTAGTTAAGTAATACTTTTCATTCTCATAATCTCCATGCTTATATAAGATTCGAATGCCCTTAAGTCCTCATAAACCTATCATTCGTTCACCAAATTCTTAACCAAGTAATATTTTCTCACGCTCAAAGTCTCCATACTTTACACTCACACCATTATTAACTTGAGCTTTATAGTATATACTAGAGCACTATTTCGCATAATTTGATTATTATTAACTTTGATGTGATCATATCAATTCAGTTCTTCTACCATCTCATAAACCAAAATTGGAATGCTATGTCCCATTAAGTAGCACGTGTGCAGCAACAAAATAAGAAGAATTCATAACTTTAGTTAAGCAATTCTCTTTGCTCTTAGTCTATAAAATAAAGTAGGGAGATGCATGTTAGCTCTTGCTTGGGTTCTTCACACACTTCCAAGTGAAAGAGAAGATGAGATATGGCATTAGCACCTTGCTTTGCTTTCTAATGGTAGCTGCATTGCTATGTGCTTGAAGTTGATGCATTGATGTGTTGTCAATCTCATCAATTTGACTCAACGTCACTAATGTGCCATGTCCATTTTCACTTGGCAACTCTAAACCCATGTCAATGTTCCATGTGTGCTCTATATGTCATTTCAACATATAATTGACAGCATTATGCAATAAATGATGGTAAGGAGCGAATTTCGAATGATTGCAAACTATAGGGAGTCCATAGAAAAAAAAAATAAACTATAAGGACTAACTTAAAAATTTTTGTAAACTATAGAGAACAAAAGATTAATTTTCCCAAAAATTTATATCTTTTCACCTACCTAAGTTGGGTCAAATAATCGAGCTCGGCTAGGTCCTGGGCTAATGTAAAACTCAGGGCAGCTTGACCCATGTATTATTTATTATTTTGTTCAAATTTTTTATTTTATTTATAGTAACTTTTACATATAATAGATATTTATAATATTAATTATTTTCAAATTTTGATCACTTTTTATTTTAAATCTTAATTTTACTTTCATCTCCTTTTTATTTATTTCAAATCTTTATTTTTTTTCCCATTTTTATTAATAAAAATTATTTTAATAAAATAAAAATATAATAAATAAGTAATAGTCCTTGCCCTCACTAATCACCTTCACACTTTTAACTCTAGCTGATATGGACTTTGAAAGTCCTCTTCTGTTGAAGTGGGCACATATCTTCTTCCTTGGACCCTCACCTCCTTGCCGAAGCAGCAGATTAGCCATATAACTTCTTTCACCCTTCTTCTTTCTTCATAGTTGCTTTGAGAATATATGCTTGTGGAAGATTTTAACCCCCATTGCCCAAAAATCCACAATATTTCTTCAACATCTGTTTTTTAGATGAACTATAGAAACAATATGTACTTGAACTTGAATAGGATGAAGATGATAACGATCTTCTACTCAAAACAAAGGATTGCTTTCTGCAATCTACTTGATTTGAATTTCCAATTTTGAAGCAAAATGTGTTAACCTGCAAGGAATGCATTTTCAATAGTATTTGTTGCCACTAAGAATTATATTATAAATTCATAATAATGAAAGGAAAAAACTTATATAATAATTTTTATATCTTTGATATGTTGTTTTCCAATTACCATATATCAAATGTTTAATTGTATAATAATATTATGACACTGTATGGATGTTGCAGATAAATATTTTATTTTTAAATTAAATTCTAAATTATTATTAATTGATTCAATATTTTTTATATTTTAATTGGATAACAACATAACAAAAATATAAAAATTCAATCCGTATTGAAATAGGAAGAAGAAGGTGAAGGGAGTATAGGTATAATGGAAGACAAGTGAGATGTGGGTCGTGGTCCATGGGTGGGAAAAGTGTAGGAGTCGTGAGCTACTATGACCCCACTTACACTCTTTACTCTTACTAGTCACTAAGCATGGACTTAAATGGCACTTAAGCTTTAAGAACATTCGAACGAAACCTTTTCTTCTTCTTTGTCTTCTTGTTCTTCGCTATCTATAGATAAGAACTCCTTGAGCCTTTTCTTCACCAAACATCTAAAGCTTGAAGAAGGTTGAGAACAAAGGCAAGAAGATTCAAGAGATGGATGTGTTTCATTTATTTGGGGAATTGGAAACTCTGCATTTCCATGGGCACAATCTTACGAAAAGCTCATCGACTAAAGAGAGTTGTTGAAACAAGCCATTGGCAATGCAGAAAACGAAGTTGAAGCTAGAGTCCAAGAGGCACAAGTTTGATCTCCAATGATGATTATCTTCATTGTTGATGTTCTTCAAATCATGCGAGAAGAAGAAGAAGGAGACATGATGGGTGTGTATAGGGTGCATGGCAATAGGTGTGCACACTTCAACAAATAAGGACTCCTAAACTCCACGTTAGCATAGTCCACACCAGCTAGAATTAACGGTGTTAGGATGATTAGTAATAGTAAGGACTAAATTGTAAAAAATTAAAATTATAAAGAATGATTTGAAAAAAAATGTAAATACGAATTTGCAAATTAATATAAAATATAGGGACTAATTAATTAACTTCACCTAATAAAAGAGAACCATCGCTAGTCGTCTTCTTTAAACCTCTAAGAAAGGTTTAATTTTCACTTCCGTAGTTCATGAGTCAATTTAGCAGGTTAGATTTTGAACCTTTTATATATGCTAGACGTTAAATAATATAATAGAAAGAATACTTTTAGGCCACCCTGAAAGAAATTCATGTGACAAAAATATGTTTGTAATACGAATAATATCAAAGGTTCAAATCTTTCAATGGACTTAAAAAAGGAAATTTTCTTTAACGTATCACTTGATCAGCCCTTGCCATTCTCTCGTGCCTAAAAATCCTTCATATTTGAAAGTAAGCAAAAGTATTAAAAAGAATTGTGAAGGAATAAAAAATGAAAAGAGAAAGAAGAAAAAAATTTTAAAAAATGAAAATATTAAATAGAAAGATAATGGAAATTCAATTCACAAATTTTAAAATTTTAAATGTAATGAATAGTGAATGAACTTCTATTGACAGGCAATCTGGCATCAAAACCAGATTTGTGTTGCACGTGAACTTTGTTTGGGAGACAGATTCACTAAAATGACTAATTCAGATGAGAAATTATTTCTTATTATTAATATGAATTTGATCTTCTAAAAATCATTTTATAAAAAAAATTGTAAACGTACTAAATAATTATAAAAATGTGTATCTTAAATTCATTTGAATTAGAACTTAAATTCAGACAAAATCTGACATCCTAACAACGGAGGCAAACAATAGTTTTCAACAACATTGTTTCTTTTCATTAGGGATCTCATAAGGCCTGATTCTGGTTATTGTTTGGACCAAAGGGCTGATTCTGTTTTGTTCAATGTTCTGCGTTTGGTGTTGGGCTTGAGACTGCAGGGTATTGGGTATGAAAGCTTCACTCCCAATCTCAATCCCACTCTCTTATTTCCAATTCCATGAGCGTTCAATAACACAACAGTTTTTAACGTGATTTCGGTCACACAATCGTCAGTTGACTTTTATGTAGGCATTCACTTGTTAATTTATTTTTAATTTGGTTTCTTACTTTACAATTTATTTTTAATTTAATTTTTTATTAATTTTTATTTTTTATATGATTTTCTTCATTATTTATTACTCTATTATTATTCTAATTTTTTACAAATTTAAATGTCAGTATAATTAGTCCAACTTTAATTAAGATTAAAGGTCAAAATATGTTAGCACTCAAATTAAAAAAAATTAAATTGAAAATATATAAGTAAGAGGCCAAATTAAATATATATATATATATATATATATAAGTGAGGGACTAAATTAAATATATATATGTAAAAAATTAAATTTAATACAAGATTAAAATAAAAATGATTACAGTGCTATTTGACTCCAATAATTATTTTGATAGGAAAATTTACACCGTAATTTTGTAATAGATCAAATAAGAGATGTGGAAGTATGCAATACTGCCCACAATTCTTTCAGCAGCAAGTTTGAAATTATTTTTCGATATTTGATCAAATTCTTAAAAGTAAAAAAATGACTAATTTAAAATTTAATATTAAAAATAATCTTTTTAATATTTCATTCTCAATACACAAAGAATAAATCAAACGGAAAAACTTGTCCAACAAACATCAAACTCTTTATAACGCTTCGTTAGTTTACGGTAAGGATTTTTTATCTTTAAACCCACTTCGTACGCAAACGTTAATGCCAAAAAATCAGAATCAAACCATGTCGTTCATACTCAATGTCGGTGCCATCCCCATAATTGTGAGGTTATGACTTTCCCGTCGCAGAGCATAAATTCATGTATGAAAGTCACTTGCGTGCACACCACACAAATTGTTCAGACAAGTATAGTCAGTCGCTGTTACTGCACATATTCATTACATACAGTCACACATACATAATATTAATTATTCCGCCGTCCTCTAACAAGGGGTGTTTTTGAGTTTTATTTATTTACTTTTTCTATTAAATTAAAATATTTTTTTATTTCATTTAAAGTAAGTATAATTTAATTACATTTATATTGATTTATAATGATTGATTTCTTAATTAGAAATTCCCTTAATTATCGTTGAATTCATTTGTATATAATGATTCGGCTCTTCAATACATGATACAGTGAAAATATTTGCTTTTTTTTTTAATTACAGTGATTGGTTTCTTAATTTTGAATAAAGTTATTTTATGATGTTGATTAAAGGTCATTTATTATATATAATAAATAAATTTTAATTAATAAAATTAATATATAAATATTTATTGAATTTGATTAATCAATGTCTTAAAAACACTTATTAAAAAATATTTATTATACTATTTCTACAAAACAAAATAAAGGAATATTTATTACAACTATTAAAAATAATGATTAATATTTTTTAATACTTTCAATGCATTCCATTTATAAAGTTTTTTAATTTTATTTTTATAACACAATTATTTTTTAAATATTTATTGCACTAGCTGAAATATTTATTAATATTTTGTGTACTATATATTGATATTTAAATTAAAATAGCTACTTTCACAATTTGTTTTTTTATTTTTCTTCCAAATCCCGCAAATTCACATAATCTGTGTATATTTAAGAGTTTATATAATTTATTTTTGTAATTTCAATATTTAATTATCAATTCTCTAAATTCACCTATTCATTCAACTTGACTATTTTGTTAAATATCTACAAGAAAATTTAACAAAACTTTTTCACGTGAGATTATGTCATGGCACTTTATTTTCTTAAAAAAAAAACAAAACTCAGTTTCTAATTAAAATTTTTAAGATATCTAATGTCATTTAAATATCACAACATAGAATAAGTGTTTCAACCAATGCAATAAATATTCAAAAGGTAATTGTGTTTAGGGTTTAGGGTTTAAATACCCTATTAATTGTGTCATAAAAACAAAATTAAAATACTTTATTAATTGAATGCAATAAAAGTAGTAAAAAAACACTCATTATTATTATTATTATTATATATAATAAATGCTCTTTGACCAATATTTTTAAAACACTAGTTAGTAAAACATATATTTATTATTATTATTGATAATAAGTATAGTAAATAACTATTGACTAATTTCAATAATTAAGTATAATTTATTATGTGGACTAACCAAAACCCTTAAAATTATATCAAAATCATAGATTGGGTCGACATAATAGCAATTGGGGTGAAGTTATCTTCGCAAAGTGATCATGTTTTAATTAAAATTTCTTCCGAATATAGAATAGTAATTTTTTCTGAGTCATTCAATAAGTCACTCTTGTAATTACAATATCTTCTTTTATTATTTTCATCAATAAAAATGACACCATAATATTCGTAGTTAGCATCAATTTATCATCTCCTAATATATAAATTAGGAGAAGAGACCGTAAGTCCAAACAACAAACAAAAACTAAATGAAAAAATATTATTAAGAGTTTTGTTAGTCGGTACCCTAAGTAGTATTTATTGTTTTAACTGATATAATAATTATTGTTCTTTTACTATTTTTTATGACATTTAATTAATAGTTGTTTCAGTTTTATATTTATGACACTAGTATCCTTTATTTTTTTTCAAAAGAAATAATCAATATTTTTTAAAAAAATTATAATTAATTTTTATATATTCATACCTTTAAATAATATCTTTATATTACTCTTTAATAGCTCATGACATTTTATTTAAAAATTTAATTTTAAAATAAAAAATTAAGGATAATACAAAAAATACTAATTTAATGTATAAAAATTTAAAAATTGATTATAAAATTTTTAAAATAAAATACATTAATTATTTCCTTTAAAAAATTAAGAATAATGTTGTCATAAAAATAAAATTAAAAAATTATTAATTAAATGTCATAAAAATAGTAAAAATACAACAATTATTGCTATTAATAATATCAATAAATAAGTATTCTCGTTATACTAGTTAGCAAAATCGTATAATTAATAATAACGGGAAGTAGACACTAGTCTATAATATTGGTCTTGGGCCATTTATTTAATTGTAAAGTTCAAAGCAAATTTAACAATAATCTGAAAAAAGAAAAACGAAAGGTCAACACGTTAAATGGGTCACCAGGAAGCAATGCGTTTTTCACAACATGGAGGAGCAGCACACCTTCTTCTTTTAATTAATCTGTATCATTATTCTAATACTTAATTAATTAATTAATTAATAGCATCAAAAATTATTTCATACGGGGATTATTGCTGGAGACGCGGGCATGTAATAGTCAAATTAAATGCGTTTATATCGACACGTGTTTAATGCTGGAGGGACCCACTTTTGTCGTGTATTCTAGACGGTCACGGTTCTATGCTCGACACGTACTAAACCGAGTAAATCTCGTACGGACAATTCGAGTCAACGAGTCAATGCCATTGCTGAACGCGGATTTTGACTGGTGGGCCCCATTACCCCCAATTTCGTTCACTGTGGGTCTCTGAGATCAACGCACCAATCCCAGAAGGATCATCAATTTCCCTGAACTCACGCGTAGGTGATCATTCCTCTCGTCTTTTTCATTCAACGGCAACATTTTCTCTTGTTTAGTGTTTAGTTCAACGTAAGTAGCCTCTCCGCGTTTCTTTCTCTCTATTTTTCACGCCCCAAAGTGAACTGTATAGAATTTTTAAGTAATTAATATCCGAACAAACAACCCTATGATTGTCGCTTTTAAATAAAAATATTTGTACTATTTATGATAGATAAACAATATATATAATATTATTATTTTATATATTTATTGAGTTATAATCTAATAATTAACTACATTCCTGGTCTTTACTAATTTATTTCGACCTGAAATAATGGTGTGAATAATGGCCTTTAGTATTGTCACTAATAAATGAAGCTTGTCTATTTCATACAGGTAAGGATGAATTTGATTTGTGTATACCTAACTCGTATACAATGTGGAGAACAAGGAAATGGTTTCCTTTGGCATCGAGTGAAGTTTGACCATTATTTCTTCTACACGTTCCCACTTAATTCTCAATGGCTTCAACCTTACTGTCTGGCATTAAGGCAGATATTCACAATTAGCGCTCGGTCCAGCTGACGAAGTTTAAAATCCCAATTATCATTACTTTAACCAAGTTTGAACCAGTATTTATAACAGTGGTTTCGAAAAATAATTGAGGCTTAAACTCATATTTAAAAAATATAAAATTGGCTAGATTATAATATATTCTGATATATGCGTGAATGCACTTGTGTATGATATTTCATGTTTGTATTATATTTATAAGAATAATAATAATAATTCAATGCTTTTAAGTTGCTTTTTGTAACTCTTAAATTGCTTGATTTATAGTACTTTTTTCGTGATCAAATTATTTAGGTAATTTATAAGATTTTTAAATTTTAATTTCTCTATCATCGTGCAGAAAAATTGAACATTGAATAGTCATTGGTTTTCATAATATCATGCATTTTATAAAATCATAAATATTTTAGTGTAATACTGTAATATTAATACAAAACTAAAATTTTATTATTTGAGTAAAATATCATTTCGGTCCCTCATATATTAATTGAGTTTTAGTTTGATCATTCACTGATTTCTTGCCTCAATTTGGTCCCACACTTATGAATTTAGTTTCAATTTGGTCATTTACTTATTTTTAATCTCAATTGGTCCCTTAATTATGAGTTTAGTTTCAATTTAATCTCTCACCAATATAAAAGTTAGTGTATTTAGTCATTCATTCTCATTTAAATTTGAACTAAATATGCTAATATTTATACTAGTCATTGAAAAACTAAATTAATATTAAACTTATAAGTGAATGTTTAAATTGAGAATGAAAATTAATAAAAAACTAAATTAAGATTAAACTCAAAAGTGAGAAATTAAAATGACGTTTTACTCAACCAAATATGTATACATGATATTTTATAAAAGGATAGCATTAAAATTACTATAATTTTGGATAATATAAAATAGAATTAATTAAAGTATATTTCCTAAACTTTAGCTAAATTATACCTGATTTATATTATTTTATAAATATACTAGCCCTCTTTCCAATATTAGCGATATATACAATATTTACTTTCCAAAAATATAAAATTACTTAACTATCTCTACTGTTATATCGCAAGTAAACAGTAAAATCATAATGTTATATAGAAAGTTAGTTACCTTAACAGAAAATCGACTAAAAGTTTCTTCTATGATATCTATCAAAATATTAAGAGATCGTGGCGTAATTTTTTAAACAAGAAAAGTATAAAATATAATTTAGCATAATTTGCTAAAAAAGTATTAGTGTAATTTACTTTATTAAATATTAATTCTCATTTTTGAAGAATAAAAGACTAATTTCGTGGAGAGTTAAATGCCGTCGTCACCAGATTCAAACTAACACATCGCTTATGTAGAATAAGAGTGAAGAATTTGCATTCTAAACTAGTAGATAGAACTAGAAGGGCCTAGTTTTGGAATGGTTAACTGAATCCAATAATTAGGCCAGGATGGATAGAGAAAGAGAGAGAGAGAGAGAGAGGACCGAGTAAAATAACATAATGGTTTTTCACGTGTAAGAAGGAAGAAAGAGGATAGAAGAAGACGCAAAACAAGGGAATATTGAGGGGCGTAGCAAGGAACTGGTTGGGTGAGACACCTCCGTAGGTCCGCTCACCCTTTCATACGCGTGTCCCTCTTTTGTTTTTATTCTCCCCAGCGAACGCTTCCAATGCCGCCTCCCTGATCAAATGCAGTCGTCATAATAAATTATTAAACAAAAATTTGATAGTTAAATTTATATTAAATTAATATAATTATATTTTTAATTTATAAATTTAAATTATTAAATTTTTATTTAATAATTTATTATAATTAAATATGACATGCTCTATCCCATCGTCACCGTTATCATTCTCCCTCCTCCCAATTTTATTCTATATTTTATTTTCATCCCCTCACGCGCCGCCATTCTAGATCATACATCCCCCCACGCCCCCCCGCGGCCCAAAAAAAAAACACCCCTTATACTTTATTGCTCTTAAAAAAAACATAATAAAATGTTATTAATTAAAAAATGAATGAAAATCATGGGCGAGTAGTTAAGGGGAATGTAAGAAGGAGAATGGGATAGAGTGTGGAAACCCCACCACAAGCAAAGGACAGCCAAGTGGGAGCCGTTGGATAATAGTTATGATGAGACCACGTCGTTTGTCTGCTCTCTAGACAACCCACATGCCACGTAATTCGGAGACTGCCATAGTTAATTGCCCCCATGCTCTCTAGCACAGCCACCCTATCACCCCTATACGCAGTCAAATTCATCGTTGACTGTACCTTTTTCTCTCTCTTTCTTCGATTCCTGGCCCATTACCCATTTGCCCTCTTCTTCTCCTTCTATAAAACATCCACCTGCTTCATTGCTTCTCCCCCACTCCTCTCCTCGCATGTTCCATCCCAAGTTTCAAGAACACAAAGCAAAACCAAACGACTCTCTGTTTAGATCGTTCAGTTATGGCGCCGAGAGAGAAGACAGCTGCCGTGAAATCCAACGGTCACGGCGGCGTCAAGGAGGTGCATTTTAGGGGAGTCAGGAAGAGACCGTGGGGGAGATACGCGGCGGAGATTAGGGATCCCGGCAAGAAGAGCCGTGTTTGGCTGGGGACTTTTGATACCGCTGAAGAGGCTGCGCGAGCCTACGACGCGGCTGCACGAGAATTCCGTGGGGCCAAGGCTAAGACCAATTTCCCTACCCCTTCCGAGAATGTGAACCAACAACCCAGCCCGGCTCAGAGCAGTACGGTCGAGTCGTCCAGCCGTGACGGTGAGCCGGCTCACATGGTGGATTCCTCGCCGCTGGACCTCAACTTATCCTCCCACGGCAGAGGATCCGTCAGCAGCTCCGTTCGGTTTCCGTTCCAGCAGCATTTTCCGTCGCCGGCCGCGTTATTTTCCGGCTCTCTTCCGGCGGTGAAACAGGCGTTTTACTTCGATGCGGTGCTACGCGCGAGCATGGCGGCGGGCCATACCTTCCAAGGAATCGTGTTCGATCAGGGCCGTTCGGCGGGAAGTGAATATCGCGCCGGTGGAGTCCAGAGCGACTCCGATTCGTCCACGGTGATCGATCTCAACCTCCGTGATGACGAGAGGCCTCCACGAAAGGAGTTGGATCTCGATCTCAACCAACCTCCTCCGAAGGAAATGGCATGAAAGTTTCATCTCCGAGTCGAACCTTAACGTTATAATTTTCCCGGATTATAGAAATTCTCTTTAGTTTATAATAAGAGAAAATAGTAATATCCGAACGGAACACGAAGAAGAGTAGAACAGATCAGGAAGAATCACTATGTTAATACATAGAAGATTGTCTCCAATTTTTGCGACAGATCCTGAAACGTCGAGTTTCAATCTGTTGTTCTGAATTACGAATCTGCTTTGGAGTTTTTTTTTTTCCCATCTTCTTCCAAATTGTTGCTTAATATATATTGAGAACTCAGTTGTAATAATATTATATTTCAGAGAATTTTTTCGTCAGTACAATTAACACATAAACCTTGTTCTTGACAAATTTCTTCTTTTCTGCGCCGGAAAATGGCCATAAAGTGGTCGGAGTTTAAGAATATATGGGCGGCGTTGAGAGTATTAGGGACATTGCACGAGTTATGTGGATGATGACGACGACGTGGATAGGAGCTTACTTGAAAGTGGAGCGTTGTTAAGGCAAAGAATTGAATCGCCGCCAATGCCACGTGGCTATGTTTACTCGTTTTCCTATTGGCACTCGTTCCCCACATCATTGCTTGCGTCATGACTCAGGGAATTGTACCGTTCTCTCTTTCTTCCCAACGATTTCCAATTAATAAAAAAATTGTTATATTATGGGACGCCCTTTGGATGAGTTAAATTACTAAATTAATACAAACATGGATTTATTTTTATACATGAAGGTAACAAACGAAAGATTAATATTAAGTCAAATGGAGGAATAAAGCTAAGCAAGTACATATTGATTCAACGAGAATGACTATTGAACCCACCGTGGTGACAGATATAAATAGTATGCAGACTTTAGGATTAGGATGCGTTGCTTGCCAACCAAATCTGTGATTTCTGTTGAGTCATTTCTAATCATATCCTTGCCACCAAGCTGCCCCATATGTGGTGGTGCGAAAAGTCTCCTCTGTACATTAAATTGTAATTTGAAAATGTTAGTTGCATAAGAAAAAGTTGTTTGGAAGTCATATTGGGAGAATTTATTAGTTGGGTGGGGGATTCGTGCTCATAAACTTCAAATACGTAGATCGGTAGTTGAAGCGCTCAACTCGTGAATCTCCGGCTTCTTTGTGAAAATCTTAACAACGAAAAATGCCATTAATTACTATGTGTTGTTAAAGATTGCATGGAACCAAACAAAATTAAAATATTCAAGACATGAAATTTCCATTACTACGCTTTATGTGTCATATTACAGCACACTATCTCAGGAGGCATTATCCTGAGGTGTACTATATTAATGTCTTTTGTATCAATCTTGTCTATAGGATACCCATTTTTGAAACCGTAAAAGGAAAAGTGCGCAATATGTTAAGAGATCCCAGATGGACTACACGTGTAATAGGGCCCCTCTGATTTTAGTATTTATTTAATTATATATTTATTTTCCATATTGATGCATACGCGTAAAAGGATGGCAAAGGGCAATAGAGGTGGGTCCCACATGGAGGCGGAATGGGAAATGATTCAGTTAGGGGATAAAGCGGCTGCCGCTTCTCATTGTGGGGCCGTCCCCACCGCCCCGCGCCCCTACCCATTCGATTTAAAAAAAATCATATATATATATATATAATATTCTTTCTCATGTATGTAAGTCATGAACATTTTAAATTATTAAAGGGTTTATATTTAATATATACTGTGTGCAATTTTACTCCATCTTTGTCCACTAAATTATTCTCAAGTGACTGCCGAATACTGATTTTGATTGCTACGTACAACTTCATAATCATTTATGAAAGTGCAATATCAGTGGCTCTAAATTATAGTTTGTGTATTTTTTAAGGTTCGATTTCAATACGAAACGTGTACGCGGCTTTATTGTAAAAAAAGATGAATAAGTGGGTGACAATTATTGGGATAAGTTGGGATTGTGTTCTCCACCTACTCTTGCTTCAGAATATTATGAAAATGATCAAATCTAATAACACAAGCATGGAAGAGATTTTTCTTCTTTTTTTTTTTTTTTTCTTTTGCTGGTGTAAGGGATGATACTTATATGCACGAATTGTGTAAGAGAGAATAATCAGAGGAGGAGGTGGTGGGATACAATGACAACATAGATTGGTGAGAGAGTGGAGAGAGAAGAAGAAGAGGTCGGCGATTTTGCGTAGAGAGGCGAAGGGGGTGGGTGGGGCCCATGGTGGGATGGTGTTGTTGACTTGTTGCGATGCGATGCATTCGATTCCACTATTTACAGTATAGGACCGCAGACAGAAAGAGAGTGCGTGAAAAGTGAAAAGCCGGAGGGAATACCTCGTGATTCGCCACGTTTCGCGCCATCAGAGACACAACATACTTTATTAATTTTTGTAAACTCGGAAAACAATTAATTCGGAAAATTGTGGAAAATGAATTCGTGGTCCATGTGGGAATTGGTTAGGTGTGGGCGGCTGCTGTTTTTTTTTTTTTTAATTCACCCCTTAATAATAGACTTTTTATTATCTTTTGTTGCCGCTTGAGGTGACACCTCCTTTTAAGGATTATTTTTCTTTTTTATTTTTTTAATTTATCAAGTTGGCGGCTTCGTCTCTATCCCCTGGTTCGGGGGCGACTCGCCTTTGCAGAGCGTGGTTGGCACCTTACGACTGTGCGAAGAAACGGATGGTCCCGGCCAAAAGCTTGGTGGATGTTAGACGAGGTATGGTTGGCGAATAATAAATTTAGCTACAATTTTAAAGTTTTGACATCGAAAGTTTTTGTAAAGAGATAATAAGCGGCGGTTTTTTACTTTATTTGTAATTCCTATAATGCAATTGGAGCTTATCGACAGAAAAGAATAAATTTCTATAGTTCTTTGTGGCTTCGGTAGCGATCAGATCAATGCGTTATTTCTTTAAGAGAAGTTCCCATCGAAGTTCACTACGAATCTTTGGGTACCTATCATGAGATTTATGGGCAAATTTTTGGTTTTTTATTTATTAATTAGTTTTTAATTTAATATTTTATCAATAAAAATATTATTATATTAAGTTTTAAGTAAATTAAAATTAAAGGATTATATGAACTAATTTTTAAGTAAGTAAATAATTAAATTCAAAATAAATTAATAAGTAAAAGATTGAATTAAAAATTAACTGATAAATAATGAATCAAAATAATATACCATTTGGTCTAAATTTTATTAATTTGAGATATTGAAAAGAAATGTATTAATAACTTAGCCTGTAAAATGTTGTAAAAATTTATATTTTAAAAGATAAAATCTTTAAATTAATTATTAGGCAATCAATTTTCTCTTAATTTAATATTTTAAAATTAAACCTTTTTACTTTAGTCCCTTAAATTTTCTTTTAATAAAAATAAGGTACAATTTCTAATGTACTCATAATTTGGAACGTATCAATGTATCTAATTATAATATAAAAATATAATTGTAATATTATTATCTTTTGGTTAATATTATTACAATTATATCCTACATTATAACTTAATATATTAGTACACTTAAAATTATAAGTATACCAATTTACCTAATTATAATATAAAAATATAATTGTTATATTATTATCTTTTGGTTAATATTATTATAATTATATCTGATATTATAACTTAATACATTAGTACACTCAAAATTATAAGTACACTAAATTTTATACTAAAAAGTAATCATTGAAGTATTTGTGCCTTTGCACTTGATGTACTTAATTTTACTTCTTATACAATAAGTGACATATTCGTGATAGTCAAAACTAGTATAACAAGGCCATATAATAAATTTATAGCTATAGTGGAACATATTTTTGCACAAAAAATAAACTATTTTGATTTGAAAAATGTATTAGATGCTAAATTTATAGAAACTTGGATTAAAAAGATTTAATTTCATAAGATTAAATTAAAAAATATTTTTAAAAGTAAATTATTAATTTCTCTTACAATTTTCTTATATGTTAAATTTTGATTAAAATTGTTAATATTTAACGCTTAATTTTTTTATTTAAATCTCTCTCTCTTTGTTGTTTTATAGCCTAATTAATATATCTAATATATATATATATATATATATAGTAAACTTTATTTAAGGTGGGAACTATATTTGATTAATGAAAAGTTTCTGGATTAAACTTTCAGTTCCTCATATAATATCTTTTCACATTTTTCATATATACATTAGGAATTCTTTAAAATCAAACGAAAATAATAATAGAGTTATTAATTAACAAATTAATTAATTGCATCTTAAATTGAGAATTTTTTGAAATTTGATAATTAAGTAATTAATTAATAAATTAATTAACTACCTCTTAACTTCAAAATTTTTTGAAGTCTGAGAATTTTTTTTGAATGAATGAGAAAATTAATGAATAAATTGATCGTCCCTTAAATAAAAAATTCTTTGAAGTTCGAACATTTTTTAAAGTCAATGAGAATTGTAATGAACGAATTAATTAATTGTATCTTAAATCCCCTTATAAATGACCATAAATATAACTTGATATTGTAAAAAATATTAAAATAATAGAAAATGATATAGGGTTTATTTCACAATTTAAATTGTCCAACATCATACACTGTGTAGATAGTTAAAGATAGAGTCAAATGTGGTTACATGAATTTATGTTATTCCAAAGTTATTTAGATAAGCAACAATAATAGTTACTTTATAAGACAAAGAAAAACCTTTATGGTAGTGCCCTCCCAATGAGTTTATTGTTATCAATTATCTCTCACGAATTTTACAAAACCAATTTTATACACTTTCTCTAATTTATTATACTTTCTTTGTATCACACTACATTACTAAATTTAAGTTTTTACAATCACACATAAACACGGTTAAAATGTGTTGGCATATAACAACACAAACTAATTTTCTTTAAGGTCTGTCCAAGCAAATAAACTAGTTATCTATAATATCTATTATATATATATATATATATATATATATAATAGTCTCTTTTTAATGTGGGAGTAATATTTGATTGATGGGAAGCCTTATTTGATCAAACTCTTAACTCCTAGTACGATGACTTTCAACTTTCTCATATTCAACAAAAAAATTTTAAAGTACGTAAATTATTTGAAATTAGCAAGAAAAATAAATAATTAATTAACTATCTCTTAAATCAATAAATTTTCATAGTTTGAGAATTTTCTATAGTGAATAAGAAAATTAATAAATTAATCAATTATCACATAAATCGAAATTCTTAGAAGTCCAAACATTTTTTGGGGGTCAATAAGAATAATAATGAATTAATTAATCAATTAACTACCTTTTAATTTTATTAATAAGAGACTATAAATATAATTTAGACATGGTCCAAAATTAAAATAAAAGAAAACGATATATAGTTTATTCAACAATTTGAATTGTTCATCGGCATGCATCAATTTTTGTTTTTCCAAAGTTCTTTAAAAGAGCAATAATTGGAACTATTTTGTACCATGAAGAAAATCCTTTTCGTAATGCATTTTCAATAAGCCAATTGTTGTTACTTCTCTCTCACTAATTTCACATGATCAATTTTATAAACTTTTTATAATTTATTATATTTTCTTTATATGACAATACATTACTAAATTCAGTTTTTACTATTAATTACAAATATTATTAATTTAAAATATATTAATATATAGTAAAATAAACTAATTTTGCTCGAATAATTAAACTAGTTGCCATACATTACAACAATCCAAGAAAAGCATTACACATTTTGGCAGCGCAATTTCACACGCACACATGCACACAGACACACAAACCATAAACCTTAAACACACACACACACACATAAATGCACACACGCACACAAACCCTGAACAAATTTTAAGGTGTGTTTAATTGTTCTATATGAAAATAATTTTTAAAATTTAAAAATAAATGAATAACAAATTTTGTTTAATGATATATATTTTTTTTATCAATTATTGTAAAAAAATAAAAGAATAGAAAAATGCTTTTAAGAGTAAATAACAAAAACAATTTTTAGACATTTTTTCCATTAATAACAAAATCGTAATTTTGTAAAAGGAATTTTAGAAGAGTTGTAAGTTAAATTTGGATAAGATTTAGAACCCAACTTATCTCATTGGTAACTGGTTAAGCCATATCACTTATTTTTTTTAAATAACATTTTAAAAGAAAAATAACGTTTTAAAAAAAATAATAGAAAAATTTAAAATAAAAAATAATTTAAATCTAACATGAATTAATGTAATAAAGATTTGTTATAAATAAAATTTATAATAAATAAAACAAAAATAATAGTTAAATATAATATAAGGTTTTGAGTGAACTTAATATATAACCTAACATAATTAAAACGTACACACATACTCTCTCTCTCACACACGTAGTTATATACCAAACACGCAACACATAAACAAATAAACCTACACGCGTGTGTGTATATATATATATATATATATATAGAATATTATATACGTACTTACACATACATGCTCAAGTATATATACACATACTTAACAAGCATATAACATAAATATATATAATGAATATGTAGTATAATTGCAAACACAGATAAACCTAAATGCATATATAATAAATAGCTTACATACACACATGCATGTGTACGTGCATACACATAATGTAACGAATATATAACACAGTATAAACATATTAGATATATATACTAATCTTTAGAAAAATAATATGATTGTAGGCAGGTATATTCTTGTACATATAAGTACAATATAATATTACAACATGACACTATATTATATATATATATATATATATATAACCTAACATAATGTCGTAAAGGCATATGAATAGACGTTTATAACAAGACATTTATTGAACACACATGTCAAATAATTTTTTTTAAATGCTAATGGTATCACAATCAATAAAAGAAATATTTTATATCGTCTAATATAAATTAAAAAATAAAAATTTTAAAAATTTTAAATTATAGGCTATTCTTAATATATGTTCATGCTAATCATTTGAAAAACATTCATGTTCCATCTAAATAACATTTATGTTCCATCTAAATAATAAAGTTGGGATTAGATTTAGAAATACAATTTTATGTTTTATTCTTTGCATGTCCAAAATATAAAATTTTAAATTTTAAATTAATTTTAATTATAATGGAACTAAAATTAGAATTAGAATTTTATATTTTAAATATAATTTTTGGTACTAAACAGAGCTTTATCATTTTCAAAACTTGTGTTTGAAATATTTTTTAAACAATTATTTTAACTTTTAAATGTATTTATAAAAAAAATTATTCAAATAAATTTTTTTATTAATTTTTTAAATATTTCTCAAGAATATTATAAAAATATAAAACTAAAGAATAAAATCAAACAAATCCTTATTTTTTTTACGTACCATGTTTTAAAAGGAGTAAAATATAGAGGTACTGGTCATTGGAATATTTCACAAGTGGGAAAACATGGATACATGAAAGTCCTTTTTTTTCTCTTTGGTGAAGAAAACATGAAACTTTGATGGTTTATTATTAGCATTTTTAGTTTTTTTTAATTGAATATCCTTTTACTGTAATTTTTATATTTCATAGGACACAAATTTTGAAAGTTATCTATTACATTAATTAAATTTCAATGGTTTTAATATAAATTTTGAAAGTTTATTAAATTATTTATAAGATTTCCAAAAAATGCATTATTTTGGTGTTGACTCCAAATTAATTAGACGTTGATTATAAATTCTAAAGAACTAAATTAATGACAACAATATCTTTCAGATACAATAAAGTAGTCTATCAAATTTCTAAAATTAGGTGTAATAAATTCTTAAAAAAGGTAAATTATTCTCTTATTTCTTGATATATTAATATACACCAATCACCCTTAAAATAAAAAGAAGACCAAATAATTTCAAGAATAATATTTAATTTATTTTTGTAAAAAAAAACCTTTCAAAGATATATTTCTCAAGCCTTTTTCAACGTTATTTATTTTGTATTGATAATCTTATATTTAATTTACTTTAAAATTTAGAAAATTAGTTTTATTATTGATTAAATGTATAATTAATACTTTTTATCTAATATAAGTAATACATATAATAGTGTTTTGCTCAAAATATATATAATTATATCTTATATTTATTGTATGATAAGTCAGTGCAGCAAATATGAGGGAAATATAATATTGAGAATGAAAAAGGTTTGTGCAATTAAAACTCTAGAAAAAGGTGTGAGCACATATTAAATTTTTTTCATGATAAATATTAATCATAAAGCATCAAAGATAATCATTTTTTTGAAAAAAGAAAAATATTTATGCCCACGAGCCTATGACTGCATGTGAAGAAAACGAAAGCTCCTGTATTTTTCGTATCCGTATTTCGTAGTCGAAACGTCAGCTGGGAGCACAGCCTCCCACGAACTGCGATACAGAGTGTAAATTTGGACCTGTCCTGCGTTGTTTGCGATTGCAGGAAAGGAAGTTTGGGTATGAGAGGGAGAGTAGATGGGGAGGGTTTTTCAAATTGACTTGGAAGGCAGGGCTTACAGATGCAGATTCTGCGATAGCCCTCTTGCCCTCGCCGAGGACGTTCTCTCTCGGGTACTTTCCTTTCCCCTCACCGTTCGAACTAGCCCTTTTTATATTTTAGTTGAATCAATTGCGGCTATATCACCCTTCGGATATAATCGATTGTTTTGGTGAAAGTTTGTTTTTTTGTTCCTTATTCGATAATCAATCAAGACCCGCAGGGACAAATTGATCAAATTTGTGGGAATCAATTGCTCCAAGTATATTGTTATTTATATATTTGATCGGCACCAAAGTGGGTAGTTGTAGAATTGGGGCCTAACTACGCTCTCAGAATCTGAAGACTTATAATTTAATTGTTCAGTCTGTGTTTCTTTGTCACTCTCTGGCAAATTAGGGCTTGTACGAATTAGCTTATTTTTCTTATTTTCAAGAGAACGGTGGCATAAGATTTGATGGGTTCGAGCATCTAGGTGAGACCAGCATGTAATACATGGTGAGGTTGTATGTAATTTTACGTTGGCTAAGTGATACTTAAGTTGATGCTAAAATAAAATGGAGATAAACGCTTACTTCACGAGCCACGATAAACTGATCTATTTTGGAATGGAATAACAGCTAGTTGTTCAATAAAAATTTGGTGAGAGAGAGTGACTGAACAAGTGGAGTTAACTTTAATCTGCAAGGAATCATATGTAGAGCTAACTTGTAGTTGGAAAGCATTGAACGACGGGCTTTTTTGACAGATAAACTCATCCTTCCTTTTTAGGGTTGAATTAAGGGGAACGGAGGTTGTGACCTTGCCACCATGTCACAGAATTTCTTAAAATTGGAATAACTTTGATTAGAGAACAGAGAAGTTGGCTTTTGGACATGAGACTCGACAAAATGCTTTAATGAGTGGGGTAGACCCTGTTTCAGTCCACAAATTCTGCTGATGTGAGGGAGTCGATGGATCTGAAAACCAATTATTGACATGTTTCTTCATTTTCTTTTCCTTTACATTTCGTGGGAAAGCAAAAAAAGAAAAAAGAAAAAAAGATATACAGAATAAAGGGAGCTCTTTGTCTGTCAAGACCTCAATCATGCCTTTCTTCATTAACTGAGTTGCTAATCACTAGATTAAAAGGAAGATGCAGAAGAAGGGCTGACTGAGAAAATTAGCGTGCCTCTTAAAAAGGCCTTCAATTTTTAAGAGCCCATGGTGGTTAGAGTGTTTTTCCGGTTCTTACTGGGCAAACTCATTAGGATGACTTAAGGCAAGCCTGTGTCATTATATACATATATATATCTCAAACCAAAAGCAAATTTGTATGATTAAAACATAAGACTGCTGTTAAGTCACTTCTAGTTTCTTGCTGGTTGATGTTCTTACACCTTCACCATCACTCTTACATTGTTGACCTAGGAATTTCCTGTTTTCTTGCCTCTTATTTTCATGGGTATTGTACAGTGTAGCTGTATTTGGGCTTCCCCTCACCTTGTCTTTGGAGCCACTCTGTGAGATTCATAGTTTTCAAAAAAGCTACGAGTTTTTGCAGAAGCATACAGCATCTGGAACTGTGTGGTATTCTCTAGTTGATGAGTCTGTGGAAGATATTTTATTTGTGGGTGTGAGGATAGAATAAATTGCTTTATATTTTAATTTTAAAATTAGGATGTTATTTTTTGTACAACTCTCTGAACATGGATGTTCCTGCTCTTGTTGAATTTTGTGTTATATAATATTTTTAAAACTAAGCGTAGTGTGTATTGTCTAATTTGATTCAAGCATCTAGCCAGTTGCATTTAAAACTCTCATGCATTCTTATGCATAATCGTGATCACACATCTTGAAGACAATGCACCTAATGTCCCTGGGACTTAGGGAAGAGCTGGCTGGGTAATTTTATTATCACCTGGTCCTGGATTTGGGTTTATTTTGCTTTGGTCCGACCAGGTTTTAAGGTTGTATAGAATTTCCAAGCCCTTGTCTAGCTTCTGAGTGCACTTTGCTGATTGGATTTTGTTCTTTTTGCTAATATGCTATTTGCAGTTGCAAGACTTGATATATAGATTAACTATGTGTATGTTTTGGACATTTTAGGCGTTAGCATTATTACAGTGGAGGGATGCATAGCACTGAAACTTAGTGCTTCTAAGGCTTTGAGCTGATAGTTTGAAATATAAAGAGTAGGCTCTATATTTTGATAAAAGAAGAATGGGCATTATTAGCTCCATATCTGAGATTGCTGTTTTGTCTTTGGAGACAAAATTGAGTTGTTTTATATCTTGATACTTTATGTATATCAGTCTGACACTCTCTGTGTAATGCTTGAAATAAAATTTTACTGCTGGATTGAGGTGTTAATAGCTGGTGTTTTTTTCACATCCTTGTTATGAATTACATATATGCTTGCTGTCGTTCATGATAATATAGAACAAGTTAAAGAGTTTAACTCATTGAGCCTGCTCAAATTTGGTCAGTCTTATATTATTATTTGAAATTTGTATTTGTTCAAATGGTGAAAAGTGTCTAACTCATTTTGTGATGCATACGAGTCTTTCATATGTCCTAGCAATTTAACTTCAGTTTTTGCCCCTGTGATGCAATCAGTCCTTCAACTGCCGTCAAGGGAGGGCATACCTATTCAGCAATGTGTAAGTTATTTGCAACTTTTGCTTCTTCTTTTTCATCCCTTACTTGTTTAATATTTTACTTTATATAGATACACTCTTATTACTATATATCTTTTTGCAATGGACTCAGTTGAAAGTCCAACCTTGACCTCTTCCCACTCCAAAGCATCTGTTCCTCTACCAATATGGGAAAATATATTGAAAAATTATGATTTAGTCATTCTCATATTTTAATAATTGACCTTTATCACAGGGAGGTTAACAGCATTCTCAGAATAATGACGTTGGTTATTTGTCCAACTTACTCTTAGTCGTAGTGTCAATCTTACACAATGATGACCAAAACCTTCTTGTGTCCCAGCAATATGGATGTATAGAAGTTCAAAGGAACCCTCGGCTATATACTATCTCAGAGAGGGCAAAGCAGAGGAGTGAAGAGGGAAGAGATGATCGCAAGGAATTTAAACTCGTGCTATTTTTTGGTCAATCAAAAAATAAAGGAGTTTTGGTACTACTCATTTCTGGTTTTGCTGAAAAGGAGAGTTCCATTGTTCTTTCGTGACCACAATTGTCACACTTGACACCTAGAGAACAAATACGACGTGTTGCCCTCCAGGAGATATGTTAGCATTTTGGTATCAGGTCTGACAATAATGGTTTGGTTTATGTGAGACTACTTGTTTTACATTTGAAAAGGCATTACAACTGCTGGGGCTTTAGTTTGAACTTCCTAGTGGCCCAGCAATGTGGAAATAGAATAGCTCTATCATTTGTGATCAACAATAAATCTGAATGTTTTCCTAATGGTTTGCTTAGCCTGTAAGTTAAGCAATGTGAATTAGCTGTCTCTTCTCCCTTATATGTTCTCAATCTCAGATAAAGGTTTGTCTTGATCCTAGAAAATGCTGCCAAGAGCCATACTAGTTTTACTTTCTCTGACCATTTAACTGCTTCATCAACATCTTCCTTGATAGATGATTTCACTTTTTTTTATTTTTACTTTTGGGTTCATTGATTTCTGGTGTCTAATAGGGTGAATGTATCGCTTGGGCCTCAAGAGGAGAGACCGATGCTGTCTGGCTTGCATACTGTTGAAGACATATTTTGTTGCTGTTGTGGACAAATTCTTGGATGGAAATATGTAAGCTTTACCATATTCTTCAAGTTTCTTTGGTTATGTTAAAGTATATGCATTGTGCAAGCATTTCAGTCAATGGAATTTTAGACTGATTAATGAATTTCATAACAATTTAATCAGTCTGACATTTCTTCAGCAGTTTTATGAATGAGTTTGATAAGTATGATACATTCTATCCTTGAAGTAACAATTCTTAAGGCCTGGAACGTTTGTTTTGATAATAGTTTGAAAATGAAGTAATGTATCCTATGCACAGGAACCTGAATTTATTCTCTTCTAAGTTGCAACTATAGTGCTCATTTCCCACCATTGCCCTCGCCATTGGTTCTCTCATGTTTAGCTAAAATTTGGCCATAATTGTTTCTCATGTTTAAATGTGAAGGAAAAGTGCTTCGTTTATCGATTCTCACTTCTAGATTTATCATAGGTTCATTGATGTTCTTATTGGGAATTGTTATATATAATACACTTACTCTTTCTAATAATTTGACACTTTTAAGTGTTTTTGCTCAAAATACCCATATAATTTAATTTTTCGAATTAATTTTTAAAAATCTAGACCAAACACAAATTTTAACTGTTTGAGTACATGGACAACAACGGAACTTCAACTGAGAGTACTATTTTATTCCTTTGTCTCTGTATGTGACTTGATTTTATTTATTTTAGCATCATGTGAATTTTCTGTTGCATACTTAGATGTGCTCTTCTACATTCTGTACTTGAGTAGCTCTCCATATCTGATTCTGATCTACCATTAAAAAATGTTTAAGCAGCATTGAGGGTGCCCAACATGGTTTTTGTGTTTTTTTTTTTGGCATATCATATGAGGAGATTGCTTTCTGTTGCACCCGGAGATGATTAAAAAGGCAGATGTATTTTCCATAATACTGCACGTCTGTCTTGTGCTCTGTAAATATTACCAAAAATATTTTGGAGTATTTAAGAGCTTTAGGTGAGTGACGGCTTGTAGATTTATTCGGAGGGTTGTGTATGGAAGCACATCCCTCAACAGTATTGACATCCAGCTATTTGGTTGAGTTTTCCCGTGGCCTGTCTTTTTTTTCTTTTTTCTTTTTAATGTTTTTTATCATTATTGATTCAATCAATAATAACTTTTCATGATAGAGCATTTTGTAGCAACATTGACTTTGAGTTTCTTCAGGTCGTGGCACATGACAAAAATCAAAGATATAAGGAAGGGAAGTTTGTGCTTGAGAGGTATAGTTTAAAGCCCTCATAATTCTGGCTTTAATAATTTCACGCAGAGCTAAACGTGTAGTAACAAATTATCTGTTTATATATCTAACAGATGGAGGATAGCTGATGATGTTGCGGAGGAGTTCAATTTGGATGCCCGTCCTGGTTCAAGCGATGCAGAAAACCCATAGCAAGTTGCTGATGTTTCATGAATTCAACTATTGTTGTTAGCAAATATACAGCTAGTATATATCATGAGAGTTTCAGGAAGAAACTAGAAACTATCTCAACTGGGGCAAGTAACTTTAGTAAACCTAGCTCATCTACAGCTGTTATAAATCCTAGTGTAGGGCTCCAAAGTTTGCTATATCTTTTTTGGGGTGCAAATAGGGGTCATCTCCTACAGAAACCCCCTGAGGTGCCTGCAGATTGGAAGCGTGTCACTTTGAATGATGTCTGATTTGCATGAAGAACTGGAATTTTATTGCAAGAAGGTTATATATATAATTTTCTATATTAAGATAATATTGGTTGCCGTTATTAAGTATGGTCTATTCAGAGCACAAGCCAAATTGTTCTGACTCTGCTCTGTTGGCTAGAAACTGTTACAAAGCGCCTTCACTTTCTCCAGTACTCTCGCCTTCCCCAGACTAAATAAAAGTGAAATATACACGTTATGACATTTGCTATTTTTCGTTCTCCATTAATCTTGATTCAAACTATTATAGTATAGTCATGTGCATGCAATTCCATTTGGTATATTTCCGGCAGTCAAAAGGAGTAATCATTGAAGTTCCTTTTGCAGCTTTTAGGTAATCTTATTTGCTGACTAGTTCAAAGTACAAACCCATGCGTGGTTTAAATTCCACTATGAAAGGCTTTTATGCAACGAGAAGAAAAATAAAAAAAGAGAGGGATATCGTGAAGCAGGGGTTTTGATCATTCAGTATTTGACCCTGAAATTAAAAGCCAATTGATAATTCATACAGGACCTTAGGGGCATGTCTTTTCAGCTACATGCCTGTGACCAATGAGACAAATAACTATGCCACGACCCACCAGGGAGAACTTTTGAATTCAAGCAACAAATCAATGGCTCCCACTTCGGGTTTTTGTTTGTACTTGCAGAGTAAAATAATAACAATTATGGAATGTCACTACCATATTCAACATGTTTGTCCCTACTGTCTGTAAGAGCCGTCCAATAATATTATTCAATCCATACTAATTACGTGGGAGCTTGGCCATAAATAAGATAGGATGGATATGCGTATCCAGGTCTGAACTTGTGGGATCCACCCTCAAACAGAGCAAATTGCGACATGGGAGAAAGAATAAAACAAAAGAATGTTAATAATAATGAATAAAGTAGTGTAAATGGTACGTGAAAGATTTGCGTATATTGTTACATTCAGAGGGCTAAGAAAGTTGAAAAGAAAGAGAGAGGAAGGAATCGAGTGTGTGAGGATACGTTGATTCAAAATTTCCAGAAAATGGGTATGGGCTGGGTCCACAGGGGCTGCTTTCATCATAATATTAATACTATTTTTGGACTTTCACGGCCCGGCAGCCCAGCCGCAGCCGCAGCCGGCACGGGGCTCTCCTAACATGTGATTCTTCATTTTATAATAAATAATTATTACTCTTTTAGAAAAGTATAAATAAAGGTGGCTTTTTCAAGCAATTTAGAAAGTCACTTCGCCCATTGTTTTATCTTTGAAAACAACTTTTGACTTTTTTTTCACCAGGAGGTAAGGTTGCCGTGATTTGTAAGTGTTTGTTGTTATATTCTTCCTAATAAAAATATGGTAGAATGTACAAATGATACATGAAAATGTGAAAGGAAATTTTTTTATATTATAATACTATATGATTGAATTTTTTAAAACCATTTATTTATATGTCATATTTTGGTTCGAAAAAATTACAGTTACTTTAATTTTTTTTATAAAATTAAGTTAAAGTACTCTTGATATTTTTTATATTTTAAAAATTACACTCAAATCTCATATTTTTTTGGATAAAATTAATTTTTTACACAATAAGCATTTTTTATAATTTTTAAAAATATTTTATTTAAAAATAAAATTATAGTATCATATTGAAGTTTAACATCCCCTTTTTAGACAAGATAAATTAGAAGAAATTTTTTATTATATATGTATATATTAAAATATCAAAAAAAATCTATGAAAATTTTAAATTAAAAATAAGTGTAATTTAATTTAATTTAAAAATTAATATAATTTACTCAAATATTTAACAACAAATACTTAAAATTATGTACGTCTTGTCTTTTTCAATGTGGAAAATGATGGTAGGCGATGATGACAATGTAGGAGCATGTGTAGCATGTATATGCGTGAGAATAACAATGACAAGAAGAGTGGCCAAATGAAATGAACTGAACGGCGTAGTTAGAACTTAGAAGGCTGTGAACTGTGAAGAAGGCAAACGATTATTTAAATTAGTCGAACATTTTTATATACTTCTTTTCGTCTGTTGATAAAAATATAAAAAAGTGAATAAATTTTATTGAAAAAATAATTAGATAACATGATATTATTAAAAAAATATCTATATATTAATATTGCTAAGTTTGTCCTTCTAGTATTCTTTTCTCTCATGGTTTTGTAATATTTGAAAAAAAGAAAAAGATATTAAAAATTATTTAACTAACAAGTCTTAATATAAAATCTATTTGAGTAGTAAATTCACTGGCTTCTATCTCTTTTTAATGTAATATGAATTTATTAAAAAAATGAGACCCATAATTATAATATTTCTTATTTAAAATGTAAAAGCAATATTATCTTGGTTCTAATTTGTCATTAAATTATTATTATTTTTACTTAAAATAATATTTTATTAATTAAAAATTATTAAAATTTAAAATAAATGAATTGAATTTAATTAGAATAATTATATTTAATAAAAATTTTAAAAATTGAAAAAAAATAATTATCATTTAATAAAACTTATTTTAGCTAATAAAAAAATAAATCGGAAATTAAAATATTACTTTTTTCCTAAAAAACGTAATAAGAGACACGTACCTCAGTTTAATTTGGGAAAAGAAATAAATAGGTATTGGTGCGCCGGCGCAGTCACTGATAATGATGTAGGAAAAGCATACGACACGACCATGAGAGCCCCCCTTCCCTCCCTCCCTCCTATTCCTATTTCTATGCTTCATTGCTTTTTCTTTTTCTTTATTTTCTGCTTTAAACATAAAACCGCGAGGTGTGATGTGAGGTCACCCCTACAGATTCGTGAGGCCCAAGGGCCATCTCCCACTGTCCCGCCACGTGGATCCCATGTTTCATTGTTTTACGTGAATTTTCAGACCCCAAGGGTTTCGGTCAAATCAGTCATCACGACACAAACAAGAGCATAGTGATCCACAGATAGAAATAAATAATAAAAATAAAAAGAAGAAAAAGGTTTGCGTGTGAAGGTGGTGATTTGCAGTTATACTATACTCCACTCTACACTTTTCTGACAATTAGGTTACATGGTTCTTTCACTTTTTCTAAATTTTTAATATTATTCTCTCACGAAAAACTTATTCCCAAATTTATATAATTAGATTTAATTTTGAGGGAAAGTGAGATTGAGAACCAAGTGACTATCTACTGTCAAGTATCTAAAGACTACCCTATGAAATTCAGTATGTTGCCACTGTTGTGTTGTGTTGTGTCATTGCTTTCATCAGCCACATGCACGACAATTAGCTGGACTCACTCAATAACATGCTTGTGCATGCACTTGTTGCTAAACTGATTCAGTATGCCAAAATGAGCTTCATAATTAATTACCCACTTTTGCCCCTCTCACTCTTTCAGACACTAGTAACTATAAGATTCAAGAAAAATACAGTAAAATCCATGTTTACGATGAAAGTTTTATGAGTGACGTAGTCATTTTCCCGGATTCACATGTATGTGGATATTTATTTTAATCCTCAAAAACATTTAATGCTCTACAGCAATAGCTACTTCAACCACTCCTGACATCATCACATCCATTTGGCTGTCAAATCCCAACTGTGACCATCTACTATATTCAACCTGAGTGTACAAAAATTTCTTTCCAGATTGACTTCTCGTCTGGTTTCTGTCAAAACTTAGACGTGCCATTTTTCTTGAAGGATGAACGTACGTACTAGCTAGCTACCTTCTTGGATCATTTTGAGCAAAGAACAAAGCACATGGCGAAACATCAATGTAGGCACGCTTTAGAGATAGAGAAAACTCGAGAGTTTTGAGAGTTTTTATGTTTTTGTAGGAATAACTATTATCTGAGTGGAGTTGTGAAGGAATATTATACCGAATATATATATCCATTGTGGGAGAAAAAAAAAATTATTACACATTGCTTTGATGGACAGAAACGAAGTGAAGTTAACCTAGAAATGCGACCAAGTGAGTTTATTTTTAAGAATCCGAACATGCATCGGTTTATGTCGGGCGAACTGAAAACACGCATTGAAGGAAGGTGTTGCAGAAGAGGAAAAGCCGCTTTCTTTATAAAGCCTGCACTTAAACAAAGAATATTAGGATTCCTCTTTGGTCTATTCCCATTTAACCCAATTATTAATTTAATTATTAGCCATCGTTCCCAAATAAAACCAGCTTATCCACACCAAAACGTATGATACAAGGTTTCAATGGATATACTCGCTGCACCCAACCCCACGCAACACCATCGTCGTTCCACTTGGAGAAAACGAAACGCGCGCTGAACCGCGAGTGGGTCTTATCCTGGTCGGCTTTATCTATAAACTGCTAAAATTATCAGAACCAGAATCCTGCAGTCTATCAATCTGACTCTGAAAGGAATGCCATCATGCCGACACCCACACGCCCGCTTCCCACCCGAATTCTACTCCGGCTCTCAGTTGCGCGTGCAATGTACTTGCAGCAGCGCAACCGGTCGACGGTCGTCTACCGCACTTCCCAGCGTTCTACCAGTACTAGTGATAGTAACCGCGAAGTAGTTTAAGAGATGGAAGATAAAAATTTTTCGCGTAATAAATATGGAGATTGAAAATATATATACATATGATATTGTTAGATACTCCCTCTCGGATAACAATAAAGGCTAAAACAACAGAAACATCATGGAGGTAAAATACAATAAAAGAAGAAAGAGTACAGTTGGGTAGGAGGGAGTGCAAAAGGACACCATCTAATTGCCTAGGATACAAAATGCTCATTCATAGCCACAAGGGAGGAGGCTCGTTCAGGTCAATCGGCAGGCCTCGCCGAACAAGTCCAAGAAACGACGCCGTTGGAGAGCTCTCCGGCACCTGATGATGACCGCCGCCTACGGGGACAGAGCCATCACGCCGGTTGTGAACCATAGCAATGGACGCGGCAGGAGGAGGAGGATCAAAGCTCATGTCCTTGAGAACACCCGCGTGGAGGAGCTCATTGAGCACAAGGCGACCGGAGGGAATGGGAGACCAGCGATGATCGGAGTTCGGGACGTTGAGGTCAAGGCAGAGACCTCCAGCGGCCACCGGGGCCGGAGGAAAGTTGGTTTTGGCTTTGGGTCCACGCAGGGAACGAGCGGCACCGTCGTAGGCAAGTGCCGCCTCTTCAGGAGTGTCAAATGTACCCAACCAAACTCGCGTTTTCTTCCACGGATCGCGAATCTCCGCGGCATATCGACCCCATGGTCGCTTTCTCACCCCTCTGTAGTGACCCTCACGCGACGTGGAAGAAGGAGGCGAAGATGAAGAAGCCATGAACGAAGCTTAGTTGGTATATCTCTCTCTCTCACACACACACACACACACACACACAGCGAAGAGGCCTCCACAAAAAGCAGCAAGTAGCAGGGGAAAGAGCGAGAGAGGAGGTGGGCGAAACAGAGAGAGGGACCCACGCAGCCTCCCGTAATCGTCGGCTGGACGGCACACCACTATGCTTTATTTGCTTTCTCTCTCTCCCTTGTTTCATTCGTGTATGTATGTATATATATATACACAAAAGAAAAAACCAAGAAAATGAGGATAAAAATGCAAGTTTTGTGGAGAGCCGTGTGATGGCGATGTGTGTTAATGGGAAGGGTTGTGATTGAAAGGACGAGAGCACACGCGGAACAAGAAGAGCGTGGAAGAGGGAGGTGGGACCCAGAAGGAGAAAAAAGCCGCCGCCTGATTGGATTCGGACGTGTGCGCAGCGAAGACGATATGATAGGATCATGTGAATGACGTCAGCCCTACAGAAAAATGTACGCGCCTGACATTTTCATTCATTTTCCTTTTCTTCATTATTATATTTGTTTTCCTAAAATCAAATAACTATATATTTTCTAAATCACTTAATTAATTCACTTATATAAAATTAAATTTATCTTTTATTGAAAATTTAACACAAAATATTTTTAAAAGTTAAATTTTTTCATATTATTAAAAAAAAAAATGGAGGTGTTGGTGGTGTCTGAGTTGGAGGAAACAGAAGGAGTTGGGCCCAAGACAGAGAGATGAGATGGGACTGAAATGGGGGAGGGGGGTGTGTCTGGTTGGCGTGTTTGACTCGCTTCCCTGTCTAGTTTCTGACACTACTAAATCACTTTCTTTTTGTGTTTTCATTAAAAAAAATAATCAAAAAAATTAAAAATAAAAAGTTGTGTGTGTGTGTGTGTGTGTGATGTGAGTGGGTGAAAGAGGGAGGGAGTCTCAGAATGACTGCACGTACCTGACACTCCATAAACATACAAAAACAGGGGGTGTAATAATGGTCACGTGAATGCTATTATTCATTTTCTTTTATTATTATTATTATTTATTTTCACTATGCGTTGCTTAATTCTGGGGTTGTGTGGGGTGGTTTGGTTTCAGAGGGACCATCTTCGTTGATTCTCTGCACACAGACACGTGTGTTGAATTTTGTGTGGTTTTTCAAATTTACTTTTTGCTTTCACTTTTTGTAAGGCATTTTGATAGGACGGAACCCTTCTTTTGTTCCCCTTTTGTTGGCTCTCGTGTTGGATTGAGTCTTCCCTTGTTCACGGTTTGTGTTGGCATGTTACCCCCTCGTTCCCAACCTTCATTTTTCACATATATTTTCTTTTTTTTTATATACATATAATGAAATAACCATGAATTATGTTGATTTCCTATGAATATTTTTTATATCTCTCACTTAAAAATTATCATTGAACTTTCTTAACACTATATATATATGATTAATAAAAATTTTATTTATGAGAGATTTAATATTCACATGTGAGGAGATTAAATTAAAAAAATAATTTTATAAGAGACTAAATTATTTTATTTGTGAGGATTAAATGAAATAAAAAATTTTATGAAAGGCTAACTTGAAAAATACATATATGTGAGGAATTAAAATACATATTTATTTATCAATTAAATTGCACAAAATGTTTTTTTAAGAAAAATATAATTTTGGTATTAAATTAATCCTATAAAAATAAAAAAAATGAATTGAGTTAGTTCTAAAAGAGGATCAAATTGATCCTTGAAAGATTTTAATTTTGAAAGACTATTTTGATATATTCTATTTTTTGATGACCAAATTAATTTTATAGTGGGGACCAAAATTACATTTTTTCCATTTTCTTTCCAAGACATAAAAGCATTCTTGTCTTCTCTCATTCCTCAGCATATTGTTTGTTATTTTTGTGTGAAACTGGCATCTTGTTATTTAAATGTCAAGCTAAAGTAGTGTATAAATTTGGTATCAAGCTCCAAAGTAAGTCTATAATTTCATATTATAATACTAAAACCAGCCAAGTCATTATATTTAGAAGAAATATATTTAGTACAGCAAAAGTTAACTTTATTGGGATATATATAAATAGCAAATAATTTTTTACAATATATATTATTTGTCCCTATGGATAAATGAATACGGACTTGAATGCTAACATTGTTGCGTATACATCTGAGAATGCATAATTGAACATATTATTGGTTGCTAGGTTCCTGTGTTTAGGGAAATTGGAGGAATTTTGAGAAAGAACGTCACTCACCCAGGTGAAAATTTTAGCAAATAGCTCATGGGGACAGTGAATGGCTTTTGATAGAAAGCATGCATGGTTTTTTGATATCTAACTTATGAGGAATTTTGCAATTAGTCCTTTATAGAATTTCTATTTTAATTTAGACATTTGCAGATAAAATATTTTTTAATTTGACCCCTCTAGACATTTCTTAATTTAATTAATCATGAATAAAATTTTTATCTATAAACCCTTAGAAACTGTTCATTTCAAAAATATGGTAAATGTTAGTAAAAATTTTTTTTTTAATGAAAGAATCAAAATGAAAAATATCCTAAAGGATTAAATTGATAAAAAAAAATGTATAAGAGACGTAATTAAAAATATATTATGTGTGGAGATTAAATAAATTGTTTTTACAAAAGACTAAATTAAAGAATGTTTCAAACGTGAAGGACGAGAATTTTTCTTCATTCATTTGATAGGAATTCTATGAAATCATCACTTGTAGGTCTCTGTTGGGCCAAAGCGGAGAGGGCTGGACTCAGAAAGTAGCACCAATCTCTCTTTTTCATTTCCTCTGGACTTGAGCAGATGGGCAATGATTGCTAGGTTTTTACCATTATAAAATTAGCTCGAAATGATTAACCCAATTTATAGCGACATCATCATGGTTTTGCTTATCCAGGGTTCAAAGCAAGGCATGCATTAAAGGTTTGTTCAATTTCAGTTCTTGACATGTGTCTTTGTTTCAATGCATTTAAGCTGATTGCAGACGAATGGTATAACTATCTAATCAATCGATATTTACCACATCTTATTCAGATATTTTGAACTCTAAAACATACCTTTTCATCTAATTTACAAGAGTCAACTGGCCAGTTCATATCATTAATTATCACTTAAGCTCCTATTTATGTCACCTATAAATTAGCCTATTGAATAATGTGACTTTGCTTAGAGAAAGAGCCAGAAGAAGTTGTTTAAAAATCACTTGAAAATTTTTAATTTTAGAAATCACATTCAAAGAGAGAATTTTTAGACTAAATTATTAATCCATTAAAAAAAATGTGCTAGGCTAAGCTAAAAAAAAATTGTTAACGAAGCTGCAAAAATCAAACTACCTGACTTACGTTAAAGTACATTTCAGATCTCGTTAAGGTATGGAACATAGCAGTTCTATAAGCAATTGATCAGTAAAATGTTACATCATCCTGCTCCACCAGGTCCCAAAGAAAGAGAAAAAGGAAAAAAAGACCATTCCTCTACTAACGTTTAAACGTACATGAAACAAGTAATGTACAAGACTTTCCATTTACAAAGCTAGTAAAAGTGATTCAATCTTTAGAAGAAACATAGAATGGACGACAGGTGCACCAAAGATCAGATTATCTGCCACTCAAGCCATCAAAGTAGGAGGGATATTGGTCAGAGTGATATAACAATTTGAGGTATAAACAGAATTATAGGACTTGATGAGATGTAGGAAAGATGGGATGCTATGACGAAAGCAGGATAGGCCCAGTCTCAGCAGCGTTGCGAACATTGCCATAACTATTATGTCTGCTCATCTGGACGTCACGGGATGAGTTGGTCCTTGCTTTTGCATATGGAGCAGCCCTTGCTGCAAGAGAAAATCATAGACACAATAAAATTTCATTCTAAGATAATCTTAATATTTTCAATACTTCTCAAGATGAATTTTGTAAGTTAAACTGCTATCCAACTTCCCGAGCTTGGAGTACAAATTTTCACATTAATAGTAGGATTGAAATTCAAGTTTCTCTAGTTAAGATTCCAGGGAAATCAATACTATTACTTGGTGTTCGATTTAGCTAGTTGAGGAAATTCTTTGGTTTATAGCCTGTGAAACGCTAACCCCAATGCCATGATGAATATATTTTTTGTTAAGGTTAGATACCATGGAATTATTACTACAAAACATCCATTTGAAGTCAAACATGATATCAGAAAATTGTTAGAAGCTCTTAAATCACATTAGAATGGAACCTAAATGGATAATGTTTTGATAGTTGAACTCACAAAAAGTGAACATTTTTACCTGCAATTTGCTGAGCTCGGAGGATATTTTGCCGTCTTTTCCACCAGCACACTGAACAGGTCGCAAGAAGTAGAAATACAAAAGAAGCTCCTAGTCCAATGCCAACTATGGCACCAACCGAAAGGTGAGATCCGCATGTAGGTAATCCAGGTATACCACATAGACCAGCATTATCAGTAAAACTGCAGCCAGGAAAGAAAAGAAAAAGCAATTGGAATAAAAAACGTGACCAAATTGTATCTCCTTTCACTGCGTTTATGTAACGTTTAGTCCAAAGTTTTTAAACAAGGTTAAGGACATACTTGAAGGAAGCTCTGTGCAGAAGTCTTCCTCCTAGAGTTGCAGGGACTCTTCCAGACAGGAAGTTACCATTAAGATTCCTGCATGAAGCTATCTTAATACAAACTCAATTATTTTTTTCCTTAACAAAACTTAGGATTTATTTAAACATTAGAAAATCTTACAGCCTCTGTAACGATGTCAACTGTCCAAGGCTTTCTGGAATTGATCCATTGAAAAAGTTGTACGAGAGGTCCCTGCGTGAGTTCATCAAATCCAGAAATACCATCAACATGGCAACAAAAGCAATGGTAAACAATTCATGGAATGAGCAGTTGCACCTTTCAGTAATCAAACAGTGTAGGATACTTTCAACTGGTTCTCATAAAAGCATGAAGAAACTAAATTTTCTATCATCACTGAAATTTTGAAACATAAATTCAACATTTTTAAATCTTACACCAGGATCTACTTAGAATCTTTGCAAATGAAGGGATGTCAACCTCCAGCATTAAGCTTTTACAAGTTCATTTAGATAACTGTTTCTTTCTTTCTTCCATTTTTTATGTAATGTTAAACCCTTAATTAGCTCTTAAAAATCAGAGCCGTGTTTACAACGTGGATAATTCACAATACTAGGAGAAAAATTCACACTCCTGATAATAGTACTTACTGTCACAAATAAACACAGTACACACAATGTATTTCCTTCTTCTCTTTTTTTTTTTTGGGAGGTCTTCCTTACAACAGTTTTGGAAGGCCATATCTGCTCTAATGCAAGTATTCAATTACCAAGAGTTAGGAGTGTAGAATGTATCTTTCAGGCAACTGTATAAACAAGTTCATGTCTCGTGCTTGGCATATCTTGTCCCTTAGGCCCCATTTAGTACACAGGAGTGGATGTTGGTGAAAAGGGAAAGGGAATAAGATGGAATAGAAAAGGAAATTTTTTATGCTAAAACCTCATTGGTATGTGGGGAATGGAAAAGGAAAAGGAATTGTAAAATTTGTTTGATATGATGAAGTGGTAATGAAAGTGGGGTAAAAAGACTGAAATGCCCCTTATTAACAATTTTATGTCCCTTTTTGTCCTTGTTGCTCGCTTGAACCAGTGCTGAGGAGAATGCACGAGAGTTCAGTTCCTTCTACAACCACCTCCTCACACATAATGCAGATTGAGGTTGCAAAGGGCAGTGAAGGAGGTGCTGGAGACTTGCATGGTGTAGAGGCTGTAGGAGCAGATGAGAGGGCCGTTCTGGTTCGAAGGCAAAGCTCTGGTGAGGGCCTTGAAGGAGAAGTAGTTGTCAACGCCAGAGAGATAGTCAAAGTTGAGATTATCACTGGCAGTGGAGGAATCAATTTCACTGCTCTGGTGTGCCATGTGATTCCCAATATTACCCAATCATTCATATGTCTTTTGGGTTATTAGAGAAATGCCATTTGTAGAAGGCAAGGCAAAAAGTAGAAGAAGAAGCAAGATATAGAATGAGAAAGAGAACGTGGAAGATGATGGTTGGGAGCAGAAATGATGGAACATAAATAAAAAGACGGGCAAATGGGTAAACTTCTTCATCTTTCCCTGGAAACCTGTGATGGAATCTGCTCTCCCACTGCTACTGGGAGACAGCATTCTAGTGGAAGGAGGAAGGCAGCGTACCAAACGCTCTTAGCAGCCTCTCCCTTATGAACCTTTCCCTGCTACCAAACACTGCCTTAGATCTTGCTAGTGTTTCATAAAGATTGCATGATTTCTTATTTTGTAGAGCTAAAGCCTAATTCATGGAGCAGAACTGAAGACAGGATTGATATTGCATCATTTCCTATCTCAATTTCTGTGTTGAAGATAGATATCACATATTGCCATTGCATCATCTCCTTCTGGACAATATGGATATATCCCAATTAAAAGTTCTTTTTCAATTCTTTAGAAGATCTACCATATTTTCCTTAGTACATTAATAGATTGAACAAGCAGACACTGTTAGAATCTTCATCGGTCAACTCAACATGGACAATGTTATGCAGGAAAGGTCACCATATTATGAATATTGTCATAAAAGTATAAATACCCACTAATTATGTGCATACCAAATTGTATATAGTGCAGTAGCACAGATAGGCAATATGGGTGAAAGCTATCTAGCCAAATCAAAATAAGAAAACACTTATACACAATTCCTTATATTTTTGTTCTAAGATTCTTCAACTAAAATATGACACATATGATTTTTCCAATAATATCACAAGTGTAAGGATTTTGTAGATAACTGTATAGTTCTCCAATTAAATTATACATTTTTATTTATAATTAGTCAATTATACACTTGTCATGTGTTAATTTAGAAACTTAATATCATGAATTATATGAGCTATTGGTTAATCATATGCATATATGATTTTCCAATAATATCATTGTTGTTTGGTCTCTGAATTTGAACAAAATTTATAATCCCAACCAATCTGAATCTAGCATGTAATTGCAGCTTAAAGTTTAGTTGTAGACATAAGCAGGATAGTACAGGTATAAATTAGAGAATACTGTAAGGAAAAAGTCACATGTAAACTATTACAAGAAAGGGAGAGATGTTGGATGACAAGGAAGAAATACGCTGAACCATTATTATCACATCATTATTACTCAAATATTCATGAGTCATCACTATTCAAAGTTTTCAGACAGTACTGTATCAATTTCTGAGAGTTACTTATGGAGACTCAAAACAATGGAAAGAATTTCATAAGAAAAGGTGCACTTACAGCACTTGCAGGCTAGTTATTGCTCCGAGTGAGGGTGGCATGGCCCCACGAATGCTGTTTCCACTCAAGTTCCTGACCAGCACATGAAATAAACATAACAAATAGTAAAACAAACCTGCTGGCATTTTCTATTTCTTTAAAATGAAGTTAAGTATAAGGAAAATAGATAACGCTGCACAAATCATTCAATGATCAATATTAGTTACTTTTCATTTGATCAAGGCCTGCATAGGTTGGGTTTTCTCATCAGCAATACATTATACATAATATAGGCATACATGCATTTCCATAAAAATCAATCAACACACAATGTGTCTATCTGAAATACTGGGGAAATATTAAGAACTCACAAGATCTGTAGGTTATGCAGTCCAGATATGTCCATTGGCAAGATACCCTTGAGACCCTGGTTGTCAAGACCTCTGTCCACCAAAAAATCAAGCACTAATTAAAACCAATATACAATTAAGTTTTCAGTGCAAGTCCCAATGGCTTTGTAACCTCGTGATACTAATCTCTTCGCTAAATACAACATGAAGTTCCAGGTTTTGTTTCAAAAACAAACAGCGATGATAGAAATTTGAGAAAGGGGAATGCCAGTTTTTTAACACTAGGGTAGAAAAATGGTTTTAAAAATATTCAACATATATTATTTAGATTTTTGTAAGCTACTTTTCACTGTGCATTGAGACATGCACATAGCTCAGTCATAGAATTTTTCCAAATTTTTGTAATCCACTTTGATCTATTTAGAAGTTTTGATGCTGAAGAATTGATTTTTGGTTGTGGTACAGCTAGAACTTAAAGATAACTTAATAAGAAAGTAAAAACAGTCGGGGAATTATTTAGGAGGAGGATGGAATTAAATGCTAACACACAGTCAGACTGTCAAGGACTACTTCATTTAGAAAAGCATAAGCTGGTAGGAAAAGTCCAAGGATTGGTTATATTAATTTCTCTAACAATGATGTAAAATGAAAGCCTAAACAAAAGAAAAACATACAGTCCATCAATGACCCATTTGCCACTTTTTCTGTCCAATTGACAATCTGCTCCAATCCATGGATGTTGCTGAGGAACACATGGATCACCATTCCACCCAAACCTGGGGGGAAGCGCCAAAGCCTTCTTCAATGATTGTAAAGCCCTAACTAGAGTAAAGGAACAATTATCAACTTCCAAAGTTACATACATTTTGGATCACTGGAAACGATATTCACTATCACTAAAAGTAAGCAAAACCAAAGATCAAGCAAATGAAACAGCATCATAAAGTAACAATCAGTACTAAAATTTCACCTCTGATTGTGGGAGGGAAGCAAGAAGTACAACAGCAATCAGAAGTGTGAGACAACAAAGAGATCTAACAAGTATGATACTCCTTCTAAAAGTAGCAAATACAAGCACAGCATGTGGTCTACACCAGTTTAATGCGTTGTTCTTTAAAAGCAGTAGACCCATTCAACAGAGTATCATGAATTGTGATGACTGATACACACACACACACACACACATATATATACCACATACCGTATTATTATATATCAATTATATACTCCCTAAGCTTTGTGCATTGTAGGCATTACAAAGTCATTCAAGTTCTCCGACAAATTGAAGTCAATACTTTTTCAATCATATAATAAATACTATATATCATAAGGATCAACATTCGTTATCACAGAAATTCGTAGCTTGGAACATAATTAAACTATACAACAGATACCAACACTCAAAAGCATTGCTATCCATGTGAGATCTTATAAGCAAAGAGCCTTCTTGATTAAATCCATGATTCTGAAAAGGAGAACATGTTAGTATGTAACAACACAAGAGTTGACATATGTACCTTCTGCTAATAAAGTTCTGGACTCGACCATAATAATCTCAAATATCTCAATGGCATTAATGATGGCAAGACTACCTTCTTTTGGGTTCAAGGTTATTGTCAAAGTCCTCCCATTAACAGCAACAGTTGTGTTAAGCACAAGGGCAGTATAACGATCCCCACTCAATTTTAAAATATCTACATCTTGGAAAACAACATCACCATTTATTATAATGTCAAACACTCTTTGCCCTACAACAGTCACTGAATTTTCAATCTCTGCAAAATGTAACCAAATAGAGTAGTTTTGGTTGGGATCTACGTCCATTGTATATGTTAAATCAGGCTGACTATCAGTACTAACAAGTGCTGATCGATAAAGAGTTTCAGGATAAAAATTTGGAGGAAGGGAAGCCTGTTTGACCCTATTTTCAACAGATCTAGGTCGATCTGCATCCTGACCAAAAGTTTTGATGTGGTCCCAAAATCTGTCCCCTCCCCATGGATCCCCACCGTAATCTATACCAAATTTTGACTGTCCAAAACCACAGCTCAGCCTTTTGACTGTTCTAAGTATAATCCCTTGACTCCACTGTGGGCCAAAATAATATGCTTTATCATCAATTTGAAGAATCTCAATTGATAGGATTGCCGGGTCCCCATGACCTGTGCTATGGAAGCAGATTGATACAGAACCATCTGTAAGAAAAAGGAGTGCTTCAGCAAATACTTGATCATCCTTACTTGTCCAACCTGATTTCAAAGAATATATTTGGGTTCCATCAACAGAGATATCAAATAGAGGCTCACTGGTAGCTCTAGGCTGTACAACAATTCCAAAGAAGATCCTGACTGAGTAGTGCCCCTTTGGCACTCTATGAATGTTGTAACAATTTTGAGGGCCTTCAGACAAGGGGAAATATCGGAGAGTTTTGAGAGGAGGACTAATGTAATTTGGTCGAGATGCATTTCCAGGTATGCCACCTGTATATCCGAAATCCTTATACCAGAGAGTGCTGGTTGGTTTTGTTTGAACATTTTGCCGAGCCCCACAGCTTATGCGCATAGCAAATGGTGCTGCAGAAAATCCAACCAAATTAAAAGGGAGAAAAAAGCAAATAATAATTTCTAAAATGATTAAGAACGGAAAATTTTTATTCTGTGATATGTGCAAGCAATCATATTGGTTCATTGAAACTTAGATTAAGTATGAAAATAACAATAGACAAGTAGAAACCATCAATATGCATTTTGTATGTTGTCAATGGGTTGCAAATAAGACATGCGATCACATCCCTGAGATGTTGTTCAAATTATATGTAGCAGTTAGTGCCTTCAAGTATCCATGATGAAAAGGCACAATGAATAGTAGAAAATCGAAAGGGTAACAATTATTTGTCAGAATCCTGTTTTAAAACGTTTTAATGACTCAAATCAATTCTAAAGAAAAGAGGTTACGATTAATCCTTGATTTCGAACAAGTTGACTTCCTTTAAGAATCTCAAGGTCAAAGTCTTCAACTATAGTGTCAATTGTACCAGCCAAACTAGACTAAGCATTAAGCAGATATCATTGAGGTCTTACGACTTATGGGATAATGTTGACCAAGTTCTTTTTTTCACAAAATATTCAGTCGGGCCATTTATTTCAGGGTTAAGGTTTAAACCATACACGGAAAAGGAGAAACTTTCACTATTTGCCCTTCTCTTTGGCGGCAGGAATTTCTCAGACGCCAAATGGAAACAACTTACTGGAATTATTCAAAATGGAATCATAACCAAGGAAAGAAAAAAGAAAAAAGAGACGAAGGGAGAGAATACTGCATTGTATTCTAATTTCTGCCCAAGAATTATGCTGCTCAGTTACCCACTTTAGCTCAGATGCACAAGCACAACAGAAGATCCACTCCACTCCACACCACAATGGAAGTCAATCGAATTCAAGCATCAAATTTACTGGAACCACACAACTTCCCGCACAATGGAGTGGAACTCAAGAAATCCTAATTCGAAACCTCATTCATCACCCCGTATCAGTGTTTCCACTTGTTCGAATGAATGAGAAAGAGAGAGAAGAGCAACCGAAGCTTACCTCGTCGAGCCAAACACAAAGTAAAAGCTAAGCAGAGGATGGGCATCCATAGCAGAAGAAATCTAAGCATTGTGAAATGTGACATCCTGCTTCTCTCACTCTCTCGACCCGCGTCCTTTTCACTTACATTATATGCCCACTTCCTCCCTTGCTTTTCTAAAGAGAGAGAGAGAGTGTGTGTGGTGTTTTCTTTATGCTTGGACGTGTCTGAACTTTGAAGGTCTTTATTACGCAGTTGAGAATTTACTCCTTATTAATCTCCTTCCACTACTTGTCTCGTGACTCCTCACCGGGGCTCATCACGACCGGTGGAGTGTGATTATTTAGAAAGATGTCATATTAAATGTGAATGATTATTGGGGTATTGTCTACATCGGAATGGTTTTGTGGGCCCCTCTTGTTGACGGTTGTGACTAATTATTATGTATATGTGAAACTAAATAGAGTAAAATATTGCATTTATATATTTATTTATCTTGAACTTTGCAATTTTTTTTGGCAGTGAAAAAAAAAACCCTGCAATATTTTCCCCAATCAATTTAATTTTTGAAGTTACATTTCAATTCTGGATAAATTTTATTAGTCTCAACCAGCACCTTTCACGAAAGCAGGAACGTGAATATTGTACCCTACTCAAGCCTCTTCATTATTTAATTTACGTGAAGAGTCAGTTCTACCCTTTTTTCCATAGAAAACGAATAAAATACTATTTCAATTCTTAACTAATTTCAATTTAATCCTTTAAAATTAACAAAATTAATTTAAATTAAATGTATTAATGAGAGATTAAATTACAAATAAAATCATAAGTGAATGATTAAATAAGTATACATGATGAATTAAATTAAAATCAACTTATTAAATGAATGATTGAATTAAAATTAAAGTTTAATTAAAAAATAAATTAAAATTAAACTAATAAAAAAATAATATAATGTTTTACTCTTTAAGAAACTTGTTCTCAAAGTTGCGCAAGTATCTTTTCATGCTTTATCCAAAGTTTGAAACTGTTACTTTTGCTGCATTGCAAATCAAAATGATAGGATTATTGGTCATTGCCCTGTTTGTAAATTTCACGGAAAGAGTTCATGTGATTTGGGAAAAGTATAAAGTGTTTAACCATATTGAATAAAATATAATTTTGGTACTATATTTTTAATTAAAATATTAATTTGATCCTTCAAAATAAAAATTATCAAATTAATCCCATAAAAAAAATAAATTAAGTTGGTCTCTTCGAATAACTAAATTAAAATTTGGAGAATTTTTATTTTATAAATGTTTTTAACTTTCGAGGATCAAGATGACTGATTTGACTAGCTCAATTGAATAACTAAATTAAAATTTGGAGAATTAAAACTACATATGATTTGACTAGTTCCTTTGATCATTAGTTTTTTTCTTGTTCTGTTTCAAGTGTAAACCTCCATCCAAAATTTTATTTAACAAGTAAAATTTGATTTTATATATGTAAGTACGTACGTACATATATATATATATATATATACACACACACACATGTATATATGACAACATGTTTGGTAGTGATTAACAGGGTTTGGACTTTTACAAGACTTGGAAGTCGGGGCAAGTTTAAGCTTTATATCATTTTAGACATTTAGGACATAGTTTAATTCGATTTAGCTCAATAAGTAACTAGATTGAGTTTATAAATTATTTTTTTAAATTTTATTTTATAAAAAAGCTAATAAAAACTAATTTTTTTAAAAGAAAAAATAAGAATATTTAAGATTTGAAATATATAAAAATGAAATGAAAAGAAAAATTATGACTTTAAAGAAAAATGATTAAAATTTGAAAAAAATTAATATTTTAAAATTTTAGTTTGAATAAAATAAAAATATAATATTAGACTAAGTTAAGGTAAATTTTATATGACCCTAAAATTTGATTCGAGTCAATTATGCAATTCGACTTAAACCAATAAAAATTATAAATTTTTTATTTTGATTTAATCAAATCCAATCTAATATAACTAGATTGGATCGAATTGGTCTAACAAACTGAATCCATAAATATCCATTGGGATGCATCAATAAATTTTATAGAATGAGAATACAAATGAGTTTTGATAAAATAAAATATTATAACCTAAAGTTAAGTTTGGTAATATAAAATAAGCTATGGGAATATTATAAGCGAAATACTATAATACCCTTGCAATTTAAAGAAGTCATGTTCATTGTATTTCTTTCTCCTTGTCCTCTTCCTTTTTATCATCTTCACCAATGAATCTTCTTCTATATTATCATTTATTCCATATATTCTTTCTCCATACTTGTACTTTTTCCTCATCCGCATAGTTGAAGCGTTCCATCATATTTGTATCTAAAGAAACGTTTCTGGCCCTTTACGATAATCACTTTGGATTAAACATTTTCAGAGTTAGAAATTGGTGAACACACTCTCTCATCAAAAGTAGTTTCGGTGACCGCACTTATTGATTTCCACTCAGACACATTCCTAATGGTTCAAAGCAATACATCGGTGACGGTACAATTCCTCGTCCAAGATAGTTCTAGTAACCGCTATTTTGGATTTCTGTTAAAAGACCTTCCTTCTTGATTCCAAGCAAGAAATCAGTGCTTGAGCTCACATACAGTGAAATCATTCAGAGTAATTTGGTCATAAATCCTCTTTCCCATCAGTCTTTCTCCATTTCTTTGATCTCTTGATGGAAGCAAGTCTCCCACGTGTAAGGGAATCAACCTTCCCACCAAATAGCTAATCAATCCTCTCCCTCTTCTCCGTTTCCTTTCCTCCCTTTTTCTTCCTATCGAACAGATTCTAAAAAAAGATAAAAAGGGCCATCATTGTCATACTTCCTAATCAATTATTAAGGGTATTCGTTGGTCCAATAAATCCAAACAATCCAATCTAGCTTGGATTATGTTGGGCTATGTCAAACTTAAAATTTGCAACTTTTATCAATCCAGAATGAGTTTTAGTTCACATAAGATTTGATTTAAACAGTTTGATTATTATTATTTAATTTACAATAAATTTCAATAATAATATTTTTTAAAATATTAATTCTTTTTAAACTTTAATAACTTTTCATTCAAATCATATTTTTTATTCATTTTAAATCTTTATTTTTATTTTTTAAAAATTGCTTTTATTAATAAAAATGTTTTTTATAAAATTAAAAAAATTAAAAATAATATATAAACCTAAACCAATTACTTAGACAAGACCAATATCGTGTCGGATAAATCTTGAGTCTCATAAAAGAGATCTATTGTAAAACTGAGTTGGGTCCAAAATCTTACAAAACCCTAATCTAACTTGATCTATATGTGACACCTATTAATTATGTTCATAAAATTGGAGTCAAGAGAATTGCTTACCTTCTTTAAAGGAATTAAGGGATCATTCCTTTTAATTAAATAAAAATAATGGAATCCTTTATTTTGACTTATCTAATCTAGAGTTGGATAATAACTCAATTTGACTAATCAAATAAATTAACTAGAGTGCAGGAAATAATAAATTTATTTTATGTAATTGGCTTGTTAAGAGTTCATTTGAACGTACAAAGTGTACGCCATTAAATAGTGCAATAAGGTGTACACCCATGAACTATTGATGATTCTCAAAACATAATTTTAACATAACAGTTATTGAAATAGATAGAAAACGAGTCTATCATTATAACGTGGCTCTCACAAGACAAATCTTGTACATGCTCACCATTATATCACAGTAGAAACCAATGTAATCAAAAACTCGGTTGACCGTAGAGTTCGCATTTTTAGGTAAAAATTTCAAGTTAGAACTCGAACCAGACACCCAGGCAGTAAAATTGCATATTTCCACTGAGCCAACGTAGTCATTCAATATGTACGTGTATTGTATTTTATATATTTGTAGTTCATTTTCTTAGTTTAAAAAAAAACATTTTATATTTGAACCCAAACACTTAGAATAAATTCATCACTCATTACCACATAATCAATAAAAACTTCATGTTCATCATTTGTAATGCATTATATATATATTTATTATTAACTTTTGTTATAGAAATTTTATTTTGAATTTTTTATTAGTCATGACTTGAAAAGTTATATTATCTTTTGACCTATTTTGATAAATTAATCTTTAATAATTATATTTAATCATTTCATTAAGTAGTTTTAGTTATTAGTCTAAATTTAAAAATATTGATTTTAACTATGTAATTGTATATTTTAATAATTATTTTTTATTATAGGTAAATTCTTATGATTCTACGTTACAAGTTTACTTTCTTCAAATGATTTTACTTAAATTCGCGAGTTTGACAACCTTGGTAGAAATACATAAATTTTAAACTTGAACAAATATACAACAAAGTGAATCATTCATATAATATATATATATATATATATATATATATATTAAGATTAATTCTAAGTATATATTATCGAAATTATATAAGCATATAGTATATCTACTAGGTAGAGTACTAGCCAAGTTTAAAAGGCTATAAAAGAATGTATAACAAAAATTAGTGAAGTATCTAACATTCCTAAAGTTATAAGAAAAAAGAAAAAAAAAAGAAAGACATATAATGTTATTAAACGAACATCCCTACTTAGCCCGTAGACTCTTAAATTTCAAAATTACTAATATGGTAGGGAATGTGACTCTAAACTTGATCTTGACCTACTAGAATTTAATAAAATGATAAATGAGGAACTTCAATACATTTTCTTATTATCCAAAACTCTAAAAGCACATTTAGTAGTTAGCAATGGAAAAGGAGAAAGTTATAGAATTGTAAAAATACATATTTAGTAGGTCCAGGGAATGGGAAAACCGCCACTCCCATGGGAGACTCCACTCCCCATTCAGCTGAATGATCTTTCATGAATGAGGACTCCTCATTCAACGTCAAAAAAAATTTCCATTCTAACCTAAACTTGTGCATGTAGGTTACAACTCTATTTTTGTCGAAGGACATCTAACTTCTCCACTAGAGACTGCCAATGTCAAATCTACAGATTGTGTCAATTTTGCATATTATTATTGGTGAACATCCAACTGATAGCGGAATTAGAACATGTAATTGAACATGATCACAAATTGGGAGAATAAATAAATTAACAATCTAACCTGATGAAGACGACATCGTTGATATGAGTATTGGTTGAGTCTAACAAGTTCAACCCATAATGCCCAAGAGCGTTTCTTAGAATGTTTTGACGGCAGAGAGAGAATAACAAATTTTGTGTGTTTTTTCTCAAATTAGGGCTTCAATGTGTTATTTATAGGATTTTATTAAATAATATAATTAATCAATATTATTCAGTAAAATCCTCCAGAATCTTTAAAAACAAGTTTAAATTTAAATTAAGCCCATAAAATCTCTCTCTGGATAACAATCTTGGATTAGTAATCTGACGAGATGATTACTAATGCTCTTGGGCTATGGGTTGGGTTTCTGCCCAGCGGGCTTGTAGATAATCGAACCCATCACCGATTATCCACACATATTAAAATAAAACCCAATCCATTCTCAATTTATAAACTATAACATTAATTGCCTAATTAGAATTAATAAGGTACTAATCTAATAAAATAATTAATGCTAATCCATATAATATTAAAAATATTCTAACAATCTCCCACTTGGATAGCATTAATTACATTATTAGGTCGATAAACAAATAAATAATTAGGCAATTAATATTTACATAAATAATATGAATATGTGTATATTTATAAACCATATAAAATTTATAAATGAAACTACACACAAAGATCACTGAATCCGATAGGGAAACAAGTGATATTAACATTGTTATAAATTAGTTTCAATATCTGAATAGAACGGAATACAGAATGACATTTGAAGCATAATATTACAATGCAAAAGTCCTCTTAGGACTTAACTATGAAATTTGGTGTTAAATTGCACCATAAAGGCCCTTTAAGGACTCAACTCATAAATTTGGTATCAAATTGCACTACAAAAGCCTCTTAAAGACTCAACTCATACTTCCACTAGACCAAGGCTACATCAAAATTCAATAAGATCCATATGAGTTATACAATTTGAATTACTCTTATGGGTAGGCATTGGTCAATAGATCTGTCATCATATGCTCACTACAAATGTGAACCATGCGAGTCTGAGATAACAAAAATTCAGAAATGAAATTATGAATCAAGGATATTAAATCCAATAAGGAAAGCATTGTTATAAATGCCATCAAAATTTCAATTCTGAATTATATCTAAAATTTTGGCATAACCAAAATATTGAATCCAATAGGGAAACAAATGTTATAAGTGCCAAAATATGTCAAAGTGTTCCTTAAGAACACAACTCAGACTCTCACTAAAACAACACATCAAAATTCGAATATACCCAAGAGTCATATATTTCCAAAACTCTAATGGGTTTGTGTTGATAAATGAATCACCTAAAATGAGTATGAGATATACAGATCTTCTCTCCAACAAACAGGAATTGACTACCAAAATTTGATACAACTGAAATTCCTGTAACTTTGAGAGAAGCGTATAATAGAGTCATGTCGCAACAAAATGGTCAAGATTTAAAATATACACATGACGGAAATTGATTTCCTTGACTATATTCCTTAAAGAGTGACCATCACAAAACTAGCGACATACTCTTCACTTATATATATATATATATAAGGCAGCTATAAATGTCCATTTGACACTTCTCAACAAAACAACTCCTTTAAAAACATCATATAGATGTAATTAGAAGTGGGTTTAGGATCACCGTAACTGTCTATATAACTTTCTAATGATCATGCCCAGAATTACTTAAATATATCTGCCAAGCACACCAACATGGAAAAAACAATGTTCAAACGTGTGCATACTTGAGCCTATATATTAGGCTATTAATAATTGATTCACATGGAACTTTGCCCATCAAAGTTCTCTCTTCATCATTTAGGACATAATGATTTAAGCAACCTATCACCTGCACAAGTGCACAAGGAGTGCAAGAATACATATCAAATTTATTGAGCACTCGTTCAATATAGGTTGCTTGAGACAAACCAAGAATGCCACAAGATCTATCACGGTGAATTTGAATTCTCAAAATAAAAAAAGATTCACCTAAATCTTTCATATCAAAGTGGCGTGACAAAATGTGCTTTGTCTCATTTAATAAGCACATTGAGTTATTGGCTAATAGGATGTTATCCACACACAACACATCCTCATGAAAGTCTTCATCTGTGATTACAGTGCCTACATAGCTAACTGTAATCAAACTTTCTTCCAATCCAAGGATGGTTTATTATTCTTATTGCTTTTCTTGAGTCTATACATTTTCTTGCCATAGGCATTGCCTTCACTTTTCTTTGCTTTTCAATTTCACATTTCCAGCATTACTGGATGAACCATATGAAATATAGTTCATTAATTATGAGAATTCACCTTCCTTATTTATTCTTCCTCTTGGGTCATTTTAGACATTATATGATTAATAAACCACTCTAACTCTTGGGAATTATAAGTTGTTCTCAAGATCTCATATTCAACAGAAAGGGATTAGGGAACTCTATAAACTAGGTTGCTCTCATCCAAGTCCACATCTAGGATTTTAGCTTGTTGTAACAGTTAACAAGCTTCATCATGTGCTCACACACTCATGACACTTCATTATAGTGAGTGTTATCTAGCAAAGAGAGATAATAGACCCTTTTAAGTCTTATCAAACTTTTTAAATTTCTTACTAACCACTTTGAGATATCAATTACGGTGTCCTTCTTAAGAATACGTTGTCTGATAGTCTTCACAATCGTATACTTAATCACAGACAGACAAATCTTATTGGACTCATACCACTGCTTATGGTAAGCCTTGTCAACAGCACTAGACTCAGCGGTGAGATTCACTTGCTTAGATTCTCTCATACCTAAACTTCCCTTGGTGATCACCAGATACATATTAAGGGACTCAATTCAATTATCGTAGTCTATTCTGTTCAGAGTTTTCACCATAAATAGTTGTAAGAACAGAGAAGCTGAGGATAAACAAATAGGAAACATATAATTATGTCCCAGACACATAATTATATATATAACAAAGTTTCCGTAACAAGACTCAGCTTCAGCAACTATGTAACAAAATACTTATCATATCCTACCTAAGGGCTCAGACTATGATAAATCAAGAAAACTCATGCACACCAGGAAAGCTCATTATCGAAAGAAATGACACAAAATGCACCCACAATCTCCATATCGATAGGATATAAGAAACCATGAATACATCAATCAGCAAATCGCCGCTAACAAGCCACAAATAAGCCTTATTAACAAAATTATATTGACAATGTCACACCGATAGGGCATGTCCATTATCAACATAATATTTACATACACTCTCTCTAGTGGACTTATCACAATATTCAGAATCATCCCTGATAATGGTAATTAAATTATTCAAAAAAAGTGTTGGAAATTAAATGACAAATATAAATTTTATAAAAGACATATCACCATGATTGGGCCTACAATAGGCGAGCACATAATCAATAGGCATATGTGAACTAAAGTCATTACAATTTCCATGTACAACATACTCCTTTTAACGCATGTGCTTAAATTAGGAATAAAATCTAATAATTAATGCAAAGAAATTAATTATAATTTATTTACACATAATCAGGGAGAGTGAACTGAACATATTGTTCCGTATTATGTCTAGTCTTTACATAAAATTTTCATGTCAAAATTCTTATCCTAAGCTTGTTATAGCTTACACAATATTTCCCTAGATATTTCAAAATATTTATCTAACCTCAGTCTTTTCTAATTCGACCCTTCTTAGACCTTAAATGGGCTCATGGAAGGTCATGGTGACAAAATTTTAAGATAAATGACCATAGGCCAAAAGAGATTGGTTATACAATATTATGATGTGTTTTAAACTCAATTATATTGTCACACCATAGCCAACCCTTTTTACCCTTACATTACCATGAAGACCATTCAAAAAAAAGAAGAAGGAAAAGGAATAAGAGAAACTAGAATATACTAAATCATGTTACGAATACGAGATTAAAGAAAGGAAATTTAAAAAATTTCATAGTCCATCAAACCAGGGCTCTGATACCATTTGATAGCGGAATTAGAACATGTAATTGAACATGATCACAAATTGGGAGAATAAATAAATTAACAATCTAACCTGATGAAGACGACATCGTTGATATGAGTATTGGTTGAGTCTAACAAGTTCAACCCATAATGCCCAAGAGCGTTTCTTAGAATGTTTTGACGGCAGAGAGAGAATAACAAATTTTGTGTGTTTTTTCTCAAATTAGGGCTTCAGTGTGTTATTTATAGGATTTTATTAAATAATATAATTAATCAATATTATTCAGTAAAATCCTCCAGAATCTTTAAAAACAAGTTTAAATTTAAATTAAGCCCATAAAATCTCTCTCTGGATAACAATCTTGGATTAGTAATCTGATGGGATGATTACTAATGCTCTTGGGCTATGGGTTGGGTTTCTGCCCAGCGGGCTTGTAGATAATTGAACCCATCACCGATTATCCACACATATTAAAATAAAACCCAATCCATTCTCAGTTTATAAACTATAACATTAATTGCCTAATTAGAATTAATAAGGTACTAATCTAATAAAATAATTAATGCTAATCCATATAATATTAAAAATATTCTAACACCAACTTCTTTTCCTTTGCCCACCGCGAAAATGGTCATATGGGCTGCATCTTGCAAGTGTTTTCAACTCAACTATGCAATAAGTGTTATTTGAACAATTGATAAAGTTAAACATCATTTTATTTATTTGGGATGGTGGGATGAATGTCTTTAATTGCTCTTTGCTGTCCATTCATCTCTTGTTTTTGTCCCATCAAATATTAGAATGCAGGGTCATTTTGTATGTTTTTCATGACAAACCAAACATAATTATGAGTATTAAGGTTTCTTTCCATTCCCATGATCTTTTCTATCAAAATCGATTCTTCATATTATAGGGGGCCCAAATTTTATTGAGTCCTACTAGTTAAGGGTTTGAGATGATATGGAATGAACAGGTCATATAATTACAATTATGTATTCTTTGATAAAAGATTTAATATAGTCACATTTTAGATATAAGACTAATATTGAGAGAATAATTTATAAGTTTTTCTATTTTATTAATGACCTCATTCTCTTATAAAAGTTTTAAACAATAAAATGATACTTTATTATTTTACCCCTTGTTATTCTATTTCATGTCTTATAAATTTTTAAATATAAATTTAAAACACGTTATGTCACGATGGTAATTTAAATTTCTAAATATAACTTTAAAAATAGCTTATGTCTGGATGACAATTCCCAAGAATTAAGTCATTTTTAAAAGGTCCTTGAATCTTATTCTAAACAAGCTCTTAATCAAGTCTAATATGAAATTATTGTCATATCTTAACATGTTATAATAATAATAAATTCTTTTTATTATTTTTAATATTTATAAGAGTAAAATGCTTTTAAAGTCATTTATTTATTATAAAATTATTATTTTAATTTTGTATAATTTTTAAAATAATCTTTAACACATTAGAATTATGACAAAATGCGATTATATTTTTTTTCCTCTATAGATAATCTTGTACCTTATTTCTCTATGATAAGAAAAATAAAAATTTCATATTCAATTAATCTGTTAGTGCGTACTGTAACATCAAAATTTTAATTCATATTCAAAACCCTTTTCTTATTTTGGTCATTCAACTTTTAAAATTTTGCAATTGTGTTCTTCCAATTAACGTTGGACCGTGCGGGACATGGGCCTTTTCTGTAGAAAAGGATCCTGTTCTGTAATTTTTTTGATTGTCTTTGTTTTTGACTGTATAAGTGCTTCAACTATAATCAACTGTTGAAGTTCGGGTCTGGTTTCAATGGTTACTGCTCCAAATTCTACGCCCTACCCGTCACCTGAAAACGATTCACGTCTTGCGCGTCGGAGAAGGCAGGGGTGGGATCTCCGTCAGGTGTCCAACCGGCACTTTCTTGCACACCTATAGCATTCTTGGCATCCTCTGGGACTGGGTGAAAGCAGCGGGGTTGCCCTGTAGCTGCTAGCACATCGGCCGCGCGTGAGATCTTTAGCCTCCAATGTCACTACCAGAAACTCCGGCTACTGCCGATGAGGACAGCGACCCATCGATTGAAATATATGGTTCAGACGCTAATGCCAGTGTGTCGGAAGATCCCGAGGAAGAAGAATATGAAGAAGTAGAAGTAGAGGAAGAAATAGAAGAAGAGGAAGGGCAGGAGGTGGAGGTGAAGGACGAATGTGAGGTGTCAGGAACTCCAGTAGATGCCGATAAAGACCCTGAAGGTATTACAGTTGATAAATTTCAGCTGATTTTATCCAGTATTCACATGTTTAATGAATTTAATTTCATACTTCATGTGATCGGTTTGGTTGTTTACTTGCATGTTGATTGCGGTTGAGTTTGTTTTATATACTGCTATGTGGTTTTTGTGTGTGTTTCTAATGTGAATGCCATGTTATGCTTGTACATATATTTTTCTCAAGAACACCGTGGCCTTTTTTTCTTCTTTTTATGTTTTTTAACTCATTTTTCTTACTCTTTCTTTGAGGGATAGAAGGAAAGGGTGTTGGTGAATAGGTTTGATTTCCAGTAGGATAGGCTAGAAATAGCTATGGGCTCCTTATTCTGTTTTAACTGAATGGGAGTATAATTTTCTGTAGTGGGATGATTAATAAGTCATCGGCAGAGTTTCGGATTATTTCTTTTTGTCCATTATTGTTTCTGAATTGGAAATTTATGAGAAAATGTGAACTCAAGGTGTTGTAATATAGTAGAGGAGCAATATATGACAATTTTAGAACAGTGTCACACTGTTGTACTTTTAAGCACATCAAATTCTGGTAATTAGGGCCTTCTAAGTGTCTAGAAAGTTTGTCTCCAGATTTTGCAATGGCCTCTTACATATTTAGGTATCCCTTCACGGCATGATCTGTGATCTGTTGCTCTATAGGATCTTTTGGGTGAGAGAAATTTCATACTTTTTAACCACTGCAATTTTTTTTTTTCATCTTTTACCGTAGAGCATGTTATGTTGATTCTAGCTGGAGAATATACATTGATACCTCCAGGCTTGGATACCTTTCACATGTCAAACTGAGCTCTAGAGATGGCCTTAGTTAATACATCAACTGTTTGTTGATGTGGAGGTGTATGAATACCTTTCACAATCCTTGATCAATCTTTTTCTCCAATAAAGTTATGATCAATTTCTATATGCTTGGTTCGGTCATGGTAGACTAGGTTCCTTTCATGCAATGCTAATTGCATATTGGTTATCACGCAATAGCTTCATGGAGGCCTTGGTTGGAAAGTGGAGTTCTTCAAGAAGCCTTTTCTACCAAATCCCTTCAGTGAAAACTTCTATATTACTGTTGGTTTCCTTCTTGAAAAATAGCCCTCTTCCTAATATCGTCTTCAAGTACCCTAGTACCCAGTTTATAGCTTCAAGGTGTTCTTCGATGGGTTTATTCATAAACTAACTTGCCAAACTAAATGTGAAGCTGATGTTTGGCTTGGTGTGAAAGAGATATATTAGTTTGCCCACTAATCTCTAATACTTCCTTTATCCTCGGCAGTTGGGCTTTCTTTATAGCCCACTTTAAATGGATTCATTGGATATGAAGGCTTAAGTCCAAGCATGCTAGTTTCCTTCAATAAATCAAGGGTACCCTCTTTAAGGTGAGTCACCCCCTTTTCATGATTCCCTGTAACATAGATTATTAGAACTATAATCTTATTATCATCAGATTTCTTAATGAACAAAGTTGATCAGATTGGGCTTGTGTGTATATGAGTTTCTTAATTCCCTTTGTCAATCTTTCAAACCAAGCCTTCTGGATTCTTCAAATTAGATTGGTATTATTAGGATGCCTTAAACTAGGAGGAACCTCTATATAGACCGTTTCTTCAAGATCTCCTTTAAGAAATGCATTCTTGATATCTAGTTGGTGAAGTTTCTGTAGTGAAGGGAAACAATTTTTATTTCACCTTATTCAATACTCAGATAACACATATTTATAGACAACTGATGTGCAACCAAATATTCTTGATGTAAGGTTGTTTGAAATTTTGAGGTTAGGATAGAACTGATAGAGGACTTCATGGGAGATTTAAACTCAAGCACCTTTGATGGTAATTGTCTATGATGTAAGTGGTTGTAGGGATTACTTCTCCCTAATAAGATTTTGGAACATTGGTTTGGAACAAGTAGGCACGAACAATGGATAAAAGATGACTATTTTTCCTTTCTACCTTTCCATTTTGTTGTGGGGTGTTGACACAAGATGACTCATGTATGATTCCTTCCCTTTGGAAATAAGTTGACAAGGTTTGGTTAAAGTAATCCCTTGCATTATCAATCCTAATCCTCTTAATTTTTACACCAAACTGATTTTGGATCATGGTGTGAAAGGTTGGGAACAAATGACTCACATTTGATTTACTTTTTAAGGAGAAAGATCTAAGAGACTCTATTGCAATCATCAATAAAAGATACAAACCATCGAGCCCCAAAGATGTTAGGGATGGTGGAAAGGCCCCATATGTAAACAAGTAGGCATGGGCAGTGGATAAAAGCTTACCATTTTTTCTTTCAGTCACTCCATTTTGTTGTGGGTTGTTGACATAAGATGACTCATGTATGATTCCTTCCCTTTTGAAATAAGTTGACAGGGTTTGGTTAAAGTAGTCCCTTACATTATCAGTCTTGATTCTCTTAATTTTTACGCCAAACTGATTTTGGATCATGGTGTGAAAGGTTGGGAACAAATGACTCCCATCCGATTTACTTTTTAGGAGAAGGATCCAAGAGTCTAGTGCAATCATCAATAAAAGATACAAACCATCGAGCCCTAGAGACATTAAGGATGGTGGAAGGGCCTCATATGTCACTGTGAATCAAATAAAAAAGGGTAGAACTCCTAGTGTTATTGATTGGAAAGTGTGAACGTCTATGTTTGGCAAATTCACATACGTCACAATGAAAATTTTCAATGCTCAAACCTTTAAACAAAGAAGGAAACATGACTTTCACGGTTCCAAAAGAGGGGTGTTCGTGGCGACAATGATGAAGCCAAATCTTATCTTTAGGAGAAGTGTTTTAAAGAAGTGCTGAAGATAAAGTGTTCTTGATATTACTTGGATTTTCTATTGTCTCAAGGTGTACAACCCATCTTTTACCTTAGCAAGCCTAATGCTCTTTCCTGATTTTTGGTCATGAAAAAGACACCAAATAGGATGAAAAATCACATTGCAATGCATGTCTTTGGTGAGTTTTTGTATGGAAATACGATTGGTGGACAACTTGGGAACATGGAGAACATTTTAAAGAATAAATGAAGGATTAATTTGGATATCTACTAGTCTAGCAACAGTAACTAAGGAGTCATCATGGAAGAGTTGGTCATATGGTCAGTAGCTCCTGAGTCAATGACCCAAGAACCTTGAGTAAACTTATCTGATACATTAAATCCATAGGAATTGAGAGGCGTACCTAAATGGGCAAATGAACAAGTAATTTTATTACCTGTGGACACATCTAGGCCTTTCAACAAAGCTTTGAGCTTTACTATTTCCTCCCTTTTAAATCATCCTTGTGTGATTTCTTGGCTTGGCTGCTAAGTTATGTATTCCTGTCCTTGACTAAAGGCCTTTGACCTTTGAGAATTGGATGTCACATTTACCCTAGTCATGTTGACATTGTAATGTCAGGTTTGGATAGTAGAAGGATATAGGTTATAAGTGAAAGTAAAGATTTAACAGAGTTAGATAATGATGGTCTAGTCAATTAAGGTTGATAATCAGACAAATCACAGAAGGCTGACAGGCAGTATAAGAGCAGCAATGAAGGTTAAATAGAAATCCTTGTGACCAGAAAAATGAAGGGTGAAAAAAAAAAACCAAGGTTGAGTAATGAAGGCTGATTAAAAACACCTTCTTATGTACGCCAGAGAAGGGTTTTAGCTAGAAAAAGAATTTTGAATGTCGGAGAAGTTGAACTGCAGTGAGCTTCCATAGCACGCGCCAGCGTGTGAAGCAGAGCATAGATCACTTTAGCGGTGTGTGAGTTTAACGCACATGGATTTCGGCAATCGATTGTTGGGGTTTGGTTGAACTAGTCGCTGTGCTTCCTCTTAGGTCAGCGATGAGAGAAAAATGACCACCTACAGTGGTCACCCAAGTTTCTGCAACGAAGGACAGTGGAGAATGGTGGAGAAAAATACCCAGAATAGAGCCAAGAGCTTTGATACCATGTAGTGAAAGGAAACAATTTTTATTTCACCTTATTCAATACTTAGATAACACACATATTTATATGCAAGATATACACTAAGAAAGGAGGCTAATTAATACTAGAGTTGGACTAATGAATGTTGTAGGACTAATAAATGTCCTAACAATTTCCAGTCATGAGTTGCAACCAAGGACAAAGGTACATGAATGGTGTTAAGCTTGACAATTGGAGCAAACATTTCTTTGTAGACTATTGTGTGGGTTTGGGTGAAACGTCTAGCAACAAGCCTTGCCTTGTATCTTTTGATGCTACCATTAGCCCATTTGTATTTGATGGCTTGCTTGCCTTCAGATGGGTGAACTCCCGTATTCTTTTGTAAGGCACTTAGTTCGTTATTTACTACATCTCTCCACTTTGGGCATTGGAGAGATTCCCCAACGGTGTTAGGTAATTCAGTGTTGTCCCAACTTGTAGTAAAAGCTCTATAACTAAGAGAATTTCTCATAGGTGATAAAGTGAGATATAGAGTGTTGCATACAAGATATAGAGGTAATTTGTAGATGGAGATAAGTAGCTGAACTCAAATCTTTAGTTGAAGATTTAGAATCAAAGTTACCTTGAATACTTTCATTTATTGTTGGATTCGGGTTAGCTTGATAATGCTTTTGGTGCTTTGCTGGTTTAGGATGCCTTGAATACACCTTAATGTCTCTATTTTCCCTTTGAATAGCTTTGAATTCCTCCAAATTATGGAATTGGATTCCTCCACAATTTGGGTTGTGGTCTTGGTTACAGGAATAATACCAGGCATAGGCTTAAGTTCAACTAGTGTAGGGAATTAAAGCTGATATTCCTACTCATTATTTGTAAAATTCTCCCCCTATATAGAAGTTTTGGGATAGTAGGGATCCTATTCAAGGAAAGTGACATTTCATTGTAGTATAAGCTTTCCTACTGATAGGTGAATAACGCTTATAACCTTCTCGGTGAGGTGAATACCCAAGAAACAGGCTGTTGATTGATTTGGAATCAAGTTTATGTCCTTGCTGTGAGGGAATGGGAACATTAATTGAGCCCCCAAACACTTTTAGAGGAAGATTGGTAGTGATTCTGTTATAGGGAGAAGAGGTGTACAAAGCTTGGCAAGATGTGTCAAAATTAAGTGTCCTACTAGGCATTTGATTTATAAGATAGGTAGTGATTAGAATAGCCACCCCTAAAATTGTTTAGGGACATTACTAGTAAACATGAGAGAATGGGCTATTTCAAGGAAATGTCTACTTTCATGGTTGGCTATCCCTTATTCTTGAGGGGTGTAGGGATAGGGACTTTGGTGAATGATGCCATTGTTCAAGAAAAATTTCCCAGGAATTGAATTAAAATAATTTTAGGCTTTGTTGGGTTTAACAATTTGAATTTTTGCCTGAAATTGATTTTGAGCCATGGAATGAAATTGTTAGAAGATAAATGGGTTTAGGTTCAGGGTTTAGGGTTTAGGGTTTAATGATCATAAATAAATGATAAAAACTAACATGATAAAAACTAACGGGCACAAGTGCTAATTAGTACACAGAATGGACCCCATATGTCACCATGGATACCAAAAAAAGGACTAGTTGGTTTGTAATTGTTACAGGTCAAATAGTTATAAGGGTGTAATTAGTTAGCTGAGGGGTGGTTAGGATTAGTTGTGACAGAACAACTGTTATTAGTTAAGGGTTGGTTATCACAGAAAGGGTTGGTTATAGTAGGACGCTGTTATATAAAGGCTAATGTATGTGTAAATGGTTTGTGTGTGAAGTAAATAATATTTGGCATTGTGTTTGGAGCCTACCTCGGGTAACAGTAATCTTGTGAAGGATAAGAGCTACTGTCATGTTTAGATAAATGGCACACCTCATGTTGGAAAAAGTTGAGACTTCTATTGATAAATAAAGTGGGCGATATTTTTTATATTCAGGTGGCTAAGGTGTTGATGCCATAACATGACAGTCCCATCTTTATTAACCATTTCAATTTATTGCAGCCATGAGAACATGAGTGTTGGCTTTATTGTGGACTTGGACTAGATATAATTTGTCACTTTCTCTAGCATTGCCAATTGTCCTTTCCTGGATCCAAATCTTGAAATAAACGATTACAATAAAAGAACTTAGCCATACACTTCAAGTCTTGGGTGAGTTTGCCAATGGACAATGAATTACGAGATAAATTGAGGACTAGAATATTGTATCAAGCATTAAATTTTCAGAAATCATCACTTTCCCAACTTCAGTCACTTTGGAAAGGGATTCATCAACAATTCAAACTTCATAATCACTATTATAGGGGTTGTATTCATGAAATAAGGATGCATCTTCATTGTATGATTTAAAGCACCTGAATCAACAACCCAGGTGGTTGCATCTTTTGCTCTCGCATGAAGTGTATTGACGAAAATGCCTTTTTGAGCTATGGTTCTAGTGATGGTGGATGAGGAACCTTGGCTTTTGAATTTTTGAATCCACTCCACTTTCTCCTTGCTAAAAAAGTTGGTCTAGTGGGAGATTTGTCTAGGCCCTCTGTGGTGGCAGCATAATTTTTGGCTTTTTTTTTTTTTCATTGCGAGGCTTTTGATCTACTGGTTTGCCATGTAACTTCTAGCATTTTTCATGGGTATGGCCTTGATGCTTGCAGTGGTCACACAAAGGTCTACCCTTTTGTTGCTTGTCATGGCTTTCATACAAGTTAGGAGAGTTGATTGTTTTTGGGTGATAACAGCTTAAGCAATGCCTAGCATGATTTTCTTACGACTTTCCTCCCTTCAAACCTTCAAGAAAGTCTTCTTTGTGATGGTAAAGGCATGATACCTTATATCCTTTCCCGAAACATATCTAAAGATTTTCTCAAGCCCACAAGGAACTTGGAAATGCATTATATCTTGAAAATCTTGATTTAGATTCTTAAAAAATCCAATTATCTCCTATGACAAGTTAGTTGAGAAAAATACTAAGTAATCAACAACTCACCTTGTTTAAAATCATATAGTCAAATCTTTGGAGTAGTGTCACAAAACATGAAATCCACCCCAATATTATGGTCCATGGTGTTGATCAATTAGGACATAATCATATTGTTTTTGACCTTCCATATTTTAAACTTTGGATCATCTTTCTTTGGAATGCTCATTGTTCTAGTTAAATCATCCTTCCCCTTGCTAGAGACAAACATTATTGCTGGTTTGGCTCACTCTAGATAATTTTGGCCATGGAATTTGTGTTTTGTGATGAGGTGAGGAGAACACTATGTGTTGCCAATGGAGGAGGCTTGACCAGAAGGCCCACTTGATTTTCGGCTGATTTTCCATGTAGAGGTGGAAGATTAGAGTGGGGTGCTACGGTGGGCTGAGAGGAAATTTTTGAATCTATGACCTAAGTTAAGCTTTGATACCATGGGAGTTTTGATAAAAAAATGGTATTTTTATTGATTCTATATCTTACAAGCAACGGGTACAAGGGTTTATAGGCTAAGGACTAGAAACTGGGAAAAAATGGCTCCCTTATTCTTGGCCAAACAAGGGGAGAAAAGGAAGCTAACGGTAAAAAACGTTAGTTACAAATAAATTCTTATAAAAGCAAAGTTGACTAAGTTAAAAAGGAAACAATCTTCCTAGTAAACCAAACTTGATTAAGAGAGAAATATGGAGTTCTACAGTAAGAAATCATTAAACTCTAATTATACATGGATGGGTCGAGTGACTCTTTGGTAGTCGCCTTTGCAAAATCACTTAAAGAATATGGTTGTTGTAATCATATGTATTTGTGGTATGGCCATAAGCAACAACTACACAAAAGTAGCTCTTGTAGTGTAGCTATAGTAGAGCTACATGACGCTGCACACATAGTGTAGCACCATGAGTGTTACAAGCTATAATGTGATATATTAGCCATGGTATGGTGGCCTTGTGTTTTATCCATGCTTCAAGCCCACGAGGTTATCAATTGAACGGGAGTGCTAGAGAATAAATAAACTCATTTTTGGTCTAGCGACTAATGTTTAAGTTGAGCTTTAGTTGTTGGCAATCCTAGAGAGTTGAATAGTTCAAATAATGATTGAACCTCACATACTAACTTGAATTCAATGTAATTGGGCTTCAAATTAAGCTGATCTAGTTGCCAAGCCTATCGAATATCTTAATTTGAGCGCTACTCTGACTTCTCCCTTGAACCATATTTGATCAAGCTTGATCAAATCCCAAATAAATTTCTAATTCTTGCAAGCCAATGCACTTGTATGCTGTTGATTGGGTAGGCGGTGCACCTATGAAAAATGTGGCAAGCATGGAAGTAACCAAAATGCGGCAAAGGCAGCTAATGATCTTGAACTTTGGCTATCTGAATGGCCAAGGTTTCAATCTATGACCCAACTTGGCTTTTATATAACTGAGTTTAAAGTATATACGTGACATCTTCATATAAATAAGAATTTATCTTGGAGTTTGGCCATTTTAGGTAATAGCCAAGTGATATAGAACAATACTAGAGATGATGGAGAAAGATGAGGAAGAAAGGGGTTCCATTATAGTAACATTAGGCTCCTTCTATTGCATTCATATTCTACCTTGCTTTAGCCTAGGTTATCCTCTTTTCTAGCTAAATCCTCAAAAAAGTTTGCCAAAGAGGTAAATATTTAACTTGTTCATAGCACACATAGTTTCATTAAAACAACCATCCATATATTCCCTCTAACTGTCTTGGCTATCTTGCAAGTTTTGGATACTTTGTTCCATGGCACTTTGTGAGGTGGTGAGGTTTTGCTCTAAAAGGCTTACTTGGAACAACTTAGGAGCCAAAATGTAGTGGAAATACCCCAAAAGTGTCCTACATAGCTGTGGAATATGCCTTAGATTAACGGGATGAGAAATTGGGGCAAAAAGTAGCCAAAAACATGACAAACAACTTGGTGGTGTGTGCAGGCGTGTGAGGTATGTGAAGCTTGCGATGGCAATGTGTGTGGCTCCCTTTGGTGGCCAGACATTGGGGGTTGGCCAGAATTGGGCTTCTGTTTTTAGTGGTAAGGTTGGTTTGGTGCTTGGCTAGCTGAAGGTGGGTGTTTTTTGTGCATATTGAGTTGGGTGTGTGTTTTTTGGTGAGTTTCTAACAAAGATGTGTGGTTGGAACAAAAACATTCAAGCTCTGATGCCACTTGATGTAGAATAATACAGGAGATGGTGGAGAAAGATGAGGAAGAAAGGGGAGAAGTTGAGAGAGAATGGGGGAGGAAGAGAAACCCTTGGTTAACACAAATAATATTTTTCAATCAATCAAAATAGTCTAAATAGTTTGCCACATAACATAATATCTAGGGCTATTTTTAGATAGCTAGGGCTTTGTTTAGGAGGCCCATCATAAAGAAATTAAATGACTAAAGTAAATAAAAAATACCTATACTAAAATCTAACAAAAATACTTTATTCAAAACAGTTCTAATTCCTAGATTTATACCAAATAACTAAATTATGAACAAATAATAAAATATCTAGGTTTATCCTTAATAGCTAAATTATAATCAAATAATAAATTATCTCGTAATCCATTCTCCATTACCAAGTCTCACTGGCCTTTTTATTTCCTCCAGCATTTTTTGGGCCTTAGTCCTTCATTTTTCCTTAAATCTATTCTTAGACACTTCCTGATTGTAATGACAAATGGCATTGGTTAATTTATCTTCTGCTGGATTACTGATCAATTGGTTTGTTCAAAATTCACTTTGCTCTATGACTACTTGAGTAGTGTTTAGTTCTATAATCTAGTCTTCCATTAGTTGTCCTGTTGGAGGCAATTCTATTAGCTGTATGGCATACTTTAAAGAATTGGATTCTTTTTTTTTTAATTTTTTCATTTCCATTGTAGACGGGAGCCAACATATAGAGTTGGAGTCTGAGGGGCAAGAGAGGACCTTTAGGCCAGTTTCTTCTGTGGCAGTAAACCCTAATACAGTCTCTGTGGAAAAGAATGACTCATGTAGAAATCTTACAACAAAAAAGGAAGATTTTTACCTGAAACATGTAACTTCAAGCAGTCCAAATTCAAGAAATATTGTGGTTACTGCTGAAGATGATAAACATCAAGGGTTATATGTTGATAATGAGCAAAATGGATCCCGTTGGCAAAGTAAATCCTTCGGAGAAACCAATGAACCAAGTTGTGATAGCAAAACTTACTTATGTGGTGTTAAAGATTCTGGGAGAGCCAAGTTATCCAGTGATACTGGAAAAGATGTGGCTGCTGGCTTCCTGCAGAGAGACTGCTTTCTTGAGGATGCTTATGTCTGCACTCAGAATTCTATGAACCAAATAAAGCAGTTGGAGATGCAGTCAGGGGATGAAATGAAGCAAATGGTATCAAGGTCTGGTCAAAATAGTTCAGTATCTTCATTTGCATTTACTTTTCATATCACCAGAGCATAATTTACATGGCATAATGTTTCTTATGGAAGTTACTTCTTCCCCTTTAACGATGAACTTAAATTAAGTCACTCTTAGTTTCTAACCATTAGGTTTTCCAGATTTACTTCCCCTGATATGAGGACTCGAAGTCTTTCTCCCAGTGCTGAGATGAATGATGGAAACAAACGGCCAGCAATCATATGCAATTTTTTTGCTAAAGGATGGTGCATCAGAGGTAATTCATGTAGGTTTCTTCATATAAAAGATCATGTGACTAATTCTGGCCAGCTGGCTGAAGGAGACTTGGTTTCTGCAAATTGGAAGAGAGAAGTGCAATTAGAGGAAGGTATATTATATAATAAGCCAAGCTGTCCAAGAATCTGCTCTGCACAGATATTTCTAATAGAGATATTCTCCTGTAACAGGTCTGGGAGACAGTGCTGAGACATCAAGGATACCTGATGCTCCAGTTACATTGGCTACTTCATTGGTAAGCACGTCCTTGTATTCTTCTGAAAATTGTTTAAAAGAGACCATCCAGGATGAGCAAGAAGCAAGCCCAAGCCAGCATCCACCTCAAGATAAACAGAAGTTTCCACTACTTCCAAAAGAGGATTTATCTTTAATGAACCATGCCTTACCAATTAGTAGAGATAGTTCTACATCAAGGGATAGCTTGTTTCCTGAAAATAGATCTATGTTGAATGCATCAAGCAACTATTTCACCACGAATCTCTCTTCCTATCCACCCTGTGCAGAGGGATTGACTACCATTCAAAGCCAACATATGTACAATAAATATGCCTCCCAAGTTATGAATCATTCACCTAAATCAAGCTTGGTTACTCACATTCCCACTACGAGCATGTTGTTGTCCCACCAAATTTCAGCTCCATCAGGTTATTCGTCATCTTTTAATTCATCTATTGGTGCAACTACTTTGGATGTCCAAAAGGCATTGAACAGTGGCAAAGAATATTGTGCCCCTAGATCCACATTGTTTGGTCCAGAATGGGAAAATTCGCCTCTCTTTAGTTCTTCTGGGGTTCCGGCACTTGCCACTAGATACAGAACAAAAGTCTCTTATGATTGGGAGCCATCTGTACCTTTTCGACCATCTTTTTTTATTACTCCAACTAGTATGTCATCTCCGGGTGATCTGTATGACCCTTTTCATCCTAGTGTTGAGACACTCAATATTGGAGATGGATCCTTGAAAGCTTCCTATTTTATCCAAGGGCCTCCCATCCAGGCTTCATCTCAGGTGCGAACATATGGTGGTGAATATGCTGCACCTAGGGACAAGGTGGCAGATCTTAATGATGACAAGAGTTCTGTATCTTCTCATAATAGATTTTTTGAAAATGAGCCGAACAGGAGTTGTGCTCCTTGTGAAAAGGATTGTCTTGCTCCTGAAACAGAGACAACAGTCAGAACCCATCTAAACTCCCATAATGGTAAAACAAGAATTGGAGACAATACCTTTGGTGTTCAAGATATTACGAAAATAGAAAAAGTACGAACAGAGCATGATGCAAAACATCAAGTTGAAGGATCAGGACACAAAAAGAAAAGAGTAGATAAGGCTAAGATAAACAATGAAATGAATGTTGAGCTTCAGATGGAAGGCGATATACAGAATGATTTGAAGGCTTTAAAAAATTTTCGTGCAGCTCTTGTAGATTTAGTGAAAGAGTTGTTAAAACCATCTTGGCAAGAGGGTCGTCTCAGCAAGGATGCACATAATACAATAGTTAAGAAATCAGTTGACAAGGTTATTAGCACCTTACAGCCCCACCAGATTCCGACCACCATAAATACAGTTAACCACTATGTTTCTTCATCTCGGTTCAAAATCACAAAGCTTGTTGATGTAAGTGTCTTTTTTCATTTTATTTCAGATAGCAATGATACTAGGAAGTACATGGGCATTGTTTTTTGAGTGTGATTTGTCCTCCAATTGACAGAAATATCTCTCATTTGCAGGGATATGTCAATAAATATGGCAGGTCTTGAAATTCTACCCCCAAACACCTCTGTTGTACAGTTTTGGATCAGTTTGTGAGATCCAGATTCTTGAAAAATTTGGTTGAGTGTTGAATATACTAGGTTGATAAGGAATGTTCTGAATTCTCTTTCGAGATAGTTGCTTCATGTTCTATCTGTGCTTTCACTTGCTTGTTCAATTCTAAAGTAAACTTGTAATGATTGCATGCTTTAGATGGGGTATATATTTTTAGTTAGTGAGATTTTATTATTTGGTAGAAAAAGAAATTTTATAAAGAAAATTTTTAAGATATTACATTTACCTTTCTTGCATCTAATCCAGTGTCTCAGCAATATATTTCTCTGTAGTGTTTTTCACCTTTTTGAGTATTTTTGGGTATGATAGGTTTTTGCCTATATTGCTTTATAGTTTTGCTTGCTGATAGGTTTTGCCATTTAGGAGTTCATGAACAGAAAAGGTGAGCTATTTCAAGATGAAGTAATGAAATAGAGAAGAAAAAGAAGGAAGAGTGCTGACATAGATAAGCAGAAAGAATGAGAGATCAGAGAAGAACAACAAACCTCAATCAAAAGATTACTTATTGGCTTGTGCCGGATGCACCATTTGAATTTTGCAACATGTGGTGCTACGTCATGTACCGTGGCACAGCATTAAGAACTATGCACATATATATATATATATGAAAGGGCTTAGCTTGGACATAAGTGGTAGCAGGACAATCTGGGAGTTACAGAATCACTTGAAAAAAACATTAGGTGGGAGAGTTTTTTGTGGATTGTGAACTTATAACATATTATAAGTATTATTGCTATCACTCTGCTCCTATGAGCGATGTCACCTCAGAGGGAATTCTAAGGGGGTTGGCAAGAAGAAGCATTTCCGTTTACAAGTTCATTATCAGACAAGAAGATAATAATATCCACATGTCTGATTGGCATAAATGAAAATTTAACATCCTGATCTTTATTTGCTAATAAGTATAATAAACATATTTAAGGTTCTTTTGCCTTGATGCTACTACTGCAGTAACTGAGATTGAGATCAAGCGTCTTGCGTGTTAAACACTATTCATCAACTAGTAAAGCTAAATTTTGTAGGACATTTTGATCTTGAAAGGAACATTTGCACAGAGAGTAAACCTTGTGTGAGCTTATTTTATCACTTTATCGTAGAACAGTTTGCGCTTCAGCAGTGCCTGGTTTAATGGCATGGCATTCCTGGCATGGCAATATTAAAAACCTGAAGAATTTCCTGCCAGACGATGCTTTTGTCCCAGTGCTTTTCTTTTAGGATTGTCAACTTGCATTGTGAAGTTCATCGTATTTTCTTGTGTTGTCTGTTTGCGTAGTTGATTTCTTGCTATTGCTATGAGTCACTTGTATTGAATCTCTGAAACTGGGAGGACTTGTGATCAATGATTGGTTTGATTGATATGCAAGTGCTTGTGGTTGAAGTTGACCATTGGAAATCAGCAGATCAGCAGGTGTGATCTTCATTTCATTGGCAGCAGAATGAGTTTGGTCCAGCGCTAGCAAATTCAAATTCTGGGTCTGTCTTGCTTTCTTGGATAGTAGGACGGTACTTTGGTTTCTGTTCTGGAAAGGAAACTAGGCCAGCAAAAGAGAGTGAGTCAAGTGAAACGCTATGATCAGCTGCAACATCTGAGATACGCTTGTTTCTTTGACGGGTCTCCGTTGATTTTTGACCAAATTGCTTGTCTAGCAACCCTTTATATATGTCGAATAAAGATTGAGAGGTCCTTTATGTAATCGGTTGGGTTGTCTTTTACCGACTTGAAGTTGTTCTTTTTCGTTTTATCCTTTTTCTCTTCTTGGTTTATTTAATTTAAACACACCCAGAATTGCATTGTTGTCTGAATATGAGTCCCACTGGACCTGCAGATATTTGCACTTTGTCCTATTGAGCCAGTTGTCTAAGTAATTTTACTCTCATCGTGGCTGACATGACTTCACAAAAGGATACTGGGACAACAGCTTCGCAATTACTCATGTTGATGGTCAATCCTTCCCAGGAAGATTTTCTGGCAACCAGACTTCTAAGTGGATCTCTACTAGCCTCTTGGTAGGCTCTACCCCTATGCTAATCTCGGCCAGAAGTTTCTGACATAAATGTTATGCCATCAACCTTTGACACTGTAGCCTATAATATTTGAGTAACTTATTTTCATTGTTATTAAAAAAAAAAAAGTTTATTTTGATCCTTAGGTCGAAGGCCGTCACACCGCTTGGAAAATACATTCATTTGGCAGTATGCTTATTGGTAGATATAATGAAACCATTTTTAATTTCAGTGAATAAACTTGGAATGATGCCTTGTGACTTTTTGTCTTGTGTCTCCTAGTGGGTTGCATGTATCCCAACCAATAGCCTTCTGAAGTGGCTCATCCTACGAGGATGATCGATGAATTGCTGGATGAAGACAGAACAGGTTGCTAATTCTCCTGCAGTCTTAGCTATGAAATTATCAGTTCAGTCCTCTTCTTTTCGTCTTCCCCTATAATCTTTACTAGTTGCTGAATTTTTTGTTCATCACCGGCTGCTGTTGTTGAATACCAAGTGACCTCCATTAATGTGTGATGTTGGATGGTTTAGGTTTTTCCTTAAAATTACTGATTTTTTTAATACCATCTGATAGTCTGTCAAATATATTAATGTATTTCGAGTATTGTCATCGGAAAATAGAAATCCACTGCAATTGTCTTCCTTTCTCTAAATTTTTTAAATTAAAAAAGAATGAAATAAATTGTCTTTCGATGACTAATTAGTAAATAATTTGAATGTCTTGGTTGGAAATCAATTTTTTTAACTGTAAAATAGACAATGGGTGTATAAATGACAGAGCTACATTGTGAAAAGGAAAAATAACAAAATTACGTGAATAATGGGAATTTCTTTTAACCCTAGCTCAGATTTCAAAACTAATCGGGGGCCAAAAACTTGAAAAATTAAAAAGGGTCGCTCCCTGGGATCTTTCTCTTCTCAACTGCCTTAGTACTATATTAAGGTGGTGCTTGGTATAAATTTTTTTAAAAACATATTTAAAAAATATGTTTATGAGATATTTATACATTTTAAAATTTGTGACGTTTTAAAAATAATATACATATATTAATTCTTTTCATGTACTTAATATTCAAGTTCTTTCATTAATTAGTTTTTACCAGTATGAAAATCTAGATTGTTGATGTAGTTTATAACAAGACACAGATTTAACAAGCTTAGTAGGCATGATAGCAACATACTTTCTTTTATCAATGACTAGGGCTCTTCAAGGAAAAAAAAAAAAAAAGAGTTAATTCTGAATTGTCGTTCCCTTCTCGTGGAATTGGGAGTTTGGAAGCACCGCAGGTGTAGTGATGACTTTAATGTGAGTGGGATATACCTTTTTATCTTCAGAAAATTTCATAAATAAATTTCTGACTAGTTCTATAAGCTCCAACTAGATTCATGTAATTAGTCGGTAGAACGGTAGTAGGAATCTTCAGAAGCTATCTTTTGAATTAGTGTTGATAAAAATATGATTTTATTGATCTTATATTTGCTTATGTGAGTCTCTCTAATTTAATATCTTTGTCTTGTATAGATCTTGGGTTAGATAGAAAAGTGCATGGCTGAAGGCCCAGGAAATGAAACAATTCTGATGAAGGTCCAAATAAAACTCACATGTTGGGAAGTGGCTTGGCGGTCCAGCAGATGCTGTCTAAAGCTTAAAATGCCCAATATTTCTGTCTGGCCAACACTCAACCTACCATTAGGGCAGCCTTCCCCAAATCACTTTCTCGATCTAACCAAGGCGCCAAAAGATCAGATAAGCATTTATTGAGTCATACCTACCTTCATGTTCTCTGATGCTAGCTACCATCATTTTCAGGAAAGAAGACATGCATGATGTACATTACACGTTACAGAGGAACACAAAATGGGTATAGCCGTTGCATGATGGACATTACACGTTACAGAGGAACACAAAATGGGTATAGCAGTTAAGTGAACGTTGAAGCCTTTGTTTCATATTGTGCTCAAAACAACCAGGTTTGTGAGACTATTAAGGTATTAAACATCATCTGCTGTGTGCTATTACTCCCACTACGAGTTCTTCATATTTAATCTTCCTTATGAAATTGAGTAGTGTAGAGTGTTTCTATGCTTGTTAAGAGTGAAAATCCTACTCTTTAGTTGGTTTGTCTGATTACTGATGTGCACAAGGATTTCTACATGTGTATGTGATTGAAAGCCTATAAAAGTCATGTAACTGATCTTTGTTCTAAGTTACTTAAGTCTAGTGTAAAACTTGTAAAGCCGAACCCAGTGTGTCAGATTGATAGATTTATAAAATACCTATCAAGGGTGCTAGGGAGTGGACATAGGATTTAGAATTGATTGGAATCACTATAAATTTTATGTGTTGTTCATTGTTCTTCTTACTTGCATTCAATCATTAAACTCTAAAGTAGTCATCAAGAAGCAAGTGAATTAGAAACTACTTAAGGAAACAAAGATACAATCATTTAATTGTCCTTAATTATAACTCAGCAATTCACCCTCTCTTACTATATTTGTACTAACACTTATGAATACCCTTAGATGTTGTATTAGGTGTTAAACTTGATGCTCTACTCTTCGAGTTTATGAGTTTATTATTTTATCTAAGGAAAATGATGCAAAACCCTGAAGTTATGAAAAACCTGAAACTCCTAGAACACATAATATGACAAGAACATGAAATAAAATGAACTCCCAAATAACAGATGCAAATGGAAATGCAAATGATAAGTTGATTAGAAATAAGAATAGATTCACCACAAGAGATTACCTTGCTAAGAATTAATAAAATTTGATGTCTTATAAGATTGATGTTCAAACCTTTTTATAGGCTTCAGATTCCCTAAAAAACTCTAATTTTAAATGCTTCCTTGGGCCCCCAATTAGTTAGGTCAAAGAAGGCTAAAAATAACTACAAACATTGAAATAGAAGCCTTATTAACCTTGAGGTTCAATGTTATAAGTTTTGATAATAACAAATATGTGACAAATGAGTTAGACATATCGTATTAACATGTGCTTAATCGATTAATCATTAACGTGTAATACTTTATACTTGAATCATCCCTTATATAAGATATATTTGCTCATAATATACCCAATGGGCTCTAATATTATAGACAATCAAAATTGTATATATATATATATATATATATATGTATGTATGTATGTATAGGAATTTCATATGCATGGTAAAAAAATATTTATATTCTACTAATTGTTATTAAAATATGCATATTAAAATATATGAGCCAAGTATTTAGCTAGTAAGTTGGACTAACTTTCATAGGGTTATTATTATTTTGTTAAATTTATTTGGACTCACATTTATTGGCCTAATACATTTTGGTCCTCAAAATATTAGTTTAGGCAAAAAAGATAAGAAAAATATAAATTTTAATGTATTTATTTTTGGACCTTAGATCACTATTTTTATCATATCTCACAAATCAAAGGGAATTTCGAAATAAAACCTATTGCATCTGAAAATAGACTTAAACATCTTTCTATTCATATGTCACATGCTTAAAATACAGTTGAAACTAAGAAGTTATGATTGTCAAAGTTTTAGGTATGGATATCACACTTTTTCTTAACTAGTCACAATTTCAACAATATCTCACCAACTAGAAAGAATTTTGAAATGAGGTTTATTCCATATGAAACTAGACTCACATAACTCTTCAGTCGTATATCACATGTATAAAATTGAGTTAAAATAAAGGAGTTATGAGTGTCTTAATTTACGACTACATATATCAATTTGTTACTTGACCTTTTGTCACTCTTTCAACAATATCCCAACAACTAGATTGAATTTTGAAATGAAATTTATTAGGATAGAAAATAGACTTATAAAAATTTTTGGACATATATAATTTGGTCAAAATGAAGGAGTTATGAGTATCTAATGATGTGACTATGGAATAGAGGAAGACCATGAAGTCAACAAATGAAGCTACTTACTTCCAACAATTAAGTTGTACAAATTTGAATTTCTCCTTAGCTTCAAATGATTCTCTTGCTTTTCTGGGCTATAAATACATGTCTCAAGAGCTCAAAAATCATAAGAAAAAATGTAAAAACATCTTGAGTGATTCATATTCTTAAATATCTTTATTCTTGGTTACTCTTCAAGTAGTGAGCTTCAATTGTGTTATTTGCTCTTTTGAGAGTTTTTGTTGTGCATCTTTTCTTCTTAAAAAGATTTGTATTTCACGGAAAGATATTCCTTGAGGAGAGATTAAATTCAAGGAAAGGTTTTCCTTAAAGAGAGTTTGGTTTTAGGGGGAACATTCCTGAAGATTTGTATCAAATTGCAAGTTAGTGGAAAATCTCAAGTAATTACTTGAGGACTAGACATAGGCTTAGGTTAGAGCCGAACTAAGATAAATCTTGGAGTTTTCTTTCTCTATCCTTATACTCTTTATATTTTGAATTGTCATATTTATGTTTTGCTCATGTTGTTAATATTTTACTTGCAGTATTGTGATATCTTACTAGATATATTCTTTTATATTTACTTTAAGTAATCTAATTGTTAAAGTGATTGTATGATTGTTCTAACTTACATGGGAACAAGATTATGAATTAAGTTAAACAACATATTATTGAATACTCTATTATTGGGAAAGAGATTTGTAGTCTACATACTCCAAGCATAAACATAAATCTTTCCTTTATGCATATAATTATTACTAATCTTCATAATAAGTATTTTGTATAGCAATTCGAAAAAAATTAAAATTTTTGTAAAAACCTAATTCACTCCTTCTCGAGTGTTAGTTGCATAGTCTAACAAGCCCAATATATATATATTTTAGACCTAAATCAATCACATTGAAGCCCAAAACTCTTATTTCTATTGTAAAATTCTAAGATGACTTGACCTAAACAAATTGGGTTGGACAAGAATAAAATGAATGACTTGGGTTTCCTTTTTCAAGTTCAATTTGCCTAACTGACTTTCTTTCGCATTCTCGAATAATCTTCCAAAATAATTTTGCATCAATATCTTGAACTTCTTAGCTCTCAATCTTTTAATAAGACATTGAGGAAAATTCAGATCATCATTCATGCCATCGCACCTCTTGTCTTCTATACTCATATCATTCCTTCCTTCCTCAAAAGGATTTGTCCTCAAATTTGAATTAAAATCAAATGGAGATTGATTAGAAACATTGAATATAGCACTTACATTATACTCACCTAGAAAATCAATCTTGTAGGCGTTATCATTAATCTTTTCCAGCACTTGGAATGGGTTGTCTCCCCTAGCTTTAAGCTTTGACTTCCTTTAGTTTGGAAATCTTTCCTTCCACAAATGCATATAAACCTAATCACTCGGTTCAAACAACACTTACTTTTGCCCCTTATTCACTCTCTGAGTAGTTAGGCAATTCTTTCTTTCAATCATCTCATGTGCCTTCATTTGTATTTGTAACACTTGCCAAATTACTATGCAAAATTTTGTTTTTAAGAGAAGGGAGAGTATTAATATTTGTGGTGTGTATTATTAATCAGATATGAGTTTTGGCTTAATGGTAAGGCTGGACATCAGAATTCAAGAGGGTGTGGGTTCAAGATGTAACTCCTTCCTCCCTTAGGAATATTTTGGTGTTGACATGTGTCCCTTTCATAGGTGAAATTACCAAATTGCCTTTTTTACTTTTTTTTTTCTTTTCTTTTCTTCCCTTTCTCGTCATTTTTCCCATCAAAAGCCTCTACTCCATTTTCGATCTCTGCTGCTTTTCTCTAACACGGTCAGCCACCACCACCTCTGGCCAGCTCCTTCCCTCACTGGCAATGCATTCTGGTCGGTCACTGCTAGTAGTTGTCGGCAATAACAACATTTTTCTGGCGGTCTTCACAAAGCCCAGAATTAGCGACTTTTGTGCGGATTTGATGAGTTTTAAGCATTTTTTTCATGAAAAATGATGTTAAAAGAAGCATTTTTTACCTTTTTCCGTTGAATTTTAGCTTTGGAAACATGATTTTTGGCTAGTTTTTTAAAGTTGTTTTGACAGGGACCAACTAAAAAGTTTCAAAATTTTGGGGTTTTCAGAAAATGGTGAAATGCTGAGATGTAATGGGTTTAAATTGGTTCTATAAGAACACTTTTAAGGTGTATGGTATGAAATCCTATTGTTCATCATGATTTTTCTTGGGTTGAAGGCAAGGGTATGGAATTTGGGACTAAAATGAAAGCTCAAAAAGTGTTTAGGGCAGTAAATGTAAATTGGCAAAAAGTCTGGGAAAGTTAGGTGATGGAATCAGGGGATATGAGCTAGGGTTTGTTTGTAGTAATAATAATGTAATGGAATAATTCATTGCTTTTCAAATGGTGTAGGTAACTCTTACGGGTGAGACGGTCACCTCAGGGAAGGCTTTGGGTCCTGGTAGTTAACGGTGCTCAGGTGTACAGATAGCACTCCTCAATACTCTTCGTATATGCTTTACATTTTCATTATTAGAAAAGGTTTTAAAATTATCATTTTTAACTTTGGCATGACTATATTTTATTAGAGTTGAGATTATGAGCAAATGAAATCCTTGATATGTTAGATGACTTTATGTATTATTTTGGAAATGACTTTAGAGAAATCTCTTGCGTACGGTTAGGAATAATTGCTTGATAAATCATTATTGCAAATACAAATGGATTTCATGCATACTTGCTACTTTTCCTATGTATGCTTGTTTTAATTCCATTATAATTGGAAGGACTAGTTATGACACTAGCTACCAACAATAGTACTGTTAACCCTTGGTGCACCTAGATAATGACCCAGCTAGCAGGGTTAATGATGGTGCTAGCCCCGTGTGATGGCCATCACATAAGGACCGATGAATGATAAACTTTCATGAGTTATAACCTCACGCCTGTTGGTTAGTTACCCTCGACGATTATGTATCCTCACCTGTTGTGATTTGCCCTTGTGGTTGTGTGCTACACCGAATTAGTCCATAGTAGTCCTTCCCTCAAAATGATATTCAGAAATTTATTGATCCCTTATGTATGGCATTTTAAATTTAATGTTTTGAAATATGCGTTTTGCTAGCTAAAACTGTTTAATGATTACTCGCATTTTAAATGTTATTCCCTTTTTTTCAAAGCTTGATTTACACTTGAGTATAACATATATTTGAAATTTTATTACTGATTTTAGGGTGTTATTTGTCGGAAAAATTTGCCTTAGATAGGGTGACAGGTGACTTCCTGGAGGCTGCGGAGTAGTGACAATAGTCTTTTAATAAGCTGCTTAGGAAATTGCAGAACCTATTTCTTTTTTGATTATTTTGATATTGATGACTCATTTTTTAGATGTATATAATTAGGGTGTTAGCCATTGTTTTATATTCTGAGTTTGTATAATGACTACAGTTAAGCTTTCCTTATTTGTTGTATATTGGATTTATGCTATACTGGGCTGTGCTGGTGAAAGCGAAGCTCTCTTATATGTTTGTATTGTCTTATAGGATATTGTAGAAATTTCGGGATGACCTATTTATTGCGGAGGTTTTTGCCAAAATTTCTACAAAACTCCTTGTTTTGTATTAACCCCTTATTTTTATATAAAGGCAAATTATATTACATATGGTGTAAATTTGTGTAGTTTTGGCATGGTATTGAATGTCCATCCAATGTAAGACTTGCAAGTTCAAGGATTTTCCTCGTGTCCTGTGCTGGTCCCACTCCAGGGAGTTTGGGGTGTGACAGTATTGCTTTAACCTTTTTAGCCTTCTTTTCTCCATCTAAACTAACAATATCACTTAAAGGCAAAGGCATTAAATCCAAAATAGTTAAAGGATTAAAACCATACACAACTTCAAAAGGGAAAATACCTGTAGAAGAATAAATTGTACTATTATAAGCAAACTCAATGAAAGGAAAACAATCCTTTCATGTTTTCAAATTTTTACCCACTACACATTGCAACAAAGTCTTTAAAGTTTGATTTAGCACCTCAATTTGTCCATCGGTTTATGGGTGACAAGTAATATAATATAAAAGCTTGGTTACCTAACTTACCCTATATAATTTTCCAAAAGTGGCTTAAGAACTTAACATCCCTATTTGAAATAATGGATCTAGGGATACCATGCAATCTAACAACCTCTCAAAAAATTAAATCAACAATGTTTGTTACATCATCAATTTTGTGACAAGTAATGAAATGTGCCATTTTGCTAAACCTTTCAACAACAATAAAGATATTATCCCTACCTTTTTTTGCCCTAGGCAATCCAAGCATAATATCCATTGAAATATCAGTTCTAGGGCTAGTAGGCATAGGTAAGGGTGTATATAGTCCATAGGGCATGCACTTAGATTTAACTTACTTACACGTAATACATTTAGTACAAACTCTCTCAACAACCTTGCACATGTATGGCCAATGTAAATGTTCAGATAACACTTCCAATAATGCACTCCGAAGTGGCCTATCAAACCACTACTATTGGATTCTTTAACAAGCATTTCTCATATAGAACATGTTGGTACACAAATTCTATTGTCACAAAATAGAAAACCTTCATGCCTATAGAATTTATCAAATGCACTACTTTCACAAGCAGTGAAAATATTAGCAAAATCAACATTGGTTGCATACATGTCTTTAAATTGCTCAAATCCCAACAACTTAGATGTAAGTTTAGTGTTTAAGGCATATTTCTTAGACAATGCATCAGCAGTTATATTTTCTTTCCCTTGCTTGTAACAAATCACATACGAAGAAGCCTTAATGAACTCAATCCATTTAGCATGTCATTTATTTAATTTGCCTTAGCCTTTTAAAATGCTTAAAAAAATACATGATCAATATGTATAACAAACTCTTTAGGAAGCAAATAATGTTGCCAAACATCCAATGCTTGAACTAAGGCATACAACTCTTTGTCATAAGTAAAATACTTAAGTTGAACATCATTTAATTGCTTATGAAAATATGAAATGAGACATTTTTTTTATGTTAAAATAGTTCTGATGCCCATTCCAGATGCATAACACTCAATCTCAATAGTTTTATTAAAATCAAGCAAAGCAAAAATTTGAGCGGAGCACAAATTGTCTTTCAAAGAATTGAATGCAAGTATTCCTCTTCCCATTTAAACCTAACATCCTTCTTGACATTCTCAGTCAATGAAGCAGCAATAATAGAGAAGTTTCTCATAAATCTCTTATAAAGACTAGCAAAACCATGATAACTTTTCATCTCACTCACACTCTTAGGCATTGGCCATTCTTTGATGGACTTCACCTTCTTTTCTCCAACCTCAATACCATTTGCACTTACAATAAAACTAAGAAACACAAGTCTATCAATGCAAAAATTACACTTCTTAATGTTGGCATATAACTTCTCATTTTTTAGCACAATTTAAACAACCTTAACATGTATAATATGATCATCTAAAGATTTGTTGTAAATTAAGATATCATTAAAATAAACAATAAGAAACTTGCCTAGGAATTCATGCAAAACATGGTTCATTAATCTCATGAAAATGCTAAGTGCATTAGTTAAACCAAAAGGCATTACTAACCACTCATACAAACTATATTTCCTTTTAAAAGTAGTCTTCCACTCATCCCCAGGTTTCATTTGAATTTGATGGCACCTATTTTTAAGATTAATTTTAGACAAAACACAAGCACCATGTAATCCCTCAAGCATGTCATTTAACCTAGGAATATGATGATGATACTTTACCGCGATTTTATTAATAGCTCTATAATCCACACACATCCTTCACATTTCATCCTTCTTTGGGACTAGCAACACAGGCATAGCACAGCACATGGGCTCATGCTTTTTCTTACATGACCCTTTGCCAAAAAGCTCACCCACTTGCCTTTGAAGCTCCTTTGTCTCCTTTGGATTGTTTCTATAAGCTGGCCTATTTGGACGGCGAGCTTCGGGGACAAAATCAATCTGACTCAATCCTTGCCAAGGGTGTTAAACCCTTGGGCACCTTACAGGAAACACATCATCAAACTCTAGTAATAAAGAAATAAAACCACTAGGCAACTCAGGGTTAAGGTTAGTTTCTAAAAAGAAAACCTCTCTAAGCAAAATTACTATCAAAGCTCTCTTGCCTAAGTAAACTTTCTTCAAGCCTATTTTTTTTTGCAAAAAAATTCAATTTCTTCTCACTCTTGTCATTGCTGTCACTATTTTCTTTTCTTTCACTCACTAACTTTTTCCCTTCAACATGTTCCTCTTTCTTTTTATCATTTTTAGAGTCACTCATCAATGGATCTTTATCTTTATCTTTTTTTTTTTCTTGTCTCTCATGGCCTTTTATCTCACTTCAGTTTTCTTTACCTCACCTCTTATATCCTCATTAAAAGCTTTTTACAGCCTTATTTGATCAATGTACACCTCTTTTAAAGATAAATGTGTAAGTATAAACTTCTATCCATGATGCTCAAATGAATACTTATTCTTTTACCCATCATGCATTACACACTTATCAAATTGTCATAGCCCCCCAACCATAAGTGGTTAGCCTGTATGGGTACTACATCCCACACTATCTTATCAGAATATCTACTAATTGAGAATGCAACCACAACCTGCTTAGTCGTTCTCACTTTATCGCTTTTATTTAACCATTGCAACCTATAAGGATTAAGATGTTTATCACATTTTAACTAACCTTTCAACCAACATAGTGCTAGCAACATTAGCATAACTATCATCCATCAATGATCATACTACATATTTTACCTTTTATTAAACATCTAGTGTGAAAGATGTTAGCCAAGGTGTATGGCAACAATTGTCCTGTGACAGAGGCTCAGGTGTGGGGTTGCATCACATTTGAAACATAATGCTTGTGCTAGGTCATTGTTAAGAAAATAGAGTTGCGCCCTGACTAACAGTTATAGCTTTTGGCCTAGTAGTAGGTGCTTGATTTACCAATTATTATCAAAGCTGAGGTCACGTGTTTAATTCCCTGTGGGGCAATTGCTAAGGGGGAAATTGTTAGCCAAGGTGGGTGGTGGCAATTGTCCCATGGTAGAGGCCTAAGTATGAGGTCGAGTCACAATTGAAAGATGGGGCTTGTGCTAGGTCATTGTTAAGGAAATAGAGTTGCATTCTGACTAACAGCTATAGCTTTTGGCTTAATGGTAAATGCTTGATCCTACAAAATATATTTTCTTTTTGCTCTAGGTTATCTTCTTTAATATTAGAGTTCAAAACATGCCTAACAATAAGAGATTTGTCTTTTCCTAATAACAAAATATTCGTATTTAATAATAGATTCAACACATTTTTCATCACTAGTAACACCGAATAATGGTGGCATGTTATCATCACTACAATCATCTTCATGTTTAGAATAAGAAATAATATCATTACCCTTCATAAACATAGCCTTTTTATTAGGGCATTCATTAACCATATGTCCACACCCTTGACACTTAAAACATTTAATATCCCTATGCCTAGAAGAATTAGAAATAGAATCAAAAGTACCTTTTTTGTGAAGTAGTACTCTTCCATTTCTCTTTGAAATCTAAGCTTTTATCATTCTTCTTGCCATTAAATTTTAATGATTTTGAACCCAATTTGTTTCTAGAATTAGAAATGGTGCATGTTGTCCCCTCGTTCTTCAATTGTCTCTCCACCTTCATTACCATGTTAACCAAGTCCTCTATATCAATATAATGGTGCAAGTCTACTATGTCAGCAATCTTCTTATTCAGACCATTTATAAATCTAACCATTGTCACTTCTTTATCCTCTTTTATATTGGCCTTAATTATGATCATCTCCATCTCTTTATGGTAGTCCTCCATTGATTTAGACCTTGTGTGAGTCTATGTAACTTTTGATGCAACTCCCTATAATAATAAGATGGAACAAATCTCTTTCGCGTAACTTGTTTCATCTCATCCCATGTTGTGATAGGATCTTTACCATATTTCCTTTTAGACCTCACTAGTTCATCCCTCCGTAAAAGAGCATAATCTGAAAACTCTAATGTAGCCAATCTAACTTTCTTCTCATCTAAATAATTATGACAAGCAAATAACATTTCAACCTTCGTCTCCCATTCAAGATAGGTTTTAGCATCATTCTTACCTTTAAATAGAGGAATGCTCATCTTGATAGCATTGAAATTGTTATCATTTCTATCAATTCGTACCTCCCTTCTTCTATTCCTCATGGAATTTGAGTCATCACGATTAGATTCTCCTTCTTCTTTAACAAATGGAGGCCTTCTAGTAGGTTTTGATATACTCGATGACTCGAAATTATCTAACCTCAAGTTTAGAGCCTTAAACTAGTTTCCTCAAAAGAACTAAAGAAAATGAAATAGAATATATTGGTAAGCAGCACACTACCTCACGTGTTTACACTCAGGCATTTAATTCACCCTTATTTGACATTAAAGCTCACCAGCACTCGAGCCTTTTACCACTTAAGCTTGTTGTCCTGGATTGGACTTTAAAATATATTTTCACATAAGATATATCACTTTTGCAAATTAAATGAATGAAAATGAGTAAAAGGAATTAAGAATTAGCAAACAATCAATAAGATATAAGAATAACAAAAATAAAACTAAAAAAGGCATTTGAAAGAAAAATAAAGATAAAATTATGGCAATTTACAAAGTTTGATTGTTTGTACAGTACCCCTGACCAATTTTTTTTTTTAAACATTATTGCAACCTTTTTTTTTTTTCAGATTTTAATTTTTTTAAAAAAATTAAACTGTAACCCTAATTCCCTTGGATTCATATGTTAGACTGCTACTCCATAGTGCATTCAAAATCTTTAGATTCATGTATTGCAACACTCATTCATTAGAAGTCCTTAAAAGATCCTTTTACGTTTGACTTCTATACAATACAACCCAACACTTTCACACTTTCTCTATTTTTTTTTAATTTTAGGTTTCCCTTAACCAGACAAGGATAGGTTCAAGAAAATAAGAATATTGAATAAGATTATAGTGAAATACACTAATGAACAAAAAGTGATACTATATGAACAAAAATTAACAGTAGAAGGATCAATTTGGGCAAGATTGAATTAGAACAGAATGAGCAAAGACTGATTCTTTTTTTCTCCCTACAAACCATACTAAGATAGGATCAAGAAAATAAGAATACTGAAGCAAGATTAGAAAGGAAATACACTAATGAGCAAAAATTAGTAGTAGATGAAATAATCTAGCCAAGATTAAAACCAAAAGATAATGAACAAAGCTTTTTTTTTTTTTTTTTACTCTGCAACAAACAAGAAGGTTAACAATAGCAAACAACAAAAAGGATAAATATGAATTTACCTTAATTTAAGCTCTGATACTAACTGATGTGGAACCCTAAGGTTATGAAGAATTTGAAACTCCTAAAATACACATTATGGCAAGAATATGAAATGGAATGAACCCCCAACCTATTGAACCCTAGATGACATATGCAAATGGAAATGCAAATGATTGGTTGATTAAAAACAAGAATGAATTCACCACAAGAGATCACCTTACTAATAATTAATTTTTGTTTCAATAAAAGAAGACAAGTTATCCTTCCCTATAGAACTTTAGCCAAGCTAAGAAGGAAACTAAGTTTCTTTGATAAAATGAAATTTGATGTCATACAAGGTTGAGGTTTAAGCCTTTTTATAAGCTTTAGATTCCCTAAAAAACCCTAATTCGAAATGCTTCATTCGGCTCCCAATTAGTTAGGTCAAAGAAGGCCAAAAACAACTACAAACATTGAAATAGAAGCCCAATATATAACCATACATATTCTAAACCCAAATCAATCACAATGAGGCCCAAAACTCTTATTTTAGTAGCAAAATTCTAAGATCACTGGACCCAAACGAATTGGGCCTTCAATTGAGCTAGACAATAATCAGATGAATGACTTAGGTTTCCTTCTTCAAGTCTAATTTGCTCAACTGACTTTCTTTTGCATTCTCTCATAATCTTTTTAAATAAATTTACAGCGATTCCTTAAACTTCTTAGCTCTCAATCTTGTAATAGGACTCAGAGGAAAATTCATATCGTCATTCATGCCATCACTCCTCTTGCCTTCTGTGCTCACATAAAAATGTAACTACTTGTTAGTAGACTTAGACTTAGCGTAAATTCTAGTGGACTTGTGAGTTAACTTATTGAGTTCACTGAGTTTACAATTTATCTATAAAGAATGTGTCAATTCACTTGTAAACTTTAATTTAGTGTAACCTAGAGTTGACTCACATCTATCTTGAATAAATTTAGTTGGATTAGTATTTTTGGATGAGTTAAATGAGTTAACTCAAAAGAAAAACTAGGATACTAAAGCTAATTATGGGTAAGTTTAAACATGCACCTATTTAATTAAGTCAATGATTGGTCCAATTTCTAAAATATTGTATTTGGTAAGCAATCATTCTAGTTTGTTTACCTAAATGTTATTGGCTAAATTGTACAGAATTTTATTGAACTTTAGGTCATGTGCAAATAATATCCTTGAACTTTAAAACTTGACAATGAACCCCCTTAAATTTGAGATTACTTGCATGTAACCCTTAAAATTAGTTAGTTAATTATTTTACTAACAAAATCATGATAAATAAGGGGATTACTTTGCTTGACCCTAAAGTTCAAGGAGTTATTTGTAGTTAACCTAGTGTTGAAGGGAATTATTTGTATAAAAAGTTAAACTTCAAAAGGGGTCATTTAATATTGGTAGGGCTATCAACCAATATTTAAAAGTGTAAGGAGCTTACGGTCAAGTTTTGAAGTTTAAGGGGTTATTTGCACATGACCAAAAGTTTAGGGGAGTTTTGTGTAATTTTGCCAAAGTTATTTAAAGAAAATTTAAACTCAAGTTTTATAAAAAATATTATTATTCATATACTATTTAGTAGGGATGACAATTTTGTGGGGCGGGGTTGGGTAGTGCCTTCCCACTCCCTGTACCCACCATCACTTGTGTTCCCCATCCCATTTCTCCACTCTCCACTCCCTATTATGGGGGTAATTTTCCTTTATCTCTATTTTTCATGAAAAAGGGGATCCTCAACCTTAAATTTTTTAAAAGACAAAAAACAATGATATTAATAAATAAAAAATAAATGTATTAAAACATGAATTTAAAGTTAAACTATTCATTTATGTTATTCAATAAGCTCTAATCAAATTCAAAAGCAACTTTAAAAAATTCAAATGAAAACTTCATAACAAGTCTTAAAAATTCAAAAAAATCAAAGAAACAATAACTTCAACAAATAAAAGGCATCAAGTTTAAGTCATTTTAATATCTTGTCCACCATGTGTGAAGTCATTATCATTGTTTCTTCTTTATGGATAAGTTAGATATTTAATTCATTTTGTTTCCACTAACTTAGTATGTCAAAATCTTTAGCATTTAAAGTATTAATCAAGGTAGACTCATCTAAATAACAATCTAACTAACTTGATATTACTAGTCAAAACAATTTCTTTTAAATATTAGAAATAATTGCACTTCAAATTTTCTATCATTGCAATAAAATTCACAGTTGTAAAAGTTGAAGATGTAATAAAATCACTACGAGTATTACACTTTTTATAAAAATTTTAAAATATTTATGTAAAATTGTAGGGGACAAGGATTTTCCGCCTCCATTTTCAAGCTACATTTGGGGAGATTTTTTTTTCTTATCTCTATTCTCGTGAAAGAAAAAACATCAAATGTGAGTTCTAAAATAGGATAGTCTCCATGAAGATTTATAGATATGCGACCTTTTGCCACCTCTACTATATTTAGGACATATACACCATATAAATTTCAAAATTTTTATATTTATTATATCTAAATTTATTTTTACATGGCTTAGAAAAATTAAAACTTTCTGGTTCTAGACAACACCCTATTCTCAAACGAGAGCATTATTAAGCAAATAAATTGACCATATAAGTGAAACAAACATGAGAATTAATTCAACTCATTTTTATCACATACAATATTAATTGTCAATAGGGTTTTATTTTTTAATTTAGATTCTCTATTACCACAATAATTACTATGTGTGTTAAAAATAATTGCGCCTGGTCATTTTTATGTTATATTTGACACAAGAATCATGATTCCTCATTTTCACACACCACTCCAAGCACGATAACTCTTAATCCAAATCTGATGCCTTTCTTCTTTATATCATGGCAAAAGATATTTAGCTTGTCTTCATTTACCAGGTGTCCGGGTCTCCCTTGTAAGATTCCATTCTCGAGAGCTACATATGAAGGAGTGAGGGTCCACGTGTCGAATCTTGATCAACATCGACCTCATTTCACTCTGAAGAATAGGACAAATGTCGAAGAATTCTGAGTGTTCCATGTCTTCATCGTCGATCCTTGTCCAATGGTGTCTCTCGCACTTTCAATGGTTTCCCCATTGCAAGACAAGAAGTACGTTCCACTTGGAGGCAGCAAAACACTCTATCCCAGTTATATATATTCATATATACACTCACAGTTTTACACGAACGAACACATAAAAATATTATCGTTAAGATTGAGAGAGAGGGTAAGAACATCTGAAGATGCTGGAGAAGCTATGGGACGACGTCGTGGCTGGTCCTCAACCTGAGCGTGGGCTTGGGAGGCTCAGGAATATGAATATCAACACCAATATTGGTACTTCTTTTTCTGATCAGCAAGCCTTGTGATTCATTTTGTATTGAATGTTGATGTGTGTGTGTGTATGTGTTCAGATGGATCAGGAGAAGGAAGCACGACGGTGTCGCAGCCAGCGACGCCCAGAACACCGTCGACTCCGACGACACCGACGTCGGCGCGTAAAGGCGACAACGTGTGGAGGAGCGTGTTCCATCCTGGGAGTAACTCTGCTACCAAGAGCATTGGTGCTGAGCTGTTTGACAAACCTCTTCCCAATACCCCCACTGTCTATGATTGGTATGGTGGAATTTTTTGTGCTCTAACTTTTGAAAGATTATTTTTCAATTTCATCTTTAACATGAAGCATTTTAATTTATTTATTAAAAATCAATTTCCTCTTGATTTAATACTCTACAAAAAATTTAAAAAATATAAAATCTAACGTAGTACGAAAATAATATCGCTTTGGGCGTTGAGACGTTTGAATAAGTTCAAATCAATCTTATTTTTGTTTCATGAAATGACTATTTTGACTAAAAAGATGTTTAAAGAATTAAATTAAAATACTTAGCATATGTTTAGATTAACATTAGAATAACGTGATTTTGAATCAATTTTATTTTTAAAATTAATTTTAGTTTATTTTAATTTTACATTATCATGATTTATGTTTAAAAATTATGATTTGAAAATTGATTTTTGTCACATATATAATTCATTCAATGTAAAAATAATTATTTTTCACTTTTATACAAATAGGAGTTTGGAGAACAAAATTGATTTTAAAAAAAAATCAAACATTAAACCAAACAATAATATTTACCTGACAAACTCTCATTTAGACGTGCAAATAGATTTTAAAATTTTTTAAATACTAAACCAAACACATGCGTAATAATTATAAAAGGAATGTCCAAATATATTATCAACTTTGACATTCAGATGTAACATTTATTTCTTTAGAAATTAATTCGTTTCAAGTCAAAATTTAATCACATAAATGATACATAAATTTTTATATAGAACATAACACCATAAATTTTATACTAAAATAAAAATATCAAGTTTCAATTAAATTTTGAAATTAGAAATTTTAATTTCTTTACAAATTCAGCATTAAACTAGTCAAAATCACGTAACCTGTTATTGTAAATTTTAATAGGAATTCAATTCATTTAAATATAGTTTAATCTTACTTTAATCCAATATCTAGCAGGTATTTTTTTTCATAAAACTTATAAATAAATAATAATTTTATAATTAAACTTTATTGGAAAAAACTAAATGTAATTTCTTTGTTATTTTTGTCATTGATTAACTTGGTTACTGTTGAATATACTCGAGCCTTTTATGTTATGGCAGGCTCTACAGCGATGAGACCCGGAGCAAGCATCGCTAACTCGGTGACGGGTTGAATATAAATGCTGTCCTTTCTCGTTGAATATATGCCACGTATTGAGTCTACGCCACGTGTCCTACTTCGATTTGGGTCTGTAGTTAACTTAGTGTTTTTGTCATTTTCATCTTTTTTGAGGTTTTGCTATGGCAGATTGACTTGAAATCTGCTTATTCAATATTTCTGTGCGAGGATCACTGCTAATTTCCTACTACCTTTTGATCTTTGTACTGTCTTCTCAAGGGATTCACTTTATTAATGATTACATCGTACTCGTGCAAAATTGGAGTCTGTTTAATCATCTTAATATTTATGACAAGCAAATACTACGAATGGAAAGAGACTTTGTTCTCTCTGAATATGCATGTAAAACTTACTACCAATCCTTTGATATCATATAAACCTTCACCTCGCCTCTTTTTCACGAATCGATAACAGAGGCATGCATTGAGGCCTTGCGTCCTTATTAACGTCTTCTCTTTCCCTCTCTTCAATTTAATAGATATAGATAGTTTAAATCAATGGTAAGAGATACAAAAATATATGAAATATATATATTTTAGTATCATGTCATTGCTCACTATATAGCAATACATACATTTATAGAGCCACAAGCCAAGGTGTGCCAAACAAAAGAAAACCAGAAGGGAAAAAGAAATTAAAAAATGCAGATCAAGGAACACCTTGCTAGGCATGTTACATAGAGACTAATAATCCATAATTATTAGTGGATCAGAGAGGGTTCAGAGTATGCTGTGAACAATTCTAGTGATACAGAGGTTTCATAATACAGTACTCATTTCTAGAGCAGTATCCACTCTTGTTCCTCCTAATCCCACTACCACCATAACCCTGCATTTCCATGGCTAGTCTTCTTTCCAAGTCATGCCTCTCAAATCTCCTCATCAGATTCTGCCTCCTCACAATACCACTCAGCTTCTCCTTCCTGTTCTCTGTTCTTCTGCCACTAACAGGGACTGGCATGGCTTCCAGCCCCATTAGCTTAGCCACGACCCCTGGCTCACACCACTGCACACTCTCCCCTGCCAGAGTTGCAGGTAAGGACAGAGTCTTCTTAAACTTAGCCTTTAACCCATAATTCTCTTCTTCTTCATCCTCTTCTTCTAGCAGCAACCTTCTTCCTAAGCTTCTGTCACAGCAAACTGACTTTCTTCCTTCTGGGATCCCAAATGAAGATCGGTACATGGCATCCCTACCGTCAAGTGAGAATCTTGGGTACTGATTCAAGGCGTTTCTTGCAGATCTTAGGATGTCAGAGTTGTTCACACATGACATCCTGCCCCTCATGATTCCATGATTGTAGTGCTTACTGAGCTTAGATTTTCTAGCAATCTCTTCCTCGAGCTCTAATTGAAGTATCAGATCCTCCAGAGTTGGCGAGCTCTGCCTTGGATTCTCGTCATTAGTGCTATTGTGTTGGTTGAGAGTGGAGGTTGAGCCGTCAGTGTTGCAGAAAGTTCTGATCCCTTTCTTCATCTTGGATCCCAGAGGGTTCTTGAGGAAGAAGAAGGGCATGTCCTGAGGATTGTGTTAAGATTTTGAAGGAGGAGAAGAAGAGGAGCATGATTGTGAAAATGGGTTTTGACTTTTTCTTTACTAAAGAGCAGAGGTTGCCAGAGAAATTCATTGGAACGTGAATGGATTGAATGGGAGCGGTGTAGTGGTACTCAGTGGGGCATTTAGTCAAGTGAAATTAGATGAGCCTTAATAGCACTCACATGATGCATTATGGAAGGCTTTCACAGGAGTTTCATTTTGTAGCCTGCAAAGTTGTCTGTAAGTTTCAGACAGAGAATGTGAAGATTTGAAGAGCCACCTCATAACCCTCTTAGCTACATTCTCACTTGGCATTGGTTGAGAAATTTTATGGTCATTTATTACTGTCCCGGAGGTAGAATGCATTAAAATTATTAAGCCTTTTGATCTCACCAGATCAATACATGGTATGAAAATTTTGTTAGCTGTGTGCTTATTTTTTGGTTCCCACAAAGTAATGAATGTAATAAGCCAGCTTCGAAATAATAAGAATCTTCAACCATATTATTTATTTAATACCAATAAGTAGCTGAATGAATAAATCACTGAGAACAATAAAAATCTTACATAATAAGGATGAAACTAGACGAATAGTGTGGAAGCAATTGCAATATTATAGTAGCGTTTAACCCCAGAGGTTAAGGTCTGTAATGAATAAGATATAATGTCAGTTGCGTATTATCAAAGGTCGGAATAATTTGCTCATGAAATTAACAGATGTTTGCAAGGTTGCAATCACAAAAGAAGCTCAGTTATATTATATATCCACCACCAGTGATTATAACTAGTAATGACGCATTTGAAAACCATAATTTGAACGTTGCGAAAGTGAGCAAATGAACAGTAGACTGTACGGACAGTATCAAGGGATGGTCACAAGGCATATGACAATGCCCTTCTTCCACAGTCCGTCATTTTCTGGGGCTGGATTTTTTTTTTTTTTTTTACTTTCCCATCCCCCAAGCCTACAGTAGCTTCTAAACTTGTGTTCACTATGCAATATTGGACATACAACTTGGGCCAAAGAGTACTGATGGTATCTGCATGTTTGTGTTTCCATTTTTCTTTTGCGAAATATAAGTAGATATATATAATATCTGTATAAAGATAATTAAAAGAACACACTAAAACCTTAATATTGACATTGAAGGATCGTTGCACACAACTGCACACAATATACACTCCAGTCAATATTTGTGAAGATTGTCAGAATCCCGACCTTTGTCAAATGTCCCTACAACTGAGATTTTCATTTTCTGTGTACTATACAAATTAACTTCAGCCCTTCTGCAGTATGAGGGAAATGTTGAAGGAAAGAGAAAGAAAAACAGGAATAACAAACTGCCTGAGACTAATTACTGTTCAGTATTAGTATAATTATGCACCAAGCAAAGAATTGGTCTAGGGGATGATTGCTCGTCATTCACCTTAAGCCAGCTATGGTTGAGTTCCTCAACTTCCTCTTATATGCCATAAGCTGAAAATCACAAGAGGGAATCAGTGAAAGGAAAACTAGTTATTCTTAATGTATATGCCATATATAGTCACTTCCGAAAATATTACCAGATGACCACAGCAAAAATTATCAGTTTTAAGCCCAGCCAAAGTTTCGTGCTCCCCCAAGACTCGCAACTTGACTTTGCATAGATCTACTGAGCCTGCAGCTCTTATAGTGTTGGCTTGCTGCTCTTTAACCAAGCATATCTCAACCTCATCAGCCTGCAGAGCTGTTTGAAGTGCAACATACTGCAGGGGGTAAAACAAATTAGAATAAAGAATAGATACTTAATAGAAATATAAGTGCTGCAAAGAGAATAACCTGGCATAGGTGCCTGATAGACAATGTAGGTCTGCAGCAAAGGTATGGCTGCTGCAAACTTGGTACTCTATTCTCATCAAATGACACAAGCATGAGGCAGATAGCCAACTGAAATAATATAATCACATGACTGATTTTATCATTGAGGCAGCGTAAGTGCTCAAGCAGAGAACAAAATTAAAAAAATAATAACAATTATAAGTGATAAACTCAGGATCTTAGCAAACCCTTTGATGAATCTGCATCACCATTTCAAAAGTTAGCATTAGATCTCAAACTGATTGTGCCAGTTTAAAGCTACAGAGGTTCTGATAGTCTATATTCCAGCAGAATCCAGATCACCACTGCAAAAAGTAAATTACCTCATCATCATTTTCTTCCAAGCTTCGGAGATTATCAACCAATTTGGAGATGCGACTGTTTCTGGCATTCTTACCGTTCACTCGGTTGTGACTCCGGTGGCCATTTTTTCCCCAGGCAAGTGTACCAGATGGACTTTTGAATTCTCTACTCCCTTCAGGAACGTTATCATCACTGGCAACATCTGCAACAGTAGTAGCAGAATGCAGATGAAATTGGGCATCTCCCCCTCTTTTGCATCTTTTTGGCTTGATTTCTATTAGCTCATCACCCGAAGATGAACCCTTCCCCCCATCATCATCATTCATATCCTCAGTGTCATCAGATCCCTGAGGTTCAATTGCACTTCTACTATTTTTTCTTACCCTCCCTTGTGAAGTTCGGTTGTTACCTTGTGACCTCATGAAAGTTGGTGCAGGGCCTTTGGCTTTTGGTTTTTTACCCAGTGCTTCAGCTTGTCGTTGAATAGTCTGAGAAATAGATGCTTGGATCTGCTCACAAAAGATAGAACTCTTGAAATTAAATTATAAACAGAAAGAAATATCTTGCAAACAACAAATTACAAGCAATAATCAGTGATAAACTATCAATCTTTTTATCATTTGATATAATCACGCTCTTTACAGCATACCAAAGCTCATACTTGAAATGACAAGAGTATTTAATCTTTTTGAATGGTGAACCCTCTTAAGTCTCACGGAATATTTAAGAACGTGTATATGAAGTAAAAGACTTTCTCACCTGCTTATTGCGGGCTTTCTCATCTTCATGTAAAGCCAATTCCTAGGCCAGAACCTTGTTAATAAGATTTCTTTCCAGGCAATTGAAATAGTAAATTTTTCAATCTAAGATGAAGTAAATCCAGGTTACCTCCTGCTCATACTTGTCTATATCTGGATAGAGAGCAGCAATTAAAGCATCATAGTTTGGGTCATCTCTCAATGAACGTCGGCTAGCACAATGTGTGCGGCAAGCAGGGCATTCATTGTTGCTGCAGCAAAACCAGTCCAGAACATTATAATTTAGAAGAAAAGGAAAATAAATTCTGCAAATAAACTAGCATTATCCCTATATGCAAATTCCTCTGAGATAATATTGAGAAGGAAGAAGTTTGAAAACAGACCCAAGGCGCATGGATTTGTCTATACACTCTCTGCAAAAGCGATGCAGGCATTCCATTACAGTTCTTGTCTTTCGAATGACGCCTAAACATAAAATAGAATCAACAATGATTTTTATACAATTTGATACTCAGGCAAGCAAATTAAACTAAAGATTAAAATGCTACATCCTGCATATCTTTGCACAAAGGTGCTCAAAACTTCAAGCATCCACAAACATAAAAACAGCAATACTAAACTGCTTTCCAGGTTATCGGTTATAGGATCCAAACTAATTAAATTGATACAGCCATCTGATCTATTTGCCATAATCTTTTATAAGAAATAAAAAAGATTAGCTTCCAAAGTTTTTTTTTCTTTTTTCTTTGAAAAGTTATATCATTATGATCGGCAAAGTTCACAATCTGAATTTATTCACAGTCCATTCATTCTCAAACTTGAAAATAGTTTGCTGGTTCCAAGTTTTTCTATGGTTTTTCTCCAACAAGAGTAGAGTGTCCAACTCAACCTCCAAAAAGGAGTCATTTCCATGCCCAACAAGTGTTGGATGCCCATAGAAGGTATGACATGACACTTAAAATAGCATTGGACACTTTAGATTTTGTTTGTCCCCGTGTACATATTGTGTCCTATGTCTATGTTAGTTTTCATGCCTTTTAGGTATTATGTTAAGCATCATTTTTTTTAAAGAAATTACACACCTAGGCAGATAGGACATTGAACTTCCTTGCGTACATCTGACAATTTTATGACGACAAACCTGCAAATAAACACCAATACAGAGGTATTAGCAAATTGAATAATTTAATATTTTAACTTTGAAGGGGATTGACCATTGCCAAGTGCCATATTCACAAGTTTCTGGTCTAAGTATATTTATTACCCTAACAAGTAGATAAAGTTCATCTGAGATTACCTGACTATATAAGAAATGATTAACCTAGAATTGTATTGAACATCAAACATATATACCTTCTCAGAAATCATATGAATGCAAAAATGCAATGGTTAAAAAAAAAAAACCCTCATAACTAATTTATTCTGAAGCTCAATAATAAGTATTTTCACCATGAATCCCATATAAATCTACCATAGAAAAAAAAATGTCAGCTTATGCATGCATGCATGCATGCATTTCATATTATTTGCTTATGCAAAGTAGCATGCTCTTGCATTAAACATTCAGATACTAAACAATTAGGGGCCTTTCAAAGAAACTAAGTATCAGATGTGACTTCAATACTGGAGAAAAATATTTCGTAAAGAAAACGTCCTCGCTCATGGTTAACGTAACATTCACAGTAGCGCAGGCTTTAGGCATATTTTAGCATGAGTAAATAAGATTCTATAAAGTTGACAGTTCATCAACCCAAAGCTTGCAATTCTCCATTCAAACTGTTGATATCTCTCGTAAGTGTTCTACTTTTCCCTCCAGGAAAATTTGAATTAAATAGAGAAAACACAACCTAGGCAGATATAATCCTTCTCAGCGACCACAAACAAGTTTTAACCCCGTAAAACGAGGGTAAATGAGGCAACAATCCAGCCAACTGCGGAGAATATTTCAGTTATCCATACACAAATACGAATTCAAGTTGAAGGCACGAAAGTAACCACCATTTTAGAGCATTTAACACTGAACTCCACCAACCATTGACAAGATTCCGGCTCACCCATCCACGACCAGAATAGCCAAAGAAAACCCATCACTGATAATAGCGAAAACCACTGCAACACTCTCGAATGCCTCTTAAATCCACATATTGTATACTCAAGAAAACGCCGTAAAATGCGATAATAAAATAGTAAAACAGAACAAACCATGTCGATCCGGAATCAAACCCCGCATGGAAAAAAAAAAAAAAAAAGTAGCATAACCTATAGAACAAAAAAAGACAAAGAAAAAGAAGAATCATACAGTAAACAAAGAAAAAAGAAAAGTGAAGTAACGAATCAGCTAACATACTCTTCTTTGTCGCCGGTGCTCCACGAAGGGCTTCGATCGGATTCTGAGGAATACACAGCAACGGAAAAAAAGATCATGAAACAACACAATCCACGGAAATTCAGATAAAATGCACTAAGCAACTAGTTCCCGTCACGAAAATTTCAGGCTGGTTGTGGGATTTGAGCATAATAACACGTACCCAATTCATCTTCTGGCTGCTCACGGTGGTTCCTCCCACCGTGTAGAGCATCCTCTTCTGACGCCTCAAACATGCGCTTCTGTGCTGGCATTGCTTTTCTTGGAAGCAAAATTGCGGCAAAGAAAAGAAACGCTTACAAAGCTGTACAATCTGTGGGTGGTGGTTGTGCCTATTGAGACGACGGTGGCAAAGTGTGACTTGACGCCTTGACCTCCATAGAGAGAGAGAGAGAGAGAGAGGAAAAGCACGAGAAAGAGGGAGATAGGGGGGGGGGGACAGAGAGAGAGAGAGAGAGAGGAGGCACCGAGGCGAGGAGGCTCGTGGTTTTACCGAATTTTCTTTATTATAATGTACATGGCTGCGAATACACATCATGCTGATTACGTGAGCTTGAGTTATACTACCACTAAAAGGTTGCCACGTAAAAAAAAGTAGGGGTATTTTCGTACTTTAATTGGTGATATTACATTGATATAATATTATACTTGCTTTCATGGAGTTTGATTGTTGGATATGTGCACCCCGACGCACTTGATTTTTACCCTCTCTTCCATTTACTGGGTCTGGCAAGCCGGCGGTCTCTGTGACTCTTCCCTTTCAACGAGAAATAGGTTATTGATTCATCCTGATAAATTTCACCACTTTCAAATTTTGGAAAATGGAAGGATTATTTTATTTTAAGCAAAGTACACAAATTTTTTATTTTTTATGAAGTTATAAGAAATTTATTAATTTTATAGTATATACATGTTTTTATTAGAATTAAATTTTTTTTACAATTTCAGTGACCAAAAAATATTTTTACACTTTAATCTAATTTAATTTGTATCAATGTATCATATAATGTAAATGCATTTTTAACTAAATGTAATCGTATATATTTTTATTGAGGATATATTAGTGCAAAAATTTTAAAATAGGATTACATTACATAATACGAAAGTACAATGAAAATCTATGTAGTTTTAACAATATTTAAGAAAAATAATTGCAATTTACTTTCCTAAGGCATGTCTACTCTTTTAATTAAACAGAAGTTTCTTCAAAATCCTTTTATCTCTTAAAAATTAGAGATTCTGGAGTAAGGCGGACAGCATAATATTTAATAATTTTTATTTTTTATATTTAATAATAATAAAATTTGTCATGCCCGCTTGTTAGTTTGCATGTGTACCAAGTGGCATGTATGTTTGATGAAAATTAATATATGACACGTAAACACATCAATAATAAGTAAAAGTTAAACAATATTTAAGAAAAATATTTGTAATTTACTCTACTAATCACTAAGCATGTCACCTTTTTAATTAAACAAAAATCCCTTCAAATTCTTTTTACCTCTTAAGAATTACACTTTATGAGCAAGGTAGATTGCATGATATCTAATAACTTTAATTTTTTTAATTTAATAATTATAAAATACATCGTGTCAGGTTTGTCATGCTTACTTGTTAGTTTGCATGTATAACAAGTGGCATGTAATATGTTAGATCAAAATTAAATTATGACATGTAAACATGTCATTAATATGTAGAAGTTAAACAAAATTTAAGAAAAATATTTGTAATTTACTCTTCTAATTGTTATATCAGAAATACCTTCAAATTCTTTTTACCTCTTAAAAATGAGAGATTTTGAAGTAAGGCAAACGACATAATATTTAATAATTTTAATCTTTTTTTATATTTAATAATGATAAAATCTATCGTGTCATATTTGTCATGTTCACTTGTTAACCTGCATGTATAACAAGTGGCATATAATATGCCAGGTCAAAATTAAATATAAGACATAAATACGTCATTAATATGTTAAAGTTAAAATCTATTGAGACTGATATGCCAAATTTATTATGAAAATCAACATAAATTTTTGTGACATTGATACTTGAAAGTTGAGTTCATTAATATTAAATCAATTTGTGATTTTCTTTTAACACAGCCTAATTTGATAACAATGTGTAATTTGAGAGACAAAAAAAAAAATTTAGCCCCACCCATAAACTCTTCTTAGTAGCACATAAGGGAGCCTAACTTTTCTCTTTATCAAAAAAGTCATGCTTATATAAACATATACTATTTTACTTATATGACATGTAGTATCTAATATGTAAATTAAAATTAAAATATGACATATGAATTGAGTTTAAGATATTACTAATATATAAGAGTAAAATGTATTATTAAGACTGATAAAGAAAATCATATTATGACTATTAACATGTGAAATTGACTCTTAAAATTGAATTGATTCAACTTGATTAAAATTTTTCTCTCAAGCACAATAATGTATGGATTGAATTTTAAAATATCCTCAACTCCACACAAAAGCACTTCCATTAGTAGCTGAAATAGGAGTCAAACATTTCTCTTTTTACTTGCAAGCCTTCACAGTTCATATAACATTGTCAATAGAAATCCTACAAAAATTAAAAAATGCTCGCTAGACTAGTGTGTTTTTTTTTTCAAACCTCAAAGTATCATCACGTGCAAATAAAGACTAGACCTATTAACTAAACTTAATTAAAACTAGAGTTAAAACAATATTTTTTATTCCATAAAACCAGAACAAAATCATATTTAACTCCTTAAAACATTACAAAATAATTGAACTATTGAAAGTTAATAGATGTTAATATGAAAGCAAACAAATTCATTGTCTCTCTTTCAACACATACTACTAGAGGTTTAAAAGGAGCTATGCCTATGCTGATTGTGTTTCACCTTCAACTATGTAAATACAAGGGGCATAACATTTTTATTACCATCTTGTGAAGTAGCCATGAAAAGGGTTATGTTATATTTCCCACTAAATAACATTCCATGAATTTAGAGTGTCAGTTTTAAGTAATCAAATGTTTCAATGCAAGGTTTGAAAGCCTTGAAAACATAATGAAACATTGTCGTAAGTTCACCAGCGTAATAGTGACATTGACAATCTTTATTGCAAAACTTTACATATGACCAAGGCTTGAATGTTTCACTACTAGCCATTTGGGTAGTAAAGCATATAAGCTTTCCTAATTATTGAATGCAATGGCCATAGCCTTATGATTAGCCTTTTATGCCTTCGCATACGACATAATGTACTTTAAACAAACTCTTTATCTCCTCAATGATACAGAAAATTGACATATCTAGTGTACATGCATGTAGTCCCTCTTATTTTGTTATTTGCAAATTGGTTCGACTTGCCTTTTGACATAACCTATATCATCAATTTCAACTGTTGTTATAATTAGTACACTAATATTATTTATATTTTGAATATGACTAGTGCACCATAAAAGTATTGTGTGCTTACACAAAATATAATTTCACTACAAGAGAAGTCAGCTTATTTGCATATTGCAAGCTAACATGCAACTCATGATTGTCTATTAGATCAACCATTTCAAAGAAATCACAATCCCTTGCTACTACCATATTAACTTTTGAAAAGAATATTGCTATAGGATTTTGACACTTATTGACAATGACAACGTGAGATTAAAAGGATCATCTCATGCAACATCACTCTCATTGTTTGAGGCATCTTCATCATTGTCCTTTTTCCATCTTAAATGTAGGATCATATTCATCTTCATCTCCATTATCATTTACCATATCATCTACCAAGGTAAAGGGATAAAGAGGTTGCATACCTATTGCTAGTGGATGGGGAGAACTTGGTTGGGGGTAGAACGGGGGAACATCTCCAAGGTACAAGCTAAATAAGGTTATTGATTCATTTGTATTATGCATATGGCTGGTTCATAGGACTGATACTGAAACATAGTCATTATACACTTGATATTCCATGTTGACATCAAGTTTAGTGATTAATATATGTATATACAACACTACCTCACTCAATTTGGATTAGAATTGTGTGGTTCACATGCCGCATGTTTTGCACATAAAATTCCTCCTCTAATGTGCATGTGTAGCTCCACACTAAATTTAGTGATTTGGAGTAGCTATAGCTTTTGCTTGAGAACCTCCTTCAAACCCCCAAATTAATGTTTGTGTCAACTGTTAACATTTTTACATTGATACATTTAAAATTATTAATTATTTTGAAATTTCTATCTTGATTCTCCCCACATTCCTATAGTTCCAATTTAGACTTTTTGAATATAAAATTTATGAATATAATAAATAGTTAATATTTATAATGTAATTAAATTTAAAAATTAAATAATTATCTAATAAACATTTAATAATAGTTATTTAAAAAGAGATTATAAATTATACATAAAAAATATGAAATAAATAAAACACTTTAAAATTTAATATTTAAATATTTATTAATATAAAATATTCAAATTCAAAATGAAAAATTAATACGTATTCCTCTATTTACTTCCAATTAATTTTTATGAAAATTATTACATTATTTCTAATTTATTAACCATTTTGAATTTTCAATTATAAATTTCACCACATCCCCATATGTCCCATTTAAATATTTAAATATATCAAATTTTAATCACTAAATGTTAAATAATGTATAGTTGGAAATATTATCATAATTATATTTAAGTTATTAATTAATAGATATTAACTAATTGATATTTAAAAATATAAATATAAATAATTAATGAAATGAATTAGAATTTAAAATAATAAAACAATTAATAATCCTTTTTATATGATAAAAATGAAATATAAATTATAAGTAAATATATAAATGAAATAATTCAGTTTATAATTCAATATGTAAATAATTATTAAATATTAAATGATATGCAATTTTAAATAACATTTCAATACTTTTCCATGAAGATACTTCCAATTTATTTCTTTAAAGATTATTTTTATATTTTTAAACTTAATTATTTCGAATTTTATGTCATAATTTTTTCCACATCACTATAGTTTCAATTTTAAGTCATAATATGCAGTATTTTCACTCATTTTCCATGTACCTGTATATTATTAAATTTCATATATTTACTTCCAATTATTTTTTTGGAATTATTATTTTATTTTTCAAATTATTAATTAATTTCAATTTTCATTTATAAATTCTCCAAATTCCTATAGTCGTCAAACAAAACTATGTACCACTTCTTAGTTGACCAAATAATTATTTATCAACTCATCAATTCTATTATCAAGTTTTTATAATCAATTTAAGTATTTCACACTTTTAAAATTTTCATCAATTTTAAAAAATGAATTCCTTTATTTCTTTTCTAATTTATTAAAATTGCTATATAACAACTTGCTTCCTCTATCTACAAAAATTATTAGTTCTTTAGTTCTTCGTTTATCATTTAAAATATAGTCAAAAAGTAAATTCTATGCCGAGGAAAAATGAAACATAACTCTACAAAGAGAATACATAATTGAACTGATCAAAATACCTTATAAAATTTTCTTACAAGGTGTTCTATAGTGCTTCTAAATAGTTGTTTTGAGGAGGCAAAAAGTGTGAATAAGTTGGGATTGAAATTCTAATTTTTCTTCCACCTTAATTTCAAATGTACAAATTTGTTGGGTCCTAACTGCAGCTTTAGCCTAAGAAAAATTTAGCGGAAGATGAAGAACTTGAGGGGAAAATGGAGAAGAGGAAAGCATGGTGAAAATGGGAGAGATCACTAATTTATATGTATTTACTAAGGGGAAAATTGGTCTTTTGGAAAAAAAAACTTTTTTATTTTTGTCTTACTAATTTTTTATATGAAGAGAGAAGACACTTTTCTATAATCAAAATATTAATGGGAAGCAAAATTATCTTATATTGTTCGAGACAAAACAAGTCTGTCATATAATTAGAATTTTGTGACATGACAGGGTCTAAGTCCTGTCACAAAATTAGAGCAGACAGGACTTCCTTTAAAAAGTTTAAGGAACTCAAATTATCTTAATTCAAATCCTTACAAATTATACCATATTAGTGTAATATTTATTTATAGCATTTGAAGAATTCATTTTTATGCATATCAAAAGACCATATAACCTATCTTTTATACTTATTAAATAAATTGGAAATATGTTTTCGGATACTAAAATAAAAAAATTGAAATACTTGAATTGAAATCAAACATATCTTGTAGATTTACATGTAATTTTTTTAGAACTTAATTAGTTTACGTGAAAAAAGGTTACTTACTAAGAAATACATACATTAAAACAAAAAAATAACCAAAAAAAAAAAAAAAGTAATCTTGCGCCGCGACTCGTGATGGCCACTATTGCTGCTGGACGCATCGGTCACTGAAAAGTAAAGTAAGCGTAGGACTCCACTTCCCATATTCACTTTAACACCCAGAAATCTGCTGTTCGGCGAATCGAATATGGAGAAAGTTGGTAGGGACGACGATATCCGGATAGCTGCCAAGTAGCAGAGAGAAGTCTAATTGGAGAAAGTAGAGAGCGATGGAGGAGAGTTCAACTTCAGGATACAAGGAATATGTGGCCGGTTTGCTCGCTGGGGTTGCCACTGTAGCTACGGGCCATCCCTTTGACACTGTAAAGGTTCTCTTTTTACCCACTCATATTCATTTATTGTGTAATTTCTTTCAGTATACTTGCTTTAACGGTTACAATTGTCGCATGGCTTTACCTTATCTTTGATGGCTTTGAGAGATTCTTAATTATTGTTCTTTCAATTCAATTTCTGGTGGGTGTTAATGCTGTCCATCTCTAAATGATTCAGGGTGTGCTTCTTAGGGAAGTTGGATACTAAGGGGAATGAAAGTGGGAATGTATTATTCTTTACACGTTGGTGCGTCTCGATTTCAATTATCCCTGTACCAAGCAGGTGTAAAAGGACATTTTCAAATAGCCTTCTGCTGTCCTACTTTTAGCTGTATAGGAACTCTATCTAGGTAAGCTTGTATTGTTTAGTCATAATTTTGTAAACAGTTCACCAATGAAGAATTTGGCTATTGTACTGAGTATTCAAATCCTCATGATTTGGGTTAGATGTAGGGATTTATTGGGAATGTTGGGAAAATTTTAAGCATCAATTAACATGCTTCACGGCCATTTGGGAAGTTCAAAATCCTGTTTAGAAAACGAAGCACTAAAATTTGCAAAAGATATGGATTATAATTCACCTTCAATACAGGGCAGCTGATATAGTGATGTTAACCTATAATGCTTGTATTCCTTTGCCACTTCATTATTAGGCATTTCCAAATAGTTTGGAAATGTTTGGTAAATTTTTTTTTTTGGAACTTGGAGTATATTAAAAAAATAAATAATCTAAAACATTCTTCAAAGGATGAAAGCAGAATTCATTGTCTTGACTCCCTGATATTTGTGAGTTTTGGGTAGCAGTGGAGTGACATGGAGTTTGGGGATGTAGCATCAGAAGTTGGCAACCACACTACACTCCTCACATTATGGTCTATATTGAATCAGTTCATATAATTGCCCTGCTGTCCCTTGCCGTTTTCCAAATACTTACTTTTGTGATAGATAAAATAAATTAACAATTGTGAAAAAAACCATGCACTTTCAAATAAGAAGAATACCCATACAAAGCCTTGAAGAAAAGCCTAAGAAATGGTTAGAAAAAGAACCAAGCTCTCATAACAGCAATACCGATGAACTGGCTTACCTTCCTTGCTTTCCATAATATACTCTTGGCAAACTAACCTGTAAGGCTCAGAGTTTTTAGTGATATGACATATTGCTAAAGCATGGAACCATGGGCGCTAGACAGAATTTAGCTTGGGCCAACTCATAATTTATGTAATATGTATAACATGATTGTTGGGCTCGGAGATAGTCAGATTTGTAGTATCATAGCCCAGAGCTAGAGACTTCGCCAACATTACCTGGAATTTTCACAAGTTTATATGTCCTTAAGATTTTAATACTACTGACATAATGCATTTTGAAAGGGGGTAATAAGGTAAGAAAAATAACAAATTTTTTGGATTTCCAAATTTGTGTATAAGAAAAATGAGTGTATTATGTTTTTGTTTCGCTATTTCAAAATTGTGGTTTGTTAGATACAATTATTTATCCTTTGGTGCTGTAATGATCCTAAGAAGTGTATAATCATATGTTGTAGCCATTGCAATGATTATTCATTTTAGGTTCTCAACTGATATTAAGACAACCAATCTCTTTTAATTTAAGCATTCCCTGGTCCTTTTAAAAGAAAAGGGGTCCTTATTGTTGATTTTTTTAGTTCCAAAATCTGGCTATTATTTATACTACTTAATTTTCATAATTCGTGATAAGTTTTCCTGATGTTAATTAGTGACATCAAGATATTACTGGCCAATAAGATATGGAATACTTTCCATCATCAAGTTTATTGTTGGTCAGTTCTATGATTCAATTATAGTCTGTTTTTGAATTTATATCATATGTGTTAATTATTATTTCATTTCTTAGGTGAAGCTGCAAAAACACAATACTGAAGCACATGGGATTCAATATAGGAGCGGTTTGCATTGCACTGCTAGGATACTGAAGATTGAAGGAGTACATTTCTCGATCTTTATATTTTTAATTACTCTTTTTCATGTGTGCATTTACAAGTAATGAAGTAATGTATAACTTTTGACTTGTATTAGTTGTGGTGGACAAGCTTTCTTGGAAGAAAATCTTACCTATTCATATTCAAAATTTTTTGAACATGGAGTGGGGTCATTGACTTGATTGATGTTGTTTTATCTAGCAATTTAGATTGGGCATTCTATTAATTATGCAACCATCTGGTAATGGGTAATAATGAAGTTATCTGATCATTTGGTATTTGTGTTTTATTGCCAAAATCTGTTTAAGGTGCATGATAAACATTGATTTGATGGTTAATATCTTACTGAGGTTATAGCCCCCAAAATCCCCATAAAACCTAAAAGATGGAGGATTTCATCTAAGAACTGGAAGATTATGTTTTTAGTAGCTATTGACAATGAGATACCCTTTGTCATTCCTGTATGAAATTTGGTTGTGCTTCAGCCTTTTAAACATCAGTTGAAGTATTTAGTGTGTTTTGGTTGTTTTCCTTGGTTCTTTCCCTTCTACATCATTGAGAAGGCAAGGCTCTGAATCCCATTGGTGAGGTGCAGTTTACTGTACTCAATAATTAATTATTAAATATAGCAATGCTCAAAGGAAAAATGAAAATCAAGCATGTGAAAATTGTTACTCCCGTATTTGATTATTTTGATATGAGATGCAATTTATTTATTTATTTTTTGTCATTTTAATGAGACATTTCTAGGGGATTGATCTGATATGAAACACCACATAGTAACTTGCCATCACTCTGTTTCAGATTAGAGGACTTTATAGAGGAGCAACATCATCTTTTATTGGGATGGCTTTTGAAAGCTCACTACTTTTTGGCATTTATTCCCAGACAAAACTAGCCCTTCAGGTTTGCATGAAAGTGACTTAGATGAGGCTTATCTTGGTTTGACATTGCTTTTGCATCCAATCAGTATAGCTTGCTCTTACAGAGAATATGTCTTTTTATAATTTTGAGTATCCGTTGTGTAGCATCTTGCATCTCTTGATACACTTTAGTTCATGCCTTCCACTTTCCTTTTCCTTTGTTTAGGGTGGTGTGCAAAGTAGTGTACCGCAGCCTCAAGTAATAATACCATCTGCAGCTTATGGTGGTGCAATAATCAGTTTTGTGTTATGTCCATCAGAGCTGGTGAAGGTAAAATGAACTAAGGGTTTGTACAAGTAGCGTTGCTCATGGGAAATTCTTAGGTAGACCTAGCCTACACCATGCCAATCATGAATAGACATATAAGTATGTCAAACATATTTTTCAGTGGTCACCTTTGACATGCTTGTACGTCTATTCATGATTGGCTTGATGTATATATTTTTCATTGACTGAGTCTATCTAGTAATTTATTGTGTCTCATAGCTCTGTTGTCTGTCGCGGTACCAATTTAAATCTGAACTTCCAGTGTAGGATGCAGGTCCAAGGCACGGACTCTTTGGTTCCCAAGTCCAGTAGATACAGTAGTCCTCTTGATTGTGCCCTAACAACTGTTAAAAATGAAGGGGTGAGGAAAATCTGTCATATTTTGCAATATCATGATCAGTGTGTTCATTAGCTGACAGAATCCCTTTCAGGTGGCAGGAATCTTTCGTGGTGGTTGCACAACCTTGCTTAGAGAATCTATAGGAAATTCTGTGTTTTTCTGTGTTTATGAATATGTGCGTTATCACATGCATTCACATATTAAAGCTGCCTCGTCCAATTACAGCAACTTGATAGACATGGGAATTGGGATCGTTTCTGGTGGCCTCAGTGGTGTAGCTGTAAGGATATTGACAATTAAGCATATTTTTGGTCCCACTAAACCTTTCTAAACTGTGTATTTTTCTCAATTGTTCTGCCAGTTTTGGTTGGCTGTTCTGCCCCTGGACGTTGCAAAAACCATAATTCAGACTAACCCCGATAAAAACTGTTCAAGGAATCCTTTTCAAGTCTTGAGTCCTGTAAGCGCTCTGACATATATTCGCCTCTGGTTTCTCAACTGCCTAATTTTAAGAAAAAAGATAAATATATGTAATAGGCGAAAAGTGGTTTTTATTGTAGATTTACAGGAGGGCCGGATTAAAGGGGTGCTATACAGGTTTGGGTCCCACAGTAGCTCGAGCATTTCCAGCTAATGCAGCAGCAATCGTCACCTGGGAGCTAGCCATGAAAATGTTAGGCATTAAACATGACTAAGGTTAGTGCCCCTCAAGTTCTATATATTGACTCTTATTATTACTTTTCAAGTGGTGATAACTTTAATTCTCTTTGTGCAGAGTCCCTCTTTGACACTATTGCAGAGGCTGGACAGAGAAGAATGGTTTTGAGATATTACATTCTTTGCTCAGAAGAGCCTGTTACATTTTTTTCCAAAAAATAAGATTTAGCATCGCATTTGACATCATTGGTGAGCTTGTTGAAAGAACTTTTGAAGGGATCTTGATCGCAAACACCCCCCCCCCCCCGGGAAAAAAAAAAAACTCAATTTTTTAAAGTAAATCATGTATCAATTTTGTTCCAATCATATGGATAGAAAATACTTATTAGTTGAATGTAATTACAAGGTCAGTTTTTAAATAAGGTAACTGTTTTCCATTTATGATAACTGAAAAAGATAGTAAAGCCCAAAAGCTGATTGGACAGTTAGACTACTAACTGATGCACCCATTTATAACTAGAGCCTCTCTGTCTCTGCTTGTTCAACACATGACCATGTGACGATTGAGTCAGTTTCATCTGACGCAGTAAGTTCTTGAAACTTGTATTGTCTGCAGGATGGATATTTTAAATTTCCCTCTTGTAAATGTTCTATAAATTTCGAAGAGAATGAAAAATGAATGAAATATAAGTGTGTATAAGGTCTACTTTATTTCTTTTCATCCATTTTTTCTTTTCTTTCTTCTCCAGATAAACTTTATAAAAAATTTAGAAAGAATTTTGAAGGATCTTGATTCATGTTATCTGGCTCATTGACTTTCATATTGCATTATTACCATGACAGTCAATGCAGTGGAGCCCTTATACTAACGATGAACTTTGGATCCCTTTTTCAGCTGTCTTCATGTCTGATACAATGCCGGTGAAAGCTGCATAAAATTGCCCTCTGTAACTTGTTTTGGTGATATGCGAGAAGGGGGATTTAATTAAGCTGGGCTGCAAAAGGCTGTACGAGTGTGTTGGCCAGATAAGAAACAAACAAACCATGTTAAAAACTTAAAAGAAAAAAATTTAGTATTGACCCAAGTGACATTTGCAAATATTTTAATGTATGTGGGGTTTATTTGTTCCTTAATTAGACCCCAATTAGAATTAGAGTTTTCCTTGACAAAAACAAAATTACGTAAAAAGTAAGAACATTTTTTGTACTGATAATCTATTTTATACTACCGTTAGCAATCTGTGTTCCAATCGATATAGAGAGATTATCACCTACAAGCTTTATTCCTTCGTACAAGTAACTTATCATTGATCATCAAACTTGAAGGTCACGTTTGGCTAACAATGATAATGGGGAAAAAAAAAAAAAAGGGAGGCTGAAATTGCATTTTATTCTCTAGGCTGTGACTTGAGACAGCACTTTAGGAAAAATTCTTGTGCGTACTCTTTCTGTTAGTTCATTGTGTAAAAAATTAAGAAAAATCCATCGAGTACGTAGATGAATTTCACTGTCTTAAATATTTACTCTGATAAATTTTATTAATTCTCTGCGCAGACTGTTTCTGTATCTAAGAATTATTTTAAGTCTGTCATTCGAAATATTTCAGGAACTTATTACTGAAAATTAATAAATTGAACAACTGCACAAAAGGAACAAATAAATTCTTCAAGTGTGTTTGTTCAAGCTTTACTTATTTTAGATGAAAGTACGATCTTACATGCAACTCAGATCAACGAGGTTTGCTTATATATGTTTGCAGAAGATTGACAGAAGAGAGAGAGCATCCTCATCAGAGAGCAGTAACTTAAAATTGAACATGAAGAAGGTTTCATGAGGGAGTTTATTTAAAGTAATAAGCCTGCCTCAATGTTCATCATCATTGTCCAAAGTCTCATCAATGGAATCCTTCTCCATGATAATTTGTTGCACTCTTTCGACGCCTCTCGTTGTGTCCAGCCAAACGCCTTCTACAACTCCTTTTCGTGTCATCAAATTCTGACAGCTCATGAAACCTGAAAAATTAACAACATTTTGAACAGCAATTGGGAGTCAACGATGGGAAATTATCTACACGTTTAACTCTAGTCTGAAAAATAGCACCTTGTGACAGATGGCTGATTCAAATATATATGAATGAATCTAAGATCGATCAAATCTAGCCTTCGTCTCAAGGCTCTGAGTATAGTCTATTTCCCTTCCATTCTTCAAAGTAATTCAAACTAGACACAGTAAGAGAGAGTTGAATGAAGAAAGAGGTTTACCTCCGTGACTCCCTTTGAAGGATTGAAAAGCAGAAGGTAAAAAAAAGAGGGATCTTGTATTGATGAATGTAATACTAGTACATGTTCCCCAATTTGTCTTCATGTACTTAGAGTAATAATAGGACTGAATTTGACAGCATCAATATTCTACACTGTATTGTTTTATGTTCATGTCATGAGTTATATTACAAACAAATATGTATAATACAGTCAAGTAAAAAATCCTCCATACCAAACATTTTGCCATTTTGACTGATTCTAGACCTAGCAGGAGATTCTAAGCTTACAATTAGTCACAAGTAGAAACAATGTTGTTCATATTAATAAAGAGCTTTCATCTTTCCCACTGGTCTGCTGAGAAGGAGCAAAGAAACGAATTTCTAACGCCCCATACATTTCACTCAAAAGATCAAACCTTCAATGATTAAAAAAAAGAACTATAATTGTCAACGAGGAGTTAATAGTTCATATAACATCAATCTCAGTTTGAACTAAGCCTGATGTCAAGAATTCGGTTTTTATTTCAAATGGCCTTAACCCTTGACCTCAGTTGTAACCAAAAACAAATAAATGTAATTACGAATTAGTGTATTTAGATTCACAGAAGACTAATTAGGGTTTTGTGAACCACCTGCTACATTGCTGGCAAAAACGTTGATGCAAGCCTGCAATGAGTACGGAAGGAGCCTTGGCATGAAACTCACAGACCTTGTGGCGGCGATGGTAGTGCTTAGCTTCACTCAGATCACTGTCACAATTTTCAACTTGACATGAAGGTGCCATTGATGAGGACCCTCTCTTGTTGTACAGATCTCTCATCTTCTTCCTTCCATCGTCTCCTGTATCATACTCATTCACTTCTTCCTCTTCCTCTTCTTCAATCTCCTCCTCCTCCGCCTTGTACTTCAAGCTCCTCTTTCCCTCTCTTGTGCTTCTGTCCATAAGTTCAGGGAAGTTTAGTATGAGAGCAAGAGAATCAACGACCCGGAAAGAAGGACATGGAGAAAAGAACACCATACAAGCTCAGTATAAATAGCAAAAAAAAAAAAAATAGAGATACTTTTCAAGTGTTTGTTTATGGAATTTTTTAATAAGAACTTAAAAATCTAGACAATTTACAACTCAACATAACATTATTAAGTTTTTACTTTTATTGAAGAAACATAAAAAACTTCACTTAAATCTTTTCTCCTACAAAGTGACAAAGGCAAAAGAAGTGAAGAATTAATGGGCGAGGACCACAAGGTCGGAAACTAAAGATGTAATCTACTTTTTTTGATAGGTATGTACAGTAGAAGACCTAGCGAAGACTATATATAAACCTAAGTCCTTGCCTTCTACTCTCAATGCTTGGACTTTTCCTACACAAGTGTTTCATATTAATAAATATATATAATATGATAGCTTGTGATTGGTGAATTAATTAGTGGATATCTGATTTCCTCTTGCTCCCCTCAACTTCTCTACCTAATAAGAAAAAAAGGCTTAACTCCATAGATAAATTTCCATTTTTATCCACAGTTTATCTTGGAAGACTGGTTTACTAACCTATTACGGCGGCTCTTAACGCCAATTGTTTAAAATAATTAAATAATTAAAGAAAGAAACAAAAAGCAGGTTTCCCCCTTCCAATCATGCATGCCCAAAATTTTAAAACCCAAAGATCAACAAACAAATAATTTATAACATTGCACGATTTTAATGGGGCAAGTATTTTTGTCCTTTCCTATTAATAAAGCTACATATGCATCCACATAAGTTTAAGTGAGAATTATTTAAAAATACTTGCTAATCCCACAATCACTTTCAGCACACAAGTATATGATTATTTCCTACTAGTTGTTGAATCTCTGCAGTGGTGTGATCTAACTGTATTTCTTTCTATTAGAAATGTACAACAGAAATTATTGGAAATTCTTTTCATAAGTCAATAGTCAACTTGATATTAGATTTTCTGTACAAAATATTAATCCATAACAAAAACAAAAGACAAAACCAATTTGTCGCTTAGCTAGAAAGTAAGAGTATTGTTATTATTACATGTAAAAATTTTAAAAATAAAAAGTTCAAAAAGAACAAAAAATGAGGATCCAATCACCGTATATGAAAACCTTTAACACTGATTTTGTTGAGATGCCACATAATGAAGTTTTGAAGCTATGATTCTCGGGCAAAGCATAAGGTAATTATTAGAAAGCAACGGAGAAGTTTGTACTGAGACATATATAAATAATTCCAAGAGGAAAGAAATGAAGGGTGTGGAGGCCCAGTGTCTTTAATTTTTTGCGCGTGTTTGGCTTTCTCTTTCTGGTGCAGTAGAGTAGATACAGAGGATAGTCCTTTTCATGTATGAGAGGAAGCTAAGAGGAGAGGCGGTGGTTGTGGGGGACGATTCCTTGCTTCATCCTTTGAGCTTAGAGAGGGCGCATTATTGAAAGCTGAAGATACCATACATGAATTGATTTAACTTAAAGCTTTTTGTCCTATTCCCTCCTCCAACTGTTACGTACGAACTCTTACTATTGCATGCATATTTGAATTTTCTGTATTTGTATTCTCTACATTTAAAATTTAGATCATAAAATTTTTATCTAATGATTTAAATTTTAATAAATATTAAATAATATTTATTAATTTTATAAAATGAGAATCATTAAATTTTCATTTAACAATTCAAATTTCGTCAATTTCACCTATATATGAAATTTCCAATTGCAAAGAATCATTTCCTATTGCATGCCCTTGCATCTTCTTCTTCTTGTGTTGTAGCCAGCTAGCTATAGCTATATGTATATATGCTCATCTTCATTTTCATTCTTTGATTTGCACTACTTTTTAGTTTTAAAAAAAGGAAAAGAAAGAAGATCGAATTTATTTTTAACCACCTTTAATTTTATGTAAGAGTTCAAATTAGTTTGTTGAGTTTAAAACAATACTAAAATAGTCTTTTATAAAAACAGATAAAAATTTAACAAAGCCAATGATTACTAGGGACGTCATTTTGATTGATAGATTTGTTAATTTAAGATATTTATTGGGAAAAAAAATAAAAGATCATTTTAATAGGTTTTAAATTTAAAAGATAAATTAAAGATTTATATAAAATTGTGAGACTAAAATATTTGTTTAATCATTTCACAGAGGTAAGAAAAAAATTAAATCGATTTATATGTAATGTAATATCATATTTCTCTTCAGAACATATTATTAAACTTTTTTCTTTTTGCCATGATAGAAACTATTAATTTTAAATAATTAATTTTCTTAAATTAATATAGAGTTTTGATTCTTGTGAGAGATTAATGGTGCGACTAAATATACTTATTATATTATGTAGCCAGCTAGCTACCTAGCTAAAAAGAATTAACAGAGCTAACAGTTACTTGTTTGGGACACCTTCAGCCACAAGTTTGATAATTTAGAATATTTACGGAACCCAAAAATTAAAGAATTATCTTCATATGTTTAAAATTTAAAGGGTTTGTGAAAAATAAAAATAAAAGTATGAAAACAAAATATATACTAATTTAAATTTAAAATTAAGATGAGAAAAATATTTTTAATCGGTTTATAATGATTAATTTTCTGCTAAACAGAGTATTAACAATTTTAATTTTTCCCTGTTATCAGTTATTCTCAACTTATTAATAATGATTTCTATGAAAATCAAAAAAGAGATGCGATTCTTGTGAGAAATGAACGGTGAGACTAATTAAACTAACTATATATATATTATACTCCATTATCCGCTACAGCTAGGACCACCTTTATTCATTGAGGTTTTTATAAGTTGGTCCCCAGTTGTACGAGTTTGTTTTATATATTTAATACCCAATGTTACCGACTAGTCGATCACATACCTAAAAATTTGAAGTGTGATGTTAATGGTTAATTCAAACAAAAATTGCATCTGTAGAGGCGTACTTGTGTGTAAGATTGATTTCATAAAGGCACAAGATTGAAGCATTCTTTGAAGATGCTTTCAGTTCCTGTAAACCCCTCTAAAGTAGTTTATTGTGTGGCCAAACTAGCTTGACTAAAGATCCAAAACACCATTTCAAAATCCAGAAGTTTGTTTCAAATTAATGCATCATATACCACGTATTAATTCTATTTCCTTCCCGGTGTATGACTAATCTTCACGTTTCAGTCTTTTCTCGTAATTGTATTAATTCGTTGAACCGGTTCATACATCAAATGCGCAGGTGACACTCTTTCGCAACTAAGTTAGTAGCAATCAAAGAATTTGTTTTGAGATCTTAAAATAAAGAGGATAGTTTACTTTTATATCATCAAATTTGAGTTGAGGATAGTGTAGCTTGAGCATGTCACGCAGCATGAACTTGTTAGCAATTTTGGGTTATGGAATACCATTTTTCTCCACAAAATTTCACTCCTGTACCTTACTGATATGTAGGAAATGACAGTATTGATTTAAAGAAATAGTTTAAAAAACCTCTCCCTAGCGAGAGAAAAAACCTCTATGTAGTAAGAGAATCAAACACTAAGTTAACTTTGATTCTTTTTTTTTTTTTTTTTCGAGTTTGCACTACAAAAAAATAGGGGTATTACAATGGAAACATTGCGACAATCAATTCTGACTATTGCAAAAGGAAGACACTATGACAATTTTTATAGACGTCATTAAGATCTTAACATTATGAGTTTACTAAATGACTATCATAATGACAGCACCTAATGATGATTAAAATATACTATTGTTAGATCCAACATAGGCCACACAATAGTCCATTGTGGATTGTCCTGTGGTATGGACCTCATGATAGTCCATTATGAAGTGTCGTGAAGTCTTTGAAATAGACTTTAGATATTCATAGTCATCGTTAGGTCCAAAAAATGGACTTCACATAGGGGGACTTAACGACATCCAAAAATGAACTGTTGTTAGGTCCCAAAATTGGACCTTCATATAGAAGGATCTAATGACTGCCTAAGATGGACTGTTGTTAGGTCCTCTTAATGACAGCTCAAAATGGTTCGTCATTAGGTCCTATAATTAGACATAGAAGTGGACCTTGACATAAGGGACCTAACAACGGCCCATAAATAAACTGTCATTAGGACCTTAAATTAGACCTAATTATGGTCGAAGATGGATTGTCGTTAGGTCCATTAAAAGAATATATCTAATTTTAGATATACTTTTCCTCCATTCGAACTCTTCTTGCAGCAATAAACCTCCATAGTCGTCCTCCAATTCACCGCTTGCTGATCATGATTCATTGACGTCATCAGCTTCATTCTTTCTTCATGCCAGTTGTTACTCTCCCTTCGAAATTAGTTCGATTAGAGTTGAAGGCCACCGTTCAACTTGTTGAGACTTCCACCTCTTAACCATAACCCTTTCACCACATGTGGTTGTCGTCAGTAGGTGTCTTCATTTTGTAATTTTTTTTTTATTTTCATAGTTTTAGCTAAAAAATAATTTTTTAATACTATTAGGTTTTCTATCAAATATGATTCATTCTTTTAAAATGGGTATTTGTATGTTGCTTCATTGAATCTGAATCAAAACAAGTGTAAATTCTATTTTTTGTGTATCATGTGCATCTTGTAGGATAGAAGCAACAAGTATTGTTTCGTTACTTAATATTATGCATAGACTTATTAAATAGGATATTATGTCTTTGAAAAATGTGGTGTAATTATGGTATTAATCTTACGACTTTAATGCATTTAATAAATATAGTTGATTTTGTTGTGACTTTGAATTTTTATCTTTGTAATACATTATTAGCTTAACAATGCATATAATAGTAATGATATGTTGTTATACTATTTTCTTTACCATGTAAGATTAAATTAATTTCCTAATATACCACACATTGAGATAGATCATATGTTCAAATTAATTGTTTATTATAGTTATAATTGGTTGTGATAGCTTTATTGATTTTATTATTTTAAAAGTGGATAAGTTTTGGATTGTCAAACCTTAAAATACATCTAAATCCTTAAAGGGACTTAACTGTTTCTTAGATTTTGCATTTGTTAATGGGGGTGTTGAGGGTAGAATCATATGTTCTTGTCTAAAATGTAAGTTTCAAAAAAGGCAAACTAGAGAAGTTGTGCAAGACTATTTAATTGTTAAACCATTTTCACAAAGGTATACTTTCTGGGTAAGACATAGAGAGAGAGGTAGACCTGCACAATTTGTAGTAATGCCATAAGTCAGTGAAGAAAGAATTTTTAAGATGATCTTATGCAAGATATGATACATGATGCATTTAGGGTTCATCATGATAATGAGATGATGGATGAAATTGAAGGTCCAGTTCTATCGTTTAACCCAATGATGAATAAGCTAGCTAAAGAGTTTTATGAGTTAATTAGGGATGGACAACAAAATTTTGTATGAAGGATGTTACTTATATTTGAAGCTATATTTTTTAGTGAAATTGTATCATATCAAGTGTTTGTGGTAAATAAGTGATAAAGCTATGTCTATGATATTAGAACTATTAGCAGAAGCCTTTGAATATGCAAAGATTCCTCTTGCTTTCTATGAGGCGAAAAAAATGACTAATAAATTAACGCTAAACTATACATAAATGATATATTTAGAGACCAAATACAAGTAATAACACATTTATTATATAATTTTCTTATGAATTCAACCTTTAATGTATCTTTTATTGGCAAAGTTTGTTGTTGAGAAGGTTCACAAGAAAAACATTCTTTAGTCCCCAGGATGCAAGTGAAAAGATTTTCGCTCTTAATCATTTACACACATAGATTTCAAAACTTGGATGAGAAACGAGTTAATTGTCGCAACCCTAGAGCGTATTTAAGGGGACCAATGGGTATCATTTGTTAAGTACCAACTTGACCCAAAAACTAAGGTACCATAACACTATATATTTTCTCTTCACTAGTTTGTCTTTGTATCAATATCGATTTGTAATAATCTAATTAATATGTTTTGGTCAAATACAAGGCTATTATAACAACAAATAAGGAAAATAAAAGGAAGCAACAATTGCACACATTAGTGGATCGAAGAGTCTTGTGCCAAAAAAAAAAAACAAAGATAATGCTTCACATTAGTCTAATGGATCATTTATAAATACAGATGCAAGAGTTATTAGTGTACATTCATGAACTTTGTGAGATTATATTATTGATTTCTAATTCACTCTAAGTGATATAATGTTGAAATGATTTATTTTTCTTTTATTTTGAATTAATATATAGGAAAAGATAGCTAAGTTTAAGGCATATGACTCTTGTACATAAGAAATTTCGATGCAAGACTCATTAGCACTAGCATTAGGGACTCTGGAGCATTCTAGACAAGTTTGAGGAATGGAAATTAGTGTTTACTTGTCCTAAATGTTTGGACGTCATATTAGTGGAATTCTGCCACTTGGGCCTTCCTACTGTGAGCTATAGAATAAAGTTGCATCATTTAAGGTAGAAATGATAGAAAGAGACATACAAGATGCACAACAAAGAGCTTAACTTATTGAGGTATTAGCAGAAAAACAACAAACAAATGAAACCATTACTTTTCACCTAAAAAATGTCTAGGGAGATTTACCACCAGATCTCGCATTCTTACTATCTCATGGGGTATTTTCTAAACTTTTTATTTTGTATAAGTCATATGTTGTAATGTTCTTTTATCTTTATTATTCAATTTGTTGTTTATGTTACTTTATCTTAAATTTTTAGGTATATAGTGATCAAAGCAATGCACATTGACCCTCAAACTAATCGTCAACTCCTTCTAGTAAAAATAATTAGCTAGTAAGGATGACTTCTGTTTTTGTTGAAACTAGACTACTGTTTGTTGTTAAACTTTGTAAGTATTTAGCATTCAATTATGTTTAGACTTGACTATTGCTTAATGTTAGACTTTGTAACTAATTAGTATATATTATGGCATTGTTGGTTTCACTTAAGTATTAGATTGTGTTACTGTGATTGGTGGTAAATTTCTCAAATGTATAGGAAGTTGGTTTAAAAAAATTGACATAAACAATTAAGGTAAAATATTTAAAACAAAAAAACACCCATCAGTGGCAATTCAAACTGCCACCAAAAGCATCTACAACCATTAACAACAGTTCAAATATACTGTCGTAAAGACAACACATTTTTACCATCACAATTATATTCCAAACAGACTGTTGCAAAACCATGACAGTGCAACAATGTTTTGGACCATCGCAATGATGTGTTTTTGCATTGGCTTTAACAAGGATTATATGATCATCACAAGAACATTCCATCGTAAAAACTTTTACAGAGGTTAAGTGCCAATGTTTCAATTATGATGGTGGTTTTTGCAACATTTTCATTAAGTCATAGAATCCTTTTGGGTAGTCAGAACCCTCATAAAAGCCATTAAATAACCCTTGTAAAAGCCATTTTTGTAGAGTCAGTAACACTAAGTGTGAAAGGTTTAATTTTTGTATAAAAATTGTCGTTTTTGCTTCATTTGGTGTAATAATCTCAATTGATTGGGATTATCATGATAAAGGTTGATGTAAAGTTTGAGAAAGGTATAGGTGATGGTCAGCCAGTGATTCTGAAGTCAAAGAGGCAAACAATGCAACTTTGGAGAATCTGTCTATGATTGGGGAGATTCCCATAACTAAAAGTGTATACAAGGAATGGTGAAATCTTTAATTTTGAAAAGTTGGATGTCAAGAAAGGGGTGACGATTAATCATGCAGAATACAACCTTTACATTTTTAATTTCTCAAGAAAGAAGTCTTGGATGTATTGGAAAGGGATCACCTATGGACAATTTTAGGATAATTGTTGATTATGAAACACAACCTTCATTTATGATCATTGAGGAAATTAATTTGAACACTTGTAAATTTTGGATTCAATTTCATGGTATTTCAAGAAGCTATGACTAGAAATAACTTGTTAAAGTTAGGAAATAAGGTGGGTAATAACATTTCATATGTGGAACTAACGATTAATGGGGGTTTAGTAAATCTTTTGTCAGAGTTTTGGTGGAGATTGAAGAGAAGAAACTTTTGGTTGCTAGATTATGAGTACCAAAATCAAGTTTACTAAACATTTGGATTTTGATGAGGTACAAGAAATTGTACATTTTGCTTCTGTTTGAAAGCATATAAATGAGAGAAAGTTATGTCTACTTTGAATCCTTTTTATCCTAGGTTTAGGAGTGAGATATTTTGATGAGACTCCTAGTAGAAGTGGTGGTGCTATCAAATGTGGGGACTAAGCTTGAAGGAGAGCGTAGATAATGATGTGGTTTCATCAAAGAACAAAGCAGGAAGTAATAAGTTTGACTTTTTAGGTGAGAAGGGACACATGGAAGAAATGGTTATGTTTGGTGTTAAAGAGTTAACAAATAGATTTTTGTGTGGGTCAATAAAAGAGTGTAGAAAGAAAGGTATATTATGTGAGAGCCCAAGACAATGTTAGGACCCAATTGGTGTTTAAATGTATAAAGGTGGGGGAGCTTGGACTTTAAACACCAAGCTCCCCCACCTTTATTAATGAAAATGAAGTAATATACATTAATGAAGTAATATACGAACTCTTAGACTTACTATGTTCAGCTTTCATCTAATAATGAAGGTGATCCCTTAAAGAATGCTAAGGTAATTAATGTAGGCAAGTACTATGAGGTGGAGTTAGCTAAATAATTGAGTTAGATTAATTTGAAAAGAAGTGCAATAAAGGATTTGTCTCCTCTACCTTTATAAAAAAAACTAAAGGCGAATGAAGAAAATGGGGAATTGAAAGTTATGAGTAACCAGCCTAGAGTGTTTTCAAAAGGAAGGTCTATAAAGAGGTCTCCAATAGGAAATAGAAGACATTTACCACAACTTCTAAGATCAAGGTAGAAGAATTAGTTAATGTGCCAACCAAAATAGAGGAGAAATGAAGGTAAACTAGATTGGTATAAAGTTGGTCTTTAATTTCGCTATAGACATGATGTTGAGAAGCTTGGTAGCTGGCCTAAAGAAGCCTTATGATCGTCATGTTATCCTTGCTTAAAAATATCAAGGTTTGAGGGTGGCCTTGATTGGGAAAAACCTAAAGTTCCTATATAATAAATATAAGCCCTTTCTTGTCTTCTTTATGGAAATTTCAATGAAAAATAAAAATTTACAAAAATTATAAAGAAAGTAAGTTTTAGTATATGTGTTATGTGTAGTGATTGACTAGTGGATTGTGCTTGTGGTGCAACGAAGGGATGGATGTGAGGATTTTCGTGTTTACTAGAAATATAATTCATATGGAGGTTATTTAGAGGGTCATGGGCCTTAGTAGGGCTTATATCTCATTTCTTTATGAACCCTCAAGGATGGAAGGGAAGGTTGATTGGTGTAAATTGTTGAAGAATCTAAGGCTATGTTTTGAAGTTCGGGAGATGATGGAATGAAATGGCTAATAATGAGATGGAGTGGAGTGGCAAGAAGTGTAATGATATGGTATGTACCATTTTATTATTTGGAAGTTTAATAAAGAAAGGGAGGGGATCATTAATGGAATGGAATGATTTACAAATTATTTTTATAATAATACCCATATAAATAAAATGATATTAAAAATTACTTGGTCTTCCATTCTATTCCAAATCTCCAAATTCAGATGAGAAAAAGGGTTTTGGATTGTAAGAAAAAGTCATAGAGTCCCTTCTTTGTCAATCCAAACCATTCCTTTTAAACAAAAACAAGACTTCTAAACATTGGTTTACTTCACGTTATCCATGATTGAGGCACAAGCTCAAGGCCCATCATTATTAGTTGCATAAGTTCTAGAAGAACCATGAGTTGTACACTAATATGAGACGTGTATATAAGGTTGTTAAGATATTTATAAGTATGTTAATTTGCTTTGTATGACTGTCATCATTTCATTCATTCATGTATTGTATTCTTCACCTATATATAGATGGTGAATAATATAAGTAAGGCATATCTTGAGCCTTATTTTCTTTCTTTGTAGCAAAGTTTATCTTAATATCAAAGTTCTTTGGCTAAACACCATGACGACCAATTCCATTTCTTATAAATCCTCTAATGCAAGTTGTTCCACTAATCATTCATTTTTTATTGGCTTTCTTCCCTAAACGTTTGTGTCCTCTTTTAATTTTGTTTGTTCTATCAAGTTGGACAAAACAAACTTTCTTTTCTGGTAGTCAATAATACTGTCTTTGTCCTTCCAACACATTCCAGATGGTGTAAAATGAACCTCAACCCTGAGTATGACGAATGGAAGTCCACTGGCTAATTACTGTTAGGATGGTAACTCAATATGATGTCCATGGATGTTGCCACTCAACTTATGAATTGTTCAACTTCTCAGGAACTTTAGTAAGGAGCAAAAGATCTTTCAAGATCCCATATCCTTGCTAGAATCACTCTTTATAAGAATAAAATGCAATGATCATGTAAAAGGTATTTGAAAATGGAAAATATCTTGCTAAACTTAAAATTTAGTTGACAATTTAACTATGGCTGGTTGTTTTGTTAGCATTAATGATTTGGTTACCCAAGCTTTTGCAAGACTTGATTCAGACTACAATCTTATTGTGTCATAACTTGCAGATAAGGAAAATCCTAGTTGGCTCGAAGTCGAAGCCACTCTTCTTACCTACAAAAATTGTTTGGAATTGTTAAACAATTTTATATCTTTAAACATTGGCAACCCATTAGTCAACATAGCATAAATTGAAAAATCTCAGTATTCCAATTTTAATAAAAAAAACCTAAAGAGGCTCTAGTTCTAGAGGTAACAAAGGATTCAGAGGTCAAGGACACAACTCCCATAACAAACCTATCTGTTAGGTTTGTAGAAAGCTTGGCCACATAGCAGTCAATTGTTTCTACTATTTTTATAGAAATTTCTTAAATACACCTTCAACAACGCCCAATTTGGGAGCATTAGTAGCCTATTTTGCAACACCAAACACTATAAATAGTTCTTCATGGTATACGAACAATGGTGCTAGCAACCATGTTATATATGACCCTCGTAAAATAGACCAATTTTCCATCAATAATGGTAAGACTTAATTAACTATGGAAAATGGTAATAATGTTCGTATTCTGCATTTTGGATGTTGTAAATTTAATTGTTCAAATCCACCACATTCTTTTGTCATGCGAGATATACTCTATACACTTCAAATAGCTAAAAATCTTATGAGGTATCATAACTTACTGAGGACAATAATGCATATAAAGTTTTTAGCTCATTTGGCTATGTTGTAAAGGACAATAGCACCATGAATTTGCTACTCATAAGCAAGAAGAAGGATGGACTCTATGAAGTTATATTGATAGCTCACAACAAACAGAAATTACACTTACAATGTTAATGGCAACCAAAGAAAAGTGGCATAATAAGCTCAATCATCCCACTAATTGAATACTCTATCAAATTCTAAATGACTGTAATATCAAAATTCAACTTAATGAAGAGAGATTTTCCTATGAACCATTTCAATTAGGCAAATCACATGTCTTACTCTATAATTTGGCTACTTCTCTAGCTACTCATCCTTTAGAACTTGTGTACATAGACCTTTGGGGACCATCACCCATAAATTCAACCACTGGTCACAAGTACTATATTCTATTTGTAGATTATTTAAGCATATACTCATGGATTTATCCTTTAAACTAAAAAATGAAGTCTTAAATGCCTTTATGCATTTTAAAAATACTATTGAGAATTTGCAAGTTAGAAAGATAAAAATACTTCAAAGTGATGGTGGTGGAGAATTTTACAATTTTCTGCAAATTCTTAAAGAAACAAGAATTTTGTTTAGATATTTGGCCCTTCTTCATCTTTTCAAAATGGAAGAATATAGAGGAAACATCAACATGTGGTAGAAATAATCTTAACTCTTTTTGCACAAGCACATATGTCACTTCACTATTGGTGGAATCTTTTTCTATAGACTCAATATACTTTAGTAACAGAATGCCCACACATGTTTGGCACAATTCCACACCTTTCTTTGAACCCTTTAAAAAGAAGCCTGGTTACAAAAGCATTAAGATATTTGGTTGTGCATATTACCCCTACTTAAAACCTTACAATCAGTATAAGCTTGAATTTCACACTAAAAAATGTGTGTTTACAGGTTACAGTGGAAGCCATAAAGTCTTTAAATGCCTAAGCTTTACATAGAGATTATATATATATATATATATATATATCGACATGTAGTATTTAATGAACTTGACTTTCCCTTTTCTTCAAGGTTATTTAATAATCATGCTATTTAGAATACCACAATTGTCCTAGTGACATTTTTTCCATTCTTCTATAATGTTGAATCACCAAATATTACTTAAAACTTTATTCCAACTAGTCGCACAATCTCTTATCCTGTTTCTATAGTACAAGAACAAGAAAGAGTAAAGGAAAATAGTACCAATAATACTTCATCAACACTAGCACCTATTGTTGCTAAAGCTTAAGCAAAACAACAACAAGAATAGCTAAGAGTTGCTCATCCTATGGTTACCCCAAGCAAAGTACATAATTCATACCCAAAACTCCTTTTGTTGGTGTCTTTAAAGTTTCAGATTAGGCACAAGAGCCTAAAAATGTTGCATAAGCATTAAGAAAACTTGAATGGAGATAAGATATGATCGATGAATATAATGCCTTGATTAAAAAAACATGGGAGCTAGTTCCTAACACTGATAAATGGAATATGGTTGATTTCAAATGGTTATTCAAGATAAAATATAATCTAGATGGAACTTTTTCTAAGAACAAAGCATAACTCATGGCAAAATGCTTCCAACAGATCCTAAAACAAGTTTTAGAGTGACATATAGCCCAATAGTCTAAGCTGCAACTATCAGAATCATTCTTTCCTTATTGTTTCTTTCAATTAGGATATAGAGCAACTTGATAGTAATAATGCTTTTCCGAATGGCATACTTAACAATATACATGACCTACCTACAAGTTTTTCTTAATGCTGCTAAATCAAACTACATATGCAAACTTAAAAAAGGGTAATCTACAGCCTTAAGCAAGCTCTTAGAGTTTGGTATACGAGGCTTAAGAACACTCTTGTCAGGTGGGGATTCACTAACAATAAAGCAGATAACTCACTATTTTGCTTTAAGAACAAATAGCATATTATATTTTTATTGATTTATGTCGATGACATAATAGCAACAACAAACAATTCAAGGAGCTTGAAAGAGTTCACTCAAAGGCTTTACAATCTTTTGTCTCTCAAAGACTTGGGATCTCTACAATACTTCTTGGTGTTTAAAGTGAAAAGTGATGAAGCTAGTTTATTTTTAAAGCAAGAGAAATACGTGAATGACCTACTTTAAAAATTTGGAATGTTGAATGCCATTACATGTCCTATTCCTGTAGCAATTAGGAAAACTTTGTCAACATTAGATGGAGAGTTACTTGAAAACATACTCGCTTACAGAAGTCTTTTTGGTGGATTGCAATACTTAACTTAACCTAACATAAGTTATGTTGTAAATAAACTTAGCTAGTTTTTAAGCTAACTTGCTTCTCTACATTAGCAAGTAGCCAAACGTGTTCTTAGATATCTAAAAGGAATATCCCAATATGGGCTATAAATAAAACCATTAGTTTCTTTATATTAATGCATATACTAACCTTGATTGGTCATCTTGTTCAGATAATAAAAAATCTATTGGTGGCTTCTAAGTTTTCTTCGATGATTCCCTAGTATTGTGGTCTTCAAGGGAGCAAAGGAAGATAGCTTGATCCAACATTGAATTTGAATATGGAGCACTAACAAACTTGATAGCAGAAGTTACATGGATGCAGTCTTTGCTAAATGAAGTGGGTTTTCCTACCAATAAAATTCTAGTGGTCTAGTATGACCCAGTACAATAGCTCTAACTTCAAACCCAATTTTGCACACTAGTACCAAACACAGTAAAATTCACACACATTTTATTCAGGACAAAGTCATAGCTAAGTATTCAAGTGTATGTTATGTGCCATCAACTGACCAAGTGGCAAAATGCATGATGAAGGCTCTAAGTCATTTAAGATTTTAGATGTTTCGTGACAAACACAGTGTACATTGCATACCCTCTCGTTTGAAAGGGAGTATTGAGGCTTAAGCCAAAGGCCCATCATCAACAGACGCACGAGTTCTAGAAGAACTATATGAGTTGTATGCTAATATACTACATGTATAGGAGGCTGTTAGGATATTTGTAACTTTGTTAATTTGCTTTGTACAGCTGTCATCGTTACAGCCATTAATGTATTGTGCACTCTTCAACTGGTGAATAATACAAGCATAGCATTTCCTAAGCCTTATTTTTATTCTCTATATGTACCAAAGTTTACCTGCCATTCTACTTCATGTCGTTCAATCCCTTATCATCCATCAAAACACCTAAGAGATAAGATTATTATTAATTAGATTTGTTCAAGTAAAGATAACCAGATTACACTAATCATATAATCAAAAGTGAATCATATTGCAAAAATGTAATGTACACGAATACTTGAATATATATATATATATATATATAATTCGCACCAAAATTATTTTCCCTTGTTTTACATTCAGCATTATATGGGGACTGACATAATAAAATAGATCATGAGATGACATAGGATTGCGTCCAATAGTAGTGACGTACAGTGTCTTGGCAACAAATCAACAATACAATACGAAGAGAATCAGTTGAAAAGGGGAATTTTATTATGTCTCTGGTGTTGGTTTGCAGTAACATGTTGTGGAATTGACACAGAATATATTCACCTTAGGAAAAAGAAAAAAAGGATAACTCGAAGTAAAACAAACTAGTGGACATTGGACATGTGAGAGCCTATAAACCACAACCCTTCCTTCTCTAATTGGTTTTCTTTCACTTTCTTTCTTTCTTTCTTTTTCTTTTTGCTCTTCACTTCCTATAATTGTCCTTGATTCCAACATTAGAGATCTAGAAAGATTGAAAGGATTAAAAAGTATACATAAATATATGATCTAGCCTATCCTATATATCTACTCTTTCCTCAGATATGCTCTTGGCAAGTGAAAGATATTGCTTTCAGAATATTGTATTTTCAGGCACAGACAAGCTTTTCAGTGTAGTGAGAGATATTACATGATTCTTCAATTATTTTTGGTGTAAGTGTAAATCGTGAGAATTTTTTATTGAAAGGACTTAAAAATCTAAACATGTCATTTCTCACACATGTGATTGGATTTTTTTTTTTTTTACCCTGGAGATTGGCTTGACAAACGTTGTGCTTATTCTTACTTTATCCTCTATCCACATGGATGCTGCCAAAAACCTATTATTATCGATTTTCTTGGGGGTGAGATTATCATCGATTATTTTCTCGCGTATTAGTGGACACTTTTAAAGTTGATAATTCAAGGAATTAGAATATCTGTACTTTCTTGTTTACACTCTCTTATTTAATGTGGTGGAGGTTCAACAACTTTCCAAAGTTCCCTTCACCTAATTTCTTTTATAAGAGTAGAAAAACAACATTTTAGTTCTTTATTGTTAAGTTTAATTTCATTTTGATTCTTCATAAATTGAAAGTCTCAAACTTTATTTTTTAACTTAGTCTTATTTTGATCCTCCATAAATAAAAAGTCACAAAATTGTCCTTAACTTTTTAAAATATAACCCAAAGTAGTCATTCTTTAAGTGAAAATAAGGAGGACCCTTTTAAGTCAAATATTAAAAGGTGAACAATTATTTTAAAATATTTAATTTGTGTAGGACTAAAATAACATTACGTTTAAAAGTAAAAAATTATTTTAAGACTTTCAATTTATAGAAAACTAAAATGAGACTAAATTCAAAAGTGATGGACTAACATAGTATTTTTCTCAAAAAAATAAGCCAAGAAAAATAAAGTATTTTAATATCATCCATGAATTATGATCATTACATGATTTTATTATGTCACAAAAAATTTAAATATGAAGCTTTTATTTTAAATAAATAATAACATATTTTAAAAGCTCGTTCAATACATTGATTATAGGTTAGTGTATACGAGAATAAACAAAATTACTTCACACAAATAAAATTTAACCATATTCGATTTCTCCAGAAGTTGAATACTTCATAGTATTGTTCCCAAATTCAACTGAGATGGAAGGGCTACAAACATAAAATTAGGTGAGATGGATTGGGCCTCTAAAATGCGTTGATGGATATAATCAGAAAAGTCAGGCTTGGCCCAATTTATCCCCTTTCAGGTCAAACCCAATGTTTTCCAAAATCAAATTGGCATGGTTGGGCTGTCAAGACACACACAAGTCTCACAAAGAGAGCCTTGGCCCAGCCCATTAAGAATAGCAATTCATTCCAGTTGTCTCCGATCACATCGGCCCAGTTTCACGATGATATGAGATGTGGGCTCCTACGTATGATTCCCACCAGGTCCTTACATCATGAGCCTCAATGTTTTTGAAGGTGTGATATTTTAAAAAGAGATAGATATATGTGTGAACCTAGAGGTGTTAAAAAAGTGGATCAACCCACCATAGGTTGTGGATTAAATAGGTTAGCCTACTTAATCTACTATACTAAAACAAGATGAAATATTTATTGGCCAGTCAATGAATTAAGCAAACTAACTAATTTAATCCATTAGAAAAATATTTTTTTATGAAAATAATATTGATATGATTATAAGTATCCTTTAAAATTTAAACAACTAAATCAAATAATTAAATTTAAATTTAAAACACTCAAACAATTCTTTTAAATTTTAACAATAAAATTAAAATAACTATTTAAATAACTCATATCTCATCAAACATTCGAAATAAAATACATAAGTAACGAAATTTTTTAAATTTATTCGTCAAGTGCATTGAATTTTGTTAAGTTTGAAATTTGTACATAACTCAAAAATTGGCCAGTTTAAAGAACAAATAATGAAAATGTTAAATAATCCATACACGATGAAATGCCAACTTCTAAGTTACTATGGACTAAGAAACAAAACCCTCTTGAAATATCGATAATTTTTTATCCAAAGATTCGTTTAAATACAAAAACATCTTCTATCAGGTACGCCATGTTCAGGCAAAGAGAAATAAATAAATAAATAAAATAAAAACAAGGTAGGCCATGCTTGATGAATGGACGCAGACTCGGGGACCCCATTACGCACTGATATAATAGTATGGCCCCCTAGGTGACGTAACACGGCTTGATTAATGGCTTTTTTCCAAATTAATATGTGGCTCCATATTTAATCAGTTACTCAGAATAATATATAACTCTCTTTACAGGACTATATTATTGTCCCAACATTAACCTGTCATTTCTTAAAAGCTAAGCAGAAAAATTTGTTGCCTAGAGTGTGCCAACCTCATCCAGCATTGTTTATATATTTGGTGCCCAAATGTCACTTTGCTGTTTGCTCCAAATATAAAATTGTTGTGGGAGGCTACCTGCTATTATCAAGTGGGAAATTTCAATTCAACTGTAATTCCTTCATTGGAATGGCAAACTAAAACACAATTTTCACTATCATTATCATGATGATGTGACAAGTTATTTTCTTATAAGTTGGTACCTGACTAAGAAGTCAATCCCTACTGCTTCCTATATCTGCTGCACCAGAAACCAGTAACTGTGAGAAATTTTTATTGAATTCCCTTGCATTATGTTGTGTTAACTATCATGGAATAGATATATATTGACTACTTTCTGTCAAAATCAACATTATTAGCAGAAGACATCAAAGCAGAAGTAGTTTCCCAACTTGTACAGGTGCAAGAGTGATACTGCCCACACACTTTTAAGGTCAGAATAAATGGAATACCTTATGGATGTAATGTAAGTGGAAGCTCTGTATAACAAAGAGTAATATTTGTCTAATAGTACCAAGACTCCCAAATTCGAATTCTGTCCTGACTAGCATTGTCATGAAGCAAAAAAGCAAAACTGTGATGCCTGTGTATGTTAGTAAAATATTTGAGAGGTTGGATAAATGTGCATAAATTGAGGGAGGCGGATAGTGATTCAGTATAACCAAGTTCGGAACGCAGGAGTGTAACCCTGCAAAATCTGAAACTTGTTCTCGGTAGCAACGATGACCATGAGGCATGTATTTATAGCTTTTAGCTTCTTGTTTGTACTGTGCTCAGATTTGCTGCCAGTTGGTATTGTTTATGATAAGCAAAAGATTTTAATTTCAAATAATAATTAACAGACTAATAATATCAGCTTCTGATTGCTTCAATATATCATAAGATTAGATATTTTGTGATTCAGTCCTTGTATTCTAGTCAATTTTTAATCATAATTGATTAGGCTTTGTAATTATAATTTTTCTTAGAAGATACGCATAATCTCTTTGTTAACTTCTTGATCCTAGTCTTCTTTCGTGGAAGGCCCCCAGAATATAGGCTAATGGGATATCAAGTCACATTCTGGAAATTTCAACCAAATTGCCAAATCGACGATTTATGGTTAATATCTGGTCAGTTTACTTCAATCAGTGTCATCATCTTAATTTCCTTCTTTGGTCTGTTTCTTTCTCTGTGGCCCAATGGTTATCTTACATGTGTTAGGGTAAGCCAGTGCAATGGGGGAAGTCGTCAGTTCAGCCAAATAACAAAGATATATTCTATCTAATAATAGACATAACTCGGAAAATAGCTAAACACGAAGCCTGATTGATTGAGGGTAATAAAATACTGATTTAGATGTGTGCATATTACACCCTATCACGACTTTTGGATTTTCTATGGAACCTTGTAGCACAAGGGTTGTGGACCTACCTTTATTTCTTTCCTTGAAAATCCTAATCAGGGCCCATAGTCAGCTGAAGGTTAAAATATTCATCATACTTTCTGATTATTGCTTTCGAGCCACTTATCATGCTCTGCAGCTACTGTATAAAGATAGACAACAAGAAGACTACAAATGAAGGGAATGTGAGTAAGCAAATCAATATAAAATGAACATAATTATGAAGGCATCATCAATCAGAATTTATGGACCTTCATCATATAAAAAACAGAATTTCATATTTGCATATATGACCTGTAGCTTGGAAGACTACCAACCTTCTTGGCACCATTATTTTTTTTCTTTTTTATTAATTCCTTCACATAGTATAGTAATGTACCAATTATTTTTAGTGTCATTGTCAAGCTGGAAGAATCGCAAACCAAATTGATTCCTCCCACTTAATAATGTTGAGATTTATATCAGCTCTGGACTCTCACCCCCACCCCCAAAAAAATAAAAAACCAAATTCCAAGGGAAAAAGAAAAGATTATAAATAATTTTTGGGAACATATTGGTATTAAAATGCTGTAGAATAATCCCGCCTCAACATTCTTAAGTCCCCACGGTGTTGAAGATCTTGAAACTTCCATGGGCAACAGTCCAAACTATAAATGACTTTATATTAGTGATAGATTCCATATTAAAAGACCGTGTATGACCAGTTCCTGACTGGAATTTTCTATGCTTACTGCCTGCTGCTATGGTCCTAATCCCAGGTGTGACTCCTCACTGTTGCTGCTAATTCCTATCCTCTATGATCTAGCGTTCCATTATTATATTGCCTTCCGAATTAGATACATAAACAATAGAAAAGAAAAGCCAATTTGATAATTTCACAAATAAACTATCTCAATTTGATAATCAAAACCATAACATGGTTCCTAACCCCTGTCATGTTATGATGGTGATCTGAAAGCAACACGTAGAAACACATGCCTAAGAATATTCTGCGGAAACGTAAACAATATTAAGAGGATAAAAATAATGGTTGCAACTGGTAATTTATAAACTTTCTACCCTTTTGTTTTCTATCATTATTAGTAACAATTATTTCCTCCTGGATAAGCTCAAGACTTTCTGTCAAAATATGGTTCACAGGTACTGCCTCAGAAACAGGAGTGATTATGCTGCTCTTAGCAAAGTCGTAGTGATTTAACTTCTCTAACCTTTTAAGGTATGCAAAGTAATCATATGGTTTGTGAATTATCTGCTTGATTTAGAACCGACCCTTTGTCAAAAAGTTAAATAATGGTTGAGAGAAGCTCACCTCAGAATTATCTTTTGGAACCATCAAAATTGCCAATTAATTCATAATGAACCAAAGCATGTGTTCCCCTCTAGTGGTTTAATGTTTTTGGACTATCAGGACAGCCATCACCGTCCCTGCATAAGTACAGGAGGTACACGATGTATAAGTCCACAATATGGAATATATGGTGTCCGCAAAAATCCATCGATATTCTTTTAAACATATCATCAAACATGTAATATTCATTTGGCATAAAAAAATTGGGCATATGAATAATTGCGAACGAACTACAGTGCTTTGAGCACCCTTATACAAAACCATAACCATTATGAAATGGGAATAGTCAAAGTTACCCTCATTATTGGAAAGCAAAAGATGGATGAGAAAGTAGGACAGCAAAGTCATTTCATTCTGCAACAAAGTGGGTGTTTACATATGTGGCCATAATCAAATAAAACGAATTACCAAATGGAGAGTGAGAACTTTGTCTGTACACTGTTCATGTATTGGATTTCATGGTTTGGTCCCCCCTAAGCTTCGACTCTCTCTCTCTCTCTTTCTCTCTCTCACTGTGTGACCTACAGGCTTCCCTTTAGGCTTTAACGTGCGCGTTGGGTTTCTTTCATGCTTGCCAAACTGGAATCTCTTGTCCCGTGGACCGTGGTGATGGGGTACTGACTGGCTGGGTGTGGGTGGGTTGGGCCCACCACCACCCACCTCTGCCTCTAAATTGACCCATGCCACCACCTAGGTACACTCACTCTCTCACTATTCTCTCATGCTTGTTTCGTGTAACAAACACATCACCACTCAAACCCCAAGAAATTACTTTATGCCATGGGAGAGTAAATGATGTAGTACTAGATATACAATCACATTACTAAAGTTTAGTTATGTTAATTTCTTGGTCATGGCATTAAAAATTATTTTATAAATCTTCTAGCCATCATTAGATCAAAGAGATGGAGGTTAATGTGGAAAAGAGCTATTACTTAAGTGGGTTTAACTTCGTTTTCACTCACATGAAAGTGGTACCTTAAATAATGACCATAATGACTGAATCAGTGAAGAAAATAGTCAAAGGAGCCAAACCCACTTCATTCACCCAGATCATAGATAATTAAAGTATACACTCTTGCATTCAAATGACTGTAATATTATAATCACTCCAATTCAATTACCAATGTTTCAAACACAGAACAAGTCTCTGTTGTAGAATAATGATGAAGAAGTAGGGAGGAGGAGAAGATCCCTTGGGAGACTACAAAATCCAATTGTTCCCTCATCTCTGCTTTGCTTTATCCCTCTTTTATTCTTTTTTCCTTAGAGGCTGAGCTGCCCACCACATGGTTCTGCACCTCAGGAGTCTCCCTCTCTGACACCCCATTAACGGTTTATCGTGTTTGATTAGGAAAATACGTGACCAACAAAAATTCTTTAGGACAATGAGGTGAGAGAGTAAAGCACCAACCTCTTAACAGTAAAAGTGTGATCTTCCAACGTTGGAGTTTTTGTAAACTTCTATATGGTGCTTGTTTGTCCCTTTCATTTGGAACTTTCAGTCCGTAACACAAACGTATAGCTCCCACTTCCCAGTTTCTTCCCAGAAAGACACAACAAAAAAAGCATCTTTTTCTTGCGTAATATACGAATTATGTGCTCCACTCATGATCTGTAAACGGTTGACTAAATAGTTCCCGTGTTTAATCAAAGTAAGATTATATGTTAAATTTCCTGAAATAAGAAAAAAAAAAAAAACCGCGCTATTTAGACAGTTGTAATGGATTAAAAATATTATATACCAATTAAGAATTACGGAAGTGAGATTTGCTCTATGGAATGCATAGGTTTTGGGTACTTGGGGATTCCCTTCTGCCTACCTATTTCTCTGATTTTCTCGCTCTCTCTCTACAGTAGAATGTTACGTAGTGTTGGGAGCAAACTAGAAGTCTCCTCGTAAATTAAGGTTCTCTCTTTTCTTTCTTGAACCACTCAAGATTCACACCCAATTCTGCTTTACCTCCCTGTCCTCTTCTTGGATTTCGAATGTCTGTCTTATATTCCTTTCCATTATTCTAATCCCATTATGATAAAATAATAATCCAAATTCGATTTTAGACCAGACGCATCACGTGAAACTATACAACTAATTAATTAATTAATTAATTATGTTAATCATCTTATAATGCCAAGTCGCTAATCCTCCTCCCTCTCCCTCACTCTGTTCTTTCTTTCACAATTCACACACGCCATTCCAAAACCTCGCTCTATTTTCTTTGTCTGTTTACTATCTGTTTCAATGCTGGGTAACTCTCAGAAAATGGTGGTCGTCCCTCCAACGAATAACGAATGGCTACAGGTTCATCTCTCTCTCTCTCTCTCTCTCTCTCTCTCCGTCTGTCTCAATTATTAGACAAATACATGCCCACCTCAGTTTTGTTGCTTTGCGTTTGGAAGCGAATATCTCTAAACACTGTCATGTTATTTTACCCCACAACGCCACCTTCAACATCTTCTCTTTTCTTGTTTTCAGATAGATGATCAAAAGGTCTCGATGGGTTCCTCTGGTAGGACGACAATGGAAAAACCTTCAGGTCAGGAGCCTCTACAGCAGCAACAACAATCCCTCAAGTGTCCTCGCTGTGATTCATCCAACACCAAGTTCTGCTACTACAACAACTATAGCTTGTCTCAGCCAAGGCACTTCTGCAAATCCTGCAAGCGATACTGGACCAGAGGGGGCACTCTGAGAAATGTTCCTGTGGGTGGTGGATGCAGGAAGAACAAGCGCGTGAAGCGCCCAACCCCTTCTGCTTCTGATCACACTCCTCCTCCTTCTTCTTCTAGTGCTAATTCAAACCTTCCTTCTCAGCCCCACATCGATAATCATGTCAGTCCTCTGTTTTATGGGTTACCCAGAAACTCTAACTGTGACATGAATCTTCCATTTCCAAGGTTCAATTCTGGGTACGATCATCTACAGCCTCATCTGAATGCCATTGGATTGGGTTTTTCTTCTGGGTATGCTTCAAATGATACTCTTCTTTCGAGTTATAATTCCGTCTTCGGTAATTCTACTTCAACTTCTGTGGCTTCCCTGCTAAGCCCTATCAGTACCATGCAGCAACAAAAGTTCATCAATGGAAGTTTAAAGGATGATGGTCTAGGAACTAACACTTTCCAGGGCTTAGCCCCACTAGAAGAAGTGAAAGTCGAAGAAGAAAGACAAAACCAGATAATCGAGCATGGGTGCTTGCTCGATTATTATTCACCATATTATTGGAATGATCAAACTAATAATGTTGGCCCTTCAGTCACTTCTCTGATCTAGCGAAAACAAGAATTTGTCTCTCTCTCACTCCTCGTTTCAGTTAGTCATGTTTGTTTCTTGGGTCCTTTTCTTTAGCTCTATCTACTAATTAGGCTTCTTTTCACTACCACTACTTTTTCTCTTTTTGGGTCAAAAAAGGGGTTGGGGTTAAAGAGTGAAAACTATACATGTGTAAAGCAAAGATGAGATGAGTTTTGGATCGGAGCGATCATGTCAGCTGCAAACATCACTTACTCTTCGGCCTTATAGTTTCACGCGTCAAATCCTCAAAGGTTGTGAATACTTGCTTACATTGCGCTGAGAGGAACCTCGGATCCTCTTCTCTCTCATCGTCTCAATATTCTCTGCGGAGACATATTAAAAGTGGATCATCCTTTTTGGTGCAGCTTCTCCATAGTTGATCAGTAAGTTGGCCTTTCATAATTGCGATGTATATATGCATTAATGTAAGAGACTTGTCTTTTCTTCTCACTTAATTCTGATGTACTGTGATTAATTTTGGTGGGGTTTAGGGGATTTTAATAGGCATCTGCAACTAATACTTGCTTCATCACCGTATTCTGCTTGTGGTCTGTCTCAGACTAGGTGGGAATTTGAATATATTGGGCATAATTGCGTTAAAGAGAGGGAGATTGTTCACTTCAATTTACCTTTATATGGGTTTTGTTCAACCCTTGTTGTTCTACATCCTTAATAATTCCAAGAATCATTGGATTTTGCAAAAGACGATTGTTGTATCTGTTTATCAATAGAATGGGAATTCAGGCATGCAGCACTTGGACTGTGTGTTGTGTCCTATAGTGGGAGGAGGGAACATTGGATTTGCATCTCAGCTTCGCTGATCTGGAAACCAGAAATTAGCAGGAGAAATAGCTTTTGAAGTAAGACTGTACATGCATGCATTATTGTGCTATCTATTTTCTACGCTACGAATTTTGCCCTTCCTTACTTCCAAGAAATTTCCCTTGTGCCTGTAGGTACATAGCGCCCCACTTACTGTTTTTTTTTTTTTTTAATATTTTCAAACCTTCACCATGTATCAACGGAGTCCATATGCATGGTGCTCTTTCACACTTTGACCTTTCTATTTCTTTAATAGTTGCTTTATCTTTCCAGAACTGCATTTTCACTTGGCGATTAAAATTCAATCCGTACGAAATAAAAGTCTTTCATGATCAATTCTAATTATTGAATATATATATATATATATATATATATATTGTAAGGATTGAATTATAATCGTCAAATAAAAATGTAGTTCAAGAAAGATAAAGTAAATATTAAAGAAATACAAAGATCAAGTGTGAAAAGAGCACCATGCACATAGACTCTATATTGATACATGGTGAATCTTTGAAAATGTTAAACAAAAAAAACAGTAAGTGGAGCACTATGTACCTACGCTAAAACCTTAAACTTCAAATTTTAAATTCGTAGTGTAGGCAAGACTATGCCCTCTTAATTTCAACTTCATTTGCATCATATCTATTATTACAGATCTTCGGTGCGAACCGAATTCCTTTTCCATTTATGGTATAGTGGTAGTGAGCACTGAGCACCCATCATGAGGCTACTTACTAGCTCAGACTCTAATGCAATTTTCTTTTGCATTGTACAATTCTAAATTAATTAGGTATATAGATCATAAAATGCAGGTTGGGATATATAGTTGCATATTGTTAAACAAAATAAGGGAAAATTCAATTTAGATTTGTTTAAGAAGATCGCTCTCATAAATTAATCTGCTATTTTAACTATAAACATTATGCTTGAAGTGTTTGGTTTTTTATTTCCTCGCTTAACTCGACTTCCAATAGGGAGGGTTGTTACAACGGCATGCATTCTAACCATGCTTATATTCATAATCTTTAACCCGACATAGAAGAATGTTATCTAAATTATAGAAGATTGAGGCTATATATTACGTAAAATATCATTTCATCAACAGAGTGTTAAATTATTTATACAAAATACATAATATACAACATATTTTACCAAGATTTCTTATGCTAGTTTCTACAAATTTATTCATTTTAGTATTTGAGAAAAATTATTGTGTTTGTTATGCCAAATAAAAAATTTCTTTGAATTTGTTCGCTAATTCAAAATTTTCTTCGCATTTTTAAGAAAAAATTTTCTTTAGAAATAGATTGTTTCTATTCTTTCTTCAATAAGGTAGTGTTAACTTATTACCTTAAATACAAATACATGCCCACATACAGGAACATAAACACACATGTTGTGTGTCAGTATACATATATGTATATATAAATTTGCATATGTATATAAATATATATGTGTGCATGCATGTGTGTATATACACATACACAAAGGGCTAATTGATACTTAAATCAATTCTTTCGTCTGGCACCCTATTTTGATGTACGACGAAGATAAAAATTTTAAAGAGAGACTGTCTTATTAAGGAATCAAAATAATCCAATAATGAGAACCTTTGAGAGAGTACAATTAAGTTAGTGAAAAATCTAGTTTAGCAAGGTGTGAAAGAGAGTATTAGTGTCTATAATTAAGGGATGTTAATAATTTTTAATGGGCTTAACTGATTCATAATAATCTTTGAAAGTCTTTCAAGTTTGTTTTGTACGTACTCTTGGATAAACCTCTATTCATAAGCTTCTTTGAGGGTGTGCTAATAATGGGGATGAGGTCTAGTAGCTTACTGGAATCATAGAAGCCACCTAAACAGATTATCTTGACATCCAGAGTCGCTTAAAGCCACACACTAGAGGCAAGTTCAAGTTATTTATTTATTGTGTCAAAACATTACACGAGGCTCAAGCATTTGGAGCCGTTGATTCATTTTAAGTTTTGGTGGAGCGGAATGGACCTATAGACCTACAAAAGCTGTAACTTGTAAGGCCCCATATATAACACACCTCTTAATATTTTATTGGTTATTCTAATTGTTGATCAAAAGTAATCAAAAACCATATTGGGCAACGATTAAGGAAATAGGATACTGGAAACCATGAGGCGCCAAATTCCGAATTTTAGTCGTTGGTGGGGCAGTTAACGTGGAATATTTTTCTTTTGGTGGTGGCCCCTGTCAGAAAATAAATCTACAAATTTCGTCTGTTCTCACTTCTCAGGAAAAAAGGTGACGCATCGATGTATCTCGGGCTCATATGTTTTTGTCTAGGGTGTGTGTGTGTGTGCGTTTTTCATTGCTAATTAGGATTTTTATGGGGTTATTTGTAAGAGTTGATGGAATAATCCAAGAATTGATATAGTTCAAGAAGAATATGATATTTATTATTTAGCGTGAGAAATAATAGACAATGTAAGCGTAATTAGTCAAAATTATTACTACTCACTACATATGCTTGTCTTTATTCAAATATTTTCATCTAGAAGATGGATACAGGTTTGGCCGGTTTGTGTATGTACTGGCAGAGTGTCAATTCGATCATCCAATTCTTCTCATTTTTAAATAATAGCTTCCCGTACCTACTTTTTTTTCCCTAAACATCACCTTTTTTTTTCCATTGCATATATATATATATATATATATATATATATATATTCAGGCACACATGTCATTCATGAAATTTGGGAGAACGGATCGGTAGCACAGTATGTTGGCAAAATGCAGCTGTTGGGCAATGCTTTTTTTATATATTTTGTTAAATATTAATTTTTGTAAAAAAATATTCAGAAAACGTAGGTAGAAAAATAATACTAATTCTTTCTAGTATTAATATCTTATTTTTTTTAATATAAACATTTTGAATTTTTAAACACATGTCATTATAAATAAATTATTTAAAGTAATGTTAGTAAGTAAACAGAATACCATTTTTTTATAAGAGAAATAGAATATAAATTGTAAGGTTTAGAGTTTAAATTTTTAGTATTAAAACTGCTTATTTTAGTTCAAACCACTTCTCATGTTAAAAGTTGTTTTATATTTTTATTCAATGTGATGATATCTTGTAAAAAAATCTAAAATATTAACATTGTCTTATGTATTATCATTCAATTTTGGGCAACAAAACCCTTTTATTAATTGATTTAATCCAAAATTTTAATATCACTTATACATGTAGGTGGAAAGAGGTAAGTCAACCAAAAAAAATTAATGTGAACTAATATGCCAAAAATGTGGATGAAAATGAATCCTTATTTGTCATTTAGGAAATCATATGTATTTCTTTCGTTGGTTTAACCTCTTTCAACCCATATGGCTAGACAAATGGTGTTAAGATTTTGGACCAAAAAGTTATCATAGAGGGTCATGTTGCGTAAAATTAAAATATAAGGGGTTATCATCAACTTTTAATTGAAGAATTCTTTGCATTTTACAATTGTTTTTTTTTTTTTTCTTTGGTTTTCCTCCTTGTGTTGTCATCCAATAACACTGCTCTTACTTGGTACTCTTCCTCTTCATAGTCTTCTTCGTGGGGTCTGCGTGTACTTTTTTTTTTCTATCTATTAACAATTTAACTCGTTTGAGAGCATTGGTTTGTACAAGAATGAATGGATCTGGGTCTCTGTTCCACAAGTCCGTACGTGGTATGCCAAATTAGAAATTGGGGTCGATAGAGTCTGAAAAATATGATATATTTTGGTTGGACGGAATTAAATTTAATCTGATTAAAACAGTCACATTTCTTACCATGAACCACACGAAAAGCCCAACGTATGTCATTGTTGGAATGTGCATTCCCAACTCTAGCGACCGAAACATTTGCGAAGTGACATATAAAATGAGAATATTAAGAAAAAAAAAGAAGTCTCGCGGCTCCCAAATAAATAAAATAAAATAAAAAGAAGAATGTTGTGGTTGTGGATAGGACTGTCAAGGTAGGTTAGCTTAGCCTGTCTAAGTAGATTCATTAGGTGGGTTGAAATTTCAATTCAATTGCCTTGTTGGATTGAATTAGGTTCTCTTATTTAATTCACAAAAAAAATTTAAAAAATAAAGTTTAAAAAAACTATTATCATTGTTATAATTTTAACATATAAAAATTTAAAAAATATTTTCATTGTCATAATTTTAACCTATAAAATTTTTTAAAAAATTGAAAAAAATCTCAAACAAAACAAATTAACTATTAAAAATTTTAATACTATAAATTTAATCCAACAAACCTATCTAATTCAACATTGAAAGCTCACAAATTACAAATATAATTTATTGCTTATATGACAAATTTCAACATATGTATAGCAATTAAGGTATTCCTTTTTTAAGATGAGACACAATAGGGTGTGAGTTTTAGATTAAGTAATTTATAATGTTTGTTCAAATAAAAATTATATTTTGCATCTTAAAAAAAAAAAACCAAGTCAACTTACCAACCAATTAAATTAACTCATCTAACCCACAAGTTAAACAATATGTTAAACAAGTTCCCAAAAAACCTCCCCAATCCAACTGACTTGTTAAACTAACGGCTCCATTTGTGCATAAAAAAAGAAAAAATCTTACATGAAAAAGAAATCCAGTATTTATTTTTATGATAAAAAGCATATTCAGAATTCTCGGCATTTGTCCTCCGTATTCCCATTTTCGAGGAGTCAAAAAGCAAGGCTATGCCTAAAAGCCTAAAACCATTTGGACGGTTTTGAGAAAGCGGGCCGGTTTCACCGGTTTATCCGGGTCCAAGTAATTTTGACCCGTAACTCTGTTTCCAGCTTTCAACTTCCCAAACGGATCGAGCGTCCCCAATGATAGAACCGCATCATCCTTGGGCTTCTCTTTATCCTCTCTAGTCTAATTCTTTTATTTTTCTTATTTTCGTTTAATTAATTAGATGGGATTTTTCACGCATAATCTATAATTCACATTTCGATTCGAAAGATCAAATTAACTTGTTAATCAGTCCCCTTTGGACAAATCTGGATCCTTTGTATTTTGGTTAAAAACTACAACACTTATCGTTAGAGAGAGACGATTAAAAATAGAAAACATAGTGTTCTTTTTACTTATTTGTATCACTTTCTTCTTTTGTTTTATGTTTTTGGAATCACATACTTACATTTTCTACCTAAATTGTAAGAAATCTAATACTTGCCTGCAAGAATTTTTTCTAGTTCTCCCTATATCTGTTAATTTAAACCAATAATATAATATAATAAGAAAAAAAACTATTTTAATCTTCCATTTTTAATATAATCTCATTTTAGTTATATACAAATTTAAAATATTAAAATGATCCTCCATTTATCAAATTTTGACACAAAATAAATTTTCTTTGTCACATTTAGAGATTGACCACCTTGTGTTAGATTTTAAAAAGTAAATAATCATTTTAAGACATTTAATTTGTGGAGGGTTAAAATGAGACAAAGTTCAAAAATAAAAAATTATTTTAAGACTTCTAATTTGTAGTAGATGTTCAAAATGATATTTTTTAAATATAATAATATAATTTTCAAAAGAAATTATATTAATTATCTTTACCATCATATTTAAAATAAAGTTAATTTTATATTGAATCGAAAGTTAATTTATCAATAAAATATGAACTGATTTATTTTTGTAATATATATATATATATATATATACATATATATATAATTTGAGAACAGACTCCCTCAGTTTTTATGTTAGTAGTAATTTAATTTTTTACGAATTTATAATGTCTCTTTCTTTTTAACACTAGTTAGGTGAATGATTATTTTATTACTTCACTATTTTTAAAATATTATTTTAACATTATAAATTCGCCAAAGACCAAATTAATACTACTATGAAAAATGAGGTACTAAAATATTAGTATCAAAGAATCATTTTACTTCCTCACTTTTTGCATTAATATTAATTTACTGCTCTTTAAATTTATAATCTCAAGTCATCATAATAAGCTTTTCCTTTTTAATACTATTTAAGTGAGGGATTATTTTGTATTGACTTTAATGTTTTTTAAATATTATTCTAATACTATAAATTTGTGAAATGTTAAATTATCAGCAAGGCACCCAAATATATTTTTTTTCTTTGTATATTTTTTATTTGCCTCAAGTGCCATGCTTTACTCCCTCACTTTCTGCATTAGTATTAACCTCAGGTCATCAATAAGCTTTTCCTTTTTAACACTAATTAAGCGAGGAACTATTTTGTCTTATTGACTTTAATATTTTTAAAATATTATTTTAACATTATAAAATTATGAAATGTTAAATTCTTACTATTACATAGAGCGAGGCACCCAAATATATTTTTTTTTCTTCATATAATTTTTTATTTGCCTCAAGTGCCATGCTTTACTCCCTCACTTTTCGCATGAGTATTAATTTGGTGCTCTTTGAATTTCTAATCTCCAATCATCTTAATAAACTTTTCCCTTTTAACACCATTCAGGCGAGGGACTATTTTATCTGATTGATTTTAATATTTTTAAAATTTTATTTTAACACTACAAATAAAGCGAGGCACCAAAATATTTTGTTTTCTTTGCATAATTTTTCATTTGCCTCAAGTGCCATGCATTGTTTAACAAATCAATTTCAGTCCTTTGGCTTCTGAACCCCACCAAAGTCATCAAACAAAGTTAATTATAATAAAACACTCATGTTACTTTAGATTCAATTGAAATTTGCTGCCAGGGTGGCTCTCCATCTAAAAGAAATTTTGAATAACAAAATAAAATTATGTGTTGGAGCAGCACAACAATAGCACATCTCAATTTATTTAGAATTCACTCTATCAAAATTATTTTTCATGCAAAGATTTGATCACCGTTAGATTGGATGAGTCCCACAAATATGTGAAACACATATAATATAACAATTCTTACTATACAGTGGACTATACAATAGGAATCCCTGCTCTTTCGTGTAAGCCAAATAGTACCACGATAGGTAGTGCTTGAAATCTAAACTAAGAGCATGTGTCTCCACATTTCTTCACAAAAGCATACCCTTTTTCTCTCGCATGAGACTACTACTAAACCAAGAACCTCAAATTGACGAAGCCTTCAGTCTCAAGTGAATTTGGTTTTGTCGAATCCAAGTCAAAACTAATAAGATGCCTTCTTCTTCACACTAAAGAAACCTGCTCTTTTCAATTTGGTTCACTTCAAATTTTATTATATGGTGAAGACACGGTTAGTATATTTATAAAAAAAAACTGAAAAATAGGAAGGTTGATGAAGCTTTTTAAAAGAGTTTTGTTGTTGTACACCCTTGTACTGTTTCTTTGCTTCTGAAATGATTGAAAAGTGACATCCATAGAATGGCAAAAATGTAGTTTTGTCTTTTAACTTACTGTAAATGTTTAAAATTTGTTATTTTAATTTGTCATTTATTATTAAAATATTTAAAATAATCTTAATCATTAAATTTAATTTCTTTGTCATACTTTAAATTCTAAATTTAAAAGATTAAATTTGATATCTTTTTTAAAAAATAATGAATCAAATATAATATTTTTTAAGAAATAAGTATCATTTAAGCATTTAATAAATAAGATACCAAAAAAATAATTTTATAATAAGTAAGAGACTAAAAGTATATTTTATTTTTTATAAAATTAAATAATTTATTGTAAATATTTTTAAAAAATTAAAAAAAATTAATTTTGACAGGAAAATGAAAATAATACCTATAGACAGCTTGAATACCAAGATTTCTTCTAAAACAAAATAGAAAGACAGTTTATTAGATATAAAAAATAAGAAGAAAAAAAACTTACAAAATGAAATGCCTCTCTCATAATTTGCTCTTTCCAAACGCTGAAGAGGCTAATTAGTTATCAAAGGCCAACGGACATTGATCATAGAAATAGAATGGCCAAGTGGCTAGCATTCAATTGTCCTTTCCACTGACATGCTCTGTCAGTGTACTGTAATTCCAATGGGAAATGGAAATCACTGTAAGGTCCTGCAAAAATAATTAGCTTCTGCCAGCATCATCAGCCAACAAAAGCAATTGGGGGAAACAATAATGAACAGGAGAAAAAGGGTCATCACTCCATCAAGCATTATCCCTCCCTCTATACGTAACCCAGTAATTGTCTAAATTTTTTTAAAACCATTTTCTGTAAATTTTAAAGTGACACTCATACAAAAGAAAATTTTTTGCTGAACTGAAGAAAAAGACACCCACTGATTGCGAATGGTCATGGGTCCACCACTTGTTCCGTAATTCATCATTGTGTTTAAGTTTTCTTTGTTTTCTGAATACCTGTTGGTGCTGAGGAAGAGAAAGAAAAAGAGAGGGAGAGATCCAGCGAGAGAAGCACACATCAAAATCACGTTGGATTAGAATGTGGTGGGAAAGCCAGACAATGGATGGTTCCTCCATGCATGTGTCACTGCCAGCTTTATGTAAAGATTAAAGAGTGCTTGAATATATTGGACTATATGAAGAGTAAAGAAAGGTATATGAAAATAGTGTGGAATAGATGAAGAAGGTTCCCCACTCCTGATATTATTAATAGTTTTTTATTTAATCTGATCTTGGACTCTAACTACACAACTTTGAATCCTACAATTACGTTATGTTCAAGTCTCCTCTTTTAGGCCAAAAGGACCTACATCAACCAAAAACTTCATCCCTCTACCCAATTCCAAATTGATTCTTCTCCCTTTGTATTAATGAACTTTTGATACAGATAGAGTAGAATTTTCTATATGAGATTATCTTATAATTAATGTGTGTAATAATAATAATAAGTTTATATGTATACATAAAATGAAAGAAAAATATTATATTAACTTATCACTAAATTACTATTTGAGTCTCATACTTATTTTATTACTTAATATAGTTTGTTATTGATAAAAATTATCACTTTTAATCATTCATGAACTTGATTCAGCAAACTAAACATGTTAATGATATCAAAAGTAAATGACTATAATTGATAATTTTTAAACAATGAAAATCAAAAACTGATAATTTTTAATCAATAAAAGACTAAAATAATAATTTAGTGATAATTTGAAAATATATTTTTCTTTATATAATACTTTAGCCATATAAATAAATTATAAATGAATTTTTACGGAAAAAAATTAGTGATATGTGTAGTTACTGTATCAAGAAAAATGGCAATTCTTATTTTTATAATATATGAAATTATACTATAAAGATAAAATTATCCGAAAACCGGGCAAGCTGAAGGCCATTGGCAATCACACCTTTTTGGCATAAGTGGCTTATTGTTGAGTATGACCGCATATCTACGACTTTTAACCCAATAATTTTTTTTTATTTTTGTTTGTTGAAATTTTTTAATAAACAGATTACTACTTACTGTACAGTAGATCAATTTTGTTCACTATCACAACTATAGGTACGTTGCACTTACACCTAAGAGGAGTCATAGAAATATGCTAATACACATCACGTTATATTGATTTATTTATGATTCAACTTTCCCCCAAAGCCAGCTTTGATGCTTGATGGATGTTTACCCACACAAAAGAAAAGAAGGTAAATACACAACATCACTTATATTTTGATTTATTTATAAATAAATATTATGTATTTTATAGTTTAGAAAATATATTGCAATATTCTAAATAAAAAATTATATTTTTTATCCTTATAGTTCCACTTTTTTTTAATTTATTTCTCAATGTAAATAATTTACAATTTAGTTTCTACTACTATAATTTTTTCAATTACCATATATATATGAGTTAACTTTGCTTATTACTTATTTTTACTTTTGTTGTGAGTATAAAGCATTAAAATAATACATAATTAATTATACTAATAAAAAATTAATGAAATACTTATATAATTTTAACTATAGAAAGTAAATGATAATATTTATAAAGTACAACTTTTAAAACTTTAAAAACTAAAGTAGAAATAATTGATTAAAATTATGGAAACTACAAGTATAATTTTTTCAAATAATTAAATTAAAATTTTTATTTATGAATCTTCAAAAATAAATTCACAATTTTGACTGAAACAATCACGATTTAATTTTTTTGGAAAAACCTTAAGTATTTTATTCGCAATTTTAAATTCAAATACCTTTCCTTTTAACCTTTTATCCACCAATTCAAAGATAATCAACCAAAATTTTGAATTTTATATATTTTTTTAATTCAGGCATTATTTTTCTTTAAAATTTTCTAAATCATCTACTTATAAAATAAAAGTCCATTATGCACCGTGAGAACTATCGAAGTGTGGCATGCACACTTATAACAGTAAGTCCTTTCTAGTCCTGAGTCATATCAAACTTTGTATATTCGTGTGACGTACGGCACAGAGGAGCAGAGTAGTAGGGGGAGGGAGGGGGGGGGGGGGGGGGGGGTAGTTATGTCTCTCTGCTTTTATTTCTCTCTGGTGATATCTTTCTATGGCAGACCAAAGATTTTCTGCCTTCACTCGATAACCACGTCTCATACCACTTATCGTCGTCACTCTCCTGTCTTCCCAATCCCTAATCATTCTTTCCAAAATTTATCATTTTTCCATTACATGTATATATTGTGTTTTAATAAAATATTTATAATATCACATGGTGAATTTGGTTTTGTTTTTGTTTCTCAATTTATTTTTAACTAGTTTTTATTTTTAATATAATTATTTACTAGTATTATTACTTTGACTTATTTACTTAATTTAAATTGTATCAAGACTGAGACAGAATATTGTAATATTTATATTAATAATGAATTAAAATAATAATATTATTAGTCTGACTTTTATTTATATTTTGCAGGTTAAACTTATTGGATAAAGTGATTTTTTTTAAATTATTAAAAAATTTACTTATTATCTAAAATTTAAGAAGTAACCAATTATTATTATTAGTTAAAAGATTATATACATAAAAGTTATAAATACTAATAATTTATTGTATTAATATAAACCCTTTAGAGATGTGAGATATTAGATTTTACTTCTTTATTAAGATATTACATTATAATATTTTTTTAAATAATAAATTTTTCATTAAAAAATATTGATTCACCCTTTCAGATTCACCTTACACTTACAAATAACCCAAACTAAACCTGTTATCAAATTTATTGGATCCGACGAACTTATAAATTATGATCAATTACTTAAACTCATGTTTTAGTTCTTTGTATTAGGATGCATCCAAATAGGGACAACATCATTTGAACCATGTATGTGTACTTGTGCTATTAGATGGAGAAAGCAGCCCATGTGATTGTATATAGGTCAATGATAGAGGAAACGCATACAGGCCATGTGCTATTTGGTTTGCAATTGGCAAATCACAAAGTAATTTTCCCATGCATGTTTGGCTCTCAGGCCTCAAACATTGACAATATTCACATACGTCATTCCAAACCGAACAAATTTCTTGCGGATAAAACAAATGGACAGTGGCTGTGAAGCGAAAGAGCTTAATGGATTCTCGTTTCTCAGTCACATATAGCATCCACCCACATGAGTAATAGAGAAACATATTTTCCTTCCACATGTTTTCATTTTCTTTATTGAAGAGATCGCATCATCCTCCGTTTGCATGCATTTAGACCCTAATTTTACACTATCTGAAATTCCAAACAAATGTTAAACATGGTTTCTTCGAGCAGAATATTTCGTAGAAAGATAGGGTAACTGTAACAGACAATAACAAGTCCTCTATAAATAAGATTGTATTATAACAATTTCATATATGAATAGCACAACTTCAAATTACTCTTTCATGTCTTAGTCTCAGCCATATTTCTAGTGTCTTCTTGTATTTATGTCTTCAAATTATACTTTTTACCGAGAACAGAAGCTCACAGACAGTATATTCAAGTTGAGTATAAATACAACCTATTTCAACATCAAATTCTGTGCCCTATTTTATGCGATGTAAAGATCAAAATGATGTCGCTGCTAATTCTGCGTTCACATTGAATACCCACATCACAAAATTCTGTACCGCCCAATGTTTACACGATCAAGCAGATGAGAAGCACCCTGCTAATTAACAACCTATACTACGGATACCAAAAAGAACCTAAACAGATAACACAGAAAAGAAGGCAAGTTGATTAATATCTCAGTAGTATACCTTCCCATCTCTGGATTTTGAGAGTGCAGTATCTCAATGAGATCATGGAGGAGGGTCGTCCTCAGGAAGATCAGGCCACTGATGAGTTGGGATCAAAGAAAATGACCCACCAGCACTAGCATTATTACTCTGAGAATTACCTCTAGCGGAAGTGGTACTCACAGTAGTACTCCACAGAGAAGCATCAGATCCCTTATGGTTGACGTTATTGATGATGAAGCTATCAGTCCAATCGCCGTGAGAAGAAGCAGAACCGGTATTAGCCATGCTTGACTGAATCAAAACTTGCCCTGCTTCACACAGAGGCTCTTCCTCCCTGTCACTGATAAAACCCATATGATAAAATTGTTGCGATGGACGGATTTGTGAGCCCAGAGAGGGAACACCGAGCCCAGAAAGAGGACTCAGATTAGAACAAGACCCCATTTGATTGAACGACTGTGATGGATTCAGGGATTGAATCCCTGCCAGAGAAGACAAATACCCACCATCACCACCGGCAGCGTCTTGATAGAAGGGGTAAATTGACGGAACAGCTTCCACCGTTGCCGCCGCCGCAGCAGAAGGAGAACTCTTGGCAGAAGGGTCCTTCTGAACCTCGGCTTCTTGCGGTGGCTGCAACGACGGGGCGGAGTTAGCGGAAGACGAGGAAGAGGAAGAGCTTTTGACGCGCTTGGCCTTACGGCAGCCTCCGCCGACGCGGACGTTCCTCAGAGTTCCGCCTTGAGTCCAGTACCTTCGACATGCCTTGCAGAAGTAACGAGGCTGCGAGAGGCTATAGTTGTTGTAGTAGCAGAACTTGGTGTTGAGCGATTCACAGCGAGGGCATTTCTGGGGTTGCTGTGGTTGAGGCTTATTATTCATATCTCCTCCTTCTTGCTTCTGCAAACAGAGATACAAGAGGTATATGTCTCACTCTGATTGCGAACTCTGTTTTGCTTAAGAGTTAAGAGTATTTGAATGCGTGTTTCTTGTGGGGTGGCTGGCTTTGTAATTATACAGAAAGAAAACGATTGGTGCTTGTTCTGGCTTGATGCGCATGCAGGGTGTATCTGAGTTAAAAGTGCTGTGTATGAGCTCTACGTGTCTGAGATATGTTAATGAGAATCCACATCCATATTAAAGCCAAAACCACGGGCGATCATTACCTTGCCCAGGTTTTCCCACCACCAACCTACAATGGACAAAACCAATGTCTCTCAAATTCTATATTAAAAAAATGAAGAGTAATAAAACAAAAAACCCAATAGAAGGTGAAAGCTTGCGGTTACTGAAAATTTGGAGGAAGGTGAGTCGATGTGGGACGTGGACAAAGGTGCAAGAAGGAAAGGTCTCAATCTGGGAAGGATAGATAGAGAATGAGGGGGTAAAAGGATTATGGGATAAACTAGAGAGAGGTCAGGGAGAATGGCATATCTGATACGGCAGGAATTATGATGAACTGAAAAGTGGTCAGTTTTTCAGTTTGAAGGATGGATGGGTACCACAGAACAGGAAGGAGAAGGCACAATCACCACCTGAAACTTCAGAGGCGATCTTTCTCTATCAGAGACACAGCACAAGAGAAGAAAATCTGTGAGACGAATCAGAGGACAAGTACAGAAGAAGATTGTGGATGAAGGACCACACTGGTAAAGGCTGAGGCGGCGGTGGAGGGTGGCCAAAAGGGTGGTGGTTGTGGTCGTGCCTCGTGAATGAAATTGACAATACTCTTCTCGGTTTCCTCTCCCTCTCCCTCTCCCTCTTTCTCCCTTTTATTCCATCAATTTTACTACAGTTTCTTGAGTGTTCCATTGAACTTTCTAAACTCGTGGAATAATTTATTTAGCTTTCTGACATCATTTTGTATGGTATTAGCTCGTACGCCAATATATCTCCCCAAGGCTACGCTATTCTCGTCTTTGTTTTTTTCTTTTCTTTTCTGCTTATTTTGCCTCACAATCACCGTGTCTAGTAAATTGCCGTGAACTGGTCCCGTATGTTTCAAGTTGGAACAAAACATTTAATTCGATTTTGATTGGATCTTCAAATTTTGTACGTATTGTGTTTGTATTTGATGTATTCAATTTCAATACTCGGCCAGAAAGCAATCCTAATTGTTGAAATTTTGGCTGCGTTTGGGTATCTAGAGATTCTAGACACTTAAAATAAATTTAGATATGAAACTTAGCGAAAAGAGCTTTGTGAATAGGTTTGAAAACCATGAAAGAATTAGAAAGGGTATACATGAGATGTGCTATAGGTTCAGATGCCGACTATTTTTAATAACTTTTCATATCTTATTATGTTTAGCCTCTCAGATCATGCAAGGAAACATATTTGCACATAGGATAAATAAGTATAAGGGACCTTTGAAAAATTCCACACTCAGGGTGAATGGACTCAGTACTACCATTAAGAATTATATGATAACTTATTACGGAGATACATTCGTTTTGAAACAAATCCATTTATCTGGGAAATTCATATCAATAGCCTCTAGAAAGCTCCAAGAAATTCCATCAAAGGCTTTTTGCATGACTAAGCTTTAAAGCACACATTCTTTTCCCTTTAGATTTATGAATTTAATTCATAATTTTCCAAAGTCAAGATTCTATTGTTTGTAATCAATCTTCCCTTATAAAAGCACTCTAACGTAGAGCAGTTAGGCCATTAATAATGAATTTTAGCATATTACAGAGTACATTTGAGTTGACTAGATAAAATGAAAGTCTTTGAAGGACTGAACCTTTGTCAAATTTGAACAGCAAGACTATAAATGTTCAATTATGCTTTTGAAAAGCATTCTTTTGATTAAAAATGATAGAACATTTATATCACTTCTTGTCCCACGATATTGCAGTAAGTTTGATAAAAAAAAAAAAAATGGGGAAATGTATATAGGGCTAAGTATATCTGTGGGTATTCTTATCTTAAAATGTGTAGCTATTTTGGAAGTACGAACAAGCCTGTTCTTCACTGACCATAAAGTCCTGAATGATTTAAGCTGTTCATCCTGCTTTTGTATGCAAAATATTTTGTATTACTATCACCAAGTTAGTCTTATATTCTGAACCCATTATAATTTTCTTTAATTATCAAAAGTCCCTTTTAATTTTTCTGTCATCTAAAAGTGCAATGGTCTTTTATATCTCTTGAAGAACATCCTCAAGAATTCTAATTTTGTAAGGTCTTTTTCGTATACTACACTTGTTTCAATTCTTCAGCATTGACATAGCTGAAGATAGTATAGTCAATAGAGGATGAGGCTGGGAGCTTGTCATGTGCTTTTGCCCGACATTATTGACCACGTTCTTGCATTGTTTAAATAAAAGCAGGCCTATCTTGAAAGGGGAGTAAAAATGAGGAAAAGATGTTGTCTTGGGTTGGTATATATAATTAACATAGTGTATTAGTTTTAATAATATCAAATTTTTTAATGGTTCGTATTTTTTAAAATAATTTTATTAAAATTTATACACTAAGTTAACTATTATTAATAAATATTTTTTAAAAAATGAGTTCAAAATAATAGAAAGGAGTGGTTAAAAACCAAGATAGAAAGGATAATGAATGAAGAAAGCATTTGATTGATTGATAATTACTCTTATCAATTCGTGCTCGCACTGTACTCTTTTGTCCAAAAATGAGTTTGGCTTTTGCTAAAACCTCCAAGCTTAGAAGTACAGTTACTAACTTTGCCAATATGTATTTTGTATAACGACTTTATTAATGTCATTTAAAATTCAAATTCTTTAAAATTAAATTGATCTGAAATTACATATATAAAAATTATAGTATATAACATTTTACAATAAATAGGTTTTTTAGCATGCAATGATGTACATATTAAAAAAGTAAAAAAAGACACGTAATATGATATATTAAAAAAATTAAAAAACACGTCATAATCACATATTGTATATTAAATATAAATAATATTTATATTTATATTTTTAATTCAATATTTTTAAAATTATATTTATGTATCTAAATTTATAGAAAAAATTTTAATTTATTATCTCACTTTTTATTTCTTAATATTCTTACAATAATTTTATTTGTAAAGTTGTCAATTCACCATTATACCTCTTTTATTTTCAATAACTTTTCAAACCCTTCACTCTATTTTTATTTTTAATTTATAAATTAATTTTTAAATATTAAAAAAATAAAAAGATTAAAAAGGTAATTGGAGAATTAAAAATAAGTTGTAGATTCATTAACAAAAAATCTACTTAATTATATACACATAGAAAACTTCAACCACAAACAATTGAGGTCATTGTATCCAACAGCTTATTGATAAGTAGACGAATGACAATTCGATTCAACATAAGTTGATATTTAGGTTGAGATGGAGAGGGCACGCGTCCCCAGTTACAAAATGACGTAACTGAAGGAAGATGGAGAGGGTGGAAGTGGTAGTGACGCTGGGATTCCTCTACTCTCCTTTTCTTGCAACATATCATTATCAACTCCTCTCATGACGCCCATATTACTTATAAAAAGAAAAACATCTCATAAAAAGATCCAAATTTCCCTCGTGAGGCCCAACAGAAAAGCCCAATACGTCATTCCATCGCTTTCAAAACTTACCTTCAGTATACGCATAGAAGATATCAATACTCATTCACAAAAACTAAATCATCAGAACAATGTTAATATATAGAATTACCATAAAATAAATGAAAATTATTGCCTTTCATATATCTCCCTCGTTACAGTTACAAACATGCATAACAAACTATAAACTTATTTGCTCTCACAAGAAGAAAACGAAAGAGAAACTCTTTGAAACTTAAAAGCTCTTCCTCTCATCGATCAACCCGTCTTCTCATCTCCCTCAAGTCCTCGTCATCGTCGTCCTCGTCCTCATCCTTCCCAACCACCGTCTCCTTAATCTTCTGCGACGTGTCCTTCGCCGCCCCCCACGCTCCTTGCACCGTCTGCTTCGCCTTCTCCCCCACATTCTTCATCGTCTCCCCCGCTTTGTCCGTCGCCGACGCTGCTACTTCTTCCGTCTTCTCCTTCGCCCCAGACGCACTCTCCTTAGCTCTATCCTTCACATACCCCGCCGTCTCCGCAGCCCTGTCTGTTCCTTCCTTTGCTGTATCCATTGCGTCGTTTGCATACTCTTTCGCCTTTTCCTCTGCTCTGTTCGTCCCTTCTTTGGCTTTCTCCTTCGCTTCCGCCGCGTACTCTTTAGTTCTCTCTTTCATCTCATGCGCTCGCCCTTTGGCCTCATCCACTCCTTCCCTTGCCGTTTCTCTTGCCCTCTCCGCCATGTCCGAGTCTTGGTGATCCTCTGCTACTCGTCCTGCTCCCATTGTAGAATTATAGGCCCAATCGGTTCTCGAGCCCCTAGCTCCTTCTGCTGCATTCCTCCGCTGTAAATCAAAATCCAATCCAAATAACAGAATCAAACATGGAAATCAAAATATTAAATAAATTTAATTATCATATCTATATAAGCATATGTAACTGAACCAAACGTACGTCTGCATGGTTGGAGGCAGAGGCGAAGAACACCCTGTAGGATTTGTGGGAAGACCTGAGAGAAAGAGAAGGGGCGTGAGGGAAAGACTTCGAGAGTCGGAAGAAAACGCTTTTCGTTATGAGCATGGATGCCATGTTTTTCCTTCAGTGAGAGTTTCATTTGGGGAATCTGTGCAGTTTATAGCATGAATGGTTTATCACCGATTTCAGAGTAGTGCATGTTTGAAGGAGGCGGTGCCAAGACTAACTTGACGACACGTGGCCCCAAGTTTGCCACGTGTCCTGAGCATCTGCCACGTTTCTTTTCATTGGGCCATTAAAATGGGCTAGGTTGTTCACTCAAAACGTAATCTAGAAGCCCAGTTTTATATTACATTGGGTTTGTATACTTGTTCCATTTGAAGAGTCCAACTATTCTTGAATAGAACATTAACCATTTAAAATATATTGGTGACTGCCCCACTTTTCATTCAGGTTGAATCTTATTTTACAGCCTGAATCTCCGTATTAGAGACAGGGAAACTAATGGAAGCGGTTAGAGAGAGAAAATATTTAGTGCAGTTACGGAAAGAAAATTGAAAGCTTTTAATTGTAACTTTGAAAGCATAGAAGTTTTTTTGGGCTTGCTTGATTTTACTTTTTATTTTTATATTCCTAAAACAATAAGAACAAGTTTTAAAAATATTAAAATTTCAAAATTTTTATATGTTCTTAGAAACACATCTAATAATAATAAAACAAAAAAATTATTTAAAAACAAGTTCTAAAAGTACTACAACCAAAAAATGAATAGTAATGTAAACTTTTTTAATCATTTACTATGAACAATTTTTAATCATGTAACTATACACTAAATTGTGAAGCAAATTTTTGTAACCATATTATATTTTTAATTTTTTTTGTTTCTAAAAATATTTTCAATATATATGTATACATAAGTACAAAATTAGTTTCTTGTTTTTTGTGATAACTTGATTATTTATAAATCAGTTATAACAAATAAGTTTTTCATAAATTTAAATGTATACAAATTAATCTTAAATAATTAATTATGACAAGTCAGTTCTTTATAAATTTAAATTTATATAAAATTAATTTATAATTAATTTACAAAGAATTAAATTGTTAAAATAATATATATATATATATATATATATATAGACACACATACACGATGTGAATTCTTTATTAGATATATATAAAATTATTCCGTGACCATCATTTCAATTTCAATGTTGTCGTGCCAACTGAATGACTAATATTGCCGTGAAGCGTTGATTAATGCTCCCGGTAATGAAATATAATAGTGAGAAATTTTAGTTTTCAAGTTATATAGTGTATTCCACTTCAAAAAATCGTAAGTTAAATTATTGAGGCTTATCTTTTGGTTATTTCTGGTTCTGGGCCTTTCCACTAAGCTTTATTTTAGGATATTTAACAAAAGAAGGCCAGTCCCTAAACCCAACGGGCCGGCTAATATGATTCTACCAAAACAGTTTTGAAGCAGACCTTCAATTTAATTACTTTAGTGAGTTAAACAAATCCGTTTTAATTGTTCTAGTATTTGCCTCTTTCCTCCAATTTTTTTTAATAATATAAGATTCATTTAAATTATATATTTTAATATAAATATATAGGGAAAAAATGAATAATTATTTTAATAGCATTTTCATAATTTAATTTTTTCATAATGAGAGAGAGAACATATCTTTCCTTTATATATCTAAATAGGTGAGAAAAAAAGAGAGGAACTTCATATTGTTTGATTATATATAAAATTAATTCTAAAAATATTAAGTTAATTATGAATTATAAATAATTAATTAAAAGTATAGAAATCAAGATAGATGAATACATAATATAAAAATAATGTACAAAATATTTAACTAGAAAGAGAATTATGAAGTAATTATTTACGTTTTAGTTTTTTTTGTGTATATTATCTGTATTAGTTTATAATAATATAAGTATTTATTTATCTATCTTAAATTCTATGTTTTTTTTATTAATTATATATAATTAATTTTATTTGTAATATTTTTAAAATTAATTTTATATGATCAAACAATATGAAGCTTCCCTTTTTTTCTTTCTCACCTATTTAAACATACTAAATAGAAAAGATATATTCTCTCCCATTATAAATGAAGTAAATTATTAAAATACAGTTAAAATGGTCCTCTCCTTTTTCTTCTTTCCATTTGGACACAATACAAATTTCGACATGCATTGTGAAGCTGTGTTAGAGTTTTTCATGTTTGATGGCATTTAGATAAATACTGATTCTTCCTCCTCTGTTTTGTCTATTACAGCAGAAATTATGGTCTCTACCTGTCAAGCTCTGTGCTGAAGTTTTGCTTGGTTGACAGCTCTTAGATAACTCAGTGATTCGTCCTTATCCAATGTGTCCTTTAGACCAGAAAATCTGGCCTCTATCTGTCAAGCTTTGCGTTTGAATATTGCATGACAGCACTTGTACTTTGGTAGACACGTGTTACATGTTATCATTTGAGGCTCTCTAATTTCATGCAACTCAGTATCCTACTTTCTCTCCTCCTATACTATAAAGGTCAAGCTGTTACAAAGACTCAAGATAAACCCATATCCAGTTGAACTCTCCATCTTCTTTTCTGTTTCCTTTCATCTAGTCGATCTGAGCAGTAGATGAAGCTTACGAAGGTAAATACTAAATACCATCATCAAAATATTTGGGCATATCTTATCTTTGTTTCTAGTTGATCAGTTAGGTTCTCTTCTTCTTGTCGATGTGCAATAAAAACAGAAAAGTCTGGCTTCTGTGTAATTTACTCCTACTGGTAATTTACCTCTAGTTGTTTCATTGCGTTTGTAAGTCCAGTCGTTCTCCTTCAATTTACAAATATGGTCTTTAACATGGTTCTCTGTTATGGATGAAGCTTGAGTTAAACTTTTCATGTGCAGCATGTACTATCTCAGTCTCAGATGATAATTAATTATTTCACCATATATCAGTTTTGTGGTTGCTTGCAAGCATGACATGTGAAATTTATTACCTGCGATTCTTTTAATGGCTTTCAATCTATTCCTAATCAGGGTTCGGACTTTTGGGGCAATATATGCATTGGCAGTTGGTGTAGTTCCTCTTACATGGATGAAAGTTTCAATTCTTCTGTTATGCAACATATCTTTTTTGAAAGAGAAGGAGAAAGAGACGAGTTGAATGACTTCCTACAACTCAAAACTTACGAAGTACTGCAATCTTGCACAGTACGTACTTCGTACCATTTGGAATAATAATTTTCAAATGGTCAATCTGCCTCTTGTGGATATCATGAATGCGTTTCCCTTGGGCTGGATTGGCTAGTAGGCTACCTCACTGTTAGTTTTCTATTACACAGGCAAAGCAAACATGTTTCAAGTTTGAGCTCAATGGTAGCTTGCTTTAGGATACTTTTACTATATAATTAGAATTTGAAAAAGCAAGATAATTGCTAGATATTGAAGAATTGTTACTCTAAACAAGGATGATTTTATTTTCTTGTAAAAGTTGTTGTCTTTGATGCTTGTTTCCTTTACCTTCCTATTCCAATTTGCAATCAGTGTTTGCTTCCAAGGAAGAAATAGTAGAATGTCGAACTTGCTATTTCTCATAATTCTGATCGAAATTCAACCTTTCTTATTCATGGTCACTATTGTATTCTTTAAACACAAGTTACCGCACACACGCACACATACATGTATAGACACAGACACAATAGTGCTACCAATTGACATCGAAGTACGATTTGATGTTTTTACATGTATCAATATTTTTATATGGAAATTATTTTAATTAAATGAACATTATATTAAAAGTAATAAAATCTGTTTCACTTTTAAATTCATGCCAAATTTTATAAATTTGAATAACTATAACTATACTGGTTCGTTGTACTTAAAATATATAAAAAAATATGTTAAATTTTGAATTTACTGATAAGGTGTCAAACAATATAAGGTTAATGTCAAATTTTGTGATAATAATATTGAAAGGTGTAACAATGTCAAATTTTACACCGTCTATTTTATTTAAATGCAGAATAAATTAATCAAATGTCATAAGTAATCATAAATATGGATAATATCTCATTACATAAAATTACGACAATTGCATTTAACCGAACTGGTTAGTAATAATTTATATGACATTATTCCAACTGATTTAAGAGGTTCCAATCCCATTCTAATAGTCTCTAGCAACCTATTGGATCACTATTTGTCAGACTAAGACATACTTGTAGATTTGCATTGCTAGTAGAAAATAGAAGTTAATTTCAAAATTACATTTATAATTAAAAAAACTAGTAAAAAATAAAGAAAAGACATATGGCCATGTTTAAAGTTTGTTTCTAATTTATTTGGATAATTTTTTTTCAGTGAAATTTTATAACAATGTCGGTCATATTGATGTTCCTGATTATCTTACTACAAAAAAAAAAAATGCTTTAACCATGATTATTTTGTGGTTTTGACCATGGTTAGACCCTAGACCCTGAAGTGGTTAAGATTTCGCCACCATTGTCACAATTTGTGAAGGATCTAACTACGATGTTATGTAACTGTTGGAAAAAATCATAGTCAGGCCATGGCTTAACTATGATTGTTTAACAAATCATCCTAAGGCCCACTCTCGCCCCTTGGTGAACGTGGGGAGTGAGCCCACAAATTTGGTCCATTTTTACCTAGTTTTTTGTCCTTATAATAATATCCCGTCTTTTTTTATCATGATAAATTTTTTCAAAATGTTTCAAAGCTAGATATATGAGTTCAAGAATTTCCATAATATTTCACTGTACATTTTGGTAGCATACTCTCAGCCTTTTAAGCTGAAATTTTGGTGTGCATAAATTATATGAATTTTTGTAGATATGTTGCATACTCTCTCTAGTGATAATTTGGTATATCAATCAATTTTCAGACCGTTCATGGACTTTGATATCCCTATTATGCTGAAATTAAATTTTTCGAGTCCAATTCTTTCGTGGAATTTGGGGATTTGTTCCATTCCTATCAATTTTTAGTCTTATATTTAATTGTAATTTTTTCCAAATTGGAAGCCCGATGTATTATATCTAGAATTTGCATAACTTTCCTCTACACACAGTTTCGGGTGCGTACTTTTAAGATTTTGAATTTGAAATTTTGGTGCTTAATCCACATGCAATCTATATGTGTTGCCTACTCTCTCTGGTGCTGCATCTTGACATATTCAATAATTTCTCAGAGATTTATGCACTTTAAAGTCTTGAATTGTGCTTAAATTTGTTTCTATCCAAATTTGAATGGAATTTGGGGATTCAATTATGGTAAATAAGTTCATGAATATTGACAACCTTGTAACCCTTTGCTCACCTTTAGAGGGTTTGATAACAATGTTGTTTTGATGAAAATTAATTAAAGGGTGACAATTAATTTCTATTTACAATAATTGATGTAAATTGTATTGACAATGAATACTTTATTGGTGTAACATTGCCAATAGAATTTGACTAAGGGTGAACATGGGCTATGTTTTTAACAAACCTAAGACTTGGCCTAGTAATAGGGCTAACTTTCATTTCCTACCCTAAGACCAGTTTAGCCTAGTCATACTCGGTATATGACTAGGTTTGTCCAGGTCTATCTGAGTAAGAGCTGGTCCAACATACCTGGTGGAAAAGAAGTTTGCACTAATAATAAGGTTAATGCTAAGCCATAAAATAATATAAAATTATTTCAACAATCTTTTATTTGGATAATATTAATCTCTTATTAGGACAATAAATTAACTAACAAAACTAAGTAATCAATATTCGCATAAATACATAGATATATGTGTATACTAAATCATGCCAACAAAAATGAAACTATACAAGATCACTGGATCCGATAATAAAATAATTTATATTAATGTTATCATAGATTTAGTTTCAATATCTAAACGAAATGGAGTATGAAAAGACATTCTTAGTCTCTTATTTCATCAGAAAAGCCCTTTAAGGATTTAACTTATACTCTGATTAGATCAAGGCTATATCAATGATTTAACAAGACCCGTACAAATAGCAAGATTTTGAAACATTACTATGAGTAGGCCTTTGGTCAATGGATCCGTAAGCATATATTCACTAAGGATGTGAATCATATAGGTCTGAGATAAAAAAATTTCATAAATGAAACCATAAATCAATAACATCAAATTTGATAAGGAAAATAATGTTATAAATGTTAACAAAATTTTAATTTTGAATTATATCCAAAATTTGGCATAACCAATAACATTGAATTCGATAGGAATATAAATGTTAAAAATGCCAAAACATATAAAAGTATTCCTTAAGAATATAAATTAGGCTCCCACTAAATCAAGACATCAAACTTTTCAAAACAGTGTTGAGTACGGCTGACATATAAGACGGGGTGAATTAGGTGTTATAAAAATTTTGCTGAAAATTCCATTTTAAATCAAAAGTAAAACAATAAAACAAAACTTGAAATAATCAATGTAGAATGTAAGAAGAGTAAGGGAGTAGAGTAGACATAGAAGTTTATCTTAGTTTAGCTTCTACCTAAGCCTACGTCTAGTCTCTAAGCAACCTCTTATGATTTTTAACTATCTCAGTAAATAAGTACAATAACCCAGGAGAACCTCTCTTTAATCCCAAGCTCTCACACTTCAAGAAACCTCCTTGAATACACTCAGGGATTTAACTCCCTATCAACTTAAGCTCTCTTTTAGCTTGACTCCCTTAAGGAACCTTCTTGAACTTTTCTCTTACAAGAAAGAAAGAATTACTGATAATAAACTCTCTAAAATAGAGTATATTTATAATGAAGCACTAATATGGTAAAGAACTGATAAGATGATAAAAACTAATGACATAATCACTCTTGAATGTTTCTCGACATAATTCAGAGTCCATAGGTCAAATTGAGGTCCAATAGATTCATTGAGAGTGAGTGAGAAGTCAGAGATTTCAAATATATTCGTTATAAACTTATTATGACTTGTCTGCCATCAACCAGTCGATTGCTCTTGCTTTCCTTATCAAAAGTTCAAATTTTGGACCTTGACAGTCGACTGCTCACCCTTAGCTAGTCAACTAGTCACTCACAGAGAGCTCATTCGATGGTCTTAAGGCTGGCAGTAGATTGGTGCTTGATCTGGGTGTGGCCAGTCGACTGCTAGCTAGTAGCTAGTTGACTAGTGATTCATAAAGAACTCCCAGTCTATCAAAGCTAAGTTAGCAATAGATTGAGGCTTCTTAGAAGGTGACCAGTCAACTGTTGACTAGTGATCAGTTGATTGCTAGTTAGTAGCTAATCGACTGTTCACTTATTGAAAGCTTCCATTTGACTAGGCAAGGCCTGACAATTGGTTGGAAAGGGGGTCAGTCGACTGCTGGCTTGTGACCAGTTGATTAGGGACTTCTAAAGTTCCCTAAATTAGCTTTTCTTCAGTCTTTAAGACCTAAAATCAATTTTACATTCATTTTACATGATTTCTTTTAGCTTAATATCACTTACAAATGTTCCTAAGATATGATAATACATTGGAAACATTTAGGACCTAATTAATACATAGAAAAGCTTTACTTCTTATGTTTGTTATTATCAAAACCTTGGTCTTTAGCAAATGGGCTTAACAATTTGCCCTTTAATATTGACAAACTTGCAATTATTAGTTCTTCACAAGAAAAGTTTTTTTAAAAAGGTGTGTTTGTAAACTTTTTAGTTTTATGGAAGTTGAATTTTTAATTTTCAAATCATTTAGGTTCTTTGGTTTCCATGTTTATCTAGGCATGCTTAGTTGATAAATACCAATATCAAGCTATCAATCACATTAAATGAAATCACTAACTTTATTGGAAGTAATTGATTGAAAACAACTAAAGCAAATAAACCACTGAAATAAAGGTCAATCAAGGAAACAAAGATAACACTCATAATTTAACTAGATTAACAACTTTAATCCTGACAATTCCTAATCTCCCTATTTCTCTCCCCTTTTGTCATATCGAAAAGGAAGGAAGAGAATCAATGCTATGCCCAGAGATTAAAGCCTAGAAGTTTTGCTCATGATATGCCTCAATGCGCTTAAGGCATTCATGTCTTCCAAAATTTCCTTGAAAGTCTGCATTTAGAGGTTGTAGGAATCCATCTTTTAATGCATGACATAAATCTTGACAAGTAAGATCGGCTCAGGAATTACCATAGTCTCTATATGAGTTGGGGCGTAATTAGTCAGAGTAGGAGCTGAAGGAGATGAAGGCATAAGATTAGAATGACCTTTTTTTGTTTTGTTTTGGAGCTTTGGATAAAGGTAGAGGCTGAGAAGAACTAGAAAGAGGTATATCAGTGGCTACATCTAGTTGAGGCTTTTGGGCTTTGGGGGCTTTCTTAACCCACTGTCCTTGAGGTGTCTTGGTGAAGCCCATGCATTGCATATTGTTCCAACTAATAAGCAGAAGGGACTCTACGTCATCATCATGAGGGGATATGTCATGATGACGAAGAATAACAACTATAATAGTCCTATATGGTAGATGAGAGGTTTTCTTCTTCTTGCATGTTACCATCTTCTGAGTAATGAGCCATGTAAGCCTGAAGCTTTCTCTTTCTAGGATGCACTTCATCATGAATAACTCAGACTCACTCAAATAGGCAAAGTTTCCAAACTTGTTAATTAGGCAATAGGCAATGATATAGTGCAGTAGCCTATTTTATAGGATTAGGTCATTAACATTGATATAAGTGTTAGAGTTTTCAATAGAAACTTCATTGATCTGATTTAATGACTCTAACTTGTTGTATCCTAACACAATTTTAAGTGAGTTTGGGTAATTAGTGAAGTAGTGGTTGGTAAGAGGAGGAAGATAGAGTATTTCAGCTAGAGTTTTCTTACCAAAGACTATTCTTGTCTCTTTGACTTCAGTGGTGATGAGATAGGTAGAGGGGTTGTAGATAAGGTTGAAATAAAAAGCTTCGATGACTTTGGGGCTATAATCCAACTTTAAACTCAGAAAATTGTCCAACCTAGCATTTGATAATAAATCAAAAGGGTTAAAGACTTCATCTTGGATCAGTTAGAGATGGACATACTTACTAGGAAGAATACCCTTTTGCTGAAAATTCTTCACAAAGGCAATTTCTTGGGCACAAGAGGAGAAGAAAGGAGGAAGATTGGAAGAGAAGTCACTGGAAGGATTCTTGGTTCTAGCACGCTTGATGGTTGGTCTTTGAGCCATGGATGATGAGAGAGAGGTCTAAGAAACCCAAGAATGATTAAAGATTTTGGAGTGAGGGAATGAGTGCAGAAAACCTTTTTTTTTTTTCAAATCAATGAAACACTAGATAGAGAGGATTAATCAGTGATTTTAAGTGATTTAGAAACAAAATCACCAAGATTTAGTCGAAAAATTAGAGAGCAAGAAGAGTGATGAGCAGTTGGCTGGTGAAAATAGTGTTTTATATTACTTTTTAGGGTTTTGATTGCTTTAAATAACAAGTTTTATCATTGACCAGTCGATTGGTCACTCGTGAGTAGTCAATTGTCAGCCTTATTTTTACAAGATTACTTTCTAGAACCTCTCGGTCGACTGGCCATTGGTCATCAGTCAAGTTGGGGTATAAAAGGTACCCAGTCGACTGGCCACTTCTTAGTAGCTAACTGGCCAGTGTAAAATGTGACCAATTGATTAATTTTAGGCTAACTTTCTTAATTTCTAGAGAGCATTTCAGTTAAATGTTTATCTAAGCTCATACATTTATCCAAGCATTATATCAAGCAAGTATAAATCATTACAGACATCTTGCAAAAATATATTGAAACCATTTCGATGCTTAAGTTAGTGAATGTTCTTTTCAAGCAAATGGCAAAACAATTTAAATTTTTTATAGCTCATTAGGATTAACAATTCTAAGTTCATCTCTTATAAAATAAAATCTTTTAGTTGAGAGAGGTTTAGTAAAGATGTTAGCAAGTTGTAATTCGGTTTTGATAAATTTGAAGTTAATATCTTTCTTTTGGACATGGTCTCTAATGAAGTGGTGCCTAATTTTTATATGTTTGGAGCTTAAATGCATAATAGGATTCTTGGTGAGATTAATTGCATTGGTACTATCATATTTGATTAGAATTTCTTTAAGATATACACCAAGATCCTCTAATTGTTACTTCACCCAAAGGATTTAAGCACAACAATTTCCAATTGCAACATATTCAACTTCAGCAGTGGGCAATGCTACATTATGTTGTTTCTTACTAAACCATGAAACAAGAGAATTTCCAAAGAATTGGTATGTTTCACTGGTGCTTTTTCTGTTAGTTTTACAATCAAAAAAATCAGCATCTGAATATCTTGCCAAAGTATTAGTGGATCCTTTTAGATACCAAAGACTTATTTGTATTGTGCTAGCAATATATTTAAATATTCTTTTTACAGCTAAGTAATGAGATTCTTTAGGACAAGTTTGAAAGCAGGTACAGATGCATACACTAAACATAATATTTAGCCTACTTGCAGTTAGGTATAGAAGGGATCCAATCATACTTCTTTACTTTGAGATGTCATAAGTTTATCCTTTTTCATCAGCATCCATCTTTACTATTGATCCCATTGGAGTGTCTTTTACTTTGACCTTTTCAAATCCAAATTTATTAAGTAATTTTTTGACATATTTGGATTGATTTATGAAAGTTCCATTTTTCTTGTTGCTTGATTTGAAGACCCAAGAAGAATGTAAAATCCCCCATCATAGACATTTCAAATTCTTCCTTCATCATTTCAACAAATTATTTACATAGAGTTTCATTAATAGCACCAAATATAATATCATCCATATAGATTTGAACAACTAGAATATCAAGCCTTTTCTTTTTAAAAAATAAGGTTGTATCAACCTTGCCTCTAAAGAAATTATTCTTGATGAGAAATGTACTTATTCTTTCATACTAAGCTCTAGGCGCTTGCTTAAGGCCATATAATGCTTTTCTCAATTTGAATACATGATTTGGATGATTAATCCCCAAATCTAAAAGGTTGTTCAATGTATACCTCTTCCATAATGTATCCATTAAGAAAGACACTTTTAACATCCATTTGGTACAACTTAAAATCATATATGCATGTAAAAGCTAGAAGTATATGAATTGCTTCCAATCTAGCTACCAGGGCAAAGGTTTCATCATAATCAATTCCCTCTTCTTGATTGTAAGCTTTTGCAATTAGCCTACCTATATTTCTAGTAACAACTTCAGATTCATCAAGCTTATTTCTAAAAACCAATTTAGTGCCAATTATTGGATGATTCTTAGGTGTAGGGACAAGTTTCCATACTTGACTTCTTTTAAATTGATTTAACTCTTCTTGCATAGCTAGAACCCAATATTCATCTTTCAAGGCTTCATCAATTCCATTTGGTTCTATTTGAGATAAAAATACTTGATGACTGTTGATATTTCAAAGTGAGTTTCGAGTTGTTACCACTTTGGAAACGTCACCAATTATTTGTTCAGGTGGATGATCCTTTTTGTAGTTCCATGCCTTTGGTAGATTATAAATGACTTATTCCTCTATTTCTTGATTAGATTCCTTATGCAAGGAGAATTGTTCATCTATTTTGATGGACTCATTTTCATTCTTGATTTCTTGAGTTGCTTGTTTGCCTTTTATTGTAAGATCATTAAACTTAACTGCAATTTCTTCATATGATACCTTTCTTGGCACAAGATGGTCAAACTCATCAAAATTTACATGTATAAACTCTTCTACAGTCATAGTTCTTTTATTATATACTCTAAAGGCTTTCCTAGTACTAGAATATCCCAAGAAAATTACTTTATTAGAATTTGCATCAAATTTATCCAAATTATCTTTTCTATTACTAAGCACAAAGCATTTGTAGCCAAATATACGCAGATGGGAAATGAACTTAGATTTATCTCCAGTCATATGTTTGGAGCATCCACTATCTAAATACCACTTAGCTCCAATAACCTTCATACACACCTGTGGCAAGTATATGATCTATGTCCCTTTTTACCATGTTAGAAACATGTAATGAATGGAGTAATAGTCATAACTGTTGGAATAAAGAAATTCTTATAATATTTTTGTCTTTCATTAGGTTTATTCCCAAGACCTGCCTTATAAAAAACACATCTTTATTTTCCAAGCAAAATGTTTAAATTATCTTTCTGTTTGGTGAATTTTGCAAGAGTATTCATTAAATCTTTCTTTTCTTTTTGTAGAAGTTCATAATTACAAGAAACTTTATTTTTTAGAGAAAGATGTTCTTCTCTAAGACTTACGTAGTTATGCTCTAATGTCTCAATTTTTTTTTTCAAGGATGTCTTTATCTGGAGATAGGATTTTTCCTTTTTGAACGTTTGAGAGAAAGATGTTTTTCCTTTTTTAGATTGTTTTCTAGAGATAGGATTTTCCTTTTTGAAAGTTTCAAGGTTTTAGTTATCTTAAGAAATTCATCATGCAAATCATTAGATGCATCTTGTAGCTCTTCATAGGAAGGGTGAGAGCTTACCTTATCTTCTTTAGCCATTAAGCAGATGTTGGCTTTTTCATTTTCTTCATAATCTAAATCTTCATCCAAGTTGCTAATAGGTATGCCTTCTTCTTTTCTTTTCCTTTCTTTTTGTCTATGCTATCTTGTTATCTCAGAAATTGAGAACATTCCCACTTAATGTGTCCTTGCTTTCTGCAATTATAATAGATAAGAAGTTCCTTGGCTTCTTGACTCCTTCTAGTTGGTTTCCTTTTATTGATTCTTCTGTTGTTGAAGAATCTTCCAAATTTCTTAATGAAAAGACTAATGCTTTGAGATACATTGATGATAATGCTTTGAGAGCAAGACCTTTATTCTTTTTAGTCTTGGTTTATGCTTTTGCAGGTTTCTAAAGAAAGCATCAACTGATTTTACTGATGGCCCTTTAGCTTCCTTGGGTTGCCATTCCATGGGAAGTGCCTTTATGATCATGTAGGCTTGATTAGTTTGTGAGTATGTCTTTCCTAATGCTACCAAATGATTCACAATATGAGTAAAACAAATTTTCATTTCTTTGATTGTTTCTCTAAGATTCATTTTGATTAACACATACTGTTGTGTGAGATTATGAATCCTAGATTCCTTTACACTTGAAGTTCCCTTGTGGACTATTTCTAAAGCCTCCCATATTTCTTTGGCACTTTCATAATTTGTGACTCTAAAATATTCTTCTTGTCTTAGTGCACTAGTGAGAATAAGCGTGGCTTTATTGTTTAGCAAAACTTTTCTTCTTTCTATATCATTCCATTCACTTTTAGGTTTGACAGAGGTCTTGCCTTCTTCAACTTTATAGGCACATAGGGACCTTTTTTTATTGCATCCTAAAGGTCAATGTCAACAGCCTCAAAGAAAATCTTCATCCTTAGTTTCCAGTATGTGAAATTTTCACCATTGAAACCAAGAGATTTTGTAATAGATAGCCCTTTAGGCAAAACATTATTACTAAGTCCAACCATTTATACTTTTGAGACAATTAAGTCCTATATCAAGAGGCCAAGCTTAGATACTAATTATTGAGCAAGATTGGCACCTAAGAGGGGGTGAATTGAGTGTTATAAAAATTTTACTGAAAAACTTCTTTTTAAATCAGAAGTAAAACAATCAAACTAAACTTGAAATAATGAATGCAGAATGTAATAAGAGTAAAGGAGAAGAGTAGACACAGAGTTTATCCTGGGTCAGCTTCTACCCTAGCTTACGTCCAGTACCTAAGTAACCTCTTGGGATTTTTTGCTATCTCAGTAAATAAGTACAATAACCCAGGAGAAACTCTCCTTAATCCCAAGCTCTTACACTTTAAGGAACTTTCTTGAATACACTCAAGGATATACTCCCCCTCAACCTAAGTTCTTACTTAGCTTGACTCCCTCAAGGAACTTTCTTGAGCTCCTCTGTCATAAGAAGGAAAGAATCACAGATAATAAACTTTCTGAAACAGAGTATATGATATAATGAAACACTAATATGATAAAGAAGTGATAAGATGATAGAAACTAATGATATAATCACTCTTGAATGTTTCTCAACTTAATTTAAAGTCCGTATGTCAATTTTATATAAATTGAGGTCCAATGGATCTGTTGGGAGTAAGTGGGAAGTCAGAGATTTCAAAATATATCTGTTATAAATTTATTATTACTTTTTTACCATTAACCAACCAACTGTTCTTTATTGACTAGTCAATTGCTCTTGCTTTCCTTCTCAAAAGTTCAAATTCTAGACCTTGACAGTCGACTACTCACCTTTGGCTAGTTGACAGAGAGCTCCTAGTCGATGGTCTTAAGGTTGACAGTATACCGGCACTTAATTTGGGTGTGACCAGTTGATGGCTGGTTAGTGGCTAATTGACTGGTGACTTAAAGAGAGCTCTCAGCCAATCAAGGCTCAAGTTCTCAGTAGGCTGGGGCTTCTTAGAAGGTAACCATTTAGTGATAATGTTTTGCCTGAAGGGCTTGAAATTTAAAGGGCCTAAAGTTAATGAATATGACGGAATTTGGTCATAAAACTGGACCATATTGCCTTTCACAATTTATCTAGGCATTGGGCTTTGAATTTGCTTTTCAGAATGGTTATAAGCCAAAAAATTCCTCCTTTATAAAAAGTTATGCTTGTTTAAAGTCTGACTTCCTGTTTAGGCATATAATTATAATTTTAACCATCATTCAAGCCCAATTACACTATCTCAACATGTTTCATCTCACCCATAATGTGTGAGTGCATATTTTAAGTGTAGATTATTCGGTTTCAATATTTCCAACATCAAATTAACGAAATTCACATGGAAACTGGCTCGAAATTCAAATTCAACACAATACTAAATTTATAAAACCATAATTTCTTTAATAAATTATTTGCCATATCAAAGTACTTCACCATTGAGAGTGTGAAAAATATATGGTACTTGTATGTACTTAGAATATGTAAAAAATTTCTTAACACAAAATTGGAGAATACCTATCCAAAATTTTGTGTGGAGTATTATGGAAATTCAAGAACTCATATTTTTATTTCTAATAATTCCAAAAAAAAAAATTCAATTGGAAATTAAAATTTAATATGGAAGTAAAAATTTTAGGCCTAAATGGGCTATGGAAGGGTGTCCATGCACCAGAGGGTGTGAGTGGGCATGGCCAAAAGTTACTGTTCATCTTTTTCTCTCCTTGGCCGGTTCTGAAACAGGTCATGTAATTGGTAACTGCTTCAACACACAACCTGATGATTTCTAGGGTGTTTTGGGTTTAAGGGTTTTCTTGAGTGGTTTTTCATGTTTTAGGCATGTTTTAGGTTCCATTCTACTTAAAATATAAATTTTATGAAACCCTTAAGGAATTTTTTACTAAAACACCTCCATTTTTCAAAATTTTGGTGGGTTTTTCAAGTTTAGCCGTGTTTATGTTATGAGTCAAGCCAATCAAGTCAACTTGACCAAATTCGCAATTGGTGGAACCTGTATCATCTCAATTTGTTGCTTGCACTCCAACCACTCAGCCATAATGTTGCTTTTGTTATATATATGAAAAATGTTATATATAATAACTTGTAATTTGTAATGCTTATCTTCATTAATTTTTTAAGCAATGATTAGATTGACTTGATATATTGAACACTCAACAATTTTTTGTGTTTCAATCTAAACGAATCAAATTTTAATATAATGGAGAATTTAAATATTAATTAGTTAACATAGTTACTTAAGAATAATGAAGGATTTATATATTGTTAACGTAATGGAATAACATTTTTACTTTACATAAAAGTATAATTTTTTTTACTTGTTTGGATGCAACAATATTTAATGGTTATCTTATACTCAAAATTTAAAATTATCAGTATTTGTTTGTTGATACTTAAAGTTCAATAATTGTCTTTTTCTTTTTCTTTTTTCTTTATTTTTTTTTTCATTTTCTTGCTAGTTTGAGTAGTTGTTGAAATTTAATGCATTTATGGCTAGGAAATTAGGATTTCTCTATAGCTAATTTGTGATCAAGATCAATTTGTACCTTCTTTATTTCTTTCTCACAATGATTAGTAAGTTAGGATTTCTCTTTAACTAATCTAAACTTATTTATTGTTTTTGTTGGAGACTTAGTTATTGTATTATAGATAATGTATTATTTAAAATTTATATGTTGACTTGAATGAGAAGTATGGAGTATGGATTATGGATTATGAAATGAGTATTTATGTATAAAATTTTATGTATTTATGAGATATACTTATGTTTAATAGCCATTTAATACCAAGTGTATGTAAACTCTTACGATTATACGTTATGAGTTTATGTTACAAGTCCACATTTCCCTTACAAGTCTGCATAGAATCGTAAGTTTGACAAACTTGTCATTGGGTTTTAAAGGATTCAATTTCAAATCTTATTAAACATGAATTAGACATCATAAAGCTTGAAGTTTCTTATATAATAAAACCCCTAATCTAATTTCAAAGGACCTTTATTTTATTCTAGCAATATTATTTAAAAATTAAGGTATTTGTTCTACTTCAATGCATTGAATTATACCAAATATAGCAAATAGTCATGTATAGCTAATATCCAACAGATTTACACAAATAAATGATCAGATCTAGAACCCTAGGTTCTAATAGGAGATATAATAAAGGAAACTTGTCTAGAAAAGATCCATATTTGGCCACAATTGACCAATAGAGTTTGCAACCTGCAACACCCAAGCTTTACATGAACAAAGAGAATAGATGTAAGAGATAAAAGCCTTAGTGATATGGCACTCAGAGTGATAGAAATTGGAAAGTGATAATACTATAATTTCATCAAGTAACAGATTAAATATATAAAATAATTAATTTATTCATTTTCCAAAAATAACTCCCATTTCCTTTAACTCCTCAAAATTAATAATTAATTAAAAAATTTCCAAAAAGGGTTTAAAATCTCTCTTTTAATCATCAGCTAGTAATTTGGTAGGATAATTATTGATAAGTCTTGGGCTGCAGGTTGGGCCTCTAACTAATGAGCTTGTAGGTAGCTCAACCTATCATTGATTATCCACAATTAATATAAACCCAATTTATTCTATGGTTTAAATTAAGATTAATTGCTTAATGAATAACAATAAGAGAATTGTTCATTAATGCTAATCCACAAAATAATATTAATACATTTCAACAATATTTCCTTTTTATTAACTTTTTAATGAAATTTTCTTATATTATTTGTCAAAATATGTTTCCGAATCTACTTGTTAACAAAATTGTTGTAATTCTAAAAAGTAGTATTGGAATTCAAGTTATAAAATACCAAGTATAGATTATCAAGCATTTTAGAAAACTTGACAAAATTGTAAATTTTAAATATTTCATAAATTAATTTCACACACATAGTAAAAAAATTAAAATACCTTTAAAGAGGAACAACCATGGGTAAACCATGATTCTGTTTGAGTCAACAAAAATGCCTGATTCTCTCACATTGTTCTTATGTCATACATTGAATGTTTCAAAGCTGGTTAGTCTAAAAGACATTATCCATTCCATGCACCAAAAAAATTCTAGACCTTTTATGATGTACCATTGAACTAGGCTTTCTAGGTAGCTACATTCTAAGAAATATAAGGCCTATTAGATGTTTTAAAAAACTTAAGCATTATTATTAACTTCTACTTCTTTTGATTATTGATGTTGCACTCTTATCATCTTCTAAAAATAATAATATACTTTTTGATGGAGAGAAATTCATTAGTAATGCATGATTCATGGTTATAGTATGATTCTCTTTGATGGGCTAACAAAATCTCATGATTCTCTCACATTGTTATTGTGTGTTTCATTAAAAGTTTTAAAATTTGTTTGCCAAAAAGACGTAACCAGTTGTATACACCAATAGTTTGAGGCTTTTTATTTACATTCTAAATAATATTAGGCCATCTGCAACGAGGTAAATCTGAAAACTTGGACGTTATTATAGATTTCCTTATCTTTTGAAAACTTGTTTCACACCCTCATTTGTTGTACAAAAAAAAAAAAAAAATTTAGGAGGAGGGAAATTCTTGAGTAACACAAGAGTCATAGGTAAAGTGTGATTCTTTTTGATAGACTGACAAAAATGCATGATTCATTAACATTGTTCATGAGTTTATCAAAGTTCCCAAATTTTTTGGTAAAAACAATGTTACTATTTTTATGCGCTAGCAATAAGAATTTCTGTTACACCTTAAGGAACATTATATTGGGCCATGAGTTATTAGATTGTTTTGAAAATTTTGATTTTATTATAAATTTCTCCTTCTTTTGAAAACTTGTCTCACATTTTCATTTGGTAAAAGTAATAAATATATTTAGATAAAAGAAATTCATGAATAACATGTAATTCATGGGCAAACCATGATCCTTTGTGATGGTCCCACAAAAAAAAAAAAAAAAACGCACGATTCCCTCATGTTGTTCTCGATCGTGTCTTTCATTAAAAGTTTCAAGAGTTACTAATAAAAATGACATTACTAATTCTACGTGCCAAAAAAATTGTAATCATGGTAGAGTGTACCATAGTTTGAGGCTTTTTAGTTAGATTTTAAATAAAATTGGGCCATAAGCTATTAAGTATTTACAAAAACTAAGATGATATTATAAATTTTTACTTCTTTTAAAAACTTGCCTCACATTTTGATTTGGAAATTATAATAATAATAATAATAATATAGGGAAATTCATGAGTAATGCTACATTTACAGGTAAAGCTTGATTTTCTTTGATGGACCAACAAAAAATCTTAATTCTCTCCCATTGTTGAAGCGTCTTTCATTAAAAATTTTAAAATTTATTTGTCAAAATGACGTTACCAATTCTATACGTTGACAAAATTGTAGTCCTTCTAGAATGTGTCACTGAATGAGACAAGCTACATACTAAGAAATGTTAGGCCTTTAACTTAATTGTTAGGAATTTTTTAAAATCTGGACATTACTGTAAATTAAAACCTTATTTAATAAACCATTTTCACATTATCATTTAATAAATAATAAAATTTATTAAGAAGGAGGAAGTCTAGCATGATTTTTTGTCATCTTTACATTTTCATGATTTTTAAACAAAATTCTTATTCATTAATTACTTGTCAAAATATGCTTCCAATTCCACTTTTCAACAAAATTGCCTTCATTCTAAGGGTTGTGGTTGATTAAGTCTCTCAATTTTTAGGCTAAGAAAGACTAGATTATGGATTGTTAGGTGTTTATGAAAACTTGGACAAAATTGTAAATTTCAATTATTTCACAAACCAATTTTAGACTCCTATTGAGTGAAAAAAATAAATATTAAAGTACCTTTAGAATTAGGAACAATCACATATAAAACATGATTTTCTTTAATTTGCCAATGGAATGGTCAGATTCTTTCACGTGGTTCTTATATATGTCTTTCAGTGAAAGTTCTAAAGTTTCTTAGTTTAGATGACATTGCCAATTCCATGCGCCAACAAAATCTTAGACTTTTTGATGATGTCTCACTGAATGAGTATTTCTAGCTACTTACATTCTAAGGAACATTAAGTCATCAGCTATTAGGTATTTTTTTTTAAAACTAACACGCTATTATAAATTTGTACTCTTTTTTAAAACTAGCTTCATACTGTATTAAAAATAATAAAATATATTTAGATGGAGGGAAATCTGTGAGTAATGCATGATTCACAGGTAAAGTGTGATTCTCTTTGATGGTCCAATGAAAACGTATAATTCTCTCACATTGTTCTTGTGCCTTTCATTGAGAGTTTCAAAATTTGTTTGCCAATAAAACATTATCAGTTCTGTCCACACCAAACAAGCTTTTTAAAGGAATATGGGCCATAAGTATGATTTTAAAAATTTAGGCATTATTATAAATTAAAATTCTTTGTAGACTTCTCTGATAGAGGAATTAGAACATGTAATTAAACATAATCACAAATTGGGAGAATAAATAAATTAACAATCTGACCTGATGAAGACAACATCGTTGATCTGAGTATTGGTTGAGTCTAACAAGTTCAACCCACAATGCCTAAGAGCGTTTCTTAGAGTGTTTTTGATGGCAGAGAGAATGACAGATTTAGTATATGAAAACTAGGGTTTCAGTATGTTATTTATAAGATTTTATTTTAATAATATAATTAATCAATATTATTAAAATAAAATCCTTCAGAATATTTTAAACAATTTCTCATTTAATTAATTAATCAAAATAAGCCCATTAAATCTCTCTCTGGATAACAATCTCAAATTAGTAATCTGATGGGATAATTACTAATACTCTTGGGCTGTGGGTTGGGTTTCTGCCCAATGGGCTTGTGGATAATCGAACCCATCACCGATTATCCACAAATAAAATAAAACCCAATCCATTCTTAGTTTATAAATTACAATATCAATTGCCTAATTAGTTATAACATAAAATTAATCTAATAGCATAATTAATGCTAATCCATATAATATTAAAAATATTCTAACAATCTCCCACTTGGATAGCATTAATTAAATTATTAGGTTAATAAACAAATACATAATTAGACAATTAATATTCACATAAACACATGAATATGTGTATATCTATAAACCATACAAAATTCAAAAATGAAACTACACACAAAAATCACTGAATCCGATAGGGAAACAAGTGATATTAACATTGTCATAGATTAGTTTCAATATCTGAATAGAATGGAATACAAAATGACATTTGAAGCATCATATTACAATGCAAAAGTCCCCTTCGGACTTAACTTAGAAATTTCGTGTCAAATTGCGTCGCAAAACCTCCTTAAGGACTCAACTCATAAATTTGTCTCAAATTGCACCATAAAAGCCCTTTAAGGACTCGACTTATACTCCCACTAGACCAAGGCTACATCAAAATTCAACAAGACCCATATGAGTTATACAATTTGAATTACTCCTATGGGTAGGCATTGGTCAATAGATCTGTCATCATGCGCTCATTGCAAATGTGAACCATGCAAGTCTGAGATAACAAAAATTGAGAAATAAAATCATGGATCAAGGATATTAAATCTGATAAGGAAAGCATTGTTATAAATGCTAGAAAAATTTCAATTCTGAATTATATCTAAAATTTTGGCATAACCAAAGCATTGAATCTGATATGGAAACAAATGTTATAAATGCCAAAATATGCCAAAGTGTTCCTTAAGAACACAACTCAGAGTCTCACTAAAACAACACATCAAAATTCGAATATACCCAAGAGTCATATATTTTCAAAACTTTAGTAGGTTTGTGTTGGTAAACGGATCACCCAAAATGAGTATGAGATGCATAGATTTTCTCTCCAACAAATTAGAATTGGGTATCAAAATTTGATGTAACTGAAATTCCTATAACTTTGAGAGAAGCGTATAATAAAGTTATGTCGCAACAAAATGGTCAATACTTAAAATATACACATAACGGAACTTGATTTCCTTGACCATATTCCCTAACGAGTGGCCATCACAAAACTAGCAACATACTCTTCACCTATATATATATATATATATATATGTAAGGTAGCTGTGAATGTTCATTTGACACTTCTCAACAAAACAACTCCTTCTAAAACATCATATAGATGTAATTAGAAGTGTGTTCAGGATCATTATAACTGTCTTTGTAGCTTTCTAATGATCATGCCCAAAATTACTTAAATATATCTGCCAAGCACACTAACATGGAAAAACAATGTTCAAACGCGTGCATACTTGAGCCTATATATTAGGTTATTAATAATTGATTCACATGGAACTTTGCCCATCAAAGTTTTCTCTTCATCATTTAGGACATAACGATTTAAACAACCTATCACTTGCACAAGTGCACAAGGAGTGTAAGAATACATATCAAATTTCTTGAGCACTCGTTCAATATAGGTTGTCTGAGACAAACCAAGAATGCCACAAGATCTGTCACGGTGAATTTGAATTCTCAAAATAAAAAAAGATTGACCTAAATCTTTCATATCAAAGTGGCATGACAAAATGTGCTTTGTCTCATTTAATAAGCACACTGAGTTATTGGCCAATAGGATGTCATCCACACACAGCACATCCTCATGCAAGTCTTCATTTGTGATTACAGTGCCTACATAGCTAACTGTAATTGAACTTACTTTCAATCCAAGGATGGTTTATTATTCTTATTGCTTTTCTTGAGTCCATATGTTTTCTTGCCATAGGCATTGCCTTTACTTTTCTTTCCTTTTCAATTTCACATTTCCAACCTTGCTGGATGAATAATGTGAAATATAGCTCATTAATTATGAGAATTCACCTTCTTTATTGATTCTTCCTCTTGGGTCATTTTAGACATCATATAATTAATAGACCACTCTAACTCTTGGGAATTATAAGTGGTTCTCAAGATTCCATATTCAGCAGAAAGGGATTAGGGAACTCTATAAACTAGGTTGCTCTCATCCAAGTCCACATCTAGGATTTCAGCTTGTTGTAGCAATTAACAAGCTTCATCATGTGCTCACACACTCCTGACACTTTGTCATAGTGAGTGTTATTTAGCAAAGAGAGATAATAGGCCTTTTTAAGTCTTTTCAAACTTTTTAAATTTCTTACTGACTGCTTTGAAATATTCAATTACAGTGTCCTTCTTAGTAATACTTTGTCTGATAATCTTCTCAATCGTATACTTAATGATAGTTAAACAAATCTTATTGGACTCATACCACTGCTTATGGTAAGCCTTGTCAGCAGTGCTAAGCTCAGCGGTGAGATCCGCTGGCTTAGGTTCTCTCATACCTAAACTTCCCTTGGTGATCACTGGATACATTTTAAGGGACTCAATCCAATTATCATAGTCTATTTTGTTCAGAGTTTTCACCATAAATAGTTGCAAGAACAGAGACGTTGAGGGAAAAACAAATAGGAGACATATAATTATGTCCCAGACACATAATTATATATATAACAAAGTTTCTGTAACAAGACTCAGCTTCAACAACTGTGTAACAAAATACTCATCATATCTTGCCTAAGGGCTTGGACTATGATAAATCAAGAAAACTCATACATACTAGGGAAGCTCATTATCGAGGAAAACGACACAAAATGCACCCATAATCTCCATATCGATAGGATATAAGAAACCATGAATACATCAATCAGCAAATCGCCACCGACAAGCCACAAATAAGCCTTATTCACAAAATTATATTAACAATGTCACACTGATAGGGCATGTCCATTATCAACATAATATTTACATACACTCTCTCTAGTTGACTTATCACAATATTCAGACTCATCCCTGATAATGGTAATTAAATTATTCAAAAAATGTAGGAAATTAAATGACAAATACAATGTTAATTTATAAAAGATATATCACCATGATTGGGCCCACGATAGTTGAGCACACAATCAAAAAATGTATGTGAACCAAAGTCATTACAATTTCCACACGCAACCTATTGATTTTAATGCATGTGCTTAAATTAGGAATAAAATCTAATAATTAATGCAAAGAAATTGATTATAATTTATTTACACATAATCAGGGTGAGTGAACTGAACATATTGTTCTATATTATGTCTAGTTTTTACATAAAATTTATCAGGTTAAAATACCTTATCTACTAATGCCCTTAATTTTCAAAAAATTTCAAAACTCTTATTTCTAGGGCTCAAAAATTTTTGAAAAAATCACCATAATTTAGATCAGGGCGAGTGGAGCTAATTTCAAAATTTGAAGTTCATCTGACTAGCGATGTGGCTGCACACGCTAATACACGTCAACGGTGCGTGTGGGCCTGCCTATGCACACCTTCTTCAACCTTTGGCGGGTTGATTCAACCCACTAGAGAACTCGTCTGTACCCAAACGTTGACCCACTAATTTTTCTTCTCCTCAGACTTTGAAACCGGGACCGTTTTAATCGTCATGTCACAATCTTTACGACCCTTATATCAATTTCATGTCAATCTCTTCCATTTGAGCTATATTTGAATTTGAAGTTCAAAACTTTTCAGTGGTTTCAATTTTTTTATTTGTTCAAAATTGTTTCGTTGGTTCGAGATGAGGCTCACCGGCTACCCAAGTTGACAACCATAATTGTCTCTGTTCGAATCGCTAGTAACCACAACTACTTCGAATGGCAATAGGGAAAGGAAATTTCATGCCGGAAGGTGAGTTTCTTGTCGGTAATAGTGACCAAGGAAGGCGATGATCATTACAAAAAAAAAGGAATAAAATTTTATAATCCATAAAATGATTCAGATGAAAACAAGATCCAGAGAAAAGGATTAATTTTTTTTTCTCATAATGTACAAGAAAATTCACTCATCAAAATTCTTATCCTAAGCTTGTTATAACTTACACAATATTTCCCTAGATATTTCAAAATATTTATCTAGCCTCATTCTTCTCTAATTCTATTTTTCTTTGACCTTCAATGGGCTCATAGAAGGTCATGGTGACAAAATTTCAAGATAAATGATCATAAGCCAAAAGGGATTGGTTATACAATATTATGGTGTATTCTATACTCAACTATATTTTTACACCATAGCCAATCATTTTTACCCTTACATTACCATGAAGACCATTTAAAAAGAAGAATAAGGAAAAGGAAGAAGAGAAACTAGAATATGTTAAATCATGTTATGAAAGCGGAGATTAGAGAAAGGAAATTTAAAAAATTTCATAGTCCATCAAACCGTGGTTCTAATACCATTTGATAGCGAAATTAGAGCGTGTAATTAAACATGATCACAAATTAGGAGAATAAATAAATTAACAATCTGACCTTATGAAGACAACATCGTTGATTTGAGTATTGGTTGAGTCTAACAAGTTCAACCCACAATGTCCAAGAGCATTCCTCAAAGTGTTTTTGACGGTAGAGAGAATGACAGATTTAGTATATAAAAACTAGGGTTTCAGTGTGTTATTTATAAGGTTTTATTTTAATAATATAATTAATCAATATTACTAAAATAAAATCCTTCAGAATATTTTAAACAATTTCTCATTTAATTAATTAATCAAAATAAGCCCATTAAATCTCTCTCTGGATAACAATCTCAAATTAGTAATTTGACAGGATGATTACTAATACTCTTGTGCAGTGCGTTGGGTTTCTGCCCAGTGGACTTGTGGATAATCGAACCCATCACCGATTATCCACAAATAAAATAAAACCCAATCCATTCTTAGTTTATAAATTACAATATCAATTGCCTAATTAGTTATAACATAAAATTAATCTAATAGTATAATTAATGTTAATCCATATAATATTAAAAATATTCTAACATTCTCATCCTAAAAAATTCCCAAAATTTTCATTCACTATTTCTTTCCCAAACTTAGTCATGATTCTATTTTTTTGGTTCATCTAGCCACTGTTTGATTTCTTATTCTCTTTTGGTGTCCAATTTCTATCGAGCACCCTATAAGTTCTTAGGTAAAAATTACCAGCTTTTTGTAGTTTTGATGAATATGAGCATCGTTCAGCTTCATTCAAACTTTTTATCTTCCTCACTCCATAATCCAATTTTGCCCCATAAGCCTTCTATCTAACATCGTTTTGTCAAGTTAGCAGTTGTTTAGACGTTTTAAATGTTTGCTTAAAACCTTTTTTATATATAACTCTTTACATCGATAAACAAGAATGGATTAGCTTTTTAGGTCAAAATTTTTGTTGAGAAGAATATTACTACTGATTTTAATTGACCTGTTAAAGGTATATTGCAAACTAATTTATTTTTCTGTAGAAATAAATCCTTCATATGATAATTTATTTTTGAATTTACATATATATATATATATATATTATATTAATTTCTTTTTTATTCTTTCATTAAATCTTAAACAGGATTCTTTGTCATAATTTTTAACTCTCATCATTATTGTACCAAAGCATGCGCAGAACTAAATCTTAATTGACATAGCCTTATTTAAAAAAGATATTTGATATAATCTCATTCTTAAATTTCTAACTTTTCTCCTTTCCTTATTTTCATTGTCATTTGAAAAGATTTTATATGTACTCATGCATGATAGGCTAGAGCATGACTTTGATCCTTACACTGTATTAAGGGAAATAATAAAGATTACAATCAGTATAATGTCAGTATGTTGTAGCTTCATGGATTGGACAAGTATCATCTTAACAACATTCGTGTTTCACGAATCTTATCAATTGTTTTACTCAATTTCTAAACATTAGAAGAACCTCACACTCAGTTTTGAAAATTGAGACGACATGAAATTTGTTAGTATTATACTTCATTATAATTTTTAATATATTTTTTTCATATACACAAAGATATTTAGAAGCTAGAAAGTTGAGGATTATTGTTCAATATGAAGACTAGATGATTAGTAGCTAACATTTGAATTTTGCTGAGTTCAATTGAAGTTAGGATTGTTTGTGGTGTTTTGCGCTTCTCTTCCTTGTTGACAAATTTGGTTTTACATAAGGTACTTTAATGACTTCTACTCTAAAAATGATTTAATTATCCATGTGCTTCTCAGGAAGAAAATAGTAATTTTGTCTAGATTAAATAGCTCTTGGTTAATTTTGTTCAGTGGACTATGAGATGTAACAGTGATTTTATTTTGTTGAAGAAAGATAAAGACAGTGAAAGATTGAATTGAAAAACATGAGTAACGAGAATCTTCAACAAGTATCGAGCTAGGCAATTCAAGACGGCTAGTATGATATTATCCCTCAAGATACTAAAATGACTCCTTTCATCCTCTCAAAGGAACTTTCAAAGAAATATTGAATTGAAGATTCTATTACACTTTATGAGGATGAACAAAAGAAATCTGGTGAGCTCTGTTACCAGATATTGGAATAACGTGGATGAACTTGCTGAGATCTATGCGTATGGGATGGAAAAGTGTTTGATTTTGATAATATCAGCTTATGCTCTAGCAATTTATCCTTTAAACTCCATAATTCTTCTTATGATAAACAGTCAAGTTCAAAGCTTGCTCGGTCCGTGAATTATGCTTTAGAACTCGGCAAAAGGAAAATAATTTGTCAGAAATTCTACTTCCCCATATCTATAAATGATGGGAGCCTAGTTTCCACCTATAAAAGGTATTGCTTTTCTAAGCTTTTCATATTGTGTATGGCCTTAGATATATATGAGTAGTTTTGAAACCCTGTTTTCTTTAATGTGGGAAGGAATTCAATATGGAAATATTTAATATATGGATATTTAGGATGCCTAATATAATCTAACATACCAGGATACAATTACACTATTTTGAGCGGTATACAAAATGACGGAAATCTCATGTCCTTATAATTTAGTATTAACTTTTATAAAATACCAAGCATATACTTATGACAACTTAGTGTTAGTCAAATTCTATTCAGAGTCTTATATAGAAGTTCTTTCACAGATCACTTTTTATATTTTATATTTGCATTTTGAATGAGACGAGACATCTAAAATATTTTATATTTTGTACTTCAGATTTTCAAGATGACGCTACTCTATATATCACCTCTAAAAGTGCTAATATTAATATTTTTTTCCTTGTAGAAGTCATGGTTTGAAAAAACACCTATTTCCAAAACTGGAACCACAACTACGAAACATGGGAGTTCACCAAACAATGGAGTTAGGGAAAGGGAAGAGTCCATGACCAACATCGATATTTTAAGAGCTTATGATATTCTAGAAGCCATAGGCCAACACTGCCAGAACTTTTTAAAACTCAGTCACGAGCAACTTCAGTATAAAGTTGGCAAAAGTCGTAATGAAGCATGTCGCAAAGCTGAGGGTTTTGAGCCTTAGTCAATATTGGGGAGTAAAGATGTCATGGTTCGCATAGTGAACCATTTGAAGGATTTCAAGGTTTTGAATGTGTCGCATATTACATGGTTAGGTTGGCTTGTTATCCAACAAGCATCACAGTATACAGATCAACATGAAGTCTCAGTGATTTTACATATTAAACAACTTTTATATATATATATATATATATATATGTTTTGTAGGATCAACAGGTGGGTTTGATCCTCTCTCTGTAGTAAAGCAAATGATAAAAAACATAATAGATACAAACTCATTATATTGGAAGCTTAGAATATGACAGGCATTTGCATAATCTTATACCTATTGGAAATTATAATTTAACATAATGGTTAAGTTCATTATTTGTGTGTACCTAAAATTCTATAGTTTAGGTACCAAGATTAATATGTAATTCATGTATAAAAATGTGGGTATTATTCATGTAGCAAGATGATGTATAATTCATGTATTAGGTATTAAATGGAGTTCATTTAACTAGACAGTTGGGACTGCCTACATATATCCTATTTGTTTAATGATTGAAGTCAAGCTAAGTAAGCTAAACAATTGAAGCCAAGCTAAGTAAACTAAGCAAGCGAAGCAATTAAGTTAGCAGTGAATAGAAATTCATTAGATTTTTTAACAATACCAACATTGAAGCTCAAACATCATGGACTTCAACAAGTGTTTTACTTACATTCCTAATTGTAAGAATATCATATAATATCTAGGTTTAAATCTATTAAGATATTATACAAAGTCCACCCATAAGAGGTGCTCATTAAATAAGGGTAAAATAGTAATTATAGGATAGCTACCCTTTTATAAAATAGTAATGATTTAATCTTGCGAGACATGTCTTAAAAAGCAAACTAAGTCTATGTTGATAGGATTGTGAGAAGAGGAAGATCATAAAGAGAATCTCATTATTCTTTATTCACTGGTATACCAGTTATGACTTGTGTGTCATGATTGTGAATAGAAGATATTATGATAGATGAGATCATTAAGAAATATCTGAATGTGATTCTTATGATCTAGGGTGCATGCATACTTTATGATCTACATGCAGGTACATTTTTGATGAAGGGCTATATATTTGTAATTGATGTATAACATTGATGTTCTCATAGTATGTTAGTTGCATGACCTACTTTTCTTGTATGAACGACTGCAAATTATAAAGAGAAAATGTTCTCTTGATTTACTGAGAATATGTTTCTTGGGTTTAGAACGTACGAGCACTCCCATTATGTATGAGTGGGAGATGTTAGAATATCGTATGATATTTAGGTTTAAATATATTAAGATATTATATAGTGTCCACGCATAAGAGGTGCTCATTAAATAAGTTAAAATAGTAATTATAGGAATTACTACTAAACTCTAACCCTAGCTAACTTTTTGTAAATAGGGCTAGAATATTATACGATAAATAACTCATTAAAAAGAGAGACTTGAGACGCTCTGAGTGGAATACCTACGAGTATTTTGTATTTGCATTCGAGAGGGGATTTAGTCTGTGAAAACCTGAGATACACGTAATATATTGTGGGTATCTCATTCGATCAGTGATCCCAGCCAGAGTTTGATAAGCTTCCGCAATTAGGAGAAGTATGTAAATCTCCTACTTAAAATCTATGAATGTATTTAGGTTCATTTATTCCCTTCACTAACATTGAAGGCTCTCACACTCACTCTTGAAAGTTAAGGAGTCATTAAGTTGGAAAAAATACAAATTTATACATGATAAATGATTATTGTATTCTTCATTATAATTACTTTTAGAAATATTTTTTCTTCATATGTTGATGCATACGAAGATACATAATAATCGGCATGTGCTCTTGATAGTGGATAATCAGATAGGGCAAGATGTCAAATCATCTATCTTAATTAATATAAGTCATCTTTTTCTTTGTGTATATATTTAATAATGTGTGTTAGCGTGACAACTTAAGAATTGAAGATTTTCATTTAGTTTGAAAATTTTCAATCAGGTTCTTTAATATTTCTTCTTATTCAATCCATAAGTTAAGAGTATTACTAGTTTTGGAGGGGAAAAACTGTAATTTTGTTTGTAGAAGGTAATTATGTTGAATGAACTCTGATATGTAACAGTGACTTTATTCCTTTAACAAATAGCAAAGGCCAACTAAATATCAAAATGGAAAGGATGTTCAACGAGAACCTTCCAATGAGCTGTGAACTCTCTGGAGCACTGATGATATGACTCTTATGATTTCTCAAGAGAATTTTCAAAGTATTACGAAATTAAAGATTCTCTATAACATTTTTAAGTTAATGAACAAAACATATTATTAGCATTACTTCCTTATTGCACAATTTATGATTTAATCTGACTATTGAAATAAGGATTATCATAATTGATATAAGTACTAAAAAGTAATCTCGATATACATACTATTATCCAATTAAGAATTTTAGATCAACAACTTCTGTTGTTTGAGCCTTTTAAAGGTTTGGTGGATCCATGCTAGTTGTATAATGATACTTTCAAAGCATGGAAGATCATTTGCTTGTCAAGATAGAGTTTTGCAATATTGGCATCTCTTGCATAACTTGTTATTCTTCTATGTCATATATGCACAGTAGGGGATCCGTTTCCCATGAATAATGTGTTATTTTCTAGTGTCCAATGCTTGAATTTAGGTAGAAATTATGGCCTTTACCTCTCAAGCTTAGCATTAGTGTAGTTATTGTATTGCAGTAGGCAAGTATTTTCATTTGACACTCTCTAGTTCAATGTAGCCTAACAACTTCTTTTCTCTCTTATGTTATAAATGTCAAGTTATCCCATAAATTCTTCACGGATCCATATTCATTTAGTTTGAAAATTTCCAATCAGGTTTTTTTTAATTTTTCTTCTTATATGATCCATAAGTCTCTTGTATTACTATTTTTAGAAAAAAAATGTATTTTTGTCTTAAAAAGGTAATTATGTTGAATGGATTATGATATGTAATAGCAATTTTATTCCTTTGACAATGAGTAAAGGCCAATAGAATATCAAAATGGAAATGATGAGCAATGAGAACCTTCTAATGAGCTATGAACTCTCTGCAGCACCGATGAGATGCCTTTTATCATCTTCTCATGAGAATTTTCAAAGGATTATCAAATTGAAGATTCTCTATAACACTTATACGTCGATGAACAAAACACATAGTGATAACAAAGGAAGTGTGACTGGCATGGACAACGAAGCAGACTGCGTCAACACGAAAAGAAAAGGTTGGACAACTAATACCATTTAATGAAAAGCCTATTAGATGATAATTAATAAATTATGCTAATCTATAAGTATAGAGTTCACTTATTGGCTTTGTGTAGAAATTGTAGTAGAGTATCCTCTAAAATATAGACTTCTTGAATTTTCCACAACCAAGACCCATAAATTAAAAAGCAAAAGAGCTCTACTTTCACAAAATAACACAATTAGATAGTCCTAGATATACCATACAATCACTAATTACAATGTTCAATAACAAGAAATAAATTGTGCTGTCACGAACAATGTATGACTCACGAGGAAATGCTTACTTGACTCAATGTAGCAAAGGGGTCTAGGGCCAACATTACTCTATGAAAACATAGAGATAAAAGGAGTGAATAAAAATACTCAGTGAGCAAATATCAATAACTATATTAGGAAGGGAACTGATGCAAGGACATAATTTTTCATAAATCAATGATTTATCTTTGAAACTTTCACATGAACAAGTAGTCATTTACATAATACAAATAATAAGGATTTATTAATATTTACATGAAACCTTGTCAAAATACAAAATAGTATGAAAAAATGAATCAAATTTTATAATTCAACATAAATGAAACCCATGCAAGGTCGATAGTAAGGAACATCTATCTAAACCAATAAAATATCAGAAAAATCAGCTTTAGAATGAGGCTAATGCTATAAGACAGAACACATATCAAACACGAGCATCAAGCTTAGAATAATTAGAATATTGATTGTACGTCTCAATTATATAATTAGAATAAGATCAATCCATATGTAGTGTCACTCCCACTAGCTAGGGTGCTATCAAAATAGAACAGATATCAAACACGAGCATTAAGTTTGGAAAAATCAAAATACCACTTGTACTCCTCAATCAAATAATTAGAATTAAATTAAATCCACGTGTGTTGGCGGACACACAGGGCTGGTATCAATCTTACTAGCTGAGGTTCAGAATCACAGTGCACCATGACTAATGTCCACTATTGTTAGCTTTAAGGTCTTGAACTGGATGGGATCTCAAAATATCTTTTATAGAAATAATTACATAATCAAACAATTTAGAAAAGTTCAAAACCTGATAAATTCATAAATCTATAGTTAAAGAAATTTAGAAAGATGGAATCACAATGATTAAAAAATTCTAAATTAGAGAAAATTCAAAAAGTCAAGATCATGAAAACTTCAAAAAGACAGAGCTAGAGTATTTAGAAGTACATAATTAGATTCCTTTTCAAATACAAAATTAGAGTACTTCATGAAACCAAAGTTTTTAGAATACTTAAAATCAGAGTAGTTCAGTAAATCCAAAATTAGGTCTATCTTGAAAATAAAATCTGATTAATTTGAAATTTTATAACTAATGTAAATCAGAATCTAAATATACAAAAATGTAAATCATAATTCCAAAGTCGAACCAAATACCAAATGAAGTTGTATAATACATTACCTTGAAGTTGTGAAAGCATTAGGAATAATTCTCAAGGATGAATCAATATATCTAAAGAAGTCTGTTCCTTGAAATAGTTGAGCAAACGAAGTACACAAACTGGCAAAGAGAGCTTTTGAAATACTAAAGACAAGCATAGTTAGCAATATCTACTCACCTGGATAGAAGCACTTAAACCTCTCCCTAAAGCCTTTAACAATTCGCTTGATCACGACTATTCCAAAGGACCTATAAAATGAAGTAACACACTCTCAACCTCTATTTTTTAGGAATACTATAACTAATTTTATTAATTAATTTATTTAACTAGTAAGATGCTCCTGAATTTTAAATATGTGCATCAATATTTATAACACTTGCATTACTAAACACAACCTTCCATAGTTATCCTTGGTTCCACTTGAAATTCTTACCTCTCGTATCGAAATCCAAATTCATAACCATCACCCTAACCAGGTCATTGCCATGCTTGCTTACTCCAAATCATGCGCATCGTAGGTTTCCTTTATACCTTGATTAACTTAGATTTGATTCATTCAAAATTAGGATTTATAATTCCTTTTCAAAATACTTTCCACAAGATTTTTCTCCGACTTCCATCTTCAAGATCACTAACAATTCTCTTCATCAATGGCTTAGGAATGATATCTCCTTAGTCAAAAATTTATTTAAAATATTAAATATTTTTTTAATCAAAATATTAAATATTCTTTAATGCCTTAAATCTTCTCCAATATTATTTTTATACCTTTATTCTGCATTCAGATATTTATCAATTTCACTAATGTGACACTAGCGATCAAACAACTAACTTCTAAAATTACTCATTAAATTGCAATAATCATCCAAGGCCACTTAATTAACTTTGAATAAATTTTCCATTCCTTTTTTCCTTACTTTTGCATCAATAAAACTCTAAAAAAGTTAAGAAAAATTAGTAAATCAACTTACAATAGCCTTAAGCATTTCTTTAGATGCACAATGATGTTAAAAAAGCCCAGAAACTTTGGATTTCATCACCCTACAAGTATGAACACACATAACCAAATTGGGGTTTTTCGACTCTAGGATAGAAACTCAAAATTGATCAAGGATTCTAGGGGAGAAAGATTTGAAATTCACCAAGGATAAGAAGCCTCAACTTAATTTGACAACATCATATCAAATTGAGCTCCAAATTTCACTTTTTGTGTATGAATAGTGTAAAATTTTGGGGTTTCTTAATTCTAGGCCAAAATGATGAAATTAATTAGTGCAAACCAGGGAGAAAACATCAAAATCCATCCTAAAGCTGAAGCCCTAAGACAAATCAAAGAAAAATGCACTAATTTCACCCACATTCCATCAAATTTGTGAAAAACACGCTACTAAAAAGGGGTTTCAAAATTTCAAAGCTAAATGGTGAAATTGAAGCTAGAAATCATGAGAAAATGGGTCAACATACCTTTGAAAGTGAAGCCTTATGGAAATTTAGAGAAACCCACTGCAAATTAAACCAAAATTCAGTGAAAAATGTGAATATAGGAGTTGTCAAACCTTGGCGAATTTTAGCCAGTTAATGTTAGAGAAGAGGTTTTAGTGACCAGTAAGAACAAGGGGAGGCCAACGATGATGCATGGTGGCCGGATGTCGAGATTGGTGGTTAAATCAAAGAAGAAGAAAAAGGAAGAAAATGGATGTTGCTTAGTGAACTACATGAGGAAAAAATAAAGGAATATGATTAATGTGTGATATTTAAGGGTATTTAAGTAATTTTATTTGGGACACTTGGCACCATCAGGATAAAAATTTAAGAATGCTTGATTTGCCCACTCTAGAGTTCAAACATAGGTGTCGAGAAATGAATAGAGTAAGGCTTAGGCACTTAAGTTGGCTTCAAACTCATATATAATATTATTTGAATTCATATTTAATCTTTCTTAAATTCTCTCGTTTAATGTTTCCCCATTTATTTTGAACTTATGCCTCAATTTAAGTGCATTTTCCTCTTTTCTTAACTTATAAAATTTTTTTCGTCACCTAAAATAACTTATTTAACATATGCATTTTGTGGGTATTACATTATTCCCCCTTTAAGATATTTGGTCCCTAAATTTAAGATGCACTCATATTATAGTTCATTATGCTTAGTGTTCACCTTAACTGGCCACGTGGCTTGTCTTAGGAGTGGTTGCTAAATAAAAATTTCAAAAATGCAATTCCTTTAATCAAAGCTTCTTAATATGTTTATCAAGAGTAGCCATTAGAATTTCTTTATAAGCCACTTAACATTTGGTTAAGTATCTTGAGCTTCTAACATAAGCAATGATCAGAAAAGTATTTTTTAAGTGTTGACACATGTAATACTGAATGCACGTCAATGACTTAGGGGGTTTGGGCTAGACAATACACTATTGAACCAATTTTTCTTAAATCTTAAGTAGCCTAACATATCAATTTACTCTCCATAAGCACAAAACTTACTTTTAAGGATGCCCTATCTCCCTTGCAGTCTTCCAATTTAATACAACTTTCTCCATGGTTAAAATCTTTTCCACGTATAACTTTTTCTTTACCTTTATATTTTTACATAGCTTAAACTCAAATTCCACAAGCATTGATGTTTCAGATATCTCTTTCTCATAACAAGGTGAGTTTAAATAGCTTATAAGTTTTTCTTTAACTTCATATTCTAGTCATATTTGATTCCCTCATCTAAATTCCTTCTAGTGATTTCCAAGCATCTCTCCCTCATTGACCAAGTTGGTTTTACACAAGGCATTTTATTTTTTCTCCAGTCAGTGATTAAATCTTTATCCATGTGCATATTCAGAAGAAATAATGTAGTTTTATCTATAGAAGGATTAAATAGCTCTTCGATAATTAGGTTAAACGGATGCTAATATGTAACAAAAATTTTATTCCTTTGACAAAGAACAAAGGCATGATCAACATGGAATACGTGGCTATTCAACAAAACCAATGAACATGGATAGCCCAAGAATTTGTGCTATGTCTTTTGTCAGGTGATGCATAAAAAATGTCAAAAGAAGAGAAGGCTAAGTGAAATGGACAAAGAATTAAAGATGGATAGCCTAAGACTTTATGTTATGCGTGTGAGAATTAAATAAGCCCAAAATGACTTATTTATAAAGGCCCAAATATTTAGTTATATGTAAAACCTTCTTTCTTGGGCTAAAATTCATATGGGCTTAAGTAAGTTGAATTAATGAAACAAGGGCTTTGTTTGGCTGCACATTATTAGCTTATTTTACTTTATTAGATTTGGGCTTGGGTTTAATTACTTAACATTATCATTTTATTCCATTTTATCATATTCGGGCTTGAGTTTACTTACTTAAGCCTTATAGGATTTTTTTCTTAAGAGAGGTTATAAATACCTCATGAGACATTAATTTTCCATAGAGATCATAATAGAAAAACATTGTTTTCTTTTCTTCTTATGAGAGCATTGTGTTCTTTATATTGCTTCTGTGAGTATTGCTTCAATTCTTCTAGTTGCATTAAGAATTTGACATGTTTGGGTTAGGCAAGAAAGATCATTATCTTGTCATATATAGAACTTTGCTTGGTTGGCAAACCTTGCATCACTTATAATTCTTCCGTGTCATATATGCACCACATCCATTTTGCATGAGTAGCGCATGATTTTGCAGAGGCTAATACATCAATTCAGGCAGAAATTATGGTCACTACCTCTTAAGGTTTGTGTTAGAGTTATGCAAGTTTGATAGCTATGGTACTGCAAATGATCAAAAAAATTTACATATGGCATGATTGTTACATGGAAGTTATCAGTTGTTTTACTCACATTCTAAATATTACCACTCACTCTTGAAGTTGTAAAGATAGGAAGTTGGAGTATGCATAGTCAAGGACAAAAGACTATACTTATAATTTTTTTAAGAATATTTTTTCTTCAAAAATTCATTCACATGAAAGATACATTCTAAATATATGCTCTTTGATACATTCCTTATAAAGCATGATGCCATTAACTTTTCTTCCTAAGATTGGAATTGTCGTACCCCAAACATGATTTATGTTATTATGGTATTCAATCCGTTATTGAAGATGTATATTGCAAAATTCTTGTGAGGAACTGTAGTTCTACTTCTTATGCTTATGTTGAGGAACAAAAGTTCTATTTATAAGATGGCAAAACATGGAGTGAAATGGCTAATTTGATTTAAAAATGAGTTTCATCATATTGTCCCCTTGCACTTTTTAAGATTTCAATTTATATATATAATTTTATCTTATATTTTTAATTTGGTCTCTTAACTGATAAGAACTTGCCCCCTCCAACTTTGTAATAAAGTTGCCCTCCTTAGTCTAAATCTTAGATTAGAAGATTCTCACATTGTTTATGTGTCTTCCATTAAAAATGTTAAAGTTTGTTTATCAAAAAGACATTATCAAATCCACACATCAAAATTGTAATCCAGATGTGACACTAAAGGAGGTCTTCTAGCTATATAGTAAGGAATGTTAACTCTTTACTTACACATTAAGAAATAAAGGGTATGGATTGTCAAGCATTTCAGAAAACTTGGAACAAAATTTAAATTTTAATTATTTCATAAACTAATTTCACACATTTACTTAGTAAAATGATACCTTTAAAAATGAGTAACAATCACTGATAAACCATAATGAGTCAACAAAAATACATAATTCTCTCACATTATTCTTGTGTCTTACATTAGATGTTTCAAAGCTTATCAATCAATAAGACTTTATCCACTCTTTGCACCAAAAAATTGTATCCTTTTATGATATGCCGTTGAATTTTCTAGCTACATTCTAAGGAATATTGGGCCATTACCTATTAGATGTTTCGGAAAACTTAAGTGCTATTATTAGCTTTTACTTCTATTGAAAACTAACGCCATAACCTCTTGCATCTAATAAAAATAATAATATGATTTTTGATGGAAGGAAATTCATAATGAATGCATGATTTATGGGTACAGAATGATCCACTTTAATGGGCTAACAAAAATGCATGGTTCTCTTACATTGTTTTCGTGTATTTCATTAAAAGTTTTAAAATTTATTCATTATAAAGACGTTACCAATTATATACATTTTGAGGCTTTTTATTTACATTCTAAACAATATTGGGTCATCAACTACTAGGTAAATTTTAAAACTTACATGTTATTGTAAATTTTGACATTTTTTAAAAACTTATTTTACAACCTCATTTATAAAAATAATAAAAAAATATTAAGATGAAGGGAAATTCATGAGTAACACAAGAGTCATGGGTAAAGCATGATTCTCTATGACAAATGACAGAAGCGCATGATTCATTGACATTGTTCACGGGTCTCTCATTGAATGTTTCTAAATTGTTTTAGTCAAAAAGACATTACCATTTTTATGCGCTGGCAAAAGCTATCGAACAAGGATTTTTGGTTTCATTTTAAGGAACATTGGGCATAAATTATCAGGTTATTTTAAAAATTTGGAATTTATTATAAATTTTCCCATCTTTTGAAAACTAGTTTTGCACTTTCATTTGGTAAAATTATTAGAAAATATTTAGATAGAAGGAAATTTAAAAATAACGTATAATTCATGGATAAAGCATGATTCTCTTGATGAACCAACAAAAAAACGCAGGATTATTTCACCTTGTTCATGTGGTTTCATTAAAAGTTTCAAGGGTTATTAATCAAAATGACATTACCAATACTATGTGCCAACAGAATTGTAATCATGGTAGTATGTGCCAAAGTTTGAGGCTTTTTAGTTAAATTCTAAATAAAATTGGACCATCAGCTCTTAGGTGTTTACGAAAACTAAGATGTTATTATAAATTGTCACTTCTTTTGAATTCTTGCCTAACACCTTTATTTGGAAATAATAATAATAATAATAATAATAATAATAATAATAATTTAAGTATAGGGAAATTCATGAGTAACGCTACATTCACGGGTAAAGTGTGATATTCTTTGATGGACCGATAAAATAATTTTGATTATCTTCCATTGTTGATGTGTCTTTCATTAAAAGTTTCAAGATTTGTTTGTGAAAATAACGTTACCATTTTTACACGTCAACAAAATTGTAATCCCTCTTGGATGTGCCACTGAATGAGACTTTCTAATTACATACTAAAGAATATTAGGCCTATGAGTTGTTAGAACTTTTAAGGAGCCCGGACATTATCGTAAATTTAACCTTTTTTAAAACCATTTTCACACACTCATTGAATAGAAGTAAAATTTATTAAAATAACACATGATTCTTTATCATTTTTACATTTATGTGACATTGAACAAAATTCTCGAACATCGCTTGTCAAAATATGCTTCTAATTTACTTGTCAACAAAGTTGCATTGATTTTAAAAGATGACATTGACTAAATATCTCAACTTTTAGGCTAAAAAATACAAGGGTATGCATTGTCAGGCATTTCTAATAACTTGAATAAAATTTTAAATTTTAATTATATTACAAACTAATTTCAGACTTTTCTTGAGTAAAATAAAAAATTAAAGTACCTTTAGAATAAGGAACAATCACAAATAAAACATGATTTTCTTTAATTGGCCAACAAAATGGCCTGATTTTTTCACATGGTTCTCGTGTCTTTTAGTGATATTTTCGAAGTTTTTTTTTTACGTATAAAACATTGCTAATTTTATCCGCCAATAAAATTGTAGTTTTTTAAGGATGTGCCATTGAACGAGGCTTTCTAGTTACAATCTAAAAAATATTGGGCCGTCAGCTATTAGGTATTTTTGAAAACTTAGACAACATTATTATTATCACTATAGGAAAAAATGGGTTTAACCACGGTTACAATAGTGATTAAACCCTTTTTCCCATGGTTGTAAAAATTGTGCTTAAATCATGTGTGGAGAACTCTTAACATTGGTTTTTTACATCTGTGGATAGTCACATTCTAGCCACAAGATTAAAAAACGTGGTTAATCTTGTCTTAATCACATTTTCTAGGAAACTATGGTTAGGACAAGACCTAATCACAATTTCGTAAATTGTGGTTAGGATAGAGTTTAACCATGGTTATTTATAACTGTTGTTAGGTCCTGTCTAACCACAGTTCCATAAACTATGGCTAGGTCAAGGTTTAACAACGGTTGTCAATAACCGTTGGTAGTCTTGTTTTAACCACGATTCATAAACCGTGGTTAGAACTATTATAAATGTTACAAGACCATTTTTAATACATTTAGTGGCATTTTAAAGCGTTGCCAGTAGTTTTTTTTTATTTTTTAAATAATACTTATGCAAATTATTGTTTTTTTTTTGGCCATTCAAACCTGTAATCCAAACAACAAAATTCATCTGGCCAAGAATATTTTCTAACAATAACATTTCCCATTACATATACATAGCTACATTACATTGACAAAGCTACCTAAGTACACTAACATAAATAAAGTGCTTAACACTTAGAGTTGTCAAAGTACATTAACATAAATAAAGTGCTAAAAACTTAAAGATTTCTAAGTAGACTAGCATAAATACTTTAAACTAGTTAGAATGCGGGGAATGACGAGCATCCTCATATGGTAGTTGTCCATTGTTGTGATCACTTGGTACTTAAATTTCAAATGACAAAGTTAGATGTAATGATATAAAGTTTGGTATAAATAAACATATAATTAAAAATGAGAAACTTATAGAAATTACTCTTGCAGTTTATAAGCTAGTAAGCTAAGATGACACTTGCCCCTGAAAACCTCGTATAAGGAATGCCATCCTTGGCTCTAATTGTTGTTTGAGCATCATGCTTGGCATTTCTTTCTACCATCTGGGCATCTTTTTATAGTATCTAGGCATTTAATTCTACTAATTTTACATCTCTTTCTACCATTTGCTGCTTAAGCATTGTGACCTCATTTTGCAACTTATTATAAGAAAGAGTACATGCTGAATATCCAGATCCACTTCCATGATTTCCAAATACCTGAGTTAGGCTACACCCATGTCAAATCCATGCGCTCGACAAATGGTGCTCTGGGATTCCCAACACTTTAGCCACATTGAAATTTCTTGTGAGGAAAAGTCATGTTGCTCAATTGCAGTAACTTTTTCCTACAAATTCATACAAGAAGAGAAAAATCATTTCAAGCATACATCATTTCAACAAAAGCATAAATAATAATCTCAGAATCATATAGTTTATATATTCACACTAATAACTTTTGCTTCATCGTTGGCGTATGGCCCATCAGCATGCTTATGGACTGTAGTCCACTAATCTCCCTATGTAACTGGCCCAACATGCTATACTTCCTGCAAAATTGAAGGCAAATGTGATATCACAAATTACGGAATAAGCTTTATTACATTATTCATCAAGGTGCCTTTACCATCTCAGCCTTTTTTCGTAAGGCTTTTTGATCCATTAATGTGTGGTATCGTCAGCATCTTTCGATTCTGTTTATCTTTTTCAACAATTTCTTGATGATCAAATAGAACATATTAGTATGATTAACTTAAATTACATATAACTCCAAACTTAGTGTTATCACCTTAGTCTTTTGAGAAAGTCTATAGTCAACGAATGTTGCCTACTAATTCTTGTCAAAACCCTTTAGTACGTCATGAAGTAATTCTTCACGAGTGCGCGTCCCATCATTTTTATACAAGTCACAATGTGTACTCTTCCACTTACCTCCAATAGATTGTAAACATACCTCTTATGGACTTCATCATTTAGTATAAACTTAGCCTGCTGGATAGAACTAATTGTTAAGGCACAATACTATTACTGGTGAAAAAAATAAAGACTATGGCCTTACTTGGATGGTATTTTTGTACATGTTATTTTTATACTCGACAGGTATAAGCCTCTAATCCCCATAGCTGATTAGAAATGTGCCAAAATCTTTAGCTACAATATCTAGGAAAACACCAAGTAGCCCACCTCTATTCAAATTTATAAAACATTAATATCCCATATGAAAACTAAACTAAAGTATATATAGATTGAAGTTGATCAAGCTTTCCCAAAATATTCAACAAATTCAAGACATTAAATAGGTGTTGTTCCAAAAATCCATTCTTCCTTTTTTTTTTTTTTTTAATTTTAATTAAGTTTCAAGTATTTCTTGTCTACATATTGGTTCTCTTTGTAAGCATTTTTATTCATCTTCACTATTTAATTTTCCTAAAAAACTATAATATAAAAATGAAATTCAAAATTAAAAAAAACCACCTTCATATAACCAACATCAACAAGCAGCAAAATAGCAAATACCAAACTAAATCATCAGAAAAAAAATCCCATATCAAAAAAGAACAAAAAAAATTGTTGAAAGGCAAAAATAACCAAGAAAATTCAAAAAAAATAAAGATGCACTTACTTGAAGGTAGACCAGAGCTCTCATTGGTCGCATTTGCTCTCATCTGCATATGAACTACAGCAAAGAATGGTGTTGTCACCACTGCTCTAGAGAGAAAAGGGGGTGGGGGGGGGGGAGAGGGGTGAAATACTTCTAGGGTAAGTTGAAGGGTGGGCAAGAAAAGTCAAAAGGTAAAAAATTTGGAGTCTAACCAACCATTGCTAGGCCTATTTAGCCACGATTTTCTTAAACCCGTGGGCTAGGCCGAATAAAGGTGGCCGAGCCACGATTTTATTCAAATCGTGGTTAGTCCACCACTAAACTCAGCCTAGTCATTTTTTTTTACAATGGCCTAACCACAATTTATTAGAAACCGTAGTTAGGACACTTTGTCTAACCATAGTTTAGGAACCCATGGTCAGGTTTTGGTTTAGTCATGGTTTGAGAAACTGTGGTTAAACCACCCATTTCCTGTAGTGTATTTTCCATGCTTTTTAAAAACTAGCTTCGTACTTTAGTAAAAAAATAAAATATATTTAGATGGAGGGAAATTCACAAGTAATGCATAATTCATAGGTAAATTGTGATCATCTTTGATGCGCCAACAAAAATGCATAATTCTCTCACATTATTTTCATGCCTTTCATTGAAAGTTTCACAGTTTGTTTGCCAAAAAGATGTTACCAATTCTATCCACATTGAACAGACATTTTAGTTACATTCTAAGAAATATTAGCCGTAATTTTGAAAATTTAGATATTATTATAAATTATACTTCTTTGTAGACTCTTCATCTAAAAAATTTCTAGAATTTTTATTCTCTCTTTCTACTCCACAGTCGGTTATAATTCTATTTTTCTTTTTACATCTGGCCGCTGTTTGATTTCACATTTCCTTTTGGTATCCAATTTCTATAGGGCATCCTATACATTCTTAGGGCAAAAACTATCAGCTTTTGAAGTTTTGATGAATATGAATGGTTCAGCTTCATTCAAACTTTATTCCCTTTGTTAAGGTGCCAAAACGTGTACTCCCTCATTTGGTAAGCAAATTTTGCCCGGTAAGCCTTCTATCTAACATTGTTTTGTCAAGTTAGTAGTTGTTTAGACGTTTTAATTTTTTTCTAAAGCCCTTTTTATATATAACTCTTTACATGGATGAACAACAGTAAATTAGCTTTCAAGGTCAAACTCTTTGTTGAGAAAAGTATCACTACTGATTTTAATTTGTTTGTTAAATGTATATCGTAGAATAGTTTATTTTTCTCGTGAAATACATCCTTCATATAATAATTCATTTCTAAATTTGAATATATATATATATATATATATTAATATTGATTTCTTTTTTATTCTTTCTTTAAATCTTTCTCATTAATCAACATAGCCTCATTAATTTAAAAAAAGATATTTAATGCAATCTCATTCTTTAATTTTTAAGTTTTCCTTTTTCCTTCAGCTTTTATTTTTCATTTAAAAATATTTTATATGTACTTATTTTTGTTTTTTTATGGGTATAAAGAATAAAAAATTATTATATTAAATAACTTAAAATTCCGTTATACATGATGTAGAATAGGTTAGAAGATGGGCTTAATCCTCACACTGCAATTGTCCCACCCAAAACATATATTGTTTTTTTTTAGATATGCAATAATGCATGTCGGAGAGCAAGAGAGTTGAAGATTGCTGTTCAATTGGAGAATTGCCAATCAAGTTCTTTTACTTTTTCTTCTTAAGAGTCTTTTGCATTATTATTTCAAATTTTTAGCTTTCATTACGGATGAAAGAAATATTTTTAAATTAACAAGGCCCTGTGAAGTCTTTTAAAGATCTAACTAAATTATATTTTCTGCTATATTTCAAGACAAAATGATTAGTACCTAACATTTGAATTTGGTTTCCAACATTTGAATGTTGAATTCATTTTTTTTATCACAATTAACTCCCTCATTTGAATTTCGCTGAGTTTAATTGAGGTTGGTATTGTTTGTTGTGTTTTTTGCATCTCTCCCTTGTTGACAAATTTGGTTTTAGTCAAGGCAATTTAATGACCTTTCCTCTAAAAAATGATTTAATTATTCATGTGCTTATCAAGAAGAAAGAATGTAATTTTTTTCGGATTAAATTACTTTTGATTAATTTTAATGAATGGACTATGAGATGTGACAGTGATTTTATTTTGTTAAAGAGAGATAAAGATAGCAAAAGATCCTACTAAAAATATGAGAACCTTCTACAAGGGTCAAACTAGGCACTTCAAGAAGGCTAGTGAGATAATATCTCACAGATGTACTAAAGCGACTCCTTTTATCTTCTCAAGGGAATTTTTAAAGTATTATTGATTTGAAGATTCTATAACACTTTATGAGCATGAACAAAAGAAATCACATGGATGAGCTTGCCTAGAACCTATGCACATGGGATGGAAAAGTGCTTGATCTTGATAATATCAACATATGCTCTAGCAATTTATCTTTTAAACTCCATGATTCTTCTTATAATGAATAGTCAAGCTCAAAACTCACTTAGTTCGTGAATTGTGCTTTAGAACTTGGCAAGAGGAAAATAAGTTGTTAGAAATTCTACTTCCCCTATTTATAAATGATAAGAGCCTAGTTTCCATGACTGAAAGGTATTATTTTTCAAAGCCTTCTCACATTTCTTATAGCCTTAGATATATATGAGTAATTTTGAAAACCCATTTTCTTTTATGTGAGAAGGAATTCAATATGGAAATATTTAATATATAGATATTAGGATGCCTAATATAATCTAACATACCAGATTACAATGATATTATTTAAACGGTATATAAAATAATGGGAATCTCATGTCCATATAATTTAGTATTAATTTTTATAAAATACCAAGCATATACTTATGACAACTTGGTGTTACAAATTCTACTTAGAGTCTTATATAGAAGTTATTTTATTGATCAATTCTTATATTTTATGGTTGTATTTTGAATGTGAGGAGACATACAAAATATTTTATTTTTAGTACATTAGATATTCAAAATAATGCTACTTTATATATCACTTTTGAAAGTGCTAATGTTAGACTTTTTTTCTTTATAGGAGTCATGGTCTGAAACAACTTGTTTTTCATAAACTAGAACCATAACTATAAAAAATGGTAGTTCACTAAACAATGCAATTAGGAAAAGGGCAAGAGTCCATGACCAACAACGATATTTTAAGAGCTTATGACATTCTAGAAGCCATAGGCCAACATTGCAAGAACTTCTTAGAACTCAAAGGCACATGCAACTTTAGTATAAAGTTGGCAAAAGCCATAATAGCGTGTCGTGAAACTTAGAGTCTTGAGCCTTTAGCTAATACTGGGGAATAAAAATATTATGGTTTGTATAGTAAACCATTTGAAAAATTTCAAGGTTTTGAATGCCTCATATCACATGGTTGGGTTGGCTTATTATATAAAAAGCATCACAGTATACAGACCAACATAATTTTATATATATATATATATATATATGTTACAGGATCAAAGGATGGGTTTGACCCTCACTCTGTAGTAAAGTAAATGATCAAAAGCACACAAAATATGAGATCATTATATTGGATGTTCATAATAGGACAAGCATTTGCCTAATCGTATACTTGGTGGAAATTGTAATTTAACATAATGGTTAAGTTCATTGTTTGTGTGTACCTAAAATTCTATAGTTTAGGTACCAAGAAATAGTATGTAATTCATGTATAAAAGTGTGGGTATTATTCATTTAGCAAGATAATGTATAATTCATGTATTAGGTATTATATGGGGTTTATGTAACTAGAAATTTGGGAGTGCCTGTATATATCCTATGTGTTTAGTAATTGAAGTCAAGCTAAGTAAGCTAAGCAAATGAAGCAATTAAGTTAGAAGTGAATAAAAGTTCATCAAAATTTTCAATAATACCAACATTGAAGCTCAAACATCTTGGACAAAAAACACTAATTAGGGACAGAAAATTTCGTCCCTAATTGTGAAAAAATCCATCCCTAACTAATCAGAGACGGATTCTAGGATTGAAAAACATTCGTCCCAGAAATTGAAGTTGCAAACCGTTAAGGATGGAAAATAAAATCCATCCTTAAATTTGGGATGGATATGTACAAAATTTTTGTCCCTGAATGGGGAATATGGTAATCCTATTTAGAGACAGAATTTCCATCTTAGATCCCTCCTAATCAGGGATTGCATTTTTTAAGACATATGTATCCCAAATTATAATGGAATTTAGGGAGAGAATATTATGTCCCAAATTAGAACAGAATTATTCTTTCTTAAATATCCATCCTAAATTGGGATGGAATATTTCCTCCCTAAATTCCATCTCAATTTTGGACGAAAATACTAATTCATCCCTAAGTCTCATCCCTATTTTGTCCCTAATGCATCTTTATTTTGCAATATGGAAATATACCAATCCCTGATCCGTCCTTTTTTGACAATCTAGAAAATACGTTTGTCCTTGATTTGTTCAAAATTCGTCCTTAATTTGCAATCTGGGAATTTTTTTCATCCAAAATTTGTCCCTTATCTGTCTCCAAATGTCATAGTCTTGTTTAACATTATATTGCTATTGGACATTTGCAAACCTAAATATAGATAACACAGCAGACAACTAGTGGATTAAAATACATAAGTAGTCATAATATTAATCTTAAAGTACATACATTTAACAAATTCACAATAAAGTCCAACATAATATAAATATCAAGCAAATTCTAATGTAATTATCAAAATGACGAAGTCCTCTAACAAACATTTAAAAAAGGACAATCTAATTTGTGGGTGGATGATCAGGGGCTAGCAAGTCTACATCAGTGACTCTATCTTCTTGAACATGTGAAAGCTGCATATGAGACCTTATTTCTTTAAGCTCATGAACTAGTCATTGAATGATGTCACCCTGCTAGGAAATAACGTTTGCCTACTAAGAGATAGTGCCTTCGAAGCGAGCAATGGTAGCATTTATACATTGCTGCAACTCATCCTCAAAATCAAGGTGTAGTCTTGACAACATAATGAAGTAGGGAGTGGAACTAAATGCAGCTATGTTAGGTGCCTCAGGCCATACCCTGAAGGTCATACCATTCTTGTTCCTACCTCCAATAACGTCCATCCATAGGGTCATCTCCTCACCTTAGCTTAACTCTATTGCTACAGCCTGTGTTGACCCTTGAGATGATCTAGATGATCTCAACCTCATATAGTCAACTTACAAAACAAGAAAAAAAGTTAAAGAGTTATCTTAATTAGTTTGAAAATACAGATAAATACAATAAAACATATCATACTAGTTCTATAAAATCACATATATTTTAGCCACTTGATAGTCAACAAACTCCTTGCTCTTTTGATCTTGATGTGTCTTTAAGAAAAGTTCAAATAATGTAGGCTCCTTTCCAAGTGTTTTTGCACGTGCAATTTGGCGAAAAACTGTGTTAAAAAAATGATGTTTAAACAAATGATACAATTTGTAGATATTACATATAATTGACTAAATGATTTATGAATCAGAAGAAGTTACCAACCTCATTTTGTGCTTCGAAGTGGGAATGCTACCACCCTTATGTAATGTCCCACCTTTAAGAGATGGTCTATTCCTTGTCGCAACCTTTTCCTTCTCTTTATAAGTATTTAAATCCTATAATTCAATTAAGTAATTCATTACATCCTCCGAGATCCATTTAGGCCTAATGTCCTCTTACAGATCCTCATGAACTCCACACATCATGGCCCAAAGTCACAACTCACTTTTTAGACCAATTCCTCCTAATTTGGCCATCGTGCTTTGGTAGCTATTTATACAATTTCTACAAAGACATTGCAAAAAAAAAAAAAATCAATGAATGATTAGTGTCAAGGTAAAAATGAACAATCATGAGAATTACATTATAATTATAAGAGTAATATTAAAATATATATATATATATAAGACATTTTATTCTATACTTTATTCATCAAACTTTCATATAAGATAGTGAAACATGTTTTTTTTTTTATTTACTCTTAGATATTCTATTTTATTATTAGTTATTTTATTCTAATAAATTCTCAAACACAATCATAAAGTAAGACGAGGCCATATATTTTTATCTTGTAACGTCATATGCTTTGGCTAGTTGGACATGGCTAGTCAAGTTGATATTCATCATCAATCACACTCCCTAAGGAAAGGAATGACTAGCACAAGACACAAGATTAGTATAAAGATAAGACATTTACCTATTTTCATGTGTCAAATATATAGATTAGTTCACGTTACCATTCAAACCTTCTATATAAGTTTCAACAAAGACTCTCTAATATTGTAAAACAATCAAATGGTGATTGTTCAAATTTTGAAGAATTTAAATCACCAGTGATCGACTTTTAGGTAATATGTTAGTAATAATATTTTATATGGATGTAATTTAAAATCCAAGAACATGTGGCCTTGGGGTAGGAACCTGGATTGACATGATTAATCTTGATTTTATTATTGTTATGAGATTTTGTCCACCACATAACATAATTTCAAATTTTTTTTATATCCAATTAAGTATACAAAACAAATATAAATCAAGAACAATTTTTTTGTGTAATAAACACAGTTGACCATCCATTAATCATCTAGAAAATGATACTTGTGATTGCAACCCTTTAATTCAGTTTTAAAAATTATTTTCATTATATATATATATATATATATAAATTATTAACACAACTAATTATTTTCACTATATATACACAATATTAATTATTCTAACAATGAATTCTATCATTGTATTAGGCATAATCTAAATAGAAATCATACATACACCAAATTTGATTATGTAGGAATAAACCAGTATATATATATATATATATATATCTTTGCAAATTTGATTATAAAAACATTTATATTAAGTAGAACTCATACCTAAACCAAAGAGGAGCTAAAACTACTATATAAACGAAATGAGAAAAATTAAAGTGTATACAATAAATGAAATGAGAGGCATTCACAACCCCAGCAAAAACTAGCAGCCCCAATTGATGAAATGCCCTTACCTTTTAAGGCTTCACTGATAAGTTTAACAACTTCAACACCTTTTTTTTTTATAGGACAATATGACAACATCAGAGAATGATGTAATACAGTTTACAAATGAAGCACAATTGTTCTACATTTGATTAAGACATTGCTAGGCCTAAAAGCCAAACCATATTATAAAAATGAGAGGCACTCACCACCCTAGCAAAAACTAGCAGCCCCAATTGATGAAACGCCTTTACCTTTTTAAGGTTTCACTGACAAATTTAGCAACTTCAACACTTTTTTTTTCTGATATAACAATATGATAACATCAGAAAATGATGTAATGCAGTTTACAAATGAACCACAATTGTTATACATTTGATTAAGACATTGCTAGAGCCCAAAATTTAAACCATATTATAAAGATGGAAGACAACCATTTAATGATTAGATTCTGGTCAATCACCAAATAAATCACATTTAACATAGAAAGAAAATTTTTTTTTATTACTTCATAAAAGAGAGAAAGAAACTCCTGAACTCAGTACAACCAACATTTGGAGAAGCCAAAATCATCTTTAAATACTTAAATTGTTCACATATAATAAAATTGTTTATGTTAGATAATAAAAGATAATTAAATAATTTAAATATAGTCATTATATATATATACCATTACATGACAACTCGGCAAACCTTATACCTAGCCCATTACATGACAACCCGACAAACCTTGTACCTGGTATTGTTATACTAAGAACACTGATATAAAACTTAGATATCTTTGGACTAGTTGCCCAGCAATTCTGGGTTTCCAGCCTATATACAAAGATTTATTGGATATAATAAACTTAAAATAGAATATGGACTAATCTTTGACCGTCACTAAATCGAGTGATAGAAGGAACTCTGTCCTCTTTCATGCAGAGGTCTTTTCTATGCTTCAATAGCAAGACCTTCCCCCTTCAGTTTAGTATAGCACAACCTTCCTTCATTTTCTACCGGAGGTGTACATTATCCATATCCTACTTTAAGCTTAAAATAAACAATAACTTGTCAGTAATCATACAATAGGATCAACTTATTACTATAACTTCTGGAAAATAAATTCACCTTAGTTTTCCTTGAAAGGTTTAGTTAGTCATACCTTAATATTCTTCATTTATTCTTCAATGGTTGATAGAACTAGAGAACTTAATCAAACTCGGATTGTTGAAAAATAAACTTCTTTTATTGATAAGTAAAGATTTACAAGAGAGGTAGTTACAAAAAACAAATAAAGCTTGGAGGCTAAGATCACTAAGGCTCAAGTGAGAACTCAAATGCTTCGTGCTTTCTTCATTGAATTACAAGCCTAAAATAGACTACTTCTTAAAGCTATACAAGATGCTCTCTTATCTCTACTTTTCTAAAGTAATGGTCTTGGATGAGTCCATGCCTTGATCATTGTTGTTTGTTGTCATTAGTTGTCTTTTCGGTGCCATGTGGTTGTCATTATTGTCCTTCAGTGTAATTACGAGTCCGTGTGATTGTCTTGGCTATCGGAATAATTGTACTTGTTGCTCCTTTTCCTTTTTGCTAAGTGCTTTCCAGTGTCTTTTTTGGTGTCGGCAAGCTTTTTTTTTTTTTAATGCTTAAATTAATTATAGTATCTGGTTTTATATGTTCATCATCTATTTGCTCTTGGCAATTTTGGCATTGGTGATCTTAGAATTCTTATAATCTTTCACAAACCTTGGCTTTAGTTAGTTTTGAGTGCTCTATGTTATTTGTCCTTATTTTTTCATACCAGTTCTTAAACTGGCAATACTGTTAGCTATTCTTCCCAGTTGAGTAAATACATGTAGTTGGCCTAATAAAGTATGTCCACTGGGCTTCATCCTTTGTTAATGTTCTTGTTAGTTCTGTCATAATGATGTTCATCTCTTATGCTCTTAATCGGGATAAGTGTTAAACAAATGTTCTTCTGGAATATCATGTTTTTCTTCTTGGAATTTAAATGGCAGTTTAGTGGTTCCAAATTAGATGAGGTTAATGGGTGGGTACAACTTATTGGAGGTGAATTTGACGATCGTAGAGTAGCATCGAATATAGACTTAGTATTGGTATACGATCCCAAAATAATGTTTGGAAGTTTCAATTAGAAATTTGGGTAATAATGAAATTTTTTTCATATTGGTTAATAGATAAATTGACTGGATTAGGCCATAACTAAATAATGTTTTAACAAATTTTGGATTGATACCCGGGAATATAACAGCTTTATTGATAGCATAATGAGATATGAACTTAATGATTTTTGTAACAAGTAGGTTAAGATGGTTTAGATACTAAAGTAAAAGTTAAAAATAATCAAACTGCTCTTTTAATTTTGGATTTGGGTTTTTGGTTGGTTTTACTTGAATACTAGTTTTTTTTACTGGAGTTAGTAGGCTTATGGTTGGTGATTTTCTTGTTGGACTGGCTAAAGGTTTAGAGGTTTCATCCTCTTTTCTTTTTGTGGTCTTGTCTAAAAAAGATTCTTTTTGGATTGGTACTTGAATTTTTAGACTTGGATTTTCTTGGAATGTTGGATTTTAAATACATACTATTAGGCTTTGGCTAGATGAGCCAATTTGGTAAGATGAACCAGTTTTTAATTGTCTTACTTCTTCTTCTAATTAATTTAGTTGAGTAATAATATTCTTTAAAGTGCTAGTGATACTATTGATATGTGCTAAACCCATGTTAACTTCTAACATGGATAATTACACTACTAGTTGTTCAATGGTTGGCAAATTTGAATCCCTTTAAGGGCTATTTGTCTTGATACTCACTTGTTCATTACTCAGCTCCATCTTTGCTTAAATAATCAGCAATCAAGTATTTATTTCCTTTAATATATTCAACACTATAATCATAATAAGCTAAATCAGATTGTCATTTAATCAACATTTTAGCGCATAATTTATTAGATCTTATTCCTTCATCTATTCAATGTTTTACATGAGTATTGTCTATTCTTATTATAATTTACTATTAATAATTCAAATTTTTCTACTGTCTTAACTACTCCTAAAAATTCTTTCTAATTTGAATGATATTTTACTTGACTCAAATTAAATTTTTCACTGGAATATTTAGTGATTATTTCTTTTCCTTCTTTATCTTCATAATATAAGGCTGCTCCCTAATAATATTCAGAGGCATAGTATATATAATCTATTTTATTGGTTGGTTAATTGTTATACTAAGTTTTGGTAAATTTTTACATAAGTGTTTTATTTTTTCTATTATATATTTAGCATTATCATCCTATTTCCAATTTGATGTTTCACCTGCTAATTTTGATAATTTTTGAATTATATTTTGATAAGTTAGGAATATAATTTCTTGCTTGGTTTACTAAACTTAAAAAAGATCTTAATTATTTCTTAGTTGTTATTTCTGAAAAGTCTAAAACTTCTTTACTAATATGTTCTTGTAATTCTATTCCTTCTTTAGATATATAATGGCCGCGTAAAAATCTTATTCTACTTTCTTTAGTGATATTTTAAATCCTTTTTCTTGTATTAATTCCATAAATTTTTCTAAATGTTCTTTATGTTCTTTTTCATGGGTAATACATTCCATTCGTATAACCTTTCGGATGTACTAAAGGCTATATATTTTCTACTTTCTTCTTCTAATTTTATTTGAAAGAAACCTGGCTTGTAGTCAAATTTACTGAATATTCATTTTCCTTTGATTATATTAAATAGTAATTCTATTTTTGGAATAGGGTACCCATTTCTTATTGCTATTTCATTTAATTTTTTTTTAATTTATTACCATCCTAGATTTTCCTCTTTTTTCTTCACTATGTTTCATTACTATCATGGCTAGTGATAAATATCTATATTTACTTTCTCTAATTAGATTGTATTTCTTTATCTCATTTATATGCATGATAAATTCTTTTCAATTTTCTTTAGTCCATGGATATGGTTTACTATTTATTTCTTTACTATAATATAATAATTCCATCTTTGCTAATGGTTTAGATTTTTTCCAATGTATTAAAGGATTATCACTATAGTTTTCTTCTAGCCTCTATTCTATTGTTTTGGTTTCCATATTATGTATTTTCTTTTTTTCTTTAATTAGTTCTTTGTTGGGTACAAATTACATTTCATTTTCTGATTTCATTTTCCTAAATATTGTATCTGTTCTTTTCTGTGGATCTAATATTCTTAATGCCTATGCTTAGTGCTTGCATGATGTTGTGAAAACTAAGGCTTTAGAGGTAAAGTGTAATGACATATATTGTTCTAAAAAGTCCATTCCTAATATTAAGTCAAGTGTGACTTCATTATATTGAAACATTATCACTATTTTTAATCTCCTATTTGTACTATTACATTTTTTGTTAATAATTCTAATAAATGTACTTTTTCCCATGCATTAGTCATTTTTATCATTTTTCCTTTTTTCCATAATTCTGGTGGTAAAACGTTATATTTGGTTGTTGTCATATTTGCTCATGTGTTTATCATGGCATAATATTTTCTTGATTGATATTTTTTATAATTGAATTTTAACAATATATAATATAACTTCATTTAAATCAATTTTATTTTTTCTAGTATTATTACTACTTGGTTTATATTTAAAAGAATTCTATCTTTTTGGATTCTATAAGGTGTTACTAGGTTAAGAAAATCTTGTCCTAAGATTAATTTATGGTTTTCTGTTTGTTTAATCTCTTCATCTACCCATATTTTTAATTTCAATATTTCTCTTTTTTCAAATTGAATTACCATATTAGCTTCGGTTCCTAATTCATTTATTTCTATATCATTGTCTTTATATTCTAATTATACCATGTTTTTGTTGTTGTGTGGGATCTATTATGGCTATTATTTGTATCCATACTCCCTTTTGAATTTCTAATAAAACATAATTTAATGAGTTTACAAAATCTGTTAAATCTATTACTGGGGTTGTTGCTCTTATTTCAATTAAATTTGATGTTATTGGGATTTCTACTATTCTATGTCTTTGTAAATTTTCTAAACCATATGATCTGAAGCTTTCTATCCTTGTTAAGGGTCTATTTTCTTGATAACTTAGACTTCGTCTTGGGTTTATACTTATATTTATGTTTGTAGGTGAATTTATTCTTATGCTTCTACTTATGTTATTATCATATTGTATTCTTCCTATGTCTTCTTTATTTCTTATTTCTCTAGTGTTATCTAATTCTAATTATAATTGTCTTGGAATAGTAATTTTTATGGGTTCTAATTTTAATTATTCTAAGACTAGCATAAATTCTTTTCCTATTGTTATTTTTCCTTGATTTTTTTTTTTTATAGATCTTGTGTTCATTTGAAAATACTAATCCTACCATTTCTGTTATGCTAATTATTATACTTTCTGGTGACATTTTGATTCCTATTAATTTATGATAAACTATTAAAGTTCGGTTCATATTCATTTTTGTTGTAGATATTGCAAAATTTGTATTTGGTGTAAATTTTAATTTTTGATAGACTAGGTTCCTATTTAATGCTCTTAATATACTGCTAGGTATATTATTTATTATTCTGTTATTGGTAATCAATAGTTTTATTGGGGTATCTATTCCTACTTGAAAATATGTTTTAATCATTAATTAAATTCTTGGTACATATATTTTTGTGATATCATCGATGTCTAATTTGTCAATTTCTCTATCTATTATAGATTTGCTTATTAATGGTATTCTTAATATTCTTTATGTCTGGGTTGTTTCTATAGGATATTTCTTTTGTAATACTACTCAAGCATATTTTTCTTTTTGTTTTGATTTTAATATTTTTTCAATTTTTGATATTATACTTTGTATTGTTAAACTTCGGTTGATAGATCTAGTTCTTTATTTCTAATCTTATTATATTGTTCTTTTTTAAATTTTATTCTTCTTTCAACTATTCCTTCTTCTGGATTTCTTATTTCATCATACTGATCATATTCTTGTTGATCCTCTATTTGATTACTAGGTTCTCCTTGCATCATATTAATTTCATTTTCTTCTTCTATGTCCTCATAATCTATTTCCATTTCTGTACTAGATTCTGATTTTGTTACTTTTTCAATTTTATATATTTCTATGTCTGACTCATAAGCTTCTTTTATTGGAAAAATTTCAAATTCTATTGGTTCTAATCCTTCTAATTCTACTGCTTCTATTATATTTATAGTTCTTTTTCTTCTGAGTTTCTTACATTCAATTGAAATATGTCCTAATTCTCCACAGTTATGACACTAGCATTTCTTTGGGTATTTTTGTTATATTTTAGTTTTCTTCCTTTATTAAAATATTTCTTTGGTTTATACTTTCTTATAAATTTGTCTTTTGAATATTTCTTGAATTTATATTTTTTATATGGTTTTATGTATTTCTTCTTTTTTTTTTTTTTTTTTGTCATGCTTACATCCACATTTATATGGTGTTTCTAATCTTTCACAATTTAATATTAATTTATTTGTCTTATAAAATTTATTAGCCTTACATGCCTATTTACATTTTGTTGATAAATATTCTCTTAAATAGTCTTTTCTCCCTAATGTATCTACATAAGGTATTAATTCTAGTCTTTCTGTAAAAGCTCTATAATAGTTAGTGGTATACTTTCTGTTAATAATGTTGGTAATTTTCAGTAAAAAAAGGTCTAAATAAGCTTTCTTTTCATTATAGGTTGAAAATCTTGCTTTATAATAATATTTATTATATTTATAGGTATATCCTTCTAAATCATTTGAGTCTAAAGTAGATATTTCTATTTGATGTAATTTTTGAATTGCTTGTTCTATTTTTGTAGTTTCATTACTTCTTCCTAAAATTCATTTCTTAATAATTGTTCGTATTATCTTACTAATGTTGCTTAAAATTCTTTTCAATTATTATAATTATTTACAGTTCTAGCATTTACTCTAAATTCTTCTTGATTACTTTTCCACCATTCTTAAACTTTTCCTACAAAGCTTGATTTGACAGTTAAACTTACAGATTGGGTGTCTACTCCTCTGTTTGCTAGTGCTATAAATTGAGCTTTTGCCTATTCTTCTATTCTTTTTCTTCATCTTTTTGATAATCTAAATCTAGTCATATTCCTGCATTAGGTATTGATCTAGTTTCATATTGCTCTAGTCCAATTGGTATAGATTGATTGTTTGATAGTCCATATGTTGAATTAAATATATATCCTATTTCTTGGTTTCTACACGGTTTTCTATGTCTTAATACATCTCTTTTTGCTTCTCTTTCTCTAGTTACACTACTGTATGGGTTATTCTGGTTATATTCCGGTCTGTCTAAATTTGGTGGTGTTTTAGGTTCTTTTTATGTAACATTACTACTTTGTTGGGTTTGATTCATATTAATTTCATTATAACTATCCTCTATTATAAACTTACCATATTCTTTCATAATTTCTTCTAATTCTTCTTCCCTTTTTCCCATTTCTCTTCCTATTTCATCTTGTTCAAAATATTAGTCTTCCATTATATTCATCATGTTTATTTCTTTTATTATTAAGGATTTTTGTTCCTTTTCCTTCGGTATTATTCGTTTTATAAGTCCTGGTATTTCTTATCCTATTTTACATGTGTATTCCATTATTCTATAGTCTTCTCTAGTTAATTCATTGTTTACTTTTTCTTTTCCTCTCTTGGTTGATATATCTCTTCCTACTAATTCATCATAAATTGTCCACATATTTTTATTCAATATTTCCTGGCCTTTTTGTAATCTGTCTACTATTATCCTAGTTTCTTGCATATTCTCATTCAATTCTTGTTCTCTAATTTGACATTCTATTTTCTCTCTTAATATTGCTTCTCTCATAGTTGTCATAGTATTTATTTCATATCCATGTTCTATTTTTATCACTTTATCTTTTATTCCTATGGTTCTTTTTACCAAACCACTTAATTCTTTTATTTCGTTTCTTCTATCTCTAATTCTAGTTTTAATTAAGATATTTTATGTTTTAAAGGTTTTAACAGTTCTTTTAATTTTTTTACTATATTTTCTTACTTTTCCTTTTTTAATATTTTTTTGGTATCTTTAAGTGTTCTTTCTATAGTTCCATCTAAATTATATATCTCTAATTCATCTTCTAATTTAGGCTTTATATAACATCCTAATTGTTTCATTAAAAACATATTAGTCCAATTATTCTTATTTATACTTTCATCTCCTTCTCCATCTAGAACAAAGGGAGTCGCAAATATTACTACTTGACTATTCTGATTAGATATATATGAATGTTTAGGTGTTTTATTTTCTTCTATACAATATATTCGAGGTTCTACCCTATTTAGTGAATACATGCTTTAATTAACAAAACAAAAATTGGACAAAGATTTATAGAAAACAAACGATAATCTTAATAAGATAAGGGAAACTAAAGTTCATTTATTTCCTTCCATTATAACCATGCTCTAATACCATTACATGACAACCCGACAAACCTTGTACCTGACATTGTTATACCAAGAACATAGATCTAAAACTTAGATCTTTTTGGACCAATAGCCTTGCAATTTTGGGTTTCCAGCCTATATATAAAAATTTATTGGTTATAATAAACTTAAAATAGAATATGGACTAATCTTTGACCGTCACTAAATCGAGTGATAAAAGAAACTCTGCCCTTTTTCATGCAGAGGTCTTTTTTATGTTTCAATAGCAATACCTTCCCCTTTTAGTTTAGTGCAACACAACTTTCCTTCGTTTCCTATTAAAGGTGTATTTAATCCATATCCTACCCTAAACCTAAAATAAACAATAACTTGCCAGTAATCATACAATAGGATCAATTCATTACTATAACTTCTGGAAAATAAATTCACCTTAGTTTTCCTTGAAAAGTTTAGTTAGTTATACCTTAATATTCTTCAATGGTTGATAGAACTGGAGAACTCAGTCAAACTCGGATTCTTGGAAAATAAACTTGTCTTATTAATAAGTAAAGATTTACAAGAGAGGTAGTTACATAAAACAAAGAAAGCTTAGAGGCTGAGATCACTAAGGCTCAAGTGAGAATTCAAATGCTACATGCTTTCTTTATTGAATTACAAGCCATAAATAGACTACTTCCTAGAGCTATGCAAGATGCTCTTTTATCTCTACTTTTCTAAAGCAATGATCTTGGATGAGTCTGTGCCTTAATCATTGCTGTTTGTTGTCCTTTTAGTGCCATGTGCTTGCCATTATTGTCCTTCAATGTAATTATGAGTCCGCATGATTGTCAGAATAATTATCCTTGCTACTCCTTTTCCTTTTTGCTTTTATTTTTGTTGAGTGTTTTCTAGTGTTGGCAAACTTTTTTTTTAATGCTTAAATTAATTGAAGTATCTGGTTTTGTATATTTATCATCTATTTGCTATTGGCAATATTGACATTGGTGATCTTGGAATTCTAATAATCTTTCACAAACATTGGCTTTAGTTGGTTTTAAGTGCTCCATGTTATTTACCCTTATTTTGTTATACCAGTTTTTAAACTGACGATACTGTCAGCTATTCTTCTTAATAAATACATATAGTTCGACCAATAAAGTATGTCCACTGGGCTTCGTCCTTTGTTAATGTTCTTTTTAGTTATGTCATAATGATGTTCATCTCTTATGCTTTTAGTTCTAACATTTGCTTTAAATTCTTCTGGATTATTTTCCCACCATTCTTAGAACTTTTCCTACAAAACTTGATTCGACTATTAAACTTGCAAATTGGGTGTCTACTCTTCTATTTACTAGTGCTATAAACTGAGCTTTTGCCCATTCCTCTATTCTTTTTTCTTCATCTTTTTGACAATCGAAATCTAGCCATATTCCTGCATTAGGTATTGATCTAGTTTCGTATTGCTTTAGTCTAGTTGGTATATATTGATTGTTTGATGGTCTATATGTTGACTCAAATATATATCTTATTTCCTGGTTTTTATATGGTTCTCTGTGTCTTAATACATTTCTTTCTGCTTCTCCTTCTCTAGTTACACTACTTTATGGGTTATTCTAGTTATATTCTGCTCTATCTAAATTTGGTGGTGTTTGAGATTCTCTTTGTGTAACATTACTATTTTGTTGGGTTTGATTCATATTAACATACCCAATCAGAATAGTCAAATAGTAATATTTATAACTCCATTTATTCTAAATGGAGAAGGAGATGAAAGTATAAATCAAAATAATTGGACTATATCCCTATTAAGAGCACAAGAGATGAACATCATTATAACAAAACTAACAAGAACATTAACAAACGATGAAACCCAGTGGACATAGTTTACTAGTCCAACTACATGTGTTTACTCAACTGGGAAGAATAGCTGATAGTATCGCTAGTTTATAAATTGGTATGACAAAATAAGAACAAATAACATAGAGCACTCAAAACCAACTAAAGCCAAGGTTTGTGAAAGATTATTAGAATTCCAAAATCACCAATGCCAATATTGCCAAGAGCAAATACATGATGAATATATAGAACTAGATACTTTAGTTAATTGAAGCATTAAAAAAAAAAACTTGCCGACACCAGAAAAGACATTAGAAAGCACTCAACAAAAACAAAAGAAAAAAGGAAAAAAAAAGGAGCAAAGACAATTATTTTGACAGCCAAGACAATCATGCGACTCATAATTACACTGAAGGACAATAATGACAGGCACATAGCACCGAAAAGATAACTAATGACAACAAACAGCAATAATTAAGGCACAGACTCATCCAGGATCATTACTTTAGAAAAGTAAAGATAAGAGAGCATCTTGTATAGTTCTAGGAAGTAGTCTATTTAAGGCTTGTAATTCAATGAAGAAAGCATGGAGCATTTGAGTTCTCACTTGAGCCTTAGTGATCTGAACCTCCAAGCTTTCTTTGTTTTCTGTAACTACCTCTCTTGTAAATCCTTCCTTATTAATAAAAGAAGTTTATTTTCCAACAATATGAGTTTGATTATTGAAGAACAAACGAAGAACATTAAGGTATGACTAACTAAACCTTTCAAGGGAAACTAAGGTGAATTTATTTTCCAAAAGTTATAGTAATGAATTGATCCTATTGTATGATTACCAGCAAGTTATTGTTTATTTTAAGCTTAAAGTAGGATATGGATTAAGTACACTTTCGATAGAAAACGAAGGAAGGTTGTGCTACACTAAACTAAAGGGGGAAGGTCTTGCTATTGAAGCATAGAAAAGACCTCTACATGAAAGAGGGCAAAGTTCCTTCTATCACCTGGTTTAGTGACAGTCAAAGATTAGTCCATATTTTATTTTAAGTTTATTATAACCAATAAATCTTTGTATATAGATTGGAAACCCAAAATTACAGGGCTATTGGTCCAAAGAAATTTAACTTTTAGATTTGTGTTCTTGGTATAACAATGTTAGGTATAAGGTTTGTCGAGATGTCATGTAATGGTATATATATATATATATATATATTAACCTTTCTTGTTGAGTCTCCATATTTGATCATTAAAAATGGTTACTAAAAATTTTGGCAATAAAATTTGACCTAGTGCATGTTCCAAGGAATAAAAACCATAAGATAAATAGTCTCCACAATAAGGATTTTGATTAAATCAATAAATGATTGGCAGTATCATCAAGAGTTCTCAATATCTTTCAAACTAAACTCCACTACAAAGATCATTAACTTGAATAACGCTAGAACAAAATTGTAATAAATTAGGACCTATAGATTAAGAAAGTTTTGAAGAAAAGAAGTTCAACAGCCACTACTTAACCAAAGAGACTAAAGACTATGTCCTACCTTACAAATTGACGGAGAAAGAATCTAGAAAATAGTTTGTAGGGTGAAGTACAAGCTTAATTCATATACTGTAATGATGTGTAAAGCAAACAAATAGAAACTTACATCTTTGGTGGCAATTAGCTCTGTTATGTCTTTACCCTTAACTTCTAACAAAAGAAGTTCAATCTTATCATCATCAACCTCTACACCAACTGCTAAAGTAAATGAGTCTTAAATTTGACTTGAAGAAAAATTATTATGTGATCAACAAATGCCAATTACGCCCACTTTAATGGCTTTCACTATGGCAGCAGTACATACAAAAAACTTTGAATTGTGATTGCTCAGAATTGTCACCCAAGGATCCACTTTAACGTATAAGGCACAAAAATAATCTACCTTACCTAATTAACTAACCACAAGCCTTAAATTAAAATAGAGAAGATACCCTTATTAACTAGCCACGACTCCATGCCACTTAATTACCTCACCTAATTAACTAACCATAACCCCAAGCCACTTCACAACCACCCTAAAACAGAGAAGATACCCTACACATCTATTGCAACTTACACATTCTAAGCATATAATAAATGAAACCTCAGTTCAACCATAAAAAGAAAGAATGAAAGAAAACCAAAATGGAGACTCTAAACTCACCTACATTGACATTGGTAAGCAAAGGAGATCCGCACCCCATATGATATAAATCAAAGCGTGTGGAAACCAAAGCAGATGCCAACGAAGGGCAAAGTTCCTATAATTCAAAAATAGGTTAACAAATGAAAGATTAGACTAAAGATTGAATAGAAATAAAGGGGATTTTGTTAGCCACTTACTGAATGTTGAAGGAAAAACAATGATGGAGTTAGGGCATTTCCCAAGGAACAGGGGAGGAGATTTCAAAGCGTGGTGGAGGATGACAGTGGACTAACAATGATGAGGGAAAAATAACAACACCAGATGAAGGCCTATTCTCCTTGCCCTCGAGCTTAATCCTTAATTCACGATGAAGGACGACAGTGAACAATGATGGTGAGGGAAAGAAAGCTTGGTATTGTCGACAATATGGGCTTTGGGTGTGTGTGCTGGAAGTTTAGGCTATGTTTGGATGGAGGGTCAAGGAGGGAGTGGCAAGGAATAGAATGATCAAATTGGGATGAATGTATGTTTGGATGTTTTTATGAGGATGCAATGGAATGGCAAGGGAGGGCCTCCAAGACCCTCCCTAGCCATCTAAAATGTTATTTTTATTATCCCTCTAAATTGGGGGGTCAAGGAAGAAAAGGAGTGGCTCACTAATTAAAAGTACTATTATACCCTTCCATATTTCTTAAAATTACGAGTTTATCTAATATTTGTATCGCGAAGTATTTCTTTTGGAAACTTCATTTATTTAGCGAATTAAAAATTTAATCATTGTCTTGTTCTTCTATTAAATCATTAATTAAAATATCAAATTTATTTATTTAAAACAATTTTAAAATAAGTAATTTTTACATATTATAAGTTGTTTACACAAGATATATATTAATTTTATTTCATAATTATGTTATATTTTGTGAGTTGAGAAATCAAAAGAAAGAGAAAATAGGAGAATTAGTAAAAGAAAGGAAAAAAATATGGACAACATTTCTATTTCATGTATTGAACGAAGATAAAATTATTAGTTATAAGTTTATATTATAAGGGGTAATATTGAAAATAATAATTAATAAGTCATTCCATTCCATTCATTTAATTATAACTTCCAAACAAAAATTTTAGGAGTTCCTTCCTTTCCTTATTAAAACTTCCAAACAACATATATAATCAAGTCATTCCACTCCATTCCATTCCATTCCATTAATGACCACTCCATTCCATCCTCCTTTAAACTTCCAAACATAGCCTTAGGGTTCTTCATAAACATTACAAAATAGAAAAAAATGGGTGGGAAAAATTAAAAGGGAAAATTTTAAAAACTAGATTTTTTTCCTACCCTGTAAAAAATTACTCTCCAATTTTGAAAACAAACTATAAAAATTTGATTTTCAAGTTAAATAAAATTAAATAATTTTAAAGTTTAAAGTTTATTACAATAAAAAGATATGATGACAAAGATAACTTAGTTACTATTGCATTAATCTTGGGTACAAAGATTTAGATATAAAAATAAGATAATTTTTAAATCTTTATAGAATTTAAATGGATGTAAAATAATAACATGAAAATTTATAAATATCTATAGAATATAAGTTAGTTAGACACGTACCTATTGTGGTTTAGGCATTTCATTTTCATTGGAAAGCTATTTTGAAATTTCTCATCATATGAATTAACTTATTACAATTTAAATTAAAATAAATAATATATATATATATATACACACACACACACACATCATGTGTAATTGATCTATGTATATTAACAACAAGATGTTTCACTAATACAGTTTAGTGGATAATTATATATCCTAATGAATAAAGTATTTCTTTAATCACATTACAAGTTATATTATGTATGAATACGAGATTATGATTAGGTTTCAATATTTTTTTCTTAGTCATACTTAATTCTCTAAAATTAAAAAATATTAGATGCTATAACACTAATTTAGTCCAAATTAATCTATAAATTAATATATTGAAGATATATTATTATTTGATAATTTAGTTTTATAAATTAATATATTATGTGATAAATGTACTAAAACTCATTTAAATAATTTGAACTTTAAAAATTTCATGTTTTGTTTTACCGTTATTACGTAATTTAATTAATTAAAAATTTGATTTTCAAGTTAAATAAAATTAAATAATTTTAAATTTAAAGTTCATTATAATAAAAAAATTGATGATAAATATAACTTAGATATTGTTGCATTAATCTTAGGTACAAAGATTTAGATATCAAAATAAGATAATGTTTAAATCTTTTTAGAATTTAAATGGATGTAAAATAATAACATGAAAATTTATAAATATTTATAGAATATAAGTTGGTTAGACCTATACTTATTGTGGTAACATTCTCCATATTTGAAACCGAATTAAAATTTTCAAGAAAACATAATTTAAAAAATTTCTAACTTTAATGCAAATGTAATAAAATTTTTAAGACAGATAAAAAACCTGATTGTGTAGGTTATATATATGAGTATAAATAATTTGAAATTATACATTTTACTGAAGTCAGTTGGAAAATCAATAGACAAATAATGTTTGAAAGTGTTGTTTGAGTAGGTAGTTGAATATATATACCGTAGGTAGGCATATCTGTTTTAACAAAGTGACTCTCTGTCTCTGAGCTCTCATGACCATTGTTGTCCCTATTACTAGCTGTTGAGTTTTCGTTAGAGGGACCGTCTTCGGTGAGGAAGCACCAACGTATCTGTTTCATCCCTTTACTGGTGTTGCTGTGTGGTCGGTGTTGGCCCAAAGTGGCCCAAAACCTATGTTTGATGAATGGCAAATCAAATGAAGAAGAAAGGCCTAGCCCATATCAGAAAACAACATCTACAACAATTTTAACTTAGCCCATTTCTGCCCAAGTACAAGACAGCTCATCCTAAAGTGCAAAAGCTGCTGTGAAGTGAAAGCCATCAGTATTCTCTCATAATCTTATCTGCTACACTCTTCCTGCACCTCTTTCTTGTCTCTTGGAAGTGCTATCAGCACCAACCATTAATGGAGCCTCATTAAAACTCGAAGCCACTATTTTCATTGGAGCCAAAATCAGTACATCAAGGCAACAAAAGAAGAAGCAACAATATCTCTCTCTCTCTTCATTCAATACCTTTTGCCATTAATGCGCTCCAACGTCTCTTTGTGGAGAAAGCTATAAATACTGAGAAGCTATTGGCATCGAAAAGAGCATAACCGAGAAACAGAAACAAAAAGGAGCTGAAAGAAAAAAGCATTCTGTAACATTTTCTTTTACTTTGTTTTCATTAAGCTTAGTCTCTAGTTTATCTGCTTGCTAGAAGCATTCTTGTGCTGTTAAAGAAAACCTAGTTGTTAAGGGTTCATAAACTTCTTTCTTATTTATTGATATACCTCTGTCTCAAGTAGAGAAGAGGGTTGTTGTGATTGTAAAAGTTTGAGGTTGAGCTAGAAAACCTTGTGTTTGGAGTTAGCATGTGAAACTCCATGTGAAAATGTAAGAAAAATTTTTCTTAGTAGAAAATCCCTTGAAAAAGACAAAAGGACTGGAAGTAGGCATTGTGATTGGCCGAACTAGGATAAAATTTTGAGTTTGATTCTCTTTTCCTAATCTATGCCTATCAGTATAATTCTCAGTCAACTTGAAAGTTTACAGTTAACTGAATTTTTTTTTTGTCTGTTCTTTTCAAGAAATTCAGTTCACTGAAACATTTATAGTTAACTATATTTTCTTTTGTCTCAAATCTTTCTATGCTGAAAAGTTCAGTCAACTTTAATTTATTACAGTTGACTATCTATTGCATTTGTAGCTATCTAAAAGATACTTTCAGTTCACTCTTCCCTCCTTCCACCTATTATGGTAAAGTGAACTTATTACTGAAATTTTCAGTCAACTGTATTTTATTTCAGTTAACTAATTATTATCAATTACAGTTGACTGTAAAACTTTCAGTTAACTAAAATTTTCAAAATCGAATTTAAAACAAAAATTTTAAGTGCACCTATTCACCCTTCCCCTCTAGGTGCACTGTTAGTCAGCTTCTTCAGTGTTTTGGCCTTGTTTATGCACGACTTTCATCAACGTTGGAGCTGTTTGCACACTATCTCACCAACTTTGTCTGTAACAGAAGGTCCTTCTCTGATGGAGTTGGTGTCTCTGCGTTCATTTTTGCTGGCGTTACATCGACTCTGGTTCTCTGACGTGCTCTGTTTTCATCAAGTGTTGGCGTAGTTTGTTTTCTCCTGTGGCTTTTCTGTCGAAGGGTCTCCAGCGACGATTATACTCTCAGTGAGGAAGAGCCAACACTGATCACTATGTTTTTTGTTTCCTTGCTGCATTGTATTTGCTGCTTCCTTGCAGTGTGTTTTCAACTTACTCTGTTTCCTTGGTGGTGCTCTTGCTCTCCTGCAGTTTTCCATCGAAAGGTTGCCAACAAAGGATCTAACCTTGGCGAGAAAGCACCGGTAAGCTTGGGCAGTTTCTTTCATTTCTCTGTTTATTCATTACATGCGTGTTGGTGTGTTTCTATGCTCATCGCCTTCGACTGAGGCTTGTTGCTCCGTGTCATTGTCTTCTAGCGAGGTTGAACGGGTAAAGCTTCGAAGTCTGGGTGATTTGTTGTAGGGAGGTATTTGCCTTTTATTTAATTAGTTAGTTTATCTACTATGTTTTCCTCTGCTTGCCTATTATATTTTTCATCTAGATTTTCACTTACGAGAGACGTGGAAGGTAAGATTTATTTTGTGTTTTATGGGAGTATTTCTAGTAGACTTCATTACTATTTTGAGTTAAGCTTTGGTTTGTATAGACTATTGGAGGGTACTCCAATGGTACAAGAGCAAGATATTCTAGTAAGAAATAAAATAAAGATTAAGATCACAAAAACTATAAGTAAAGATTCAGAAGATGTGTCTAATGTTGTTGACTTGTTAAATATAGATAACAAAGGACCCATCGTGGAAGAATTAGAGATGGAAGGAAAATATAAGGAGGTTAATGAATCTAATCTTCCAAGGAAGCCTACGTACAAAGATATGGTGATAAACAAAGATGAAAAAGATCATATATATCCAGAGGAAATTGTCTAAATGGTGACTAAAGATTATGTTGTAGAAGAAATTAATTCTTCTGAAGAGTTTGCTCAACCTTTCGATCTGAATCCTATGGTACGGGTTACCTTGGAGGAGGACAAATAATGGTGTCGGCTGTGGAAGCTATCTTTATATGTCAAGCTTATGGGAAAGAAAGTTAGTTTCAAGACCATGAAATCTTGGGTCTAGAGAATATGGACTCGAAATGGAACACTTAAAGTTATGGATTTAGTAGAAGATTTTCTCTTTGTTCATTTTGTTAAGAAAGTGGACTATAATTATGTTCTACACGAGGGTTCATTCCAAGAAAAACCCCAAAATTTCGATAGCAATAATGTCACTGCTAGGGCTTAAAATTAGTGACATTTTAGCTTGATTTAGAGAGTTTTGCACAAAATTTTGTTAGGGCTTTGGTTGTGATATGTATTTCAATAAGTTCTCTCCCATTTATAGTGTTTAATTACATGTTTTCGCTTCGGAATTCGAAAATCCCCATTTTCAGCGTGAAGAATATGAATAGTGATGAAAAATTCAAAATTTGGCGTGATTTAGATGTGATTTCTTTGAATTACGTTAGGACTTTACTTTAGAACTTTATGCCATGTAGTTTTTCATTGATTGAAGTGTTTAATTTCAAGAATTTGCTTCAGAAATCAAAACCCCTCTTGTGCATGAATAGTGATTAAAATTTGGAATTCGAAATTGGGCTCAATTTAGAGTTATTTTATCAAATTTCCTTGGGGGTTTTGTTCTTAGGTAAGTATCTAATAATTTCAATGTGTTAATTTGATGATTGGATTGCTTAATTAAAAACCTTTTTTTTTTTCATGGTAGGGAGTTATAGTATTTAAAGTAGAGGAATGTGAAAATTTCTTGTTCCTCTAGCATTATTGGATTCAAGAAGAGAGATAAAATTTGTTGGTAGTTTTCATTTTGAGTGGTAAGTTATTTTAAGAATTTTTCTCAAATTATCTTAAATTTCATTGTTGTAAGAAGAAGATTGATGAAGAAAAATTCAATGGAAATGGCTATATTGAATAATTACTTTACTTATGATGGGTATAATTTTTAAGTCGTTGAATGATATTGAACAACTCATGAGCTATGTGGAATGAATTAATTGACCTATTTAGGAAAATTTAATTTAGGAGGTCATAATCTTGGAATATTTGTGCAATCATATTTTTGGACTTAAAGGTAATGAAATTGCCAATTGGTGGAAATTTCTATCATAAGGACATACAGACGTTACTAAAACCTTAGAGAATTTTTCTAAGTACAATATATATGTATGCTGGTCTTGGTCATGGATGGAAGAATGAAAACTTTAACATATGAAGCATTTGGGTTCCATGAGCATATTTCTACATGTATATGCAAGTAATTGTTGGCTAAGGTAACTATGATCATTTGAGGGAATATTAGTGATTTTAAAGAAAGGAAGCAATTTTAGACAGAGGTCATTTAATGATGACAAATTACTTGTTAATCAGTTTATTGTGAGACTATTCATTATAAATTTATTCAAGCTTAGATGATTAAAATGAGGGATATTAAGGTTGTATTTTATTTTTAGGAGCTTAGAGGGTGCACTATATCCAGCAAGTAGTAAATGAGACAATAAGGAAACAAACTATGTGTGCCTTATTCAGATGAGTAGGTAACGCTAATTACGTGAATTTTCTTATTTACGCAAATTCTTGTGAAAATAATTGTTATTGAATATCTCTGTGCCCTAGGACAGATTTCTTGGAATTTACAAATATTTCATCATTTATGCATTCTCTAAGTATTTGTAAGCTTTCAATCTGATCAAAATCTTATATAGTATTTTACTAAATTCTCTAAATGTCTAAATTACTCTAATTCTGCATTTTCTAAAGCACTATGATTTTGTACCTCTAAATTATCTTGTTTGGTATTTCTGAATCATTCTGATTTTATATTTATAAATTATTCGAACTATGCAAATTCTAATTATGTATTTCAAAATTCCTTTAATTTGAATTTTTGAGTTAAAATGATTTTAAACTTTTGAAATTCTGTGTTCTATAAGTTGAAGAATTCTATTTTTATATTTAGAAAATACTTTGATTCTTTAATTATAAAGATATTTGATTATGTATACAATGTATTGAGATTATGAGATTTTGATACTTTTATCTGTCTCTATACAACTATTTGATTTTGGATTTTTGAAACTCTTACTTCTAATTATGGATTTACAAATGTTAAATAAATTTTTGGGAATACATCCAAAGCCAGGACCCTATAGCTAACGATAGTATTGTGATATGTTCTGATTATGCTAACCTTGAGCTAGTTCTATTATTTTGGATGTTTGATGGTTCTATTGGATATTCCCAACAATTCAGTTTTAATTTGGATATTTTTTAGAATTAAATTTTGATTTGGATATTCTCAAGCATTTTGTTTTGATCGGGATGCTTTTATATTACAAATAAATTAATTCATTTTTGTTTAAGGTTTGTTTATATTTTCATTTAGGATTACATGTGAAGATTAACAAAGTTTTCTGCATTTTGGTACTATTTGTATTGTTAAAGGCGTTCAAATTTCAAGATAATAAATGGTTGTGAAAAATTCTACCATATTTAGTTTGCCCCTTTCATTGCGTAATTAGTATTATCTAAGTTTTCACTCACCCCTTGTTACTTAATATTTTTTAGATGATAGTGCTATTTTGGATTCCCCACTTACTGTTAGAACAAAGCAACTAACACCTAAGAGGGGGTGAATTAGGTGTTTACAATAATTTCATTCCTTTTCGAAATTGCTTTGCAAAAGACTTGTTATGAAAGATACTTGGAAGTTTATGAAGCAAAAATACAATTATATCAATCAAGGGAGATTTAATATAGATGCTTAGAGTATGAACATAATAAATTTGCTTCCATTATGTTGTTTACTTATTTCAAAATCTTGTTCCTATGTAAGTTACAACAATCATACAATCACTTTAACAATTAGATTACTTGAAGTAAATATAAAAGAATATGTTCGGTAAGAGATTACAATACTTCAAGTGAAATATTAACAACAAAAGTAAAACATAAATAGGACAATTCAAAATATAATGAGTATAAGGGTAGAGAAAGCAAACTATAAGATTTATCTTGGTTCGGCTTCAATCCAATCCTACATCAAGTCCCCAGGAAAAATACTTGAGATTTTCCACTGACTTGCAATCTGTTTCAACTTTTTAAGAATATTTCCCCTAAAACCAAACTCTCTTCAAGGGAAACCTTTCCTTGAATTTAATTTCTCCTTAAGGAATATCTTTCCTTGAAATAACAAATCTTTTTATAAAGAAAGTACTCATAACAATAAAAACTCTCAAAAGAGCAAATAATACAATTGAAGCTCACTAGCAAGAATAGAGACCTTTGAGAGTATGAATCACTCAAGATGTTATTCACTTTGTTTCTTGTGATTTATAAGCTCTTGAGACATGTATTTATAGCCAAAAAAGCAAGAAAACCGTTTGGAGCCAAGGAGAAATTCAAACTTGTATAACTTGATAGTTGAAAGTAAGTAACTCCATTTGTTGACTTTGTGACCATCCTTTATTCCGTAGCTGCAACTTTAAATGTTTATAGCTCCTTCATTTCAATTTCATTTTGGACAAATTATATATCACTGAAAAGCTATGCAAGTCTATTTTCTATCCTAATAAGTTTCATTTCAAAATTCAATTTGGTTGTTGAGATATTGTTACAAGAGTGACAAAAGGTCAGATAACAAATTGATATACATAGCTGCAAATTGAGACCCTCATAACTCTTTCATTTTGAATCCATTTTATGTATATGATATACAACTAGAAAGTTGTATGAGTCTATTTTCATGTTAAATAAACCTCATGTCAAAATTATTACCAGTTGGTGAGATATTGTTGACATTGTGACAAGAGGTTTGGAAAAAGCGTGATATTCATACCTAAACTTTTGACGATCATAACTTTTTAATTTCAACTCTATTTTAAGTATGTGATATATGATTAGAAAGATATTTAAGTTTCAGGTAGGTTTATGAGGGTGAAATTTATCTCATTTCCCCATATCGGTCATGTCCTCATTTGTGGGGCTCGCCACAAGATGTCAAAGCATCAATCTTAATTAAGAATAGAATTGTCCCATCCAAAACATGAACTATCTTTTTCTTTGTGTATATATTCAATAATGTGCGTTATTGTGAAAGCTTGAGAATTGAATATTTTTCACTTAGTTTGAAAGTTTCCAATCAAATTCTTTAATTGTTCTTCTTATGTGATCCATAAGTCTCTTGTATTACTATTTCTAGAGGGAAAAAAAATTTAATTTTGTCTATAGAAGGTAATTTTGTTAAATGGATTCTGACATGTAACAATGATTTTATCCCTTTGACAAAGAGCGAAGGCCTGCAAAATATCAAAATGGAAAGGATGAACAATGAGAACCTTCAATGTGCTATGAACTCTCTACAGCACTGATGAGCTGACTTTCATCCTTTCAAGAGAATTTTCAAAGTATTATCAAATTGAAGATTCTCTATAACACTTTTACATTGATGAACAAAACATATTATGTGCATTACTTCCTTATTGCACAATTTATTTAACAATTAAAGTTGGTTCTAACATATGGAAAAAATTAAATCATTGAATTTATAATTTAATCTAACTATTGATAATAGATTTAAGTATTAAGAAAATCAATCTCGATCTACTTACAATTACCCAATTAAGAGTTTTAGATTAACGACTTTATTGTTTGAACCTTTTAGCAGTTTGGCGGACCTATGGTACTTATATAATGATACTTTCAAAGCATGGAAGATCATTTGCTTGTCAAGATAGAATTTTGCATTATTGGCATCCCTTGCAAAACTCGTTATCCTTCCACGTCATATATGCACAGTAAGGGATCCGTTTCGCATGAATAGTGCATCATTTTCCTATGTCCAAAGCATTAATTGAGAGTAAAAAGTATGGCCACTACCTCTGAAGCTTTGCGTTAGATTTATGCATGTTTGAAAGCTATTGCACTACAGAAGGCAGGTGTTTCCATTTGACACTCTAGTTCAATGTAGCCCAGCAACCTCCTTTCTCTCCTATGCTATAAATGTCAAGCTATCCCATAAATTCTTCATAGAGCCATATTCATTAGACTCGTGATTCTTCCTTGTCATATATGCATAGTTGAGGATCTGTTTCACATGAATAGCGCTTGATTTTCTTGTCCAATGCATAAATTTAGGCAAAAATTATGCCTACTACATCTCATGCTTTACGTTAGAGTTATGCATGTTTGCCAGCTACTGTATTGCACTTGGCAGGTGTTTTCATTTGACACTCTTCAGATTAATGCCACTCAACAATGTCTTTTCTCTCTTATATTATAAATGTCAAGCTCTCCCATAAACTCTTCATAAATCTACATTCATTTGAACTCCATCTTGAGGTTCTCTTTTCTTTCCTTTTCCTCTTCATCTAGTAACTCTGATTGTGGATGTAACTTATAAAGGTAAATATCTTCATCTACGTAATATATCTGTGTTTATAGGATTTTAATTCCTGCTCAGTTAAGCCTTCTTCTTGTTAGCATGTCGAAACAGAGAAATTTGGTTTCCAACTCATACCAATTATTTATCTCAGCTTGTCAGTCCAATCGTTTTTATCTTGGCATTGTGGTTAATTGTTGGCTTGAGATGTGAAGTTTATTGGCCTTTCAAGCTTCAAAAGTTTGGAGCATTTTACCAAATGCATTGCCCTGATATTTATTCCAATTATCATTATGCCAAAATAAAACTAAGTCTCACATGACTTTGCTTCATAGTTTTTTAAGAATGAGAGAAGGTGTGTGTATAAGTGGCATACAAACATGTCAAATACTACTCTAGTTCAATAAAGTCATTAACTTAATATGTATATGACACAGATTAATTTAAAAAAATGTAGACATGCATTTACATTTTCAGTCGATGACTTTTACAAATATATTTTAATCACATGTAGTATTATGATATAAAAATAAATAATTCTAACGTTTTATATTAAACTCCAAAATAACATTACGATGCAGGATAAATTTGAAGGTGGTTTTGATATTCATTCAGCATCAAAGCAAATGATAAAAAACAAACTACATATGGTGTCACTATTGCAGTTTGATAGATTGGACAGCAAAGCTCACACTACATGGAACTCATCAGTTGTTTTACACACATTCTAAAAGTTAACACTCACTTGAAAGTGGAGAAGACAGGAAGTTGGTAAGTATGCACAGTTATGGATAAAAGACGATACTTCCATATAATTCTGTTTAAAAATGATTTTTTCTTCAAAAACTCGTTTAGATGAAAGATACTAACTAAATATCATATGCTTTTTGATACATTCTCTAAAAGCATTATAATATCTGTACATGTTGTGCTGCAAATAGGAAGGTGGACTTATTTACAATATAAAAATTGAGTCTTTCATGTGTTATGTCGAGTTTTTTCTATGGATTTTCTTATAGAAAGATCACTTCAAGATCTATATATATATATATATATATATATATATAATAAAGTTGCAGTTACACATACCTTCAAAGAAATCCAACAATAAGAGCTAAACTTCGCTCCCTATAACAATCCCTCTTTCTCTTTTGAATGTCTTATGTGTAGTTTTTTCTTTTCTTTTTTTTTCTTCGTTTCAAGAAAGACAAAAGGTTTGTGAAGGTGTCCCTTTCATTTCATATTCTCACGCCAACATCTGAAACATGGTTACGATCTACATTCTAAAAATGCTAATGCTAGACTCATTTTCTTTCAGGAGTCATAGTCTGAAACAACTTTTTCTCCCAATATGGAACCTATAAATACCAAAAACATCAATTCACCAAGCAATGCAATCAGGAGAAGGGCTAGAGTCCATGACCATCACCGACATTTCAATAGCTTTTGACATTCTGGAAGCCACTAGCAAACACTGCAAAAAATTCTTGGAACTCAAAGTCACGTGCAACTTCAATATAAAGTTGGTAGAAATTGTAATAAAGCATGTGCCGAAGCTTAGGATTTTGATCCTTTAGTCAATACTAGAAAACAAAGATGTTGTGGTTTGCTTAATGAATTATTTGATGAATGTTGAGATTTTGAATCTGTCTCATACTACATTGCTGGGTTAACTTATTATCCAACAAGCTATACAGACAAAATAAAGTGATAACGGTTATATATATATATATATATATAGCTATATATATATATATATATATAACTATATTACAAGGACAGGCATCAGTAAAATCTATACCTGTTGAAAATTGTAATTGGACATAATGGTTATGTTCAATATTTTTTTGTATCTAGAATACTAGAGTTTAGGTACTCATATTAGTATGCAATTTATGTATAAAGTGTGGGTATTATTCATGTATCAAGATAAAGTATATTTCATGTACTAGAAATTTAACAAGTTTCTTGCAACTGGACACTTTGAGTGCCTATGTATATCCTATGTATTTAGTAATTGAAGTCAAGCTAACTAAGCCAAGCAACTGAAGCAATTGAAATAGCAGCAAATAGAAGTTCATCTTATTTCCAACAATACTGATGTTGAAGCTCAAATATTATGGACCTCATCAATTGTTTTACTTACATTAATCTTAACATCATAGACCTTATCAATTGTTTTACATCATTCATAACATTGAAGGCATCTCACACTTACTTTTGAAAGTTAAGAAGGCATGAAGCTGGCGATTATAGAAAATTGTATATGGATATAAATGAACACTATACTTCATTATAAATATTTTTAAAATTATTTTTTTATTTGCGGTTGCACATGTAGATACTTAGTAATCATCAAGTGCTCTTGATAGTTAATGATCAGATAGGACGAGCCATCAAAGTATCTACATTAATGAAGATTGGAACTGTCCCATCCACAACATATGCTATCTTTTTTGTTTTTTCTGCATATGTATGCAATAATGTGCATTAGTAAAGACAGTATGAGAATTGAAGATTGTAGGTCAACTTGCAAACTTCCATTCAAGTTCTTTAATTTTTCTTCTAATCTAATCCATTAATCTTTTGTAATAGTATTTCTAGTCTTAAGCTCTCTTATAGAAGAAAGGATTAGTAGCTAATAAACAATTATATAGATTTAACGAAGTTTGAAAGTAGAAAATTTGGCTTCCACATTAGAATGTTGGATCTAAATCTTGCCACATTTGAATCCCTTATCTGAATTCCTTTCAATGAGTTCAATTGAAATTGGTGTTGTTTATGGTTTTTTTTCCAAGCATCTCTCCCTCGTTGACCAATTTGGTTCCACTTAAAGGCTCATCAAGAAGAAAGAATGTAATTTTGTATGTAGAAGCATTAAAATGCTCCTAATTATGTTGAATGGATTGTAATATGTAATAGTGATCTGATTCCTTTGACAAAGAGCAAAGGCCAACAGAAGATCAAAATGGAAAGGATGAGCAATGGGAACTTTCTCCATGCGTCAAACCGGGCTTCTCAACAATGTCAATAGGTTGTGAATTCTTTATAACACTGATGAGAATTTTAAAATTATTATCAAATTCAAGAATATCTACAACAATTTTATGCTAACAAACAAAACATATTGAGCATTATTTCCTTATGGCACAATTTATTTAACAATTAAACTTATTTCTATAAATGAAATAATTGAAAATCAATATCTTCATGATGTTGAATTTATAATTAAGTCACGTAAGTATTGAAATAAGGATTCTCACAATAAACTTAAGTATTAAAAAAGGAGAAAAATCCACATTTGGTCCACAACATTCGCCATTATATCAATTTCGTCCTAAAAGATGGAAAATACTAAATTGGTCCCTCAAATATATGCCTTTGATCAGAGTTGGTCCTTCCATCATAAGGGAATTAAAAAAAATTGGAGGTGGATCGCTTTCTTTTGACTAAGATTGTTATTTGTTGATTTGGATTAGTAGCAATCCTTGTCATATGACACATCATTAAATCAAGTTGGTCCCTCACCTTTCACCACTTGATCAATTTGGTCCTTTAAAGATTTCATCATTGATCAAGTTGGTCCTTAGCAATAAAAATAAAATGAAATTCTTAATGGTGCCACCTTCCAAAGATTGACAATGAAGCCAATAACCAACTTAATTTCACCCACCAACATAATTAAAAATAGCAGTATGACCACGGAGCTTGGAAGTAGTGGGGCAATTCAAAATCGAAGTAGTTATTGTGGTAGAAGGGCTCATATAAAGATATCAAAGTCTGAGAAGAGTCCCAATTGGCTGAACATTATATGCAAAGAGAAGAAATGTAAATTTTTTGATTGGTTATGTGACAATGATGAAGCCCCTAAGCATAGAAGTGAACGTCACAATGAGATCACACAAGTACAACAATCACATGAATTAAAAGATCTAACAAGAATAGTAGTTAAGTTGGAAGCTTTGGAAGGGGGTAGTGGGGGTAATTAAGTTGGTTATGGACTCCATTGTCATGACGCAGTTTGTAATTCTAGTTAAACAACTATTTTAATTGTGTTTAGGGTGCAAATTGCTAACTATGTATTAATTGCACTTAAACATCCAAACTATGTTTTATAGTATTAGGAGGAGTAATTAAGTGTGTGTACTCTACCATTTATGTTTGATGCAGAAGTATATGTGTTTAGTAGTTCTGCGACAAGTATAAGTTGGTTGCTATATGTGTGAGTATTTGCGTTAATGTAACAAATAATTTATTATGTGTTGCTACTAAATCCTATCTATATTTTTATTTTATTTTAGCAAATATTGAGAATCTTTAGAACATGTCACTATTAAGAATCTTATTTTATTTTTATTGCTAAGGATCAACTTTGTTTATAGTGAAATCTTTGAGGGACCAAATTAATCTAATGATGAAAGGTGAAAGACCAAAGTGATCTAATAATGTCTGTCATGACAAGGCTTCCTACAAATCCAAATCAATAGACAAACAGTCTAAGTCAAAAGAAAATGGTCCCCCTTAGATGATTTTTTACACCTTATGATACAGGGACCAACTTTGATTACAAACAAATATTTGAGGGACTAATTTAGTACTTTTTATCTTTTTGGGATCAAATTAATTTAATGACACCCAGTGAGGGACCAAATGTGTTTTTTCTAATTAATAAAATAAATCTAAATAAACATACAATTATCGAATTGAGAAGTTTAGATCCAACTTGGACTGCTTAGTTGTTTCAGCCTTTTAGTAGTTTGGTGGACCTTGGTGGCCCATAATAGTAGTGTAGATGATACTTTCAAAGCGTAGAAGATCATTTACTTGTCATACATCGAATTTTGCATCATTGGCATTCCTCAAATATCCCGTGATTCTTCCGCGTCATATATGCACATTATGGCATCCGTTTCGCATAATAGCGCGTGATTTTCCTGTCTAACGCATCAATTCAGGCAGAAATCATGGCCACTACCTCTCAAGATTTACGTTAGAGTTATGCATGTTTGACAGCTATAGTACTATGGTAGGCTGGTATATTCATATGACACTGTCCAGTTTAATGCAGCCCTGCAACCTCCTTTCTCACCTATACTATAAATGTCATCTCTCCATAAATTCTCCATAAATCCATATTCATTAGAACTCCATCTTGAGGTTCTTTTTCTTCTCTTTCCTTTTTCATCAAGCAGATCTGAGTTGTAGATGAAACTTAGAAAGGTAATATGATCTTAATTTCTCCTCAGTTAGGCTTTCTTCTTGTCAGCATGGTGAGATAGAGAAATCTGGTTTTTGACTCATACCAATTATTTTCCTCTAGCTTTTTCATTGCTTTTATTAGTCCATTTGTTTTCTTATTAAATTCTCACAGGTGGTCTGACATGGTTCTCTATTAAGAATGACGCTTGATTAGAAATGTTGGCTTAAACATTACATATGCAGCATGTATTACCTTGGTATTGTAGTTAATTGCAAGCTTGTATGTGAAATCTATTACCTATAATTTTTCTTTACTAGCTTTCAATTTATTGGCCTTTCAAGCTTCAGAAGTTTGGAGCAACTCACTAAATCTATTGCCCTGATTTTAATTCCCATTATCATCATGCCAAAATAGAACAATTATCTCACATGACATTTCTTCAGAGTTTTTAAGAATGAAAGAAGGTTGATGTAGACAGATGAGTTTCTATATCTATCCTTTTCTTCAAGCCTCACAGTTTTTTCTTTAAGTTCTTTTTTAAAGACTTTATACTCAAAATGGGGATAAAAAATCCTTTTTATCAATGAATCCACCTTACACTTTTGTTTGTAAATCGTTATCGGCTTTTTCATCCTATCAGCACTAGTAGTAACCCACAAATTTTGCATCTGAAGTTATTCTCTGTGTGTATAAGTGGCTTACCTACATCAAACACTTCACTAGTTTAATAAAGTTATTAACTTAATATATATGACATAGTTTGATCTAAAAACAGATGCAAACATGTATTTACATTTTCAGTTGGTGATTCTTACAAATATATCAATATGACATGCTAGATAATGATATAAATAATTAATTCTGATGTTAACATAAAAAATACGCTGCGATGCAGAATAAATCAGAAGGTGGTTTTGATCTTCACTTTGTATCAAAACAAATTATCAAAAACATACTACATATGGCGTCACTGTTGCATGGAAGTCATCAGTTGGTTTACTCACATTCTAAACATTACCACTCACTCTTGAAGGTTGACAAGACTGGAAGTTCAAGTATGCAAAGTCAAGGATAAAAGACTATACTTCCTTATAAATTTTTTAAGAATATTTTTTCTTCAAAAATTCAATCACATGAAAGATACTTACTAATCATATGCTCCTTGATATATTTCTCAGATAGCATGATGCCATTGACTCTTCTCCCTAAGGCTGGTACTGTCCTACGCCAAATATAATTTATCTTTTTATTATGGTTTCCAATCTGTTATTGAAGATGCATATGGCAAAATTCTTGTGAGGAACATAAGTTCTTAATGGCTAATTTAGATTAAAAATTAGTCTTATCCTGTTGACTCCTTACGCTCTTTAAAATTTGAAATTTTACATATAATTTTATTGTATATTTTTAATTCAATCTCTTAATTGATAAGAATTCGCTTTCTCTATTTTTGTAATAAATTTTCCCTTCATAGTCTAAATATGAGATAAGAATATTTTTATCTTTTATAATCAAATTCTAAATCAATCTGTATAAAAATAAAATACTACTGTGTTGAATTTCCATTCAACGATATAGAGCATTTTTATGTACTTTTAATATGGCTGTGTCGTGATTATGAATATGATGCAGATGTGGCGCATAATGGACATTATATATGAAGCAGAAGCGGATTAGGAGAGAATTGCTGAGCTGATTAAGTTCAAGCCTTACACTGTAGGACATAACCCTTTATCTCTTAGAAGAGGGTGTGGATCCCTATTTTTGTGTCTGCTAGTTTCATTGAACATGGCATTCATAATTACCCACCCTCTAAATCTTGAGTCTTTTATCTCAATTTCTCATTTCATGATAAATCTTCATGCAAGAAATCAGAATGTGTCTGTGAAGAAGCCGAGGTCAGAGGAAAGGAATCCCTCATCGTCAGGCAAAGAAAAGCAGTAACCACAGAACACCTATGTCGGAAGCCACGTACAAATACCTCATACATACCAAGCCAAGGATAAAGTTATGGCTTTGTTAATAGAACAGCTTAGCCATAAGTAGAAAGAAGCTGTGAACAGCCTTTTGAGTCTCTTATGGTTGAGCTTCTTCATTCAGGTCCGTAGGGCCTTTGTAGGTAGGAAAATAGGTGCTATTATAACCCTCGCAAGGCCATTGGAAAAAATGCGACAAATTTTGAGTAGGGGCTTTGCAGGTAGGAAAATAGGTGTTATTATTTTCTTTCTTGTATCACTTAACAAATATGATAAGACATTATCAAGTAAAGACATGCTCAAATTTACTTTTGCCAACTTTAATGTAATCTTTAAAATGCAAAAATTTATTGTAATTTGTGCATTTATCTTATGTACATGTATATTGCTAAACCAGGGATGAAGTAAACACAAAATTTTTCCGTATAGATATGAAGTTAAATATTGTATTGTGACTTGTATGTTCAATATAAAACGGTTCTCTCTAATTGTCTTCTTCAACTTACTAGAAAATTCAATGAATCATATTAATAGACAAGAAAAATAACTATATGTATTGTCTACAAATCTAGATCATTGGATTAAAATGGAGAGAAAAGTTGAAAAAAAAGATGGGGAGAATCTTGTCCAATGTTTCTTCTATATATTGAATCATAGACAAAGAGCTAAGTAATTATTAAAAAAAATAAGTTGAATTCATAATTATTTGGATCAAGCATTAAATATCATAATTCAAACACCAGGAGAGTTAATGGATGTGACGAACACTACTAACAATTGTGACACAGAATCAACAAACCGCAGGCAAAGTAATATTTGCTTGCGGTTATAAAGCAGTCCTTTTTTTTTCCCTAGTAATATAACTGGACAAAACCACCTAACAAGAGATGCATTATGAAGCAATCCTAATCAATCACCATCTGTGAGATTTTCAAATTATTCATAAACAGTGCAGCATGAACATATTGAATCAAAATGAAATGAATCATCTTTGTTTTAAATGTGAAATGAATAAGACTTGTTGCAGATTATCATACTAAATTCAAATGATTTACTTATAGCTTTAATATTGTTGAAATTACTAATTAGTATATAAAACAACCAACTTATAAATACATTGATCGTTTTCATTTTTCTTACTACTTTTGTACAAATTTTAATTACTTTTGTATAGTTTTTAATTCTTATACAAACTTTTTAATTTATAAGTAATTAATTTAAAATAATTAACCAATTTAAGGAATAACAACTTTTAAATCTAGTTTCAACAATAATACCTATATCAAAAATACAATTTTGGTCCCTCACCTTTTGTCATTAGATAAATTTGGTCCCTAAAAGATGGAAAGCACTAAATTGATCCTTTAAAGATTATACTGTGATCACATTTGGTCCTTCCATCATAAGGTTGTTAAAATTAATCTGAGCTAGATTGTTTTTTACTAATGTAACACATTATCTGCTGAGGTGAATTAGTACTTTGCTCTATCATTGAATAATTTGGTTCCTCATCTTGTGCCACTAAATTGATTTAGTCCCTCATCTTTTACAATTAAATCAATTTGGTCCCTTAATCTTTGACATTAGATCAATTTAGCTCCTCATCTTTTGACACTAAATCTATTTAGTCTCTCACTTATCGCCATTAGATCAATTTGGTCTTTCATCTTTTGTCACAAAAACAATTCAACCCCTCAAAAATTTCAAGATGATCAAAGTTGGTCCTTAGCGATAAAGATCAAATAATTATAGTGCCACTTTTGAAAGATTTTTTATGTTGACTAAAATAAAATAAGAATACAAATAGGATTTAACTGCAATGCATAATAAATTATTTGTTACATTAACACAAATACACAAACATGCATAAAGCATTCAACATATACTTATTCTAGAACCACAGAACACACATATCTCATCAGTACCCAAATTGATGGGTCATTTATTAGCGCTTTTTTCCTTAATTAACACAATATAATTATTTTCAATTATTTATTAATATTTTACTTCTTTTATTAAATTTTATAAAATATAATTATTTTTTATTTTTATAGGAATCAATTTTTCAAATACTAATATAATTTCCTTTTACTTATATGATTTACATAATTATTATTAAGATATTTTTATATCTTTAATAAACTTTGAAGCATAACATAATTTCTTCTTAAACAGTAGTAATCATTTTAATTTTTAAATACAAGATAACTCTTTTTGAAATCTTCAATAATTTTTCAATTATTTTTATATGATATAATTTTAGAAATATAGACATTCACATGAATCCTATTTACGTAACACAAAGAGTTAATTAATCACACAGAATCATCTAAAAGTACTTATTTTTTATAATATTGTACACTATCACACCCCAAATGTGACTGCCCTGAGCAAAATAATAATGATTTATAAAATTTGATTTAAAAACGAAAACCAAAATTTAGGAGTTATTACCAAAATTTTTAAAGGAAAACCTTAGAAAATCAATTAAATTGATAAGGTGATCGGTGAACCAGAAATTAAGTATAGGAGTTAGTTGTGCACAAGGAAGGTGTTAAGTACCCCACAACACTCATTCCTAAGAACAATTACCCAAAGTTGATTAAGTAAAATACATATGACCTTAAGTTAAATTTTGATTACTCTTATCAATCACGCACAAATAAAAAAAAAAACATGAAAGTGATAGATGAAATAAAGTAAGATAAATAGAAGAAAAATAAATTATTTACAAAGGACCAACTTGACCTTGGATCAAAGCTTAAGGCCTATGTATCCTACTGTAGGGAACAAAGTCCATGTAGTTCATCCTAAAAATATGTGGCAATTGGTTGGTGGTTTTATATTTTTATTAAAAGTACAGAAAAGTTTAGATTAAACAAATTTTCATAAACAAAACATGATTGAGATTCGGTTGGTGTGTCTTAATTTATGAAATTAATTTAATATCACTCCCTCGTTCATTTCTTTTTCTTTTTCTTTTTTTTTTTAAATTTTTTGGATTTTTAGATTTTATTTTAATTTTGAAAATGAATAAAACTATAATAAGAAAGGATTTTTAGGATTTTTGAATTGATTTTCTTACAACAAATAACGGGCAAAATAAACCTTTTTTATTTTGGAATTGTTTTCTCTTTATATTTTTGAAAATATATATTAACTTCAAGACTTGAGGAGACTAAGGATCTCACGTGACATTTACTAGTTAATTTTCAAGTAGCTAAGGAGATTAACGATCTCACGAGGTAGTTTGAAATGTGGAAAAAAATTATTTGTAATTTTTATTTTTATTTTTATTTTTGGAAAAAGAACAAGATTGATGAAATTAAATTGGTTTTCATGAGCAAAACAAATTTAAGATTTGGTTTGTATGTTTTAATTTGCGAAATCAATGTAATCTCACTCATTTGCTCTCTTCATTTTCTCTTTTTAAATTTTTTGGAGTTTTAGAATTTGAATTCTAATTTAATTTGAAAGTGCAAATGAAACAATGATAGAAAAGGATTTTTATGATTTTTGAATTTATAATTTTTTATTTTTTTGAAATTTTTTAAAAACTATGTGTTATCTTTCAAAGTCTAAAGAAATTAGAGATCTCCCATGGCTTCATCGGTCAACTCTCTAGGTACCAGAGGAGACACTAAGTCTTACATGGCAATTCGAAAAATTAAATAATGACTAAGCCTTAAAATATACATATATATATATATATATATATATTAGACACATTTATTGAATAAACTATAAATTAAAATAAGCACCATGCTACTTGAATTTACAAAACAAACCGACTTCATTTGGACCTCAGTATATAAATAAAGAAAAGTCAAAATCTAAACCATATTCACAAAAATCCATATATCCATGTGCTCGAGACTTCACCACATGGGCCTGTGGAAGGTGCTTATATTTCTAGAAGAAAACAGTTTCATTCTCCTTGAACCAAAAACATCTTACTTTTAAGATTAGAATAAGCATCTTAGTTTCATGCTAGAACCCACTAAGACCATTAAGCGAAATACCCATTAAGGTGAAATTTATATGGGGTATGTTTGCAAATTCAAAAGAACCCTCAACCAATAACATGGAATTATTAAATATAAGTACTTGGGATTTTTATTCACAAAGAGCAGGCAAAATGAATTATTTTGTGACATAGAAATTATTTTTATTTTTGTATATTTTAGAAATCATATGTTAATTTTCAAAACTTAAGGAAATTAAAAATCTCACATGCTCCTACTAATTAACTCCTATGCCTGAAGAGACTAACAATCTCACACTGCGAGAAAAAAGAAAAAATAAATTTTAAAAAAAATTATTCTTATTTCCTATTTTTTTAAGAAGCAATATCAGTATTCAAAGTTTAATAAAATAACAATAAATAAAAAGAAATAAGATATAGAAAATAAATATATAAAATAAAATAAAATAAACCTCGCATAATTATGAATGTACTGAGAATTAAACATTACCCTATAAATGTGCTCAGAAAAAAAAAAAAAAATTATCCCATAATTGTTTGCTTAAGCCTTGCCACATGCTCCTCTTTATTTTTTGCTCCCTCTTTTTCACTTTATTGAAAACGAAGGAAAAGACAAGAAAAAATTGTAGACCCATCACTTGACTAAACCATGCATGAATACAAAATTAATCACCTTAGGCTAAATCATATTTCTTAAGCACTTATCAATATGAGAGAAAATCAAACTATGACTATGACATTATGTTAGATCATATCATTTCGAAAAGCAATGTATTTAGACCCCTATTAAATATATCAAACATTCATTCCTATTGTGTATATATATATATATAAGAAGAAACAAACAAAAGTGGGACACCTTGAGCCTTAACACGCATAGAACGCCTAAACATGATTGATGAAGTAGCCTTATGAAAACTTAACTCAAGCATCTGTCACGCTATAAGACAATCTCATTTTTCCTTTTGCCTATGTCCTTTTTTCCTGTTCTTTTTTGCTGCCTTCACTGTCTTTAAACTTCAGCCCTGGTTTCCCCTTTCATTTTCTACTTCTCCTCAACTTCTGAAGTTCTTTCCTAAGCATAAGTTTATGTTTTCCTCTCTGCACCTTAGCTTCTCATTTCATTTTCGCCCTCTTAGGCGTTGTTCTTAGGCCATGAACATGGGTGCTTTTAAGTTGAAAATATTCTCCTCAACTTGGTATAACAACATGGTCTTCCAGCTTTTGATCCCTCTATATTTTGACATGTAAACAGATGTGTTGTGCCTATGGAAAGCTTGGTTCCTTCCCTTATCTGATTCCTTCATTAGTCTCTGTCATAGTTTGGTCCCGAGTGTTTGTATCTAGTGTTCAGAACAGAGGCTCACTCTTTTCTCATTTTCTCCCTCAAAAGTCTCACCTTCTCCCGTGCTTTACTACTCTGTGCAATACACGCGAAAACAAGGGCTCTTTCTTATACTCACTCTTCTTTCATTTTAGTTTCCAGCTTTCTCTCTCTTACTTTCTCCTTTCTCCCCTGTGCCTTTTTTCTTTTTCACTTTTTTTTTTGTTTTGCTTTTATGATGCTTTGCTCTTTTAACGTAAAAAAAAGGTATTGTCCCTTTGAAACACTCAGTTCCTTACTAAAACAAAAACCTCTCCCAAACCTCTGCTTTTAGGTTTTGCAGCAGAGGCATCTACAATCCATCTCTCTCTCTCCATTTTATGTGTTCCTTTTGATGTCTTTCCCCTCCATCTCTCTCGATATCTCTTCTTAGCTTACTTGATCACCCTATTCTCCTACAAAGCCCTCCTTTATGCATCAAAGATCGCTACTCTAGTTCATTCGTGCCTCTTTTCTTGCCTGAGCCTCCCACCTTTTCTTATTTTTCCTTTCTGCTATTTCAACGTTTTTTCTTTTTTCTTACTGCATGAGCTCCCATCTTTTCTCTCCCATTCACCCATCCCTTTCACTGCCATCTTTGAGCCTCCCATCGAACAGAGAGTTTAGAGGACAACGCTAGCTACCCTAAAATTTTTCATTGTTGTTCAATTTTCTTGATGAAGGCAGAAAGAATGGTTTGTCTCTTATACGTCTTCCATGCTGCCATTGAGTAAACTGTTGAGCAGAGATGTGTGTGTGGCAAAGAATAGGGTAGTGCTCACTTGGTAGCATTTCCATTTTGATGCAATTCTCAAACAACGAAGATGAATAGCAAGGAGCACTTTTGCACGTTGATTTAGCCTTCATGGATCTTCCACTTCTTTTTATTTTAAAACAACTAATAATAGTAAGAAAAAAAGAAAGGTAAATAACAAAAAGTAAGGATATTGTTGTCTAATTTAATTTTAAAATTTCTCTTTTATTTCATATTCATCCTAGGACCTTATTATTTCCATTTTTCATCTTCCTTTTTCCTTTTCTTCTTCTTTATTAATTGTTATTATTTTGAATTTTTTATGAGTGTTCACATACACTTTTAAATTTGATTATAATTATAGTATGAGCTTATAAGTGAAATGTAATTTTGTTGGTAATTTTAATAATAATGTTCATATTGTTTGTGTTATAATTATGTTTGCAATAAAGTAAAACTGATTAACATTTTGGGAGTTTAAGTTAAATGAACTCTATAAATAGTTAAATACTAGGGAATGATAAATCTAATTCATTTAATTGAAAATAATTATAAAATTTAATAAAAGAAGTTAAATAGAAATAAAAAATTGAAAATAATTATATTGTGCTAGTTAAGGGGAAAAAACACTAATGAATGACCTATCAATTTAGGTATTGATGCCTAGATATATGTATTTTGTTATTCAAGGACAAGTATAAATTAAAAACTGTATATATTTGTGTATTTGTGTTAATATAACAGATAATTTATCATGGTTGCTACTAAATCTATTTGCATTTTTATTTTATTTTAGCCAATATTAAAAATCTTCTGAAGTGGCACCATAATTTTATTTTTATTGCTAAGGACTAATTTAAATCATGCTGAAATCTTTAAGGGACCAAATTGTTTTATTGGCAAAAAATGAGAGACCAAATTAATCTAATGAAGATAGGCAAGGGACCAAATGGATCAAGTGTCAAAAGATGAGAGGTCAAATTGATCTAATGTCAAAGATTAAAGGATCAAATTGATCTAATTATGAAAGATAAGGAACTAAATCGATCTAGTAGTGCAAGATGAGGGACCAAATTATTCAATTACGGGGCGAACTACTAATCTATCTTAGCAAACAATGTGTTGCATCAGTAGAAAATGGTCCAGCTTAGATTAATTTTAACAGCATCATGACAAAATGTCCAAATGTGATCATAGTACAATCTTTTAGGGGCCAATTTAGCATTTTCCATCTTTTTGGAATTAAATTAATTTAATAGTGAGGGACCAAAAATACATATATATATATATATATATATAATACAAATATTGTTTATTACTTTAAGTTAATTATTTTTAATACAAAAGGAATAATATATTGAAATAAAAGAGAAATATTTTTCAATAATTTATGTTACTAATAAAAATAAATATCATTCATAATAATATTTTTGCCAAAATAATTATTGTAGGGTCTACTAATTTTTGCATAATTTTAAAACAGAAAATTATATTTTTGTTCCCTATAGTTTCATCAAATTTTAATAAAGTACCTATTGTTTAAAAATTTGTAATTAATTCTTTATTGTTAGTCTACAAATATTTTAATTAGTCCCTACAACTAAAATTATGTAAGTATTTTATTAAATTTTATTATATAACTAATTATATACTGTCTGAGATACTCTAAATTTATATAATTTATGATAGTAATGGAAGTAAAAGTAAATAATGAAACAAAATTAACTACATATATGCAAAAATATTGGAAAAAAAACTTAAAGACATGGACTAGAATAGAAATCTTTGAAACTATGAGGATTTAAATATAACTTGTATAAGTATATATAAGGACCAAATTAAAAATCGAGTGAAACTATAAGGAGCAAAAATATAGTTTTCCGTTTTAAAAATTATAAATACGGTATATTTCAAAATGGTGACTATTTTTTTGAAAAAAATGATCAATCTTACTATTGTTTGTAGTACATAAATATGATTGGAGAAAAGTGAAAGCAAAACACAAATGAATTTAATATGCCTTACACTGAATTTCTTCTGGATTTGTTGGTCAATGAATGACATCAAGTTTTGTTAAGTGTTGTAGGAGATAAATTAACGAATGGTCCCTTTCGGAAATGGATTTCTTGCATTTTGGGAATCTAAATGCAAGTAAATTTGATAAAATTTGGATCGTTTGATGAAAATTCAATGGTTCAGATTTTAAAATGTTGGTAGAAACTGTTTAACATTCATACAAATATGAATCATCCAATGAAAATTATATGGCCTGATCTCCTCAGATGTTGAGAATTTGAATTCTTAAATGTAGATATTTTATGATTCAGTCATTTTCTGGGTTCTAACATAGAATGCAATGCCCAAAATTTTATGGTTTAGTTAAATATTATGGCATCTTATTTAGTTGGTGTCTCAAAATTCAAGTTATCTTCCAACAAATTTAGTGGTTGCTTTGCATAGAATAATTTCATGAATATTTTATAATAAAAAATGTTTAAAATATTATTTTGTTGGTGTCAAAAATCCTATAAATTTACCATATTTTAGGAGGATGGGTTTGATCCTCACTTTGTATTAAAACAAATGATAAAAACCATAGTAGATACGACAACATTATATTACAGGTACAACCATCTATATAATCTATACTTGTTAGAAATAGTAATTTGAGGTAATCGTCAAGTTCAATGTCTGCGTGTATCTAGAATATTCAAGTTTAGATACCTAGTTTAATATGTAATTCATGTATAAAGTGTAGGTATTATTCATGTTTCAAGATAAAGTATATACTTTGTGGAGCTAAGCTAAGTAAGTTAAGCAAGTGAAGCAATTGAAATAGCGATGAATAGAAGTTCATCTCATTTCCAATAGTAACAACATTGAAGCATAAACATTATGGACTTCATCAATTGTTTTACTTACATGTTCAACACAATAGACCTCATCAATTGTTTTACTTTATTCTTAACATTGAAGGCATCTCACACTCACTCTTAAATGTTAAGAAGGCACGAAGTTGGTGATTACCCAATTATATTTGGATATAAACGATAAGTGTTCTTCATCGTAATCATTTTTAAAATTATTTTGTCTTCATATGCTATTACACATGAAGATACTTAGTAATTATCATGTGCTCTTGTTAGATGATGATTAGATAGGATGAGATATCAAATTATCTATCTTAATTAAGATTGGAACAATCATATCCAAAACTTATGTTGTCTTTTATTTTTGTGTTTATATACAATAATGTGCATTAGTAACACAGTGAGAGAATTGAAGATTGTCATTCAATTTGAAAATATCTAATCAAGTTCTTTAATTTTTGGTCTTATTCAATTCATAAGTCTCTTGTAATACTATTTTTTAGTTTTAAGCTTTCTTGTAATATCCCAATTCTCTACTTTGTAAAAATTGTAATTTTTATTTCATCCGTATGATATTTTAAACTTCAAAATTATAATACCTTAATTCACCATAGTATGAATTAAAATCTTTGACTAGGACCTTTTGTGAAATAATTAAATAATATAGGGCAACTTATGAAATCATGGAAATTTGGAGGGAAAGGAAGGAATTTAAGTCATGTCAGAAACAAAAGAAAAACCAAGAAAAGATACTAAGGTGAGAAAAAGAAGAATGGGTGACGTATGTACTTAGTATAAATATAGGTACCTGTGCAAGAGGGAGAAAATGGCAATGTTCAACTAAATTTTGGTGCCATTTAGTAAAAGTTAGGGGCTTAAGCGGAACTATAGCTAAATTAAAAGTGAAATGTGGGCTTCTTATTGGTGGATATTGCACGAAGGGATTAGTGGCAAATTTATTTAATGAACTCTCCCATTTGTCAAAAGAAGTTGTTAGTCCATACTAATAAAGTGATTAAGCAAAAATTGTTTATATAAAGCACTAAGTGCTTCATGAGGCATAAGCAACCAAGAAAGAGAAACTAAAGAGTGTTTATGTAAGAGAGAATAGGAAGAGAAAGAAAGAATAGGTGTTCACTAGTTTTCTATACACACAAGTGCATATGATCGTGATCAGTAATAAAGTGTTAGTAGAATATCATTCCCACGAGGACTTAGCTTAACTCTGAACTGATTCTTATTATTAAGCTTTTAACTCATGCAATTGGATTGAATTATTAAGTGAACAACTAGAAAATAATGTAAATTTGAGTAAACTATCAAATAAATGAACCTACAACTTTGACTTCACCACAAGGTGCAATTCTGTTGTATTGACAGTTACTTCTTTACTAAGTTATGAACTAGATTACTTACTTAGGGATTCAATTACTTATGTAATTCTCTTGAATCTACATAAACATAGCTGCTTCCTCCAATTCCCAATATTTCTTTGGAAACCAACTGAGAAGATAGTTGATATTAAAGCACTGCCCTAATCTTGGTTATGAAAGACAATTAAGTACTATTGTCTTTGACTGTGAATTGTTAGACTTATTACTCATTAAGTATGCAAACAGAGACTATTTCCATTTAGTTCCTAATTTAAGGTTTTTTTTTTTTTTAGTTAGCATAAATCCTAGTTTAATTCCAAAGTGATCAATTTAGAAAGCATTAAGCATAGAATGAAAATAACTAAATTTAAAATATCAATAAAAAGCTATTGTCATACAAAAATAACCCACAAAGGGTTCTATTAAAATCTCAGACTAAACTGACTAGTCGAGCATTAGTATATGTCCAAAACATAAAATCAAGAGGAAAATAAAAAGAAGAAATGAGAAAGTTCGGAGAGAAGGCCATTCTCAGAGTGAGCTCCCTTTCCCATGATAGGCTCTTTCTTAACCTTATTGAAAACCCTATTCAAGAGTGCTTCTCAACTCACCTATATTGCTCTCTAGCTCAATGTGTCTTCAACAGTGCCTCAAAGGGTCTTATTTATAGGCTTCAGGAACCCCAGGGATCATAATTAAGATAAGATTATGTATCTTATCTTCAAAAATCTCTTATGATGGCATGCTCGGGCACTGGCTCTTTAGTGCCTTAGCGCCAACTCTCTATTTTTTGTGCTTGGACATTGAATCTTTGGTGCCTGGGCACTATATTTCTAGAAATTTCAATGCCTTGGAGTTGGATTTCTAGCATTTGGGCACTGGCACTGGTACCTAGGCACTGAAATTCTAGAATTGGTGCCCAGGCTTTAGAATTCTAGTGCTCGAGCATTGACTTTCTGGTTTTTATGCCCAGGCACTAGATTTCTAATGCCTAGGTAATGAATCTTCATCCTTAAATTCTTATTGCTTTTCTTTTTCCCTTAGCTACTATGATTGCTCTAACTTACTTAACTAAAAATTTATCACCAAAAATCTTTTAGAAGAGTTGAAAACATAGTGATGTAGTAACATTTCTTAGGGATACTCATATTTCTAGCCAAAATACTTCCATAATTATTGAATTTTCTTTGAAAACTAGGCATTTCTAGTTGTAATGTTAGGTCTAGTTAACTCTCTTTTGGAAAGCAAACACACCCTCAAACTTAAGAGTTTGCTAGTCCTCAAGCAAACAAAGTTATACAAAATATGACTTTAGGCACAAAAAAACTTTGTTTAATTATAGGGTTCTTTAACGGTCACCTTAATCACTTCAAAAATTGTTCAATTTGCAAGATATTAAAAGAATCAACTTATACATACTTTAAATGCATTATTCACACCAGTCAATCAAATCCCTCTTGATTTCTTAGATAAACTAAAGCAATTGATTTTTCATAGTCTTTAATTTCCATCTAGCTTAAGTAAATATATCAATGATTCATTTAATTCATAGATTTCCCATAGGTTTATTCTCACTACAAGAAAAAAAAAAAAAAAAAGGTCTTAGCAACACAGACATTGTAATGGTCAAAATAGGTCATTGCAAAAAACTGCCCTTACGACAGTCATACAAACCATCATAAGACCATTGACCTAACGACGGATAGTAAACTACCTATCGTTGGATCAAGACTCATGACGATCAAAAACCAATTGTCGTGAGTTTGCAAACACAGTAAACCACTAGTCCACCTTGTAGTATTCCTTACGACAGTCCAAATAGCCTTTCGTAAGGCCCAGGAATGGACTAAACCTGTTCCACTCCTACAATAGGACTTACGATGATTAACCGGGCCATCATAAGGCCTAGAAATGGACAAGATCTAGTCCACTCCAAGACAGAAACTTACAACCGAGATTTTGCCATCGTATGGCAACGTTTTTACAATAATCAATCAAGATTATCATAAGTCCAATGACTTACGATGATCAAGCCTGACTATCGTAAGGCCTTGAATGGAGTGTACATGTGTCATCCACTCATAAAGCTTATAATGGTCAAGAGAGACCGTCATGAGGCCTTCATTGGAGTGGACATGTGTCATCCACTCACAGAGCTTACAACAATCTATTATGACCATCGTAAGTTTGTCGACTTATGATAGTCATGACTAACCATTGTAAGGCCTTAATTGGAGTAGACCATATGTGTTTGGTCCACTCAATGACCTTACAATGGTTTTTAAGGCCATCGTGAGGGGTTTTGTTAATGACAGTCAAAACCTAGCCATCGTTAACATATAAAGAGGTTTGTTAGTTACAAACAAATGGTATAACGCTATTCTTCAGACAAATTGTCGTTACTGTTTGACCAAATAACGGTTATGTTTTGACCATTGTTAGGCCATTTAAAAAGTAAATATGGCATTCCCATATTTACTTTCTTCCATTTTGAAACCAAGATTTTTCCTCTCTAAATGCCCAAAGCTTCCTCCCTTGCAGCTGTCGTATGTTCGCCCACCTCCGTCGAGCTTTTTTGTCCATAGGTGTATGACCATTTATTTGTCATCCTCTGTTCGTTTGCCACCGTTTGTGCTCCTTTTGTCACTGTTTGTGGTTGGACTCATGCTTACTTGTCGATCTTATTGCTACCATCTGGGCCTGAATTATTAATATCATCGACCACCCATCTACTCGTTGCTGGCAACCAACTCAAGTAATCACTATATAAATTTTTTTTTATAGTTTATGTTGCTTTTTTATAGTTTTTTTATATATATTAGATTTAGGATAAACCTTTAGATAATAATTGAGTAATCACACATTTTTTGCTTGAAAAATAATACATGATATTGGATATGCTTTTGAGTATTGTCCAGGGATTTAATGGTTTATTATGCTCTAGTTTAGAAAATTAAGGATCATAAGAAAAGTTAGAGGATAGGGTTAATTAAATTATGAAGGGTTCTTGTTGAATTCTATCAAATATTGTTTCTGCATTTACTTAGCTTCTGTCTTAACATGGAAAATTTATGAAGTATGAGAGCATGTGTGATTGCTGCTTATAGCTATCAATAGTCTGTATAATGTGAAGTTATAAGCTTGTTTCTTTTTGTTTTCATTTCATTTTAAAATTTCTTTTCTAGGTTATGTGTTGCTCTTTCAAATTAACTTAATTTCAATGAGATCTAAATAGTTGCCTATCATGCCTAACCCCACAAAATGAGATTGCCATCAATTTTGAATGTTGAGAAAGGGATAGCATGAGATAATAAAAGTTGAGGGTGGATTTCAATTTTTATAGGTTATTATGTCCTTTTGTACTACATTACACAAATTGGTATTGTCTTAGTCAAAGATTATCTAGGAATAGTTTGAACTTATTTAGTTCATACAACTAAATTACCCTTCATTAGGTAAATACCAAATATTCCAACTAGGGATCATTCATTAAAGGCTTTTCTTAGACTACTAGTTCTTTTGACTTTTCTCTTTTCCCTTGTCTTTTTTCTAAATATTTAAATTTTTCTATTCATTCTAAAGTAGTAATTTTTCTCTATCATGAACTTTTCTTTACAAACAATTAGTGATAGTTATATATATATATATATATATATATATATGGGAACCCCACTTACATATCTACACGATATTAGACCTATAAACCATAAGAGTTTGGTAAATTTCATAAGTTTTTTTTAATCTTTTGGGAAGCAATATCTGGGAGATTTATAAGGCAATATCAACGGAAAGAAAAAGAGTATATAAGAGATTGTTACATATGATAGTAAATTTCTATATATAAAAAAAAAAAAAAAGTAGTTATATAATTTGTTTAAAAGGGCTCCTGAGCTTCATTCCATTAAGAGTAGTTAGTTTGGGGAGGTTTTTTTTTTTTTCTTTTAAGAGCTCAATCCCAATACCTCTAGGGATTAATGGTTAAGGTTATGTTTGAGTATTTTTAAAATAATAAAATAGAATAAAATGAAATGATAAAACAAGTGTGGTATTTCATTGTTCAAAAGTTAAACAAGAGGAGAGAACGATAATTAATGGAATATATTATGGATTAATTATCCAAAATCAAAGTCCATGCCTTTAATATTATCTTTAATAGTTGTTTGTTTATCATAGATATGTTGATGTTGCAAACATTATGGTGTTTTAGTGATAGCTTTATTGATTTTACTTTTCAGAATTGATAGGCCTTGTATTGCAAAACCTCAAAATACTCTTGAATGCTTAGAGAGACTTAATGGGTTTTTAGATTTTTCATTTGCTCATATGGTGTTAAGGCAAAATAATATACCCTTGTCTAAAATGCAAGTTTAAGAAATGGTAAATTAAGGAAGTTGTGCGAGATCACTTAATTGTTAAACCATTTACCTAAAGGTATACTTTCTGGGTAAGGCATGGGGAAAGAGTGGAAATTTACCTTATGATTAACCTGTACCAGTGTCACAAGTTGTAAAAGAAAGAACTTTTAGTATTGATTATGTGCAAGATATGGTCCATGATGCAATTGGGGTTTATAATGACAATGAGATGATGGAGGAAGTAGAAGTCCTATCACCATCATCTTTTGACCCAATCATGGATAAAGTGGCAAATGAGTTTTATAAGTTGATTAAGGATGGACAACAAAATTTGTATGAAGGATGTAAGAAATATTCTAAGCTATCATTTTTTGTGAAGTTGTATCACATCAAATGTTTGTATGAAATCAGTGATAAAGTTATGTCTAATATAAGAGTTGTTAGTAAATGTCTTTGTGAATGTAAAGATTTCTCCTTCTTTTTTATGAGGCAAAGAAAATCATTAATAAATTGGGACACAATTATAAAAAAAGTTCATGCATGTCTAAATGATTACATGAGGATGAAGCCAAGATGTGTGTAAACGGTGCAACACATCTAGGTGGAAGCCAAAGAAAAAGGGTAACAAGCATAAGAACACCCCTGTTAAAGTGCTTAGGTATTTTTTATTGAAACCACGAATGCAAAAGCTCTTTATGTCTCCTAAAACTGCTGAGTACATAAAGTGACATGCAGTAAAAAAAAAAACAATGATAACATGATAAGACATCTAAGGGATTCCGAAGCATTGAAGAAATTTGATATAATGAATGCTAAATTTGCTTCACATCCTCAAAATGTACGTTTAGGGTTAGCCACTGATGGTTTCAATCCATTTGGCAACTCGAGTACAACTTATAGCATTTGGCCAATGGTTTTCATACCTTTCAACCTACCTCCCTAGATGTGTATGAAACAAAGTTCATTAATACTCTTAATGATTATTCCAGGGAAAAACCATCAGGAAATTATATAATATGTATGTACAACTGCTCATAGAAGAGCTAAAAAAATTGGGGGATGTTAGGGTTGAAACATTTGATTCTTCCACTAATGAGATATTCAAGTTGCGTGCAGCTATCATATGGATGGTTTGTGATTTTCCAGGGTTTGGAACTTTATCAAGGTTAAATGTCCATACTGGGTTAGCTTGTCCTACCTGTAATTTTGATTTTATCCCCGCCCTCCTTCTTATAGTAGAAAGTGGTGTTTTATGGGTCATCGTTATTTTCTGAGTCTAGGATATAAATGTAGATTGGCTCGAAGTAGTATTAATGGAAAAGAAGAGGAAAAAACCCTAATAGCAGTAACTGGATCAGAAATTTTAGTACAACTTGAGGATGTTGAGAATGTATTTGGAAAAAATGTAGAAAATGAAAACCAAGGAAGAAGATCTCGAGGATTTGCTATTGTAGAATGTGATCCCCAACAATGGTGTAAAAAGAGCATATTTTTTCAACTCCCTTATTAGGAGAACCATTTATTACACCACAATCTTGACATCATGCACATTATGAAAAACGTTTGTGACAATGTGTTGTTCAGTTTACTAAATAAGGCTGGGAAATTAAAAGGCCATTTAAATGCATGATGAGAATTACAAGATGTGGGCATAAGGTTTAATCTGTGGCCAGATGATAATGGTAGATATCCTCTGGCTTTGTTCACTTTGACTAATGCAAATAAAGATATCTTTCTAGTGACTTTAAAGAATATTACTGTGCTTGAAGGTTATTTTAATAACATATCCAAATGCATTGATTTATGGCAACGTAAGATTGGCAGTTTAAAGAGTTATGACTCACACATTCTTATGGAACAACTTCTACCATTGGCAATTAAACGAACACTACCTAAGCAAGTGTCAGCTATTTTGATTGACTTATGTTCATTCTTTAGGCAATTGTGTAATAGAGTGATAAATGTAAATGAACTTAACCAACTCAAAGATAGAGTTGCTCATACGTTATATCATTTAGAGATTATATTTTTGTCATTATTCTTCATAGTTATGATGCATTTGATTGTACATTTAGTTGAAGAAGTTAAGCATGGAGGTCTTGTCCAATACCATTGGATGTACCCTATAAGAGGTAATGTCCAATGTATTTATTATTGCATTACAATTTCCTTTTTCTCTCCTTTTAACTTAATCAAAGTGCATTATTATTAATAGATACTTAGGAAAATTGAAGTCTTTTGTTCAGAATATGGCATAGTCAAAGGGATTAATAACTGTGTGTTACTTGACCCAAGAAGTTTTAACTTTTTGCTCGAGGTATTTGGATGGAATGGAAATCATATTTAACTGACCAAGACGTGTTGATGATGAACCTGATATGGGAGCATCCAATGCCGATTCTATGTTTTCATAAGTTGGAAGATCGATTGGTGGTTTTAAGTACTTTACTCTATCTCTTACAGAAAAGCTACAAGCACATCGTCACGTGCTAACCGATTGTGGTGTAGTAGACTCATTTCTCCAGTAAGTAAATTTTAATCACTAAATAAGTGCACAAAATCACAAAATCTAATTATCATAAATATATTTGCTATGTAAGAAATTCAGAGACCATGTAAGGAGACAATTAAGAGGACATATACGGTATTCTTCTGAAATAGATAAAAAGGTTCATCAGAAGTTTATTGAGTGGTTTTCTCAATGTGTAAGAACTTATACGTCATTGACAATTGATTTATATTATGTATTTATCTAATTATATGGTTCGTAATTGTTTTTTAAAATAAGAAATTACGTGAATACATCCCATTCAATTGATATAAAGTTCTTTGCCATAGGTCCACTGGATAAAGCATGACATTATAATGCATACAATGTCAATGGATTCAAATTTCGAACAATGGAACAAGACCAAGGGTTAAAAACTCAAAATTGTAGAGTTTTTGGAACATTTGGTACAAGAAGCTATTCAAGTAGCAGTGATGATTAAATAAGGTTCAGAAGTGTACCATATTATGGGAAATTGTTAGATATAATTGAATTAAATTATCATGGTTGGTTTATGGTTTTCTTGTTCAAATGAATATGGGTTAATACTACCACTGCTAGAGGAATTGTAAAAGATGAATTGGGATTCACATCTATCAATTTTTCATGATTAATACACATAGGTAATAGTGAAGATGATGAGTTATACATCCAAGTTTCAAAAGCTCAAAGGTATATTATATGGACTCGATGACAATTAGAGTATGGTCGTACACATAAAGCCATGAGACTTGTATGACATAGGTGATGAGGATGAAGATGTTGTTTATGCCAGTGAGCCATTCCATGTACAACACTTAGAACAATTGTTCCCTGATGATGATAATAATTTACGATTGTCCAGGTTTGCATGTTCCATTTATTATATATTTGATAGATTTTTCATGTTCAAGAAGTTCTGTTATATATGCTTTTACTTTAAACTAATGTTGCTTTTGGTCATTAACAGGAATTCTATAGATGAAGAAGTTCTTTAGGAACTATAAATCAAGCACTGCCAGTGGACGAGGTTCATAAAGCATGGACACTTCATTGCCAAACTTTGCCACTTCTAGCAATCAATTTATGTCTTTGCCTCCAAGTACCCCCAGTAGATGTTTCAATTGAACAACCTACCCTACCAAGTACTACTGACAATGTTAGGGAACAATAAGAAGTGCATGTTTCAAGTGAATAGCCTACATAGCTTCCATAATAACCACGTAGGAGAGGATGGATTGTTGATATCTTTGGTAAGTAGACTAATTAATGAGATTCAATGCAATGTTGATTTTGTATGTTCATTCATTAACTTAAACATTATAGATGAAAATGGTTAAGTTAAAAGTAGGCACATAATAATGCATGACGTTTGGACTCTTCCAATTGGTGAAAGGGAGATTATGCCATTTAACCCCAACAACTAGCCTACTGAAGAAGGAGTGGATTGTTAGTTATCTTTCTAAGAAGCATTGTAAAAGATTTTAATAAGTTGCCCATTAGTTATCAAAAATGGAGTTTGGTATCTCTTGAATGCAAAAATGACATATTTAAAGACCAAATACAGGTAATAATGCATTTGCTATCTAATTTCCATATGAATTCAACAATTTCTTTACTTATTTTTCTACGATATATATATATATATATATCTTTCTCGCAAGCAAAGTTTGTTGTTAAGGATGTTCATAAGAAAATTATTCTTGAGTCCTTGGGATGCAAGTGGAAAGACTTTTGCTATCGATTACGGACATACATAGATGACGAAACAAAAACAAGAAATGACTTAATTGCCTCGGCCTAAAGGGCATTCAAAGGGAGCAACGAGCATCCTTTTTTGATTACCTACTTAACTTAAAAACTAAGGTACAATAAAATTATATATATATATATATATATATATACTTTGACATCATATTAAGTTTTGATAATCTAATTAATATGCTTTGGTCAAATACAAGGCCACTTTTGCGAAAGAAAATAAAAAGAAGCAAACAATCCCACACACTAATGGATAGAAGAGTCTTGTGTAGAAAAAGGCTGAAATGGTGAGTTTATATTAGTAAAATATATTACACTCAAATGTTGTATGACTATTTGATGTGATACATTATAAAAAACAAATGTATGAGGAAGAGCATAGGGTTTAGTTTCCCAGGGAGAGGTTTGGATCGCAGTGCATAGGAAGGTCGATGGATCGTTCATTAATGAGGATATTCAAGCTATTGGTGTATGTTTATGAACTTTATTACGTTATATTATTGAATTCTACTTCATTCCAAATGGTCTAATGTTAACATGAGTAATTGTTCTTTTATTTTGAACCAATATGTAGGAAAAAATAACTAAGTTTGAGGCATTCAACTCTTGTACACAAGAAATTCCCCTACAAGACTCATTAACACATGCTCTAGGGACTCAGGAACATTCTAGGTGAGTTTGAGGAATAAGAATGGGTGTTTTCCCTTCCTAAGTGTTTGGACGTCGTGCTAGTGGGATTCTGCCACCTGAACAATCTTACTATGAGCTACAGATGGAAGTTGCATCACTTAGAGCTGAAATGGTAGAAAGAGACCAAATAAATGAACAATGAAAAGTTTAAATTACTAATCTAGCAGTAGAACAACAATGAACAAATGCAATCGTGTCATTTTTCCTTAGAAATGTCTAAGGAGATTTGCTCCTAGATTTGGCATGCATACTATCTCGTGGGGTATTTCTTTAAATATTTTTATTTTATATAAGTGTTGTGTTATAATGTTCTTTTATCTTTATTATTCAATTTATTACTAATCAAAGTTTGTTTTCAATTTGTAGGTATCTAGTGAACAAGGCAGTGAAAACCCATGTACAAATCCATTGCCAAGTCCTTTTAGTAGGAACAATTAGCTAGTTAGGATGGCTTATCATTGTCTATTGTTAGACTTTGTAATTATTTAGTATGTTATTATGTTTAGAGTTTATTATGGTTTTATGTTCAACTTTGTATGTAATTATGTTTACAATTGATTATCAAGTACACTTTGTTGGCCTTGAGTATCAGATTGTGTTGCTACAATTAGTGATTTATCATATTTGCAAGATACTAATTTAAGGTAAAAAAATTTTAACCAAAAATTAAAGTAGAATATTTTTTTAAAAAAAGACTTATCAACAGCGATTTAAATTACTACCATAGAAAATATAGCACATCAACAACGATTTAGTCACAACCATCGCAAAGACAAGTCATTACGATAGTCAACAAAACTGTCGCAAGACCATGACATTGTGACATTTTTCCTAATCGTTACAGTGGCATATGATTGCAACAATCAAAAAATTGTCACAAAACCATAACACTACAACGCTTATTTGATCCCCACAATAATGTACTTTTACTATGACTTTAACGAGGGTTTTTTTTATCACTGCAAGGATGTGCCATCATGACGACTTCTACAAGGGTTTATGAAAATGTTGTTACTTCATTTGTGACAGTGGTTTCTACGATGTTTTTATAGACCGTTGTAGAACAACTTTACCACAGTTAAAACCATCGCAAAAGTCTTTTTTTTTTTTTTTTTGTGTAGTGTCTTCATCCCACTCTTATAATTATAGGGGAACACAATAAAAAATCAGTAAGACTTTAAGCGGATTGTAATGTAAGACTTAGGTACAGGTGGATGAGAATGATGATTTTTAGGCCCAAAACATACCCCAAGCACTCCACTACTTAGGATCTTAGGACAAAATTTTCAATTTTTCTTAGTCTTTCTTTTAACTAAGGGATAATTATGTAGCATTTTCCTTTTCTCTTCTTCTTTTTTTTTTCTTTTGCAGAGTTACTACATCATAATTTTCTTCATATTGTTGCTTTTCATTACTTTGCAATGATTATATGCAATACTTCTATTCATCATCAATTTTTTTCACTCTTTTTTTTTATCATTTTCTTTTTAGAAATGATAACCCAAGCCACTCACTCTTCTTTTTCAATATGATGTCATATGTCCTTGTTATGCTTTACGGTATGTATGGTGTAAGGAGGGATTTTCTTAATTTGGCTAGGTGAATGAGTGGTTAAGAAGAAAAAATTGGGTACTTAGGCTCAAATGGGGACTTCATTCAGGTTGGTTGAATTTTAGGCTCAAATTGTCCAAACAATACCTAAATCAATTTCCTGATTGTGTGCTACCTAGGATTTTGCCTCAAGTTATGATCAAATAAGTTCTAGAATGCAGTAAGATATGAATGAAGCAAAGTATGTATGCACAAATTTTTAGTGCAGTCTTGAACTAAGAAGGTTCAATTAGATATGGTTTATTTAGAGTATCACTAGTGATTTAAAATCATGGTAGGGATTAAAACAAATAAGTATTTGCATGCATTTAGGTTTCCTCTTGTACCATGCTATATATAGTCAGGTAATATCACTAGTTTTCATATTACAAAAGAGCAAATACTAATAATCAAAGTATGCCTAATGTCAATAATGTTCAATATGAAGGAAAGAATTCCATTTACATTCCAGCACCCCCTAGACTTAATCTATGCAATGTTCTCACTGCTTAGCCTATACCTACCTCTTACAAAAGAAAAGGATAAAAAGAGCAATAGTCAAATTAAAACAAGAAGAAACAAGGTACTCCCTTATCTGTCTAAAATTCCAGCTTTGTATCATCCTTTTGTGGCTTTGGATTCATCCTCCACTGAACTTCTTGAACGTTGTACTTTTCTACAAATTTATGGGTAATTAGCACTTGGGCACTAAATTCTTGTGCCTATTGTCATAACTGACATTGCAGCACATGGGAGAGAGAAATTGAAGAAAGAGATGTAAATTGATTCCGAAAAATAAATTTTGAAAATCAATTAACTGGAATCGCCACCAAAATTTTTATACGAAAAATTTTGGAAAACCAAATAAAAACAAAATGTGGTCTACATAGCTATAGATGAGTTCAGGAGTCTTAGTGTAAGGAAGGTGTTAAACATCGTACAACATCTGTCTATGAAGGCAGTTACCCTAAAAAGGCATGTCAATGAGTTGGCATTTTTTTATTGTGAAAAGAACAAAGATAGTTGAAATAACACCGAGTTTCATAAATAAAACAATTTAAAAATTAGTGGATATATTTTAAATTTAATTGACTTAATTTTCCTTCTTTTGCTCTCTTCATTATATATATATATATTGAAAATTTTCTCTAATTTTGATTTGTCATAGATGCTAATAACATGTGTCAACTAGCTCTCCAAAATTAGTCTCAGAAAACACTAGCCATTAAAATAACGTGTGGACAGAGACGGGGTAAAAAACTAAAAGAAGTATGCCTAAATGATGGGAATAAAATAAACTATATAGAAATCAGGTCTCTGATAAATATATAATAAAGTCAAATCCCATTAATTTGTTGTTTTGCATTTGATTTTTCTGACTTTGCACTTGCCCAATTCTTGCTTACATGATATTGGTCCAAAAATAGGCACAATTTTCATGTTTGATTTATGACAAAACCCAAATAAGAGAAATGCCTAACTATAATTGAATTATTATTATGACAACCCATAACAGTAATATGAACTTCCTGTACAACAAACAACAAGAATAGTCTTGGGCATATTCATTCTTTATGAGCTTAGCATCAAATTTACATGCATTTGAGAGCTTTTTTTTATTTTGTTTTTAGTGTTTCTCTTGTAAACCCACTTCCATGAGGGTTCAAACATCTCATCTCTTCATTACCATGTGAACCTATGTCTCATCGACTGAGAAGAGGAGTGTGAGAATAAGACACTCTAGACAAGTTTAAGGTTAACTTAAAAAATTTTATGTTTATGACTGAACACTAGGAAACTCTTAGCCTTTATAAAGGTAGCTGATTTAGTAAAAGTCCTTGAATGAGTTAATAGGACCGGACGTAGGTACATTCTCATCGAACCAGTATAATTTTTGCTGTTTTCTTCTATCATCCTTATCTCTCATTTTCTGACTTTATTTGTAATTAATTATAATTTTTGTAGTTAACTATTTGTAAAATTTCCTCTTCCTACCAAATATTTCAATTTACTAAAAATTATATAGTGTATGATTTTTTGATTTCTTAAATGTATTTTGACATAGTTAACTATTTTTCCAATTTCTCAATAATGTTTTAGTAAACTATACTTTTAAACAGTAATTTTAAAAGACCGTTTTTAATCATCCATTTATCCCTCCAAAGTATATTATCACATTATGCATATTTGTCTCCATATCTACTGCAACTGTACATCAATCAATAAAAAGTTATAATAAACTTATTATATGAATCAGTATATATATAGAGGGAGAGACGGTTCAACTTAAATTAGGAGAAGGTCTCTTAAACAAATATTTTTTATTTTCATTTAACTATGAATTCGATCGAGAGATCATAATTAAGGAACATAAATTTGTTTTATCTATATTAATTTATATTGATTGAGAACGAATAAGATGCTTTTTTTATATTTGGTTGTACAACCCCGAATTTCAACTTTATTTTTCTTATTGCTACTCCTCTGGTTATAGAAACCAAGCACCATTACAATTTTTACTCCTCTGATTTCTTCTACGTTTTGAACAAGATGCTGTAGCAACAAAAAAAAACTACAGGGCAAGCAGCTTATCCATCCATGAGAGCTGCTATGTAAATTTTGTCAGTTAAATTATCATCGCACTAACGCTGTTTTAATAGATATGAATGGCAATGAGTTTTTTTTAAATGTTTTATAACGATAAGTAGCTATATGAAAAAATATATATATTCTAAGAACCCATTTATAAAAATGTGTAAGTTATAAGACCAAATAATTAATTTTCTCAATTTATATTTTATATCATTAAAATTAAAATAATTTTATTTTTAATATCTTATTTCTTAAATTATATTTTCTTAATAATCATGTTAAGTTTTTAAAATAATATTTTTTTATAAAAAATATTAGATCGAACTTTTTGCCTAACTTTTACTAATTGGTGTTTTTATCCCATCTTTATTTTCTGGGCAGGTTTACTCCAAACTATGTTTTCAAATTATATTCATTTTAGACATGAAAAAATAGGTTTCTTCCTAATAAATATGAATTTGAAATTTTCTAATCGATATTTAATGTAATAATTTTTAGTTTATCCGTAAATGAAGCCTAATATGTAATTTGCTTTTCTATTTCTTTTAACTTTGGTTCCCATCGCAAAATCATTATTGGTTAAAAATAAAATTAAAAAAAGGCTTAGCCAACGAGCTACCAGGCAACTAGAAAGGATCCATCTTCAGGCTTGAGGATAAGCCTTCCTTTTGCAATAACCCAAATCACACCCTCTCTTCATTTCAGAGTCTCCTTCCATGGCTGCATCTTCTGCAGCTCTCAATCCCCTTTGCTCTCTATCCCTTACCACCTACTCGCGTTTCTCTGTCCTCCCTACCTCCAAATTCACCTTCTCTCTCCTCACCAAAACCCCACAACCATTTCTCTCAACCTCCTTATCCCCCTTTATTCCTCTCACCACCACCAAAGCCATATCCTCCGACGACATTGACACATCTTTCTTCGACAATGTGAGCCCAGAAGAAGATGTCGCTTTCAATCCCCCGGAAGTCCCCGAAGGCTTCATTCCCCCTCCCTCCGTCGATGAGGGTCCGATGGAGACCGAAGAGGAAATAGCCGCCGCATATGAGGAGCTCTATGGACCTGCATACAGTGGTTTCAGTGTTCTGGGCAACGATATATATGTAATGGACTCTAAGGTGAAGAAAGATACTGGATTTGGTTCGAAGGCGAAGAAAGAGAAGATCAAGGATGGATTTGAAGAAAGGGTAGTACAAGTGAGAAGGGTGACAAAGGTTGTGAAAGGAGGGAAGCAATTGCACTTCAGGGCCATTGTGGTAGTGGGTGACAAGAAAGGCCAAGTGGGTGTAGGAGTTGGTAAAGCGAAGGAAGTCATTGGAGCCGTTCAGAAATCAGCTGTAAATGCAAGGCGGAATATCATCACGGTGCCTATGACTAAGTATCTGACTTTCCCACATAGGTACGCTTGATTCAATTTTTTCTCATTCTTGTCATTCTTTCATATGTTGATTTGTATGGTTCTAGTGGTCTGCGATGGTTATTTTTGGATAATGAAGATTCACTATGTTCAATCACAGATTGATGAAAGTACCATATGAATATTAAATTGATTATCGCAAAGGTCTACTTGAAAGAGTATCGAAGAGTGCTCTGTTTTTGTTAAGAATGAATATGAAGTAAGTGGATAGACTTTTGAGAATATTTGGTCTGAGTCTGACTATGACCTTATGCTAGAATTTCTATTTGGACAATGTGTTGATATTGTTGTTGGGTGAGTTAGTTGTATATTTTGCAACGGTTGTACAGTAAATGTGAGTAATTTTGATGTGAAGTGGATCCTTGATAACATTCTTGAACTATTTGTTCACAAGCTGTTTTTCATTTGCTGTCTCAACCGGTCAGATAAAAATATGGGTTCCCAAACTTGTTAGAATCTCAGTTGTTGTAATGCAAGCTGAATAATTGACCACAATATACTTTCCAGGTGTTGTGGCAGATGTCCGTAAGGGATGGGCATATATCTCATAGTTCAGCATTTTAAGGAAATCTGTATTATCTTTTGTTAGAAAGGAAGTGTTCTACTTATTTTCATTTTGATTCTTGAGACTTGAAGGATTTTACTTGCATTCAGTTGCATAGTATGTGCCGATATCTAAATGGTACCAATTTAGGCTGATGAAGCGAAGACATGTCACATGCTGCTGACGTTTTGTGGCCTAATTATGGTTGGGCAAATATTGAAAAATGGCTGTCTTATGAAAGTCGCATCCTTCATTCTACATAGAGCTGAGATTACATTCAGAACACATCCTCATGTCTGAACTTATGCTTGAATATATGCATGTGAAAGTTAGAATTCCTTAGTCAATCTTAGCTACGAATTTACCAATGACTAAGTCATTCAGCAATCAGATTGCTTTGCTTCATGTTCTAGTAGGCTAGCATATTATGTATGTAGGAGCTACGTGTCACAAATTATAACTTGTTCTCTTTCTGTATAGCATCCACTAATTTGAACAAGCAAACTGCATTTTCCAGATCTGAGGGAGATTATGGAGCAGCAAAGGTAATGCTTAGACCTGCTTCTCCTGGTACTGGAGTTATTGCAGGTGGGTCTGTGAGAATTGTTCTAGAAATGGCAGGCGTTGAGAATGCTTTGGGAAAGCAATTAGGGAGTAATAATGCTCTCAACAATGCGAGAGCAACGGTTGTTGCTGTGCAGAAAATGAGGCACTTACGCGAAGTTGCTCAGGAGCGAGGTATCCCTATGGAAGAACTATGGAAGTAATGGAATTCTTGAAGTTGCTATCCTATGTGATTTGTCTTACATCCATCTGTGATATAGAAATTGGGAAATTGAACCATTTTTTGTTATGAGGTTTTCTAGAACTAATTATCTTTTTATTTTCCAAAATTTAAAAAAAAAAAAATGCTACTTGTTCAACGTGTATGGAAAAGATATTCTTCTCCTGCCTCTTCAATTGTCAGTAACGGCTATCCATTTTATAACTGGCCTGTGGCATATTTCAGAACTCAATTATGTAGCCCTTGAATTTGTTGGCCTACTTCCAGATATTACAAATTTTAATTGTTAGTCTACACTTATTTAAATTTTAAAAACTATGGATAGGAAATGAACGTTTTTCAATCCAACTCTACTCTCAGGCACTTGAAACTCCCACTAGAAAATTTTGAAGCAGCACCCAGGTTGAGGAAAAATTGTGAATTCTTCGTTCTAGTCTCTTTAAATCTACTGCTTACCAAGAACATGATCTAACAGAATAATG